>CM066325.1:30784454-31384454 GCA_033807775.1 Saussurea involucrata | reverse complement strand
TACGCCATGCAAAAATGTGAAATCGACCCTTCGGCTGTTTGCAAGTTAGTGTTCAAGAATGGTGATGGGTCATTTGTAGAGTTATGCAACGATGGGGATATCTCTGGTTTTATGCACTTTGCAGCCGAATCAGAAAGACCTCCAATACTTTATGTGTATGCCGAATCCTCGGTGTGCAACGAAGATGATGACGAAGGTGACGACGACGGTGACGACGACGGCGACGACGAAGGTGATGACGACGCTGATGACGAAGACCTCCAAATGGAGCAGCCTGATTCTCAATTTCATCCTTCCTACGGCCCAACAGTTCATTTGGATCATGCATATGGTCTTAACGACTGTATTCCTGATTATGTTCCGAAGACGCAACAACAACAACCACAAGAAGGACGCTATGCTGGAGTTGCGGATGACGAAACCTATGTTTTCAAAACGGGTAATGCTGATAAAGACAGATCAGATACCGATAGTGATGATCACGAAGAATATACCCTTACTAATAAATCATTTAGTCAGTTAAATGACTATTTTGATATGCCCCCTATTCTTCCAGACCAGAATACCCATACACAAACCTACGAACCTGCACCTTATAATCGCAGTTTAAGGTTAGAAGTAGGTCAGATATTTGATTCGAAAGATCACTTGGCAAGTTAGGTCAGACTTAAGTTCATGGAAGAGGCGTTGATGTCTCCCAAATTAGGACCTGTAACATATAAGTACTTGTGAACAGAGGAAAGTTCAGAAGTTTGGGGTTCAATTATAGTGTATATGGGTTGGTGTATACATGCATGAGGATTGGTGAATTCATCAAAATCTCTGTGTCCTAAGAAGAGTTCCATGTCGTCAGCTAGAGTGCGTGTACGCATGGTCATCTCTGCAGGTCCTACATCCATCATTCCTTGAAGAGTATCAACTTTAGCTTCTGGAGGAATGACAGGTGCTTCAGTGACAACTGGAGTAGAGTCCAATTGAGTAGAGGGAGAAGCGAAGGTTGAGAATGTTGGTTGGGTGCGGAGTTCAGCGTTGGATCCACTAAGAATCGCTTCTTCAGTCTGTGGAGGGACTGAAGGAGGTTGGGTAGGTTCCAAGTTTAAAACCTCAGCGTTTAGATACGCTGAAGCTGGGATTGAATGGGTGGCTTGTTCAGCTGTGGCAGAGCGTACCACTGAACGTTCCTTCAGCTCTTCAAGATGAGGTGAGGAGTCTTCAACAAGAGATTGCTGGGGTTGCTCCTTGGTTTTCTTAGTTCTTTTGGAACTAAGTTGGGTAGAGGAGTGTTTCCTTTTATGAGAAGGAATGGAGGTTGCAGCTTGGGTATCAGCGATGGGTTTGTCCGCTGAAGGAGCTACAGAAGTCGAAGAAGTAGGGTTGAGAAGAGTTAAAAGTGTAGAAATACGTACCTCGTTTTCCACAGGTTTGAAGTCGAGTACCTTAGGGCCAACCTGAGAGAGTTTCAGGTCACCCTCTTTTGGGTAGTTGTCCTTCAGGCCTGTTTGGAAGACGGCGCTGATGAATCTTGGATAAGGAACCCATGGAGATCGGTCAGCGGCGGAGTCTACTCTGAGTACCAGATCATCGTAGATTATCGATGCCCAGTCTATATGTAGACCTTTAAGCAAAGCATATCCCATTGCTTGCTGAGGTTGAGCGGCTTGATCAGAGGAGTCGGTCTTTGCAGTCATGCAGCTGATTAAGTGAGCAAAGATGAAATTCATCTCGCTGGGCATTTTTGATTTCTTGATGAGGGTCAGCTTCTTCTCAGGCTTCTTGTCCCTCCCAGCTTCCCAAACATAGCCCATTGCATCGAAGAATGCAGTGATGGCTTCCCTATCTGAGTGTTTCTTGTGGTCAGGGAGGGGAACAAAAGGTTTTTCTTTGGTTGCATTGGGAAGGCTCAGGGCTTTACGAATAATGGCAGGGGTGATTTTTATAGTGCCATATTCATTATCACAGAGGATGCAGTCTATTGTTTTTGAGGAGTCTTTGGTTGATGGTAGCTGAGAGTGTCTGGCAGAGTACCGGAACTGTGATAACAGTAGCTGATGTGCATGAGGTGTTATGGTCAGGGCTGTGGATAGACAATAATTTTTCTGGAATTTCACAGCATCATTCAGATGTGTGACTTGCTTTCGAGGAGGAAACTCGAGAAGCGCATAGAGGTTATTTGACTTTGTCCAATCAAGTTCTTCAAGAGTGAACTTAACCTGAGGAGCCTTGATTATTTCCAATTCCTCAGTAGCATCAGCAGCAGTGTTTTCAGCGGTCGTGTTCTTGGCAGAGGAAATGTCAGAAGATGCCATTTTCTGTATTATCAGTTCAACCAAAGATTAACAAATAAGAATAATCTTAATGTGGAAAGATTTTCCAATAAGATGGTTCGAATTTTGTCCATTTCATTCAGACAAAAATGTTTTAATGAAGATTAGAGTTTTTCTTGTTTTTGAAAAACGAAATGCAAACCAAATAAAAATCTTGTTTTCCAGTTTCTTTTGAGAATTAGGATTCTAGAAAAACGTATGAAGAACAAGTTTAAGATTTTGCGTTTAAACTTGAAGAACAACCATGAAAGGTTGTGTTCATAAAACCATGAAAGAAATGATTTTATTTGAAAAAGTTTTTTTGTTTGATCTTGTAAAAACAATGAGAAGATCATTAACAAGTTTAAGAAAACAGGTAAATAACAGAATTATTAACCTGATTTGTTGAAGAAGAAGAAGTTCTTGAAAACTTGAGAGCACAAATGCAACAGTAATTCTTTCTTGCTTGGAGGAGAAGTTTTTCGCGTAAAAGAAAAAATATAAACCCATGAAGTGTTTATATAGTGAGATTAGAGAGAGAGATAAACTCGAGCGGGAAAGTTTTTCATCATGACACGGACACGTGTTTGCATTTGATTGGATGGTAAACGAAACGTGCAAACGTGTGTCAGAAAAAGAACGTGCCGGGGCTTATCCGTTGCAATGACGTCACAACTGTCCTTTCATATTTTAGGATGTCTCTGAGGTTTTGAAAACTCAGGGACACATTTGAAAACATGAAGCACTGAATAGAAATATCAGTTGGTTTTAGAAATTTCAAAGTATCGCTGATTAAGAAAGAGATATTCAGCGATGCAATTTGTTTTGAAATCTTGCATTCACATGCGATTGTCAGAGAGAAAAACATACCTTGATATCAGCAAATCAAGTTTATTCAGAGAGAAAATGATAGAATGGGTTATACAAGTTGATTTTATCCTATCGCTGATCAAATGTGAACCGCTGATGATGTTAATATTCAAAGTTCAGCATTCCAAGCTCGCTGATGAGAAGGTTGAATCTTGTCTCATCGAGAGGTTTGGTGAACAGATCAGCTAACTGATAGTCAGTTGGGATAAAATGAAGTTCTATGTCACCATTCATCACCTGATTTCGATGTGTTTTGTCTTTGAGTGTAGCACTGGATTGTTGGCTATAGCGATGGCACTTGTGCTGTCGCAATAGATTGGAATATTTGAGAGCTGAAGATCATAGTCTGGTAATTGATTTCTCATCCACAAGACCTGAGAACAACAGCTTCCAGCGGCTACATACTCAGCTTCAGCTGTGGAGGTGGACACTGAGTTTTGCTTTTTACTTGTCCAACTCACCAGCTTTCCACCCAGGAGCTGACAGCCTCCTGTGGTGCTTTTCCTATCCAATTTGCAACCTGCAAAATCACTATCTGAATAGGCGATTAGATCGAACCCCGAGTCTTTGCGATACCAAATACCTAGATTCGCAGTACCCTTAAGGTATCGAAAAATTCGCTTTACAACGGTCATATGAGATATCTTGGGTTCAGCTTGATATCGTGCACACAAACAGGTTGCGTACATAATATCGGGTCGGCTAGCTGTAAGATACAAGAGAGAGCCGATCATCCCACGATACAGCGTGACATCAACAGGAATACCATTAGTATCCTTGTCTAGTGTCAGCGGTGGTGCCATAGGGGTTTTCATAGCTGAACTCTGAGTTAAATCGAATTTCTTCAGCATATATTTAACATACTTTCCCTGATTAATGAAAGTTCCTTTTTCATTTTGCTTTATCTGAAGACCAAGGAAATATGTTAGTTCACCTATCATGCTCATTTTATACTCATCTTTCATTCTATCAGCGAACCGAGTACAAAGATCAGGGTTAGTAGAACCAAATATAATATCATCAACATATATCTGAACAAGAATGATATGACCTTTTACTTTCCTGAAGAAAAGAGTCTTATCAATTTTACCACGCTCAAATTGTTCAATATGGAGATAAGTAGAGAGAGTGTCATACCATGCACGTGGAGCTTGCTTTAAGCCATAAAGTGCCTTATCCAGTTTATAAACATAACCTGGACGCTTAGGATCTGAGAATCCTGGTGGTTGTTCCACATAGACTTCTTCATTCAGCTTTCCATTTAGAAACGCTGACTTAACATCCATCTGATATACTTTGAAGTCTTTGTGTACAGCGTATGCTAAGAATAGACGAATAGATTCTAGTCTTGCTACTGGAGCAAATGTTTCGTCATAATCTATGCCTTCCTCTTGTCTGTATCCCTGAGCAATAAGACGAGCCTTGTTGCGGGTTACAGTTCCATGTTCGTCCAACTTGTTTCGATAGACCCATTTAGTGCCTATCACTGTTTTGTCAGTTGGTCTTCGAACAAGTTTCCAAACTTTGTTTCTTTCGAATTCAGTCAGCTCTTCTTGCATGGCGCTGACCCAGTTTGGATCTTTGAGGGCATCATCTACTTTCTTTGGTTCAGTCAGAGAAATAAAGTTAACAAATAAACAAATATTACCTACACTTCGTCGAGTCTGAACACCAGCGTTTGGATCACCAAGAATTTGATCAATTGGGTGATTTACAGTCCATCGCTGAGCCGGAGCGTGAGACGCTGACTCATACTGAACTGGAGGAGCTGAAGATGAGGCTTCAGCAGCTTCTGGAGTATCAGCCAAGAGAGGAATGGGTGCAGTTGTCATTATATTCACTGATTGCTGAGAAGTAGATGGAATGTCTGAGACATTTGTTTCAGAAGCAGGTATAGTGTTTAAAGGAACAACTGAGACCCATGATGTTTCAGCTTCACTATTCTGCATATTTGGAATGATAGTAGGACTATCATCTTCAACTGTACGAGTATGAGTGGGAATATCTTCTGAATCACCAAGATGAGAAAACATCCATTGATTCAGTTCTTCAGTATCAGCGGACGGTTTAGAGTTCGCTGAACGGGGTTCGTCAAACGTGACGTGAATAGTTTCTTCTACAGTTTGTCTTCTTCGATTGAAGACTCTGAAGGCTTTGGAGATTGAAGAATATCCAAGAAAGATTCCATCATCAGCCTTAGGATCAAACTTTCCAAGGGCATCTCTGTTGTTCAATATGAAACACTGACATCCAAAGATGTGAAGAAAGCTGATTGAAGGCTTTCTCCCATGAAAAAGTTCATAGGCTGTTTTATTGAATCTTTTGACTATCAGCGACCTGTTTTGCGTAAAACAAGCAGTGTTGACAGCTTCTGCCCAAAACTGAGTAGGCAGGTGAGAATCGCTGAGCATTGAACGTGCAACTTCAATAATTGTTCTATTTATTCTTTCAGCGACTCCATTTTGTTGCGGTGTTCTCACTGATGAAAAATTGTGAGAAATACCCTTGCTCTCAAAGAAGGAATCAAGAGAACTGTTTTTGAATTCAGTCCCATGATCACTCCTTATTGAGCGAACGGTCAAGTTGTTCAGGGTTTCCATCTTCCGAACAAAGGTGATCAGTTCTTCAGGGGTGTCACTCTTGGAACGGAGAAACATAACCCATGTATAACGAGAGAATTCATCAACTATGACCAGTGTATATTTCTTTCCAGCGATGGATTGTTTGTTAACAGGGCCAACCAAATCCATATGGAGAAGTTGTAGAGGGGATGACACTGAGGAGACTTGCTTTGACTTAAAGCTTGCTTTGGTCTGCTTCCCTTTCTCACACGCTGAACATAAAGACTCTTTGGCGTATGAGTGCTGAGGTAGACCAGTGACTAACTCTTTTGAAGAAAGAGTGTTCAGTGTCTTGAAATTCAGATGAGAGAGCCTCTTATGCCATAGCCAGTTGACATCAGATGAGGCCTTTGAGAAGAAACAGGAGTTCTCAGTGGTTGTTGAGTCCATGTTTATTACATCCACATTTTCCAAACGATAACCGCCGAGAGCTATCTTCTCCTTTTTGTCAGTGACAAAGCAGAATTACTTAGTGAAAATCACTTTGTTATCCTTGTCGCAAAGCTGACTGATGCTTAAAAGATTATGCTTCAGCCTTTCAATATATGCGACTCTTCTGAAGGTTGTTGTACCATTAGAGAGTACACCAAACCCTCGGGTATGTCCTTTTCCATTTCCTCCGAAAGTCACAGAGGGACCCTTCTCTTCCTTGTATTCAGCGAGCAGTCTTTTCTTTCCAGTCATGTGTCTAGAGCATCCGCTATCGAGATACCAGATACCCTTCTTAACCTGCATTACAAAGGAAGATTAGTTTTTCTTGGGTACCCACTTAACCATGTGTACACGTTTGTCAGTGGAAGTAGTTGGAATGGAAGGTTCAACAATCTTCGCAGCATTTGAAGATTCAGCTTTGTCAGTCTTCACTTTGGTTAATTTCTTAACCTCAGTGGTCTTCTTTGCCTTGGGGGCAATGATCTTCACCTTAGCTATCTTTTCAGCTTTGGTGGCTGTGGGGCACTTACTAGCAATATGATCAGTGAGTCCACAGTGATAACATTTCCTATAACTAAAAGTAGTTGTAGGACCATTTGAATGCTGAGCTTTAGATTTTGAATTAGAAGTACCAGCACCAAGTAAGCTATTGGCTTTTGAAATGGGAGGAACATTCAGTTCTTCGGATTTCTTACCAGAGACATCCACTCTGATTCTAGGAGTAGATCGCTGAATAGATCCACGCTGAGTAGATCCAGAGATCTGATTCCTTGATCCAGAGGGATGAATCACTAAAGCTTTAGAAGCATTCAGCTTAGGTACTAAGGTACCCTTCTGAGGATTTTGGTTAAAAGCAATTCCTTTACCTTTATCTTTAAAGACAGAGGTAGGTTTTGGATAAACCATTTTCTCTTTACCTTTTGAAGAGGTAGAAATTTCCTCAGGGATAGGCGGTCTAGAGGAGGAACACTGAGAGGATGAAGTATCAGCGACTGGGGATACGAAAGTTCCAAATAAGAGCATGGAACGATCAGTGGTTGGTTCTAGATTATCAGCTTTGTAACCAAGACCACGTTTATCACTCAGGGGAATCTGAGACTTAATTATCTCAGTGATCTTTGTTGAAGAATTACACCATCCTTCAACAATAGCTTTTTCAGCTCTTAAAGCAGAGATAGCTTCTTCTCGCTCGATTTTGACTAGCTGATTTAAATGCACTTGATCTTTAAAATCTTCTTCAATTTTAGAAAGCTTTTCTATTTGAAGGTGACAGTTTTTAAGCTGTTCAGCGAGATCAAGGTTTTGATTTTCAACTACAGTTTTGCCATTCATGGCTTCATATAAACTTCTAGTCAAGAGATCGATTTTACGAAGACTATCAGCTTCATCAATATTTGCAATATTTGTAAAGAAGGAAGGAAATACCTGAATAGCAGAGGTTGAAGTGGAGGGAATGTCTGAACTTTCTTCCTCATCTTCAATCTTGGCCATAAGACAGAGATTGGCTTCATCATCTTCAGAGTCAGATGATGATTCTTCTTCATCAGAGGCAGCCCAATCATAGTTGGCCATCATGCCTTTGCCTTTCTTCTTGAAGCTTTTCAGCTTCGCATACTTTTCTTTCAGCTTGGCGTATTTGTCATCTTTATTCCTGGGAACAAAGGATTTCTTGGGAAACGCTGAGTTTCTCGAAACTTTCTTAGACCTGCACTCGTTAGCGAAGTGTCCTATCTTTTCACAGTTAAAACAAGTAGCAGTAGCCTTATCAACAAGAGTTGATGATCTTGGCTTGTCAGTAATGGAAAGAGGTTTATTCTTTCTGAACATTTTCTTTTTGGCGAATCTCCTGAACTTTTTAGTGAGGAGAGCCAAAGATTCATCATCATCTGAAGAGTCAGAATCTGATGACCTTTCAGAGTTACTCTCCAACTCAGTGATAGTGACCGAGGGTCGCTGAGTGGAAAGTTCCTCTGAGATTAAAGCAACAGGGGTGCTTTTGGAATCTTTTACAAGATTCTTCTTAAGATGACTCGATTGCTCATGATTCAGCATCGTGCCATATAAGGTAGAATAACTGTCCCAGCTTTCAGGTAAACATTCTAAAAACTTTGTCAGCACTTCAAAGTTAGAATATTCCTTACCAACAGTTTTTAGATCTATTAATAAACAGTTAAAACGTTGGTGAACTTCAGAGAGAGTTTTATTCTTACCACAAATGAAACTTTTGTACCGTCTTACCAGGTTGATCTTTCGAGAGTCCTGGACTTCAGAAGTACCTTCATACTGAACACAGATTGTGTCCCACATAGCTTTTGAGGTTTTCAGGTTCATGACGGAATGGTAGACTTCGTCAGGAAGAGCCATGGATAGTATGTATGTGGATTTTGTGTCGATAGCCACTTTCTTCTTATCTTCGTCAGTCCACATATGAACTTCCTTGGGTATCAGCCTTTCTGGAATAGCAGGTCTATTCTCAGCGGTTGGAACTGCAACATCAATTCTTACAGGAATATATGGGCCGTTTTCAAGATAGTAAGGCATAGTAGGGTCTACACCTTCTAAGAAGAGAATCATCCTATTTTTCCATAGATTAAAATTATCTCTGGAGAATCTAGGGGGTTTTGCAAGAGAACCATTGTCGATATAATTTGTGTTTGTGTTGGTAGCCATTTTTAGATATAGCAAGGAAGAGAAATCTTGGTATAGATCAGATCTTGTTTATGAGATTAAACAAATCCGCTCTGATACCACTTGTTGGTCCCGAAGGGCTATACAAGTTTGTAAAAGGGGGGGGGGGGGGTTGAATACAAACACACAAATTTTACTTTTCTAAATTGTTTATTGATAAATCATTAACAATTTACAGCTTGTTGCGGAACAAGATTAAGGATAAACCTAAATCTAAACAAGTTGGAACACTAAGTTTCTTGCACTAAGAAAAAGAAGGAAATTACTAATAATAACCTATCTCAAGATAAGAAGGATGAACTTGTCGAGAGTTAGCAAGTTACTTCAAAATGAAGTGAGTTCATCTTCTTATATACTGCATGCATTTAATGCATGGCAGTTTACACTTTACACGTGGCAGCATCTGATTGGTTGCATGTCATTGACCTTTGTTGACAACCTTAGTAGCCGCATGTTTGAACAATGTAGTATTAGAGTGGTTGTACGATTTCAGACAATAAGGAGGTTCTTTTCTGACATATCGTACGGAGACGTGCAAGGGTGGTTAAGACAAAAGTACTTTGTACGGAGGACTTCATGATCAGCTTTTCGTTGATTCAGCGGTTTATCATTCTATATCAGCGAATGATAAAGTTCAGCGATAGCTGAAGTCTTGTACTTGATACTTCACGTTGAGTGGACAAATCTGAGTCTTCGCTGATCCGCATCAGTTGATTAGGAGACTTGTCGCTGGTTCTTGAGCTTGATCTTCGACTTCAACGTAGAACCTATGTTGACGTGAAACTTGTCTTCAGAGATTATAAGTAAACAAATAAGTTATCAGCGATCACCATAAGGACTGAACAGACTCAGAGTATTATGGTGAACAGTGTTCGCTGAATGTTTAATTTAAAGAGCGAGAGTTCCTATCAGCGGTACTGTAAGATCTTAGTACTTATCAGCGATAGTGAAACTCTGATACATATTGTTTACTTACAATTTTCACTAAGTATATAAGAGAGGGTCATTATCAAATCACTGAGGGTTTGGATCAACAGGGTACTTCACGGAACCACCCAGAAGACATTATTTCCGTGGTCTAGAAATTTATGTTGACATGTTAGATGTGGAGGATCTTTCTATGCAACTGCTTGAACAGATTATGAAAGAGCTGGACTATGAAGAACCAAAATATAATAGGTTGTATTTTAAGAGGCCGAATGCAGACTTCTTGACTGGACTGGTAGAATTGAGTACCGACGAAGATGTAGCCAACATACGCCAGTATGTTGACGGCTATACTGTGATTGAAGTGTACATCGAGAAAGTGGAGATTAACACTTTGAGACTCGTCTCGCCAGAGCATGTAAGAAGTCGACCCGGATTGTCAAAAACCAAACCATCGTCTAGCCGTAGCCTTAAATTTGGATAATTTTGTACTGTATTGATTAGTATGTGTTTGTTATGAAATAATCTTGTATAACATCTATGAGTTATATTTTTAATATGAACCACTTTTTAGACAAATTTCAGACTACTTAAACACTACTTTTCAGACAAATTAAAGACCTTTATTCATGACAAATTAAACAACAACATACAAACAGGAAAGGAACGAAACAACAATGTCGAACTGGAAAAGTACAAAACAACAACACATAAACAACAAAGTACTAAAGCAACACTCGTACCACCACCTACTGAAAAATTGGTTTAGTTTGATCAATCCAACTTTGCTTCTCGCTTACCTTCGCTTGAAGAATTGCGAAGTCTTGCAAAATGTGGTGAATTTCTTTTTTTTTTTTCTCGACGAATACGAGCCTCACTATCTTTTATATCCCCTTTCATCCTTTTGATCTCCTTTTCTTCCACTTCGATCCTTATCAAGTGGACTTCCTTCCTGGCCATCATCTGTTTCCACTATTCTGTCAGTTGGTCTATCTCCTTTTCCCTTTCTGCTATCTCCTTTTGGAGTTTAGGTGACATTCTTTCAGGTGTAGACGATGGGTTAGATGACGTGCCATTTGTTTACTGAAGAAAGAAAGCAAGAAAGAAAGCAAGAAGGAAGGATAAAATGGTGTGAATTATGAATTGCATTTTACTGATATTTATGGATGAAATCTCAAACATGCCAGTGAATTTGAACCACCAATTGGTCTTCAAAAGTACAATAATTGTGGAAAAAAACAGTAAAAACAAGCAAAGATTCGTGCAAAAAGGACCAAAATTGTCATTTTTTTGTCTTATCGCGGGATGGTCGCGGGGTCCGTCGCGGGGAGGGACGAAAATTGTAACCGCGGGCATAGATGGGGGGTGCCGCGGGACTTTTTGGCAAAAATAGCGGGCCACGTGTGCCTTATCCCGCGATCGTGGGATTAATCGCGGGTTTTATGGGTATTTCGGCAAATTCAGAAAATAAATGAGTATTTTGATAAGTCAAAGTCAAACTTTGGGTATTTTAATTAAATTCCCTCGTTTTATTAGTTAATTGTATTATAATATTGACACTAAAAAAACACTTGCATGGATTAAAAGAAACTTAATGACGAAGACTGACTTGTGTCAACGCCAAAATTGTTAGCTTAAATGATTAAAAAAGACAGCGCCTCTCTTCGCTCTGCTTTTTGGCCTTCTTCTTCATCTGCGATCTGCCATCACTCTCAATCTGTTTAGGGTTTGCATATGGGATTTCAGGTTCGCTTTCGTTTTACGCGCTTCGATTTAAAATTTTGATTTTACAGAATTTAGTGGATGAATTTGTTTGTGCTGAAACCTAGACTCACTCCTAAATCCCCATTAAATTCTTACGGAACAAATGGCAAATGATCTACATCCATGATCTACAACTCAAATAGCGTAGTGGATAACACAAAACAGGTTGTTTCGTGCATTACCATTTGATGCGACCTGAGCAGCAAAAGGATTCTAAAAAATTCAAAATCTCTAAAATAGAGTAATTTTTTTTAGCATTACCAAGAAACAGTTATGCTGATTTTCTTCTAAAATAGGGTAAAAGAAATTCAATATCTCTAAAAAATTTGCATCCAACTCCAATAGCTATTTTAGCAACTCTAGTATTAATTATATTATTAAAATATTCAATATACGGAAAGTTTAGGAAAAAAGTTTGGGTTTTGGAGGTAATAATTAGTTTTGGTGAGAAACCATCTATTTAGAGATTTCTCTAAATTTAGATCTCACTTCTTTTCTCTATTTTAGCATAGGGGATAGCATAACTGTTGGAGCAACAAAAATGCTAAAATCCCGTTTCTTTTCTTTTCATTTTAGCGTAGCTGTTGGAGATAGAAGTTGTTGGGAACTGAAGATATGCCAAGTATGGTTAGTGCTGCCAGATCAAAGATACTACTGCTAGTTCAAGGTTAGTACTGCTAGTTCAATGTTAGTGCTGCCAGAACAAAGTTACTACTGCTGGTACATGGTTAATGCTGCCTAAACAAAGTTACTACTGCTGGAATATTATTAATGCTGCTTCTGTGAGGTTAGTACTGCTTGTCTAAGTTACTACTGCAAGTCAAGGTTAGTACTGCTGGTATCGAATATCTGTTAGTACTGCTCGTGACTTAATACTGCTGGAGATTGTTACTACTGCTCATGAAGAATGAAGGTTAATACTGCTGAGTTTGTTAAGATTGGTATGCGATACTTTTGGAGACAAAGAAGGAATTGATCAAGATATGTTTAACGAAGATTTAGAAGATCAAGTTACTTTTTGATAGTTATCTTGTAATTAGTCTTGTATAAATAGTATTGATAGATACATACATAGAAAGACAGATGAGATACGTGTGAAAAAGAATTCGATATCGTTTTCAGAGAGAATTAACCTCAAGGTTTTAGAACCCTATTTCTAGAGAAGTAGAAGTCGTCTTGTTGAGCCTGTTCAACAAGATTGAGGTTTGGTTGTAATCTTGTGAGTTGATTTAGTGAATATACAAAGTGGTGAATTTTCTGTTACATTGTTCTTGATTGTGAGAATTAAAGTTCTTTTCCGCAGATTCTTTAATTCTGAATTCTAAGTGTTAATTATCTTGTTAAGATTCGATCCTGACAAGTGGTATCAGAGCGAGTGTTTCTTAGAATTCTACAGTCATTATGGAAAATTCTTTTGAATCAAACAATACTCTTGTATCTAAGGTTCCCATGCTCAGACCCAATGAATTTGACATGTGGAAAATTAGAATCAAGCAGTACATTCTGCTTACTGATTATTCCATCTGGGATATCATTGAGAATGGTCCATGTGCTGAAGGAAGAACTGGACCAGATGGCAAAAGACCTCCTCCAAAGACTGATGCAGAGAGGAAAGTCAGACAAACAGAGATGAAGGCCTTAAGCACCCTGCTTTTGGCTATTCCCAATGAGTATCAGCATCAATTCCATCACTGCACTGATGCTCAGATTCTATGGAATGCTTTGGAGAAAAGATTTACTGGCACCAAAAGCACAAAGAGAAATCAAAAGGCAATTCTCAAGCAGCAGTATGAAAACTTTACTTCTACCAAGAATGAGTCCATGACTCAAACGTTTGATAGATTTAATAAGCTGATTGGAGAATTAGCCAATGTAGGAGTCAAGATGGAGGCTGATGATGTCAACAGGAAGTTCTTAAGATCATTGGGTGAAGAATGGACAATGTACACTGTGTCCTTCAGACAGAATGACCAACTGGAAGATAAGGAACTTGATGATCTGTACAATGATCTTAGAGTATTTGAATCAGAGGTTGAAGCCAAAAAGAAGCCCTCTGGATATGTTCATAATGCTGCACTTCTTTCATCATCACCTGATTGTACTGCTAACCATGATTCAGTTAATACTGCTGGTTCAGTTAGTGCTGCTGGTTCAGTCAATCAGGAAAAGTCCAAAGATACAGTACTAGAAGCTTTCTTTTCTAGTCATATAAATTCCTCTTTGATTAATGATGATTTAGAACAGATAAATGCTGATGATCTTGAAGAGATGGATATAAAGTGGCAGATGGCTATGCTGTCTATGAGAGTGAAGAGATTCATTAAGAGGACAGGGAGAAACAATTTTTCCCAAAGAAGAGAGGATGGTGCTGGATTTGACAAATCCAAAGTTGAATGCTACAAGTGTCACAAGATGGGACACTTTGCCAGGGAATGCAGAGGAGGAACATCTTACAACAGCCATCAACAAACTCAGGCTGGAAGTTCCAATCAAAACAGAAGCTCCATTCAAGCTCTTGTTTCTCAACAAGGAATGGGATTTGACTGGAGTGACCAAGCAGAAGAAGCCATCCAAAATCAAGCACTTATGGCTGAAGTTTCAGATCTTCCCACTGAGGTAAAATCTAATCTCTGTACTCAAGCTTGTATAGACACTGTTAAAAGGTATAGAGATCACAATCAGGGTATGTGTGATGATCTTAAAAGGTTAGAAAAGGATAGAAGAGACTATGTGTTGATTGTTGAGAGGTTTGAAGAACAGATTAGGGCCTTTCAAGCCAATGAACTTCAACACTCATATGATACTAACTACTGGAAGTGGGAAAAAGGTGGTCTGGAGTTCCAACTGAAAGAGTCTAGGGAAGAGTGTGAGAAATTAAAAGAAGAACTTAAGACAGTTAAAGCTGATGTTGAAAAGTTTTCAAAAGCTTCTAAAGCCATGGACACAATAATAAATGCTCAAGTCCATGGTAAGATGAAAACAGGCCTAGGGTATAATGCCACTCCCCCACCCTACAACAACAACTACATCCCTCCTAGGTCAGACCTTTTAGAAACCTTGGATAGTAAGGACTTATCTGAAGGAGCCACTAGTGTAGACCCATTAGATGCAGTTGTTGTTGAAGATGGATCTGATGGGGAAGATTCTAAGAAGGACAGTGATGAGATCCCATTAGAAAATCACATCAAGACTAATGAGGAAGGTGGAAGTTCTTGGGATAGGAGTAAGGAGATGAAAAGGACTGTAAAAGGAAAGAAAGTTCATTACACACAGACCACAGTTGTAAACTCTAATACTTGTGAACAGGAAATCTCAAGAGTATAAGCCCCAAAATCATGATAATAAGAGGGGAAATCAAAGGAACTGGAATAACCAGTGGGCACTAAGGCAAGGAGTTGATCTGCAAAAGATTAACAGACCAAAACCTTGCTTTATTTGTGGCAAACTGAATCATCTTGCCAAATACTGTTTCTTCAATCCTATTAACCAAAAGAGAAGTTTTCAAAGAAGTTATCAAAAACCTTCTGGCTATAGGAAACCTACAAGAACAAATGTGGCTAAGAAACAAGCTGAACCAAAAAGCCACATGAAGAAAAAGCCTGAAAAGGAATGTGTTACAATGTGGGTTACAAAAGGCACTAAAAATAATACTGCTGCTAGCAGTGTTAGTACTTCTTCAAGAGTTAGTGCTGCTAGCAGTGTTAATACTGCTAGTAATTCTTCAAAAGTTAGTGCTGCTAGCAGTATTAGTACTGCTAACACTGTTAGTACTTCTTCAAAAGTTAGTGCTGCTAGCAGTGTTAATACTGCTAGAAATTCTTCAAAAATTAGTGCTGCTAACACTGTTGGTACTTCCTATTCAGATAATACTGCTGCTAGCAGTGTTAACTCTGTTAATACTGCTTCTAGCAGTATTAACTCTGTTAATACTGCTAACTCTGTTAGTACTGCTGATACTGCTGCTAGTACTGATAGTGCTGCTAACGATACTGCTGCTCCCAGTGTTAGTACTGCTAGCACTGTTAGTACTTCTGAGGTTAATACTGCTTCTAGTGCTGCTACACCAATCATATTGACAAAGTACTCCAGTACTGCAGTACCTAAGGTTGAAAATCTCATCAAAACCAAGTGCAAGTACTTTGATGAGCAAGGGAGACCCAAGACCACTTCGGCTTGGGTTCCCAATAAAACTAACTGATTTATCTTAATGTGCAGGGTAACCAACAGCTCAAGGGGAAGAGCATTTGGCATGTTGATAGTGGTTGCTCCAGGCACATGACAGGTAACATGGCTGCCTCAAAAATTTCAAAAAGATTGATGGAGGACATGTTGCATTTGGGAATAATCCTGCTGGTGGAAAGATAAGTGGTAAGGGTGATGTTTCAAAAGGTAAGATGACCTTTGAAGATGTGTACTATGTTGAGCAATTGAGATACAACCTGTTAAGTGTATCACAGGTTTGTGACAAGAAGCATAGCATATTGTTTACTGATTCTGAATGTATTATCCTTGCTCCTGGATACAAAGTGGTTGATGAAAACATGATACTTCTGAAGACTCCTAGGAAGGATAATGTATATTGTTTAGATTTGGAAAGTGTGTCATCTGATTCATCCCTAAATTGTTTAGTTTCAAAAGCTTCTTTGGATGAATCATCACTTTGGCACAGAAGGATGTGTCACATGAACTTTAAAACAATGAATAAACTTGTTAAGAATAACCTTGTAAGGGGTTTGCCATCCAAAGTCTATTCATGTGATGATCATTGTGTTGCTTGTCTCAAAGGCAAACAACACAAAACTTCTCATAAGACCAAAGAGATAAACACTATCTCAAAACCTCTTCAACTGTTACATATGGATCTGTTTGGTCCTACTAATGTGATGAGTATTGGCAAGAAATCATACTGCTTAGTTATTGTTGATGATTATTCTAGATTTACTTGGGTATACTTTCTGAGAACTAAAGATGAAACAAGTGGACTGATCAAATCTTTTATTCTCAAAATTGAAAACCAATCAAATCAAAGAGTGAAAGTCATTAGATCAGATAATGGAACTGAGTTTAAAAATTTTGATCTAAACACCTTTTGTGAAGAAAAAGGAATCGAGAGACAATACAGTGCTCCTAGGACTCCACAACAAAATGGTGTTGCTGAGAGAAGGAATAGGACACTGATTGAGGCTGCTAGATCTCTGTTAGCTGATTCAAAGTTACCAATTACTTTTTGGGCAGAAGCAGTTAATACTGCCTGCTATGTTCAAAACAGAGTTTTAGTTGTAAAGCCTAAAAACAAGACACCTTATGAGCTTTTCCATAAAAAGAAACCATATATTGGATTTTTCAAACCATTTGGATGTCCTTGTACTATTCTCAATACCAAATCTCACTTAGGTAAGTTTGATAGCAAAGCAGATGATGGTTTTCTTGTTGGGTATTCATCTCAGAGTAAAGCCTACAGAGTTTTTAATACCTCTTCTAGAATAATTGAAGAAAGTGACAATGTCAAATGCAATGAGAACACACCAAATCCTAATGGTTCAGGTCCTAATTGGCTATTTGACATTGATTCACTCACTAATTCTTTGGGTTTCAGTAGTGATGTATATGCAGGACAAAGGGATACACCAACATCAGAACACAGAATTCAATCTGTGATATTTCCACTCCCTTCCATTGATCCTATTGAATTCTGTGAACAACAAGAGGAGGCTGAACCTATTCAGAATGAAGAGGAGAGGAGAGCAGAGGAAAATCAGTCTTCAGGTCCAAATTCCAGAGAATCTGAGGTGACTGAAGAAGTAGAAACAAATCCAGAATTAAATGAGTCAAATCTGGATGAGAACATACAAGAGGAAGCTGGTCATCCAACAAGAACTCAGAAAAATCATCCTCCTGAGTTGGTGATTGGAGATATTGCATCTCCCATGATGACTAGAAAGCAAAGCAGACTCCAAGAGTTGCAAGAGCAGCAAAATACAGTTAACACTGTTCTCACTTGCTTTCTGTCCCAGATTGAGCCCAAAAAGGCTTATGATGCTATGAAAGACCCAAGCTGGATAGAGGCAATGCAAGAGGAGCTGCTACAGTTCAAATTACAGGATGTTTGGGACTTGGTAGACCTTCCAAAAGGTCATAGAGCAATTGGCACCAAGTGGATTTTCAGGAACAAGAAGGATGACAGAGGGATTGTGATCAGAAACAAAGATAGACTGGTTGCACAAGGGTACACTCAGGAAGAAGGAATAGATTATGAGGAAGTCTTTGCTCCTGTGGCAAGGATTGAAGCAATCAGGTTATTTCTAGCCTATGCCTCATACATGAAGTTCAAAGTGTACCAAATGGATGTCAAAAGTGCATTTCTGTATGGAAGTATTGAGGAAGAAGTATATGTCTGTCAACCCCCTGGATTTGAGAATCCATTGCACCCTGACAGAGTATACAAGTTGAAGAAGGCTCTTTATGGTTTGCATCAAGCCCCAAGAGCATGGTATGACACCCTGTCTACCTATCTCTTGACAAATGACTTTGAAAGAGGAGTAATTGACAAAACCCTGTTTATCAAGAGGAGAAAGAAAGACACATTACTTGTTCAGATCTATGTGGATGACATCATCTTTGGATCCACCAATGATCAAATGTGTAAAGAGTTTGAGGAGTTAATGCACAAAAGCTTCAAGATGAGTTCCATGGGAGAACTTACTTTCTTTCTTGGGCTTCAGGTAAAACAAAGGAAAGATGGGATTTTTATTAGCCAATCCAAGTATGTGAAAGACATCCTGGACAAGTTTGGTTTATCAGACTCAAAGCCAGCAAGCACACCTATGGAGACACACAAACAGCTCACTGCTGATCTTGAGGGGGAGGATATGGATGTCCATCATTACAGATCAATGATTGGATCTCTCATGTATCTCACAGCCTCTAGACCAGATATTATGTTTTCAGTTTGTGTTTGTGCCAGATTTCAAGTTACACCAAAGCAATCTCATCTTCATGCAGTCAAGAGAATTTTCAGATACCTAAGAGGGAAACCTAGACTAGGTCTCTGGTATCCTTATGAATCATCTTTTGACTTGCTTGCATACTCAGATAGTGACTTGGGTGGAGCTAACATGGATAGGAAGTCTACTTCAGGTGGATGTCAGTTTTTGGGTACAAGACTAGTATCTTGGCAGTGTAAGAAACAAACCACTGTGTCCTTATCTACCACAGAGGCTGAGTACATAGCTGCTGCAAGCTGCTGCTCTCAGGTTCTATGGATTCAGAATCAAATGTTGGACTATGGGGTAACATTTCTTCACACTCCAATCTTCATTGATAACAACAGTGCTATTAGCATTGTTAATAATCCAGTCAAACACTAAAAAACAAAGCATATAGAGATCAGGTATCACTTTATAAGAGATTGCAATGAAAAGAAATTAATTCAGGTTGCTAAAGTTCATACAAATGACCAGTTTGCTGATCTATTCACAAAAGCTTTTGATGTGGGTAGATTCACCTTTTTGGTAACAAGTGTGGGCATGATCAACCTAGAATAAATTCATGACTTTCTGTTTTTATACCTGTATTTCTTCATATATTTGGTGCTACTAACTCTCTTTCTCAGGATCCTCTGTTTTCCCTCAGATTACCAAGTGCAGAAAAGTGTAAGTGTAGTTACTACTGCCTGTGCAGAGTTACTACTGCCAGTGCAGAGTTACTACTGCTAGTGCAGAGTTACTACTGCCAGTGCAGAGTTTCTACTGCTAGGGCACAGTTAATACTGCCAATGAGTAGTTAATACTGCTCAGTAGTTAATACTGTTTTGCAGTTAATACTGTTCAGTAGTTAATACTGCTCAATAGTTAATACTGCTTTGCAGTTAATACTGCTCAGTAGTTAATACTGCTAGTACACAGTTAATACTGCTTTGCAGTTAATACTGCTCAGTAGTTAATACTGCTAGTGCACAGTTAATACTGCTCAGTAGTTAATACTGCTTCGTGGTTAATACTGCGTATGTCGTTAATACTGCTTTTGAAAATCTAGGGCAAATACTGCTATAAATACCCCTGTTTGCCCGCCAAAGTTCATAACGACTCTTCGCATTAACTTCTTCTCTCTCTCGTTCTAACCCCTTCTCCCTAGAATCTCTGTGTTTTCTTTACAAATCCTCAGGCAGCACAACGATTATGGAGTTTGTCGACGAGCATAATGAGATTGCAATGCTTCAGAAGCCAAAGCAGGCCGAAGGATTTCATGAAATTGTGGATTTTCTCAAGTCCACTCATATTTCGTATGCCCTAACGGTGAATCCGACAATATACATCGAGCATCAGACGCAATTCTGGGCCAATGCCACCGTGGAATCCGAAGATGGGCAGAAAGTAATCCAAACAAGGGTATGTGACAAACCCTTGAAAGTTTCAGAAGAACTTCTTCGCATCACTCTTCGACTAGATGATGCCTCAGGTATATCTTCTATTCCCAATGAATAACTCTTCTCAACTTTACAAAGAATGGGGTATGAAGGTCCCATTGGAGTCTTTAAATTCTACAAGTCAAATTTTTTTACTCAATGGAGATTCTTTGTTCATACCCTAATGCATTGTATTTCAAAGAAAACTACTGGATGGAGTGAGTTCAGCAGTACTATTGCTTATGCTCTAGTCTGCTTAGCCACTAACAGGAAGTTTAATTTTTCTCAAATGATTTTCAATGATCTTGTGGCAAACCTGGATTCCAAAAAGCGTTTCTATATGTATCCAAGGTTTGTTCAGGAAGTAATTACCAAGGAATTGATGGATATGCCTCAATTTGACGAGGTATATGTGCCAAAATCCCCTAAAGGGAAGGTTTTTTCAAATATGAAAAGACTTCCTAGGGACTCGGAAGGAGTTGACACACCATTGTTCTCTACAATGATGGTTGTGTCCCACACAACTGAAGGTATGGCATCAGGGTCAAGGCCCTCATTAGACACACCCACTGATGACCAATCCCAACCTTCCATCACAAAAGACATCCCTCAGTCCATTCTTGAACGACCCACTCCCACAATAACCAAAAGGTTTGAAAGAAGAAAGGTACACAAGGTTCCTTCCCTTGATGTATCTCCTAAGAGCCCGAAGCGTTTAAGCCCTCTGTTGGAGCATTCTCCAATGGAGAATATCGAAAGGGAAACCACAGGGGTGTCTCCCAACCCCAAGAAGGTGCTCACTAAGGAGAAGGTTGAGCATATGAGTCGCAAGGCTGCCACTACTTCTGCTAGCAAAGAGAAGGCCAGTGGTAAAATAACTAAGCCCTTCCTCACGGCAACTCAGGGTGAGAAATCATCCAGAGGTCCCAGGTGCCAAGAAACCAAGGGGGTAGGTAGTGCTTTTGCTAGGCAAGAGACACCTGCTAAAACTTCCAATGATCCTTTAAGGGAGGTAAAAACTCCTAAACAGGGTGAGGATAGATATACGTACGAGGAATTGATGGAAACTATTGCAAATATCAACATTGAGGTCATGGATCAGAAAAAGGAAATTGATGAACTCAAGAAAGTGGTCCTCTTTCAAAACTCACAGCTTGAGAAGCAAAGGAAGATGATCACTAAGTTGATGCACAGAAAGAAGAGAGCTCAATTTGTCCTTAGGAGAAGAAACCCTACCAATGATGCTTCCAAAAAGGGGGAGTCAGACTCAGATCTAAACATGGAGGATGCAAACATTGAGGGGGAGTATAAGGTTGAGGGGGAGACTGAGGAGGCTGCTGATCTTACAAAGGAAGCAGAAACAGAAACAGCAGCAGAAACCGTTACTGCTGCTGATCTTACAAAGGAAGCAGAAACAGAAACAGCAGCAGAAATCGTTACTGCTGCTGATCTTACAAAGGAAGCAGAAACAGAACCAGCAGCAGAAACGGTTACTGCTGCTGAGGTTGCAAAAGAAGTAGAAACAGATAATGCTGCTGAAAAACAAAAGGCAGCAGAAACTGTTAGTGCTGCTAAGAGCCACAAAGAAGAAACAGCTGAAACCACTCCTGAAGCTGTTATATCCTTCAAAAGAACAAAGAGGCCAAGAACAAAGTCAATAGCCTCAAAGAAGAAAGATATAAAGAAGCCAAGGGTGGATCCAACTGTAGAAGAAGCACAGGAGGAAGCAGTTAAAGAGAAATCTAATCCAAAAGTTGCTGAAGAAGAAGTGGCAACTTCATCAGGTCAACCAAGCAATGTACAATCACAATCAAATGCTCAATGTGATTTGTATATTACTGTGGTTGATACTAATCCAATCAAGACTACACCATTGTCTTACAGAATTTAGTGGATGAATTTGTTTGTGCTGAAACCTAGACTCACTCCTAAATCCCCATTAAATTCTTACGGAACAAATGGCAAATGATCTACATCCATGATCTACAACTCAAATAGCGTAGTGGATAACACAAAACAGGTTGTTTCGTGCATTACCATTTGATGCGACCTGAGCAGCAAAAGGATTCTAAAAAATTCAAAATCTCTAAAATAGAGTAATTTTTTTTAGCATTACCAAGAAACAGTAATGCTGATTTTCTTCTAAAATAGGGTAAAAGAAATTCAATATCTCTAAAAAATTTGCATCCAACTCCAATAGCTATTTTAGCAACTCTAGTATTAATTATATTATTAAAATATTCAATATACGGAAAGTTTAGGAAAAAAGTTTGGGTTTTGGAGGTAATAATTAGTTTTGGTGAGAAACCATCTATTTAGAGATTTCTCTAAATTTAGATCTCACTTCTTTTCTCTATTTTAGCATAGGGGATAGCATAACTGTTGGAGCAACAAAAATGCTAAAATCCCGTTTCTTTTCTTTTCATTTTAGCATAGCTGTTGGAGATAGAAGTTGTTGGGAACTGAAGATATGCCAAGTATGGTTAGTGCTGACAGATCAAAGATACTACTGCTAGTTCAAGGTTAGTACTGCTAGTTCAATGTTAGTGCTGCCAGAACAAAGTTACTACTGCTGGTACATGGTTAATGCTGCCTAAACAAAGTTACTACTGCTGGAATATTATTAATGCTGCTTCTGTGAGGTTAGTACTGCTTGTCTAAGTTACTACTGCAAGTCAAGGTTAGTACTGCTGGTATCGAATATCTGTTAGTACTGCTCGTGACTTAATACTGCTGGAGATTGTTACTACTGCTCATGAAGAATGAAGGTTAATACTGCTGAGTTTGTTAAGATTGGTATGCGATACTTTTGGAGACAAAGAAGGAATTGATCAAGATATGTTTAACGAAGATTTAGAAGATCAAGTTACTTTTTGATAGTTATCTTGTAATTAGTCTTGTATAAATAGTATTGATAGATACATACATAGAAAGACAGATGAGATACGTGTGAAAAAGAATTCGATATCGTTTTCAGAGAGAATTAACCTCAAGGTTTTAGAACCCTATTTCTAGAGAAGTAGAAGTCGTCTTGTTGAGCCTGTTCAACAAGATTGAGGTTTGGTTGTAATCTTGTGAGTTGATTTAGTGAATATACAAAGTGGTGAATTTTCTGTTACATTGTTCTTGATTGTGAGAATTAAAGTTCTTTTCCGCAGATTCTTTAATTCTGAATTCTAAGTGTTAATTATCTTGTTAAGATTCGATCCTGACAGAAGTGTTATTTAGGGGTTAATTGAACAAGGTAAAAATGGAGAAGACATGAAGCTTATATGTTGTTCAAGGACATAGAGAGGTTATATTGCCTGCAGGTGCAACTTATAATAAAATAACTTATGTAGATGGATGATAAGATGAAGTTATAAATTAATGGAATCCTCATTGAAAAAGCTGTGGAATTTATGGAGTATTTTGGCAAATTAGTAGGGTTCAATGCTTATCCGGTATTTGAATGTGTTTTTTCAGTTTGTTATAGTTAATTTATGCGGTTAAAACGTGAAGTTTGAGAAGTTGCATGCATTCGGTAATAAATTGTAAACTTGAATTTAAAACATTTTTATGATAGCAAAGAGCCAAAGATAATAGCAATGAGTACGTAGATGGACTTATAATGAGTAATGATGTTTGGTTGCATATAACGCAATGAGCGACTTTTCATTCCGCAATATTTTATTCTTTAATATATCCATTCCCATTTTCTTAAAACGAACCAAGCCTCGAAAGACATTCTTAATCAATTCTTAATGAATGGAGTTCTCTGATTTGAGAAAATGTTCACAATTTCTCAATCAGGAAGTTGATTCAATGGCTATGGAAATGGGTTTTCTTAATGTTGTTCAAAATTTTAAAAACAATAAAACATTTACTCTAATTGGATTTGTTGGTTTGATGTTTCAGATCAGTTCAATCTTGATTACCCCAAATCATGTCTCAGATGAAGGAGCTAAACCATCTCAAAATCCCCCTCCAAGCCATTAAGAATTGTACCCAAGACTTCAATGAAACAAACTTCATCGGAAAGGGTGGATACGGAAGGGTCTACAAGGGAATCCTCTTCTGGAACGATTACCAAAACTTACTAGTTGCAGTAAAACAACTAGATGTCACAGGGTTTCAAGGCAGTAAGGAATTCTACACGGAGGTCCTAATGCTTTCTCAATATCAACATAAGAACATTGTAACCCTTATAGGGGTTTGTGACGATGGTGACGAGATGATCCTTGTCTATGAATACGCAAGCCATGGAAGCCTCGATACATATTTAAGTGACCCTTCTAAGTTGGGACTACTATCATGGGAAAAACGTATCAATATATGTGTTGGTGCTGCCTCTGCATTGGATTATCTTCACAATCATGTTTCAACAAACCACAGAATAATTCATCGTGACATAAAAAGCGCCAATATTTTGTTAGATGAGAATTGGAATGCAAAACTTTCAGATTTTGGGTTATCTAAGATTTGCTTAGCTAATCAACAAAACACCTTTGTGGTCACTAACCTTGCCGGCACACATGGTTATTGTGACCCACAATACGAAAGGACAGGTATTTTAACAAAAGAATCGGACGTATATTCTTTTGGTATGGTATTGTTCGAAGTTTTATGCGGAAGATTGGCATGTGTTTTAAAGTATCATGACGAGCGACGGTTCCTCCACCATTTGGCTCGAACATGCTACAAAAATGGAGAGGTAGACAAGATTATTGATGAAGAATGAGGGAAAATATCATGGCAGAACCGTTGAACATGTTTTCAGCTATTGCATATCAATGTTTACACAAAACTCGAGAACTACGACCCACAATTGCTGAGGTGGCACTCACACTTGAGAATGTCTCCAGAATTCAAGTAAGTATGAAATATTGTTTTGATCACTTCCATCAAAATATGGACATATTTTGAGTATGATGGGAACAAGATAAGTTTTTGTACATAATTATACATGACTTAGAAATGTATTTGCTTCTTTGTTCCATTTTGTTAGATTGGAGCCCCTATCATGAAGACTTCCAACCATTCTCTGCCACCACCACCAATCTTACCCACAATTTGGGGTTAGTTCTTTCCAGCAAATGGTGATAGGAGTTTTTGGTAATTCTAAGTAAATTCAGTATTAAAAAGTTAGCATGCTAACATATTATATTTTCCATTAGAAAATGTCCGAGATATGTCTTTGAGCCCCATTGATTCCACGTTAAACGACAACTTGTTGAACAGTGGTGTTTGGGCTCCACCTCCACAAGAGTCTGTTCGAATGCGTACACATATCAAGGTCTGGTGTGTGAAACTAGTATTTATAAATGTTAATTTTGTGGGAGTTCGAGTTGAGTTATGATATTGTATATGAATGGTTTAGGTGTACAAGTGTGGAACAGTTGGAAGATCGATTAATATTTCTGGTTATTCAGGGTACGAGGAACTTAAACAAGACCTGGCTCGAATATTTGGTATAGAGGGTGAACTAGAGGATAGGGAAACAGCTGGGTGGACTCTTGTGTATGTGGATCGTGAGAATGATGTTCTGATCGTAGGGGATGACCCTTGGGAGTAAGTCTTCTTCTCCTATCTATATTAGTGCGACTTTTATCAAATATAACAGGTATGATATTTTTGTGTTATATTTGTGGTACAGGGAGTTTGTGAGCTATGTTTGGTGCATAAAAATCATGTCACCTCAAGAAGTGCAGCAGATGAGTTTGGATGCAGATTTTGGTGGGAACAATGGTGTGCTTATGGATCAAGCTTGCAGCAGCTCGGATGGTGGAAACGTTTAAAAACGAGAATCGTTTTAACTTTTAGGTTAGCTACGAAGTTGTTGGAATCTAACCAAGCATGGACCTGTGTATGAAATGGGCGAGTTTGAGAAATGGAAGGAAAAAGTTGGTTGGTATGTTTAAGATTTTAGAGAAAAATGATATCTAAATCTTAATTTGGTGATAGTTGTATAAAAAGTTGTGTTAATTAGGTAGCATTGGAATAGAGGCATTGAAAAAAGACTTAATTTGTGATAGGGAAAATAGAAATAAGATATAATGAGAACCTAAAATTACACTAAAAGTGGGTATAATTTTGCACGCATCGGTGGTACTAATGTACCTTGGGTGTTAGAGATCTCTCATATATATGTATTTGTGTTTAATATTACGTTTTAGGGTCTCCATGTCTTATGGACTTGGCTCATTATATGCATATTGTACTGTTTCTATGTTTCGGGTCATTGGCTATATTTCCATACTTACTGATGTTAGAAGACACCTGGCAACATTACTTATCTTGAAACTTTGTTGTTGTCAGGGGGGAAATAGTCCGACTTTTTGCCAATGAGCAGAAGAAAATAAGGTGTGGTAAGTTTATTTGGTTAACAACGTTAAATTTATAGATTAATCCAACTGCTGAAATTTCGTACGTTTTTACAGTCATCTTGAACTTACAAGTGAATCAATAAATTTGTTGAAAAGTGAAATTTGTTGTTTTCTTTTCCTAATCGATTGAAGTATGAAAATCCGCAGATCCAAAAATGCAGAAGGAAATAGGTGAACATATGTCGGCCAGCCAAGCATCATTTAATGATTTGTTGCTGGTACAGTTTCTTGCACCTTAAAGTTCGTCCTTTGGGTGTTGATATGTTATTTTCTCTTAGATTGATCAACATTTCAAAGCATAGTAACACTTGATACTTTGTTTCTGTTGTAAAAATCGAAACGTGAACGTCCCGAAAACAAACCCAAAATCGATGCTCCAAATTAGAACCGTATCGATTCAAGCGGAAAAGAGAATTATCTACCGTAAACTTCGACGAACAAATAATCCAACCAAACGAAATACCAACACACTTACGTAAACAAATGCAGAAAATAAAGAACGAGAACCGACACCCAATTTTACGTGGAAAACCCAAAACGGGAAAAACCACGGGCGGAGGAGACCACCGAGAAATCCACTATCACGATGTTGAGTACAATGCTTGGAATGAAATTACAATGGAGAAATCAAAATCGAAGCCGTCGATGTATATATCTTCTAGAGAGAAAGTGCCATAATTGTTTTAATTTTGAGAGTAATTACACTAATTTTGGAGGAAGAAACCATATTAAGGGAGGTGGGATAACCACCGTCCCACCATCTACTATCCTCACATGAGACCCATGTGACAAAGGAAAGCAAAAGAAAAATATGGAGTAACTGTCCAAAACAAAAGTTGCAAGTTAGTTGAAATTGAGCAACTAGCCTCAAAGTCGCCCTGGGCACTGTTTTGAGCTCCATCTTGATTGACTTTGGAGACAAATTCAATAAATCTCCACCTTGGCTCCATAAGTTCATCCAAAAACAAACATAATCGACACATCTCCATTGAAAACCAATGCTCCAACACAAGCAACCTTCAACATCGATTAAACGATAGCAAAACAAAATAACTTTTCGGGAAAATGAAACAATACCTCCTCCACCACGAGTCCCTCGGACTCAATTGCGCTTCAAGAGACCGACCAAGTTTAAACACAAACTAAACTTGGCCACCGGAAGACATTTGGTGAACATATCCGCGGGATTGTCTTTAGTGTGAATTTTGCTTACCTTGAAATCACCTCGAGCAATGACTTCCCGCACAAAGTGGTAATGCACATCAATGTGCTTCGTTCGGTCATGAAACATCCGATCTTTCGCTAGAAATATCGCGCTTTGATTGTCACAAAACACCGTCGTGACATTGCGCGACTCATCGAGTTCACCGAACAAACCTTTCAACCAAATCGCCTCTTTGAATCCTTCCGTAACAGCCATATATTCGGCTTCGGTCGTTGAAAGCGCAACTGTAGACTGTAATTGTGTCTTCCAACTAATGGCATAACCACCCAAAGTGAACGCATATCCAGAAATCGATCTCCGATTATCAATATCTTTGGCATAATCTGAATCGACAAAACAAAACACACCATCATCATTCTTGCCAAAACACAAAATCAAAGATGACGTACCTCGGAGATAACGAAAAATCCATTGGACGGCCTTCCAATGTTCTTTGCCCGGATTCACCATGAATCTACTCACCGCACTAACGGCATAAGCCAAATCTGGACGCGTGCAAATCATAGCGTACATCAACGAACCGACGACACTGGAATATGGTACACGTGCCATGTAAGACACAAGACTTTCTCTATATAGCTCTTTTGAGAAAGATGCAAGGTCCTCGAACTTCTATCACGCACAATTTCCATCCCCAATATTTTCTTGGCAGCCCCCAAGTCCTTCATATCAAACTCAACATTCAACTGGTCTTTTATCACTTGAATCTCCTTCATATCTTTCGATGCGATTAACATGTCATCCACGTATATGAGTAAGTAGACCATTGATCCGTCGTCACACTTCTTGTAGTAAACACAACTGTCATAGGAGCACATTTTCAGCTCGTGACCGGTCACAAATGAGTCAAACCTCTTATACCATTGTCTCGGAGATTGCTTGAGACCATAGAGAGATTTCTTCAACTTGCACACGTAGTCCTCCTTGCCCGGAACTACAAAACCCTCGGGTTGTTGCATAAAGATCTCCTCCTCAAGCTCACCATTTAAGAACGCTGTAGTCACATCTAGTTGCTCTAGTTCATAATCGTTAGAAGCAACTAATCCAAACAATGCACGAATAGATGTATGTTTAACAACGGGTGAATAAATATCAGTATAATCGATACCTGGCATTTGACTGTAGCCCTTAGCAACCAAACGAGCTTTGTACCTTGGCTTATCACCCGGATTAACGGCCTCCTTGAGCTTATACACCCACTTGCACTTGACTGGCTTTTTCCCTTCCGGAGTCGGGACAAGATCCCAAGTGCCATTCTTATGCAATGACTCCATCTCACCGTGCGTAGCAACCATCCAACTATCCGAGTCAGCAACCGAAATAGCCTCATCATAGCATGTAGGCTCTAGCATTGACTCTATATCCTCGGCAACTGTAAGAGCATAAGCAACACAATTGGCATGAGCTACCTCCTAGGAGGTACAATATATCTCCTCGGCCTATCTCTTGCAATAGAAGAACTAGGAACAGATGGTGAGGAGTAGGGGTGTTCATCGGTTGACATCTAATGGATGTGAGGGGAACCGAACCGATCCAATCATCCATTGGATGTTGGATTTTTCCAACCGAACCGATCCAGATGTTGGATTTTTCCAATCCAATGGATGATTGGATCGGTTCGGTTCCATCCAATGGATATTTTTATTGGATATCCATTGGATCAGTTCGGTTTCATTCAATGTTAACCGGATCGGATTGGATCCATCTGATCCGACATCCAATGGATGATCGGATCAGATCCATCCGACATCCAATGTTTTAAATCCAATTTTCAACAATACACATAATATTCCGAAATACTTAATTATCTATTCAAAAGTCCAAACTAGTGCTAAAAAGTAAAAAGTAAAAAAAATACAACTACCAAATATAATCCCATACATCAACAAAAGTTATAAAAGTTCTATTGAAGTGTGGAACGTGGAAAATGATAAACAATTAAACATATTGTCCGTCCGCAACAAAACCGCAAGTCCGGAACAACTCAATCCATTCTGATTTCTCCATCTCCGCCCAACATTTCTACAAAATTAAGAAGTGTAAAACAAAAAAGTTATATTATTTAATATATATACATTTACTTACCAACTTCCAACGCTTCAACTTCTTCATTTGCGCCATCAACATCAATTGACAATCGTTGTTTTACGGATCCAGTTTTGGGTACAAATTATTGCTTGTACCGCTTTAGGAGTCAAACGACTCCTATATGAGTCAATAATACGACCACCGGTAGAAAATGCCGACTCCGATGCAACCGTTGATATGGGAATAGCAAATACATCATTTTCATTTGTTTACACCATTTTCATTTGGTTTAGTGGAACCTAACTAAACCAGTGACTATAAAAATTAATTAGGTTATATATATTTGTTTACACCATTTTCTTTTGTCATTTTGACCATTTATCCACAAAATATGTGGGATACACTGCCATAGAGATCTTATTCTAAAAAAGTCCTAGTGATTTACCTGTTTTAACATGAAAAATCAAGGAAACTATAAACAAAAAGTAGAAAATAACGTGAATGAAGCCTAGACATTCAATTTGGAATGTCTTGCATCCACATTACACATATAAGAAGCAATAAGAAATGTTGCCTACATATAATTAGTAGAGAATCTCATGTGTGAGCCTATTAGTAATCACAATGAATGTAAAGCCATTACCAAAGCCAAACAACTATATATAGACCAATTAACCCTCACTGTTTCTTGCTCCTACTTTTGTTCTGTACTAATGGATGGAAAGAAACTGGAATACAAATGAGAAGAGGCTCTGAAGGGGCTTCAGAAGCTAACAGCAGAAGCTGAAAAAGTTCAAAAGAAGTTGCTGAAAGCAATCTTAACAAGGAACAAATAAACGGAATACCTCGTGTATAAGAAAAGTTTATTAACAATGAAATGAAGAATATTAAAAATGACCCGTTAGAAAAAGCAAAATGGTAAAAATAGATAAAGAACTGCCGAGTGCTGAACATACCGAGCTCGAAGTAGAAGCCGTGATGGAGGCAGAGAGAGCAACGGAAAGAGACGAGAGGTCGAGACTCGAGAGCAGCGGAAAGAGACGAGAGGTCGAGACTCGAGAGCAGCGGTTGGGAGGGTAGAGAGACGAGAGGTCGAGAGCTAGAAGTAGAAGCTGTGTGTGAGTGTGTCGCCTGAGACCGCCGCCGGTGTCCGGTGAAATCGACTGAGAAGAAGGCCCGCAGCGTCTAGGGTTGAGAGGGTGGGTGAGGAGGCCGGCGTGAGTGTGAATCAGTAGGGTTTTGAATTTTGGTTTGGTGTGTCTGCGTGTTTGATAATTGATATTGGAATGGTTTTTTTTAAATAGTTTTATTAATTAAATTTATTAACAAATATTATATAATAATATATTAATATATTAATCATTTAATTGGATGGATATTGGATGGTTCGGTCGGTTCCCTTGTCGGTTCGGTTCGGTCGGTTGTCGGTCGGTTCTGGATTGCCATCCAACAACCGAACCGATCCAATTGGATTTTGAAATTTTCGATCCGATCCGATCCAATTGCAATTGGATATCCAATCAAAGTCGGTCGGTTCAGATTGGATCGGTTGGTTTTCTGCACACCCCTAGTGAGGAGGTCTCTCCATCCACATGTTCACTAGCCGGAACAGACATAGACTCATCACCAATTACCGGTGTAGGAACCAGTGAAGAAACTGGTGTAACGGTAGATGATGCCATAAACTCCACCTCAACTTGAGATGTCTTCTTACTTTCCTCGGATGGTTTCTCAACAGTAGATGTCGAGCTAGAAGCTCGATGGATCATGGAAGTTTCATCAAAAGTCACGTCTTTTGAAACAATTACCTTCCTTAGCTCATAACTCCATAACTTGTAGCCTTTTACACCCGGTTTATATCCAAGAAACACACACTTCAAAGCTCTTGGCTCTAGCTTCCCATTGTCAATTCGTGCATACGCCGGACAACCAAATGGTTTCAAATCAGTGTAATCGGCAGTCTCACTGGACCATAACTCAAACGGGGTCTTCTTCTCAATGGCTTGAGAAGGTGACCGATTAATCACATAACATGCAGTGGAAGCCGCCTCCGCCCAAAAGGACTTTAGAAGCTTAGAATGAGAGAGCATACACCTAACCTTTTCGAGAATCGTGCGGTTAATCCTCTCGGCCACACCATTTTGCTGCGGAGTGTGAACCACCGTGCGGTGTCGAGTAATGCCTTCCTTTGGACAGTAGGCATTGAAATCCTCCGAGCAAAACTCAAGGCCATTATCGGTGCGCAAATACTTCATCTCCTTACCCGACTGCTTTTCAATCATCACCTTCCAATCTCTAAAAGTAGAAAACATGTCTCCTTTATGCTTTAGAAAGAAAGACCATACCTTTCGTGAATAGTCGTCAATTATCGTAAGCATATAAGAAGCTCCACCTACGGAAGTAACCCGATCCGGTCCCCATAAATCCGAGTGGATGTAGTCGAGTGGCCCTTTTGTCGTGTGCTTGCCACTCAAAAATCTCACTCGTTTCTGCTTGCCATAAACACATTCTTTACAAAACTCTAGCTCAACAACTTTATCACCTCCAAGAAGTCCTCTTCGACTCAATTCGGACATGCCATGAAAACTCATATGGCCAAGTCGAAGATGCCATAAACGCGATCGATCCGAATCCGAAGAACCTTTCGAAACAACCGCTGCATCACCGGTAACTGTATGACCATCCAAGATGTAGAGATTTGAGGTCTTACGATTTGCCTTCAAAATGTTTGTATTACCTCTAAACACCCGGAGTGATCCATTCTTGCCAACAAACTCATATCCCTTCTCTTCAAGAGAACTGAGGGATAGAAGATTTCGCCTAAGGTCGGGAACATACTTGACATTCCCCAAAGTTCTGATAACACCATCAAACATCCGAATTCTAACTGTGCCCTGTCCTTTGATCATACATGTAGCATCATGCCCATCAAAACTGAGCCCTGGTCAACGTCCTCATATGTATGGAACCAACCCCTGTTGGGACACATGTGGAACGTACACCCGGAGTCTAAAATCCATGCATCCGAAAGTGATGATCCACCACCAGATACATTAAGAAGTTCCCCATCAGAATCAACCTCGGCCACATCGACTTCACCAGAACCGGAAACATGCTTTCCCTTTGCGGCCGCTTTCTCTTTCTCTTTGTTCTTCAACTTGTAACATTCTTCAATTACATGTCCTTTCTTGTGACAATAATTGCAGAATTTACGTTTGGTGTTTGACTTAGATCTCGCCTTACCGGAGGAAGATGAGCCTCTCTCAAATGTTCGGCCTCTCACATTTAGACCCTCGGCTTTCGCTTCTGAACCACCATTTGTGATTTGTTTCATTTTCTCCTTCGAATCCAAAGCGGTGATAACATCATCCAACACAAGAGTATCACGGCTATACATGATTGTGTCTCGAAAGTGGCTATAAGAATCGGGTAGTGATGACAACAAGAATAACGCCAAATCATCGTCTTCATACTTCACATCCATATTCTCTAAATTGCAAACCAATTCTTTAAATGTGGATAAATGACTAGACAATGAACTACCTTCCGCCATCTTGAGATAGAACAATCGTTGCTTCAAGTGTAACTTGTTCGGTAGACTTTTCGTCTTCAACAATTGTTCCAATTTCAACCATAACGCCGCCGCCGAAGTTTCCTTCAACACATCTTGCAACACATCGTGAGATAAGTGTAAACGGATTTGAGATTGCGCCTTCAAATCCTTCTTTCTCTTCTCGTCGGCGGACCAAGCCTCCGGCATTCTCTCAACGCCCAAAAGTGCCTCATCAAGTTCTAATTGAATTAGAACATCCTTCATTTGCACTTGCCATAATGGAAATCGAGTATTCCGATCAAGCTTTGGAATATCGAACTTCACCGAAGTCATAGTGTAAACCAATGATAAATAATCCCAAACGAATCAGTACTCAAACCTGGAAGCTCTGATACCAATTGTTGTAAAAATCGAAACGTGAACGTCCCGAAAACAAACCCAAAATCGATGCTCCAAATTAGAACCGTATCGATTCAAGCGGAAAAGAGAATTATCTACCGTAAGCTTCGACGAACAAATAATCCAACCAAACGAAATACCAACACACTTACGTAAACAAATGCAGAAAATAAAGAACGAGAACCGACACCCAATTTTACGTGGAAAACCCAAAACGGGAAAAACCACGGGCGGAGGAGACCACCGAGAAATTCACTATCACGATGTTGAGTACAATGCTTGGAATGAAATTACAATGGAGAAATCAAAATCGAAGCCGTCGATGTATATATCTTCTAGAGAGAAAGTGCCGTAATTGTTTTAATTTTGAGAGTAATTACACTAATTTTGGAGGAAGAAACCATATTAAGGGAGGTGGGATAACCACCGTCCCACCATCTACTATCCTCACATGAGACCCACGTGACAAAGGAAAGCAAAAGAAAAATATGGAGTAACTGTCCAAAACAAAAGTTGCAAGTTAGTTGAAATTGAGCAACTAGCATCAAAGTCGCCCTGGGCACTGTTTTGAGCTCCATCTTGATTGACTTTGGAGACAAATTCAACAGTTTCTAAACAACCAAATCTTTTTGAAGACACAAAAAAGGAATGGAGAAAAAGCAAACAAAACACTCCTTGATGCCAACAAGAGTGTTACTATCAATATTTCTGTCAACTGGAGTTTCCTTTTGCATTTTGGCAAGTTTGTTGGTTGTTAAGAAATGAAGTTTCAACTTTCAAGTATGATGATTCTAAATGCTAATTCATCCTTCTTTTGTATGACATCTGGAGTTGATTGTTCGAGTTAAATTGGTTCTTGGTAAATTGCTTTTACTGTTTGAAGAAGCTAACTAAAGATGTTTGCTAACTTAAAAATGAACAGCAAAGTATCTTATGTCCTTGTATACACAGTACTGTTGACCTAGTCGATCTCGAGCAATTGGTGAGTTATTTCATCTCATTTACACCCGTAATATGAGCTCCAACCTTGACTCAGGTTGTATAAGATTGGGTTGTATATTGTCAACTGTCAAGTCAAATTACTGTTTTGACCTTATGATGGTTAACTAAAACAGAGATCTTATTTTCAGGAGAATCTCAACAAGGCATAAAAGGTTCTTTCCTCGTCTTGACATTGAGCATCGATGATCGAAGGACGGAACGAAGAAAAGAAACAATAGAAGGATGCTGGCAGATTTGCGAGACTGTGGAGTTTTAATCATATCTCATACATCGAAGCCCCGATATAAGTGATTCAGGATGTTCTGGAAAGCCAACACACAAATTTACAATCTTCGTGTTTTGCATTTTTGCAAATTCGGGGTGCATCTGGGCTAAAACCGTCATTGAAATCGAAAGAATGGTGCTTGACGGAAATAAGAGGTAATTAAGTAGCTAGGTTATCACTTAATTTATCAGAGGACATTAAGGATTAAGAGGCTCTGAAAAGGGAGAAAAACAAACGGTCTGAATTGTCTTATGTCTGACCGAATCAGACATAAGTGACGAATAGAGTATTTTTTTTTGTAAAAACAAACACCAACTAAAACCAAGGATTAAGAGGTTTTGAAAAGGGAAAAAACAAAAGTGGCTTGGTTATCACTTAATTTATCAGAGGACATTAAGGATTAAGAGGTTCTGAAAAGGGAAAAAAACAAACGGTCTGAATTGTCTTATGTCAAACTGAATTAGACATAAGTGACGAATAAGAACTTTTTTTGAAAAAACAAACACCACCTAAAACTATTATGCACATGCGTGTGCCGTGGTTATTGAAACCACGCAAGATTCTAGGTGGCCCTAGGCCTGTTTGTGAATTAAGGTGAATCCTATGTGGAAACTAGGATTACCGACCTCAGGTACAAGGGGAAACCACAAAAAAATGGAAAATTGAGGAACACTTTAATAACCATTCATCAGTACCGTATGCACATGTGCATAAAGTAATTGAAAATGTTTGCTGTTCCTATGCACATGTCCATATACCGAACAAATTACTTTTATGCACACGTGCATACCATACAGATGAATGGTTATTAGGGTCTTCCTCATTTTTTTTGTGGGTTTCCCATGAACCGACCCTATACATATCATCCTTGAGTTACCTCCTGGTTTCTAATTTATACGTAACCTAGTATTTGTTGGGTCACACCACAAAAAGATGTTTATAAAAAAAATAAGAAAAATACACAGCAGTCACTCACTGCATCAAATTTGTGTAGCAAGTGTAAACATGCAAGTCTTAAAAGTACATTTTAGTTACACATCACTCGATAATTAATAACATGCATGATTTGAGCGACTGCTTACAAGAATTTGTACAGTGACTTCTGATAACTGTGACCCCATTCAAATATATGTGTAATTGATACAGTTGTGAAAGGTGATGGTGGACCAATACTTGTGTGTGTATTTGAACACCTTGTTTATTGATATATTTGAAGACATATTGATCAAATATTTGCATTTGTTTGCTTCATTTTATTACAAGATTGGTGAGATTGGAAACTCCCAACCTTTAGGTGTTCAATTATGTAAGCATCCACTTTGCAACATGGGCAATTTGATTAAATAGGACATCTTTTGTAAGTTGGTGTTTCATCCCATGCTTGGCCTTTTTCTTTGTTTAAATGGTCTAGAGTTGGTTATTTTCATGTGATAACAAATGGTATATGACAAATTATAACATGGGTTTTACCAACTTGGCCATGAGCCGATTTGATCGCTCATAGACCCAATCCAGGTAAAGTAGCAATGCTATTTGTCGTCCTAAAAGCGCATGTCTTATCTCCGTCACTCCAATAAAATTAAGACACATCAGATTTTTATTATGTACACATTTAATTTAAGTTCATATTTTCTCTAGACCATTGTACTCTAATATTCACATCATCATATATATATAGGGCCAAGTTTTGGGGAAAACCTTAATAAAAATTGAAAACTCAAAAAAATTGAAAACTGAGGAACACTTTTGTAGCCCTTAATCTGGACGATATGTACTTGTGCATACAAGTAATTTGTAACATGCACACGTGCATAAAAACCAAAAAATAACTTAATTTTCTTGTATGCATAAATGCATACCGTCCAGATGAACGGTTACTAGAGTGTTCCTCAGTTTTCCATTTTTTTGAGGTTTTCCCCTGAACTGAGAAGTTGAGGTTATCGTGAGAAACGTGAGAAGTGGATCTGAACTGTCGATTACTTTTAATCAAATCCGATGCATCTTACCTTGGTGCATCACATCCTAATGTTTGTTCATTTCTCATTCAACGGTTGATAACTACTTTTCATGCTTCTCAGTTCTCATGTTAACCTCAGCTCCTTACCGAAACCCAACCCTATATATATTTGGATATTTCTTCAATTTACAAGGTATTCAAATGAATATTCTTACAAGAAGTGAGAGTTCCTTTGAAAAGGTAACACCATGGTTTGGGCTGACATTGATAAACTTGCTATCCATTAAATTCTGAAGTGGATAAAACTATGTATAAAGAATTTTTATCCTCCAACTATTGCTCATATGAAGGCTTTGAAGCGAATTATTCGTTATCTCCAAGGAACACTACATTTTGGCCTTCATTTATACAAGACATCTCTCACTTGTCTTGTCTCCTACATCGACCCTAATTGGGCTGGATACCCCAATTAACACACGTTGTTCCACGTCCGGATATTGCGTATACTTTGGAGATAATCTTTTTTGTTTCTGGTTCACCAAATGCCAATCGACTCTTGCGCTCAAGCGCTGAAACTGAATATAGAGGTGTTGTCAATTTTGTAGCTGAATCTTGTTGGCTTTGAAATCTACTTCTTGAACTTCACCTTCTTCTCAACAAAATCAGTTTAGTATATTGTGATATCGTTAGCGCCATCTATCTATCCTGAACCCAATTCAACATCAACGCACCAAACACATTGAACTCGATATTCACTTTGTCCGCGAAAAAAAGCTTTCCATGGCAAAGTCTGTGTTATCCACGTCGTTATCAAATAGCCGACATCTTTACCAAAGGACTCCCGTTCATACCCTTCCAGGACTTTTGAGACAATTAATCTTAGTGTCCGTCATCCTCCCACTACTATTGTGGGGGCGTGTTAGCATAACATGAATATCTTTATATAATAGGCATGCATCTCTCTTTGTAAATGGTCTTGATCCCATCCTGATTTACCGGCTAACGAGGGTAGACTCTTGTATATATTGTAACCTAACCGAATGGAATCAACAAGGAATTTTACAATCCTATAGATTTCAACAAGATTTTGAGGATGATAAAGGCATATCAATGTGTTAAACTTAGGATGGAAGCAAATGGTGTAGTTATGTTTTGTTTCAATGTTAATTTTGAGATTAAAAAGATTTTAGCCCGTTTAATTTGGTTCATGATTTCTTGTATCCTATCAAATCATACAAATAGTCACATCAAATTGATTTTGCGTTTTCATTTAAACTTTTAATTATAATCAAGCAATAAATCTTTCTTTGCAAATGAATATATTGTGTGGATTAAAGACCATTAAATCATATATGGATTTCATGGACAATGAATGTTTCTTTCAAACATATCTTCTTAAATACTAATAAACTATTGTTATTGACGATGCATATGTTGGTATTGCCATATTCACTTGTAAGCAAATATTATTTTATTTACTATCCAAAAATTTTGACACTAAACTTTTAGTAACAAATTTTATAACATTTAAGTATTAAGTTGGGATATTAAATGTAATTTATAATTGCCTTTTTTGCTAACATGAAATCAATCAATAATAGTAAAATTATGATATGGATTTGAACATGTATATAAATCCACAAAATGTGGGTTAAACTTCAAGTTAATTGAATGTTGAATTGTATCCTATATGAACTATGATGAAGATTAATGAGTGCCTTTCTTTTGTCCACTAGGGGATTTAGTGGAACTTAAACTTGATTAAGAGAGCCAATTAGGTTTTAAGGTATCAACTCTACTTTAGGACTCCATTATTGGAGCATAAAGGGATAAAATAGGGATCCATTGTGGGAGCACAAAAAACAAGAATAGTAATATGACTAATTGAACGTTATAATATTTGATTCAATATTTATGATTTAGTTTATGTTTTTGACTTCTTAAAACATTTTAAATTCGCCTTGATATGGAAACTCAAAAAAGAAAAGAAAGTAAGGAAATGATGCAAATTTATGAGATGTGAAAAGTATTACCGTTCCAATTTTTATTGCAAAAAATTGGCTACATTATTTAATTTTTATGATCAAAATTTTTTATTATATTTTCCAAGGAATGTTTTTGAGGGCCTTACGAATTGGCTCAAAATTAAAGACTTTTTAGTTTGTTTATTTGTCAAAAACACGTCAAGAAGTTTTTCCTGACGTACAAATGAATATTCAACTAGTTTATTCGTTGAATTTAGTCGTCAAGTGGGTTTTATGCATTTATGACATAATAGAGAGATGATCCAATTGAGTTGATTAGGAACATGGAGGCATGCTCTTGAATGACTACTATCTGATATGGGTGCTCTTCAATTTTTTTTGACTTGCATCAATTGTGACTACAAGGGTGATATTTGTATTGCCGATAAATCAAGCACTATAGTTGACTCATGTACTATGCTTTTTAGTATTACTTCCCATAAACATTCCCAAGTAAATATAAAATGTAGATTTTCAAATCCACGAACCGATGTTTTTGTTGAATTAGAAGAAAGAACTCTTCTTGATATCCATATTAACCGAATTCTTACTTTTCAAATATTGATCTATGATCTAGGAACACCTTTTGGAAAGGACACAACATATAACTTAAGCTTCTCATTTCCTTCTAGAAATCTTTGTGAAACACAATATAGTGTTATCAACAAATTAAGTAGCAATTTATCAAACATTAACCGGATAAGCGTTTTTTGCTAGGAGACACCGCCCTTACTTACCTTACCAGAAAGATTTTCGACCATCAAAATGACAAGAGTAAATTACATTTTTGGTTCTTGTGGTTGCCACTTATTATCAAGTTTCATCACTACTTTAAACTAATTACAGTTTTGGTTACGCTGGTTTTCTTTTTGTTTCAGTTTTGATCATTCTGACTAACTCTAGTTAAAAATGTTTGTTAACTTAAGGTATTTTGTTCTTTTTTACTTTTTATGTCTTTTATCTGTCAGGATCGATTCTTAACAAGAATTAAACTTCTTAGAAACAGAATTTAGAGAATCTTGCGGAATAGAACTCTAAATCAATTAAAGAACAATCAATAGAAATTCAATAAACTGTATATATATCAAACAGTTATAACTCACAAGTTTTACACCAAACCTCAATCTTGTTGAACAGGCTCAACAAGACGATTTCTACTTCTCTAGAAATAGGATCTATGATCTTGAGGTTAATTCACTCTTGAATATAGAATTCTGTATATTATCTATCTTCTTTTTCGTTTTTTTTTTTATATTTTTCTAATAGCTATCTATCAATACTATTTATACAAAAGTAATTACAAGATAACTATAAAAAGTAAATTGATCTTCTGAATCTTCGTTAAACATATCTTGATCAATTCCTTATTTGTCTCCAAAAGCATCGCATCTCAAATTTATCAATTCAGCAGTATTAATGATGATTTGGCTCAGCAGCATTAACAACCTTCAGCAGTATTAATCTTCACAGTCTTCAAGCAGTAGTAACTCAGCTCAGCAGTACTAACCATGTCTAGCAGTAGTAATTTGGACTAGCAGCACTAACTTCAACTAGCAGCATTAACTTCATCTAGCAGCAGTAACTTTGCCCAGCAGTAGTAACGAAGAACTGGCAGTAGTAATGAAGACTTAGCAGTACTAACCATACTTGGCATATCTTCAGTTCCCAACAATCTCCCCCTAACTTGACTTTTAGGAAAAGAAGTCAAGTTCTTCAGATGATGCTTCCAAAACTTAGTCATCATGTACACACAGATTAGGACTTAGGCCTAGACTCTGATTGAGAATCCTCTTTACCAAGAATCTACCCATTGCTGAATCCTTGTTGCAGGTCAGCTTAGTGTGTAGCATTCCTTGCAGCCTCTTCATGCTGTGATTGTATATTTCATCTACAAGATAGTATTCATGAGTTGCAGAGTCAAGGGAGATGACATATACTCCACAGTTTTCATAGAGCATCCAGTTGGTAATGACTTGAAACTGTGTGTTTAACCTATGCTGAACTGCTTCAGGTTTGAACATTTGGCACAAGAATTCAAGTACCATTTTAGAGATTGACATCCCTGTCTCAGTCAGCATGTTTCCATATATCTTCATCCCAACTTTGAACATCTCTTCTAAGTCTGATCTTGAGCAAGTTCTGACAATCTTTCCCCAAGTAGAAAATACTTCAAATTTTCCATCAGCTCTTTTTATCCTAATGAACTCCTTTCTACCATCTTTCAAAGTGTCCCAAAAGATGATTTCAGGAGCCTTAGATGATATTGGTTCAGCCTGAAGTGGAATTGGGTTAGATTCAACACTAGTAATGTACAAGTCACATTGGGCATCCGTTTGTGATTGCACATTGCCTGATTTCCCTGATGGAGTTGCCACTTCTTCTTCAGCAACTTTTCCATCAGATTTCACTGTTTCCTCCTGGGCCTTTTCTGCAGATGACTCCACCCTTGGTTTCTTTTCATTTTTCTTCTTTGTAGTTATGGGCTGGGTTCTTGGTCTTTTCTTGGACATCATCTTGGTTCTTTTAAGAGTTTTGACAGCCTCAGGAGTTGGTTCAGCTGCTTTAAGTTTTTCAGCAGCAATAACCATTTCTGCTGCTATGGCTGTTACTGCTTCTCTTAGTACATGTAGTGATGCTGCTTCAATACTGTTCTTTATAATCCAGTAAATTTCTTCATCTATTTCAGCTTGAGTTGTAGTTACTGCTTCCTTCTCAGTTTCTGCTGCTTTGACTGTTTGGCCTTCAGCAGCATTAACTGTTTCTGCTGCTTGTTCAAGCTCAGCAGCATTAACAGTTTCTGCTGCTGTGGTTTCTGCTGCTGTGGTTTCTGCTGCTTTGGTTTCTGCTGCTGTGGTTTCTGCTGCTTTGGTTTCTTTGACACACTCTTCCCCCTTTTCTGTCTCACTGGACTCCCCCTTAAACTGTGCATAGTCCATTTCCATCTCAGTCTCTATGTGAGCAGTCTCCCCCTCAATTTGTGGACCCTTCAGTTTCAGTTCTGCTTCTGACTCTGACTCCCCCTTTTTGGGAGCATCATCAGTTGAGGTTCTCCTTCTTAGCACAAACCTTGCCTTTTTCCTTTTGTTCAGCAACTTGGTGACCATCTTTTTGAGCTTCTCAATTTGAGACTGTTGGTAGGTGACCACAGTCTTAAGTTGCTCAATCTCTTTCTTTTGTGCCATGACATCCAAGTTGATATTCCCTAAGGTTTCCATCAATTCCTCATAGTTATATCTATCCTCACCTTGTTTAGAAGTATTAACCTTCTTTAAAGGATCCTTGGAAGTTTCAGCAGAAGCCTTCTGCCTAGCAGAAGCACTACCTGCCCCCTTGGTTTCTTGGCACCTGGGTCCTCCTAATGATTTCTCATTTAGAGTTGCCATGGGGAAGGTCTTATTTATGTTACCACTGTCCTTCTCTGTGCTAGCAGAAGTAGTGGCAGCCTTAGCACCCATATGGTCATCCTTCTCCTTAGAGACCACCTTCTTGAGGTTGGGAGACACCCCTGTGGTTTCCCTGTTGATATTCTCAATTGGAGAATGCTCCAATTGAGGGCTTAAAGGCGTAGGGCTTTGAGTAGGTACAACAAGGGAAGGAGCCTTGTGCACCTTTCTTCTTTGAAATCTTTTGGTGATTGTGGGAGTGGGCTGTTCAAGAATGGACTGTGGGATGTCTTTTGAGATGGAAGGTTGGGATTGGGCATCAGTGGGTTGATCTAATGAAGGCCTTGATCCTGATGCCATACCTTCAGAGGGGTGGGACACAACCATCATTGTAGAGAACAATGGTGTGTCAACTCCTTCCGAGTCCCTAGGAAGTCTTTTCATATTTGAAAAAACCTTCCCTTTAGGGGATTTGGGTACATATACCTCAGTGAACTGAGGTAAGTCCATCAACTCCTTGTTAAGAACTTCTTGCACAAACCTTGGATACATGAAAAAGGTCTTTTTGGATTCCAAGTTTGATACAAGATCAGTAAAGATCATTGCTGAGAAATTGTACTTTCTGGCAGTGGATAAGCAGACCAAGGCATATGCAATGGGACTGCTGAACTCACTCCATCCAGTAGTTTTCTTGGAAATACAGTGCATCAGGGTATGAACAAGAAATCTCCATTGGTTGAAAAATTTTGACTTGTAGAATTTAAAAACACCAATGGGACCTTCATACCCCATTCTTTGTAAAGTAGAAAAGAGTTCTTCATTAGGAATAGAAGTTATACCTGAAGCATCATTCAACTGAAGGGAGATGCGAATAACCTCTTCAGTGACTTTCAAGGGTTTATCACAAACCCTTGTTCGTATGGTCTTCTGCCCTTCTTCAACACTAACAGTGGCATTCTCCCAAAATTGTTTCTGATGTTCGATATAGATTGTTGGGCTCACCGTGAGTGCATAGGAGATGTGCGAGGATTTTAGAAAATCGACAATATCGTGGAATCCAGCAGCTTGTTTCGGCTTCTGAAGCATGGCTATTTCATTGTGCTCATCCACAAACTCCATGATGCCTAAGGATTCTTGAAAGAAAAGCACAGAGATTCTGGAGAGTCTAGGTTAGAACGAGAGAGAAGAAGTAAATGCGAAGAGTCGTTATGAACATGGGCGGGCAAACAGGGGTATTTATATGCCCTAGATTATCAGAAGCAGTATTAACTACCTCGCAGTATTAACTACCGAGCAGTATTAACTGCCAAGCAGTATTAACTGCCAAGCAGTATTAACTACCTAGCAGTATTAACTACCGAGCAGTATTAACTACCTAGCAGTATTAACTACCTAGCAGTATTAACTACCAAGCAGTATTAACTACCGAGCAGTATTAACTAACGAGCAGTATTAACTACCTAGCAGTATTAACTACCTAGCAGTATTAATTGCCAAGCAGTATTAACTACCTAGCAGTATTAACGACCAAGCAGTATTAACTACACTAGCAGTATTAACTGCACTAGCAGTATTAACTGCACTAGCAGTATTAACTGCTGAGCAGTATTAACTACTGAGCAGTATTAACTACCAAGCAGTATTAACTGCACTAGCAGTATTAACTGCACTAGCAGTATTAACTGCTGAGCAGTATTAACTACTGAGCAGTATTAACTGCCAAGCAGTATTAACTGCACTAGCAGTATTAACTGCACTAGCAGTATTAACTGCACTAGCAGTATTAACTACTGAGCAGTATTAACTACTAGAACAGTATTAACTACTGAGCAGTATTAACTACTGAGCAGTATTAACTACGGGAACACAGGCAGTAGTAACTCTGCACTGTGCATCACTTGTCAAATCCTCAAATGTCAACTTACACATCACTTTTACCACTTCTCTTATCTTCAGCAGGATTATTTTCAAAAGTAGCATGTCCTCCATCAATTCATTGAAAATATTGAAGGCAGGCCATGTTACCTGTCATGTGCCTAGAGCAAGCACTGTCAACATGCCAAATGCTTCTTCCCTCAAGCTGTTGGCTGCCCTGCACATCTGAGAAATCAATTAGTTTTTGTTGGGGACCCAAGCCATAGTGGTCTTGGGTCTCCCTTGATCATCAAAATACTTACATTCTGTTTTGAACAAGCAGCATTATAAACAAATCCTGATGGCCTTTTCTTGGCTTCAACTTCAGCCTCAAATACTCTTAGATCATTGTAGAGGTCATCTAGCTCTTTGTCCTCCAATTGGTCATTCTGTCTGAATGAGACAGTGTACATGGTCCATTCTTCTCCCAATGATCTAAGGAACTTTCTGTTGACATCATCAGCATCCATGTGTACACCCACAGTTGCTAATTCTCCAATTAACTTGTTAAATCTGTCAAAAGTTTGAGTCATAGACTCATTCTTTGCAGACATAAAGTTTTCATATTGTTGCCTGAGAATAGCCTTTTGATTTCTCTTTGTGCTCTTTGTTCCAGTAAATCTTTTCTCCAGAGCATTCCACAACATCTGTGCATCTGTGCAGTGTTGGAATTGATGTTGGTACTCATTAGGAATAGCCAAAAGCAGAGTGCTCAATGCCTTCATCTCTGTTTGTCTTACTTTCTTTTCAGCATCTGTCTTGGGAGGAGGTCTCTTTCCATCTGCTCCAATCTTTCCTTCATTACATGGGCCATTTTCTATAATGTCCCATATTGCATAATCAGTAAGAAGAATGTACTGCTTGATTCTTAGTTTCCACATGTCAAATTCATTGGGTTTGAGCATGGGAACCTTTGAAACAAGAGTACTGTGAGAATCCATTGAGTTGTCCATAATTTCTAAGATACCAATGCTCTGATACCACTTGTCAGGATCGATTCTTAACAAGAATTAAACTTCTTAGAAACAGAATTTAGAGAATCTTGCGGAATAGAACTCTAAATCAATTAAAGAACAATCAATAGAAATTCAATAAACTGTATATATATCAAACAGTTATAACTCACAAGTTTTACACCAAACCTCAATCTTGTTGAACAGGCTCAACAAGACGATTTCTACTTCTCTAGAAATAGGATCTATGATCTTGAGGTTAATTCACTCTTGAATATAGAATTCTGTATATTATCTATCTTCTTTTTCGTTTTTTTTTTATATTTTTCTAATAGCTATCTATCAATACTATTTATACAAAAGTAATTACAAGATAACTATAAAAAGTAAATTGATCTTCTGAATCTTCGTTAAACATATCTTGATCAATTCCTTATTTGTCTCCAAAAGCATCGCATCTCAAATTTATCAATTCAGCAGTATTAATGATGATTTGGCTCAGCAGCATTAACAACCTTCAGCAGTATTAATCTTCACAGTCTTCAAGCAGTAGTAACTCAGCTCAGCAGTACTAACCATGTCTAGCAGTAGTAATTTGGACTAGCAGCACTAACTTCAACTAGCAGCATTAACTTCATCTAGCAGCAGTAACTTTGCCCAGCAGTAGTAACGAAGAACTGGCAGTAGTAATGAAGACTTAGCAGTACTAACCATACTTGGCATATCTTCAGTTCCCAACATTATCTTTTTGTTTTATTAGATTATGGAGCAAATTACGTTCCCTGCATGTGGTTTGTCCTTTTCTTTTTTTGTCTTTCCTTTTTTTTTTTCCTTTTATATATTTATATTAATCAAGGTTCTAAATGGCGTGAGGCGTGGCGTAGCGGCAAGGCCAAGCCTCAAGCCTTAGGAGCTACGGCGAAGCCATGACATTTTCAAGGCGTGACTTATGGCGTCAAATTTCTAATTCATATATAATATTATATATAAAAACATGTGTTTTGTAGTATTACTCAATGAGCCAATAGTAGTAAGCAAGTTAAATTAGGTTATATATTACAAAACTTGCAAATGAGACATTAAAAACACAAAGAAAAATCAAATATAGCATTATGAAAACTGCGCATTAGGCCATGGCGTGCCACGAGCTTAACGTGGCGTGAGACACAAGCCTTGGTGCCATGGCGCGCCATAGCGGCGAGTTTTTTTAGAACATTGATATTAATTAATTAATGATAATTTGAAATAAAAATAAATTAAATATATATTTTATTTTGTAAATTACACCATTAGAAAAAGCTTTGCTGATATCTTCAACTTGAGTTGACTATTGAACATTTTTAAACTTTCATGCAATTTATCCGACATATACATACATACACACACACACATATGTATATATATATATATATAGAGGAAGGTTCAAACGAGAACGATAACTATTTACGAGAACTACGAGAACGACCGACAATGTACAAAATCACAGGTGATTCACATACAAAATCATATGTGATTAAAATTCTGGACATGCGCGGTTTGTCCCGCGATTTGCAAAGCGCGCGATTTGTACTATGAATCACCAGTGATTTTGTACATGGTCGGCAGTTCTCGTAGTTCTCGTAAATAGTTAGCGTTCTCGTTTGAACCCACCTCTCTCTCTTTCTCTCTCTCTCTCTCTCTCTCTATATATATATATATATATGGTCAGGTTCAAGGGAAAACCTTAAATAAATGGAAAACTAAGGAACACTCTGGTAGCCCTTCATCTGGACGGTATGCACTTGTACATACATGTAATTTGTAACATGCACAAATACATAATGCACAAGTGTATAAAAACCAAAAAAAACTACTTAATTTACCTGTATGCACAAATGCATACGGTCTAGGGCCGTCCCTAGGGGAGGGCGGGCTGGGCACTCGCCCAGGGCCCAAAAAAATTAGCGGCCAAAAGAAAAATTAGTTTATATAGTAGCTTAAAAAAATTGAGTTTATATATTGGTTTAAAAAGAATTAAGAATCAGTCTTTTTAGAAGCCCAATGATAAAGGAAATGAATGGCCCAAAAGCCCAGAGACAAAACTCATCCCGTGAATAGGGCCCAATTGTGAAATAAAATTCCAATTAGAAACAAAACAATCGATCGAATTTGCAACTGACATGAGGCGTGAGCGACCAAGATTGGAATCGACGCCGAATAAGTGAAATTGAAGAAGACTTCGATTCAGTTTCCTCAACGTTCGATGAAGAGTTCGATGCGCCAGAGTCATTCCTGTGCGTTGTCCTACGATTTCCTCAACGGTCGTCTATGGCCAGACCGAGACTGTATAAGGTTAGGGTTACCGTGTTCTTATTTCTAACCTAATATGTTCTGAAGTTCTTACTTCTGATAAGTGATAATCTTTGCTCTGATAAGTGATACTCTCTTACTTTTCCAACCTAAACAACTAAACTGTGGTATGTGAGTCTGTGATCAAAGAATTCAAGCCGTGAGTGAGTGGCCGAGTCCAATTTTCAACAGCTTTGTTTCAAATTTCAAAAAGGCTTGTTTCAATTTTCAAATTGTTTCAATTTTTAAACTTTCAATTTGTGGTCTGTGAACCATGATTCCGTGAATGTGAATTCAATTTATTATTTATGATTAATTGATTATGTCACTTTTATGATTCTAAATTCAATTGTTTCAATTTTTAAATATATTATGTGAAAAAGGATTCAATTTTTAATCTTACTCTTAATGACATGGCTCCTTTTTGTGTCAAAGCTGTTTCGTTTTTTGGAATTGTTCAACGCATATACACATTATTTTCTAGTTCTACAAAAAGATGGAAGGTGTTAGTTCATATTGTGTTGAACTTAACTGTAAAATCTTTATGCAACACACGTCGGGGAAGTAGAATCAAAAGTGTTAAGACAATTAGATTTCAGTCTCCTCAAATAAGATCGGTTTTACTTGAATTATGCAAATCATGTGATGATGCCAAGACGAAAAGTGGAGCAGAAAGTTTTGGTAAGTGCAACTGAAAATTTTGAGTTTTTACTTGGCATGGTTATTTGGTATGATATTTTATTTGTAATAAACATGGTTAGTAAAAAGCTGCAATTGAAACCCACTAGAAGCTCATCTCCTCCTTCAGTCCGAACCGAACATCGAGTCTTCTTGAAGTTGACTTCTAGATCTTTGTCACAGAATTGACCTATACTAAACAGATTATGTCCCAAACCCTCAACAAAATTAACCTTTGTTATCCTGACGTTGTCTTTCACTATATCTCCATAACCCAAAATCGGTGAGTATTGATCATTCCCGAATTTCACTCGACCACCATATTTTTATACATAGTTATTGAGCAGCTCTTTTCTTCCAGTCATGTGGTTCAAGCAGCCCGAATCCAAGTACTACACATGACTGGTCTGCAAAAAGGAAATCAAGTGGTTTTAGCTACCCATTTGTAAGTGGGTCCTTTTAGGTTAGGAGACGGTACTTGTTTGGATTTAGTACCATTCTTTCTAAAACTTCTTTTATGATAACCATTTGAATAAAATCGTTTAGGACCATAAGTATCATAACCAAATCAATGAGAATAATCAGACTTGTAGATAAAATCATCCACACCACAATATGAACAACAAATTTGGTCATGTGCTAAATTGATCAATTGTTGCATTGAATAAATCTTTTAAGGAGTAACAAATTTTTGTTTAGTGCAAACAACTTGATTTCTTACAGCAGAAACAAAATTGTTTTTCATGGAATTAGAAGCAACGTGGGATGATTTTGTCTAGGCCACATCCTGTGTGGACTCCTTTATTCTCCATTCGAGTCTCGAAATGTTTCTCAAATAACGATCTGAAATGCCAACAAAATAAGAATCATAAGCTTTAGAGTTTTGAGCTTGGAAAAATTTAGATCTTTGATTTTTTTCCTGTAATGACTGTTTAGATTTGGATTTGGAATAGTAATCATTAACAGGATTTTTCTCAACAGACTTCGAAGATTCACCTTTGAAAAAAGTTTTCTTAGGTTCCTCTTCATTGATTAAGAAGTCAGAGTGATCTGGAAGTTTGACATTAAAATCAAATTGAACAGATCTCTTTTACTCCTTTTCCTTTCTCCACACAAGGAAGCTCAGTATCACAATAAGAATGACTATCCAATGAAGTGTGAAAGATACCATAAGACTTCGGATAGAGAAATTCATTTTGTTCTTTTCTAAAAGCTTTATCTTATTCTGTAGGAAAATAGTTCTCAGGAGGAGCATTAACTAATTGATTTTCCAAGTCCCAAGATTCAGAATATTCTTGGTCATCAATAATTGTGTTTCTGAAGATAGTATTTCCCATAAATGCCTTACACGAGGAAACATCTGAATCTGAAGAATGTTTTTCTTTTGAAGTTTTCTCTTCAGACATTTCCTTATGTTTAGCTTTCATTTCTTTTAGGCCATTTGAAAAAACTGTCAACATAACTTCCTTTTCAATCTCGAAAGCAAGCTTGTCATCATTTCTGATGTCTTCAATTTTGCGTTCGAGTTCTACTAGCTTCTGTTCAAGTACTAAAGGAGGATAATAAATTTTTCCAAAACTGGTTTTTCACTCTCCTTTGGTCTTTCTATCGCATAGCTCTGAAAATAGTCGTTAGATAAGGTTTGCTTCCAGTTCCAAACCAAAGCCTTCCTATTTTCCCAGTCGTAGACAAAAGGAAGTTGCATTTTAACAATGGTTTTTCTTTTAATCTCTTCCTCAGCATCATAGTCTTCGCCATCCATTTTAAGCCATTTGATTTTATACTTAGGATCCTCAGAAGGAAGACTAAGCCATTCAAATTTGTATAAGGTTGGAGACTTGGTTAATGTAGTCTTCAAATAACGAGGATTATCAAATCCCAAGCCCCATTTTGAATTATAGTATCTGAAATTTTTAGGCGTGTTTAGATGAATAGTCTGTTCAGTTTGACCTAATTTGTACAACTTTTCTTCCAGATTACTAGCCTTCTCAGTCAATTCAGTGTTAATATCTTTATAGGCATGTAATAATTGTTTAAGCTTAATTTTCTTTGCTTCTGAAAGTCTTAGTTTTTTTGACAATTCATCCATTCTTCTTCGAAAACAATCTTGACTCTCTTCGAATTCAGCTTTACTCTTTTTCAAACCATCACTTAACTTGTTATGTCGGTGATTAGTTGTTTTTGAGAATCTATTACTTTATGAGCTTTGTTAAGTTTGACAGTTAAATCATCTAATTTGCTTTGCAGAAATTATTGATGTTTAAGGAAATGATTAACTGTATAAGAATCTACCTCATGTGTCTCTGGCGTTGTATCAACTTCTGTTTCCTCGCCATCCTTGCTCATGAGACACATTTTGGCTAGAGCAGCAGTTTCTTCCTCATCCTCATCATCTGTTTCATCCAGCCAATACTCTTCTTCCACCAATAGTGCTTTCCCAGACTCTTTCTGTTTTGCCAGCAACATCTTGTTCTTATAATAGTCTGAGTCTCGTACCTTCGATTTCCAGCACTCCTTGGCGTAGTGTCCGGACTTTCCACAGTTATAACATTTCTGCTCTTCACCTTTCTTATCAAAAAACTTCCTATCCTCAATCTTCTTAACCTCATCTTTCTTTTCATCAAGTCTCTTTCTAGATTCTATGCGATCCTTATGCTCAAAGTTCCTGGATCCCGAGGAGTATCGTTGGTTGTTGGATCCAGTCTTCTTCACGAACCTCTTCTGAAAAGCTTTTGTTAGAAGGATCATGGCCTGTTTTAAGCTCTCAACCTCGTCTAAGTCATCACTATCCACATCATCATCTTCTAACTCAACACTCTTCCCTTTCACAGAATGCTTCCCAGATTTGCTTGAAATTAGGGCAATCAGATCACTTTCAACTTCTTCCTCTATCTGTTCAGTATTTTCCCCTTTATTCTCTTTCTTTTCTTTCTTCTTCTTCTTCTCTCTTTTCTCTTCAGCGTCATCCTCATCTTGTTTGAGTGTTTCAAACATCTGTTGCAAAGGTAGTTCATTTAACCTTGAATGTTGTTTCATTCGGTGAGCATACTTCTTCCATTCAGGTTGGAGCACACTTAAAAAATTCACATTGTTTTCGATTATGGTTTTCTGAATCTTATACCTATTCAGTTCATTTAAAATGGTTGGAATCGATCAAAAGTATTATCGAGTGTCTCTCCTTCCTTTTGTCTGAAGTTCTCGTATTTGTTGATCACCTTCGATGTTCTCATCTGATTTTCCACCTCTGAACCCTGATATAGCTTAATCAACTCATCAAACATGCCCTTACCGGTGGCATTAAAACTGTCAACCTTCTGATAGACGTCGTTGGTCAATGCTTGCATTATTAGTGACCTAGATGCTTTGTCAGCATTATACCTTTTAAGCTCATCACCGGAGTAGTTCTTAGGATCAACACGAGTTTTTTCGATAGTCCCTTCCGTTTCACCTGGTTTTGTGTAAACACATCTGGCATTACTCCTTCGGTCAAAGAATCATGAATATAATCACCGTTCTTTTGTCTTTCGACATAATCGAGAAACCTATCCTTCCAGATTTTAAAATCTTTCGGGAACAACACTGGAGGTTTATCTTTCGATCCTACTACTAGCATGTCCCTAGCCGTCATTGTGAATACTTGTTGATGATCTTATAACAACCTTCTGATCAGAATACAAAATTTCAACCCAACCACTGTTTTTGTCGCACACAACTGTTTATCGCACACCAACCTTTGTCGCACACCAAACACACGATAAAAGATATCTCAGACAAATAGCACAACTCCCTTGCAATGAAAAGATATCGCAGACCACACCATGCGATAAAAATAATCTTCAAGTTGTCGCACACGATCTGTGCGATAACTACTGTTCACAGGGTTTATCGTACAAGATTGGTGCGATAAAACACTGTTCACTCTCTGAATGATGCGATAAAACTGGTTTATCGCACGACACGAGTGCGATGAAATTTCCTTGTGATAAAATTCTGTGCAATTAAGATGAACTCACTTCTGTGCGATAAAGTTGAATTTCAGATAAAATCCTAAGTACAATCTTCAAATCACGTCCAAAAATTATGAAGATTTGCAGATAGGTGCGCGAGGAGTTTCTGAACACTATTAATACTAGAAGTTTTGTCCAAAAACCAACTGAAATGTGCAACTCGATCAAAAAACAGTAGCTCAACACTTTTTCACGAAAAATACTAATTATATCAAATCTGGATTGGATTCCAGTGAATTTGCGGAATCAATTCACGTAGGAACAATCACCAAACAATCCTTGATCAATTTTAATCCATTTGAAGAACTCAAATGACCAAAATAAATCAAAAATGATAGAAAATGAAGAAAACTCAATGAAGCTCAAAATTCATGAAAAGTAGATCTGAATCAGAATGAATTGTTATACTCTGATACCAATTGTGATCCCAGAACAAGCATTCAATTACACAAATATGATCTTGATGTCATCCCTCTCATTAAGAACAAATAAATCTCCAGTACAATAGGATGAATTAGAGAGAAAGTGCAAGTGTACTTGGAATATGGAAAATGACATAATGAAAATTACAAGGACAAAGACAATATATAGTAGGTAAATACCAAAGTTACCAAAGAGACCCTCTACTTGATACAAGGTGTTAATTCTGGCACTAACAAATTCTAAAATTCTTCTCTTTCGATGCTTGCATTTCTTCTCCGTGATTACTTTCATCAAATTGTTTTTTCCTAATAATACGGCACTTAATTAAAAATGTAGGATCTACATTCATTTCACATGCTATTTGTTTAGCGGTAACCATACTTGATGCAAACTCTTCAATCCTATACTTTTCAAAATATTTCATTCGCTAAAGTGTCCCATGGTAGCATTAATGCACATAAATAAAGAAAGTCAAACCTGTACACAATTGATCTGTCAAAAATCAAACCCAAGAATGACATGTGTCTGTTGTCTAAAGCATCGATGGAAAACAGTTGGTTATGGCACAGACGATTATCTCACCTCAATTTTAGATATATTCAAAAGTTGATGATAGGCGATTTAGTTAAAGGTCTGCCAGTTCTGAAGTTTGAAAGAGACAATTTCTGCACGGCCTGTTAGAAGGGTAAGATGAAACGAGTTCCTTACCCGCCGAAACCTGAGCCAAGCACGCACAAAGTTTTGGAAATTCTGCATATGGATCTTTGTGGGCCGATGAAGACACAAAGCATTAGTGCCAAGAAGTATGTGTTGGTGGTCGTTGACGATTACTCGAGGTATACATGTGATACAGGGAGAAATCGTGGGATTTTCATAAATAATTGGAAGAGAAAGAAACAGGTTCGAAAAGAAAAACAAGCTCGAAAGAGACTCGGAATTTGGCGTCGAAAAAGGATCAAACATAAAGCACCAAATATAGAAGAAGTAGCGATAAAGAGCGAGAGTCAGATCGGGCGACAAGAAAGCCGAAATGAAAGAAAGCCAGTGGCGCTAGTGGCGGCGCTAGCTGACCCGCGCCACAGCCCGCACCGGGGACTGTTTGGCGTAGTGGCGCGCACGCCGGCGCTAGACAACCCGCGCCACAAGGTGCGCCGGGGTCTGTTTGCGTTCCATCCCAAATTTAAGTTCCTCACGTGACCATACCTCTCCATTCCAATTACAATTCCTTAGTTATCCATTTAGCTTATTTTTAGATTATAATATTAGTTAGCAATTATAATATTATTTAGTAATTATCCTTTATAATTAAGTTAGCAATTAGCGTTTTAATTCTTAGATTATAAATAGGGTATTAGGGTTCTCTTGTTGATCAAATTATTGATTAATAAAGTTTGTTTCTTTTAGAGTGGATTCTCTAATTCTTCGTGTTTTACAGTTCGTAATCACGTTTATCAAAGGGTTTAGACGCTTGTCGATCCTTCCGCAAACCCCCGCTGTGTCAAGTGGTATCAAAGCATGATTCGCCTGTCTTTTCACCATCATGGCAGATCAACAACTCGCTACCAAAGCAGTTTTGGTTGAGTCGGATGTGGCCTTATCCACAACACTCACGAACCTGACAGCAGTTGTTAATAGGCTTCAACCCAACATCGTCAACGACAACCGTCGGAGAAGATACAGGTTTGAAGGACCGGCTAAGGTGCCATTTAATGACAACCTTAACCGTGTCGATCCATCGAGTTCCGTATCCGAGGAGGAGGAGGAAGATTCCCAAGAAAAGATCCACATCGTACTTCAACGAATACTCCTTTCGTCAAAGGAAGAAAGCCAACACGAAGATCTTTTCCGATCGTATTGTTTGGTACACAAAAAGGTATGTAACTTAGTTATCGACGATGGAAGTTCTGTGAACCTCGTGTCCCAAAAGTTAGTCAATTACTTTAACCTACCTACTCAACCACATGAAGCCCCGTATTCTCTTGGGTGGGTCAAGAATGGCTTTCAAGTTAGGGTCACACAAACTTGCCGGGTGCCCATATCGATCGGAAAACACTATCGAGAAGAGGTCCTATGTGATGTCCTTGACATGGACGCTTGCCACATTCTGTAGGGTCAACCGTGGCAATGCGATAATCATGCAACGTACAAGAGCCAATGAAACTGTTGTCACAAGATGTCAAGAACGATGCTCCCAAAGGTGATGCTCTCATTATTCAGGCACCGAAGGCTTCGGTTCAAACCGAAACAATTCCCGGTACGGTTACTCACGTTTCTTACCCTTTCGAGTTTAATAAATTATTACTCGTATGGAAGAAATTGCAACGACCGCCGTTGGAATTTGAAGACCGGTCGAAAATTTTAAATTTTGAATACCGAGTTATGCACCCAAGCGGTTTGACGAAACGCATGTTCTACGAGCCGAGTAAAGCTGCTTTTCAAGTGAACTCGAGGAAGAGTTCTTTTCAAGTGAGGGTGACTGATACAGGGAAAAATCGAGGGATTTTCATAAATAATTGGAAGAGAAAGAAACAAGTTCGAAAAGAAAAACGAGCTCGAAAGAGACTCGGAATTTGGCGTCGAAAAAGGATCAAACATAAAGCACCAAATATAGAAGAAGTAGCGATAAAGAGCGAGAGTCAGATCGGGCAACAAGAAAGCCGAAACGAAAGAAAGCCAGCGGCGCTAGTGACGGCGCTAGCTGACCCGCGCCACAGCCCGCGCCGGGGACTGTTTGGCGTAGTGGCGTGCACGCCGACGCTAGACAACCTGCGCCACAAGGTGCGCCGGGGTCTGTTTGCGTTCCATCCCAAATTTAAGTTCCTCACGTGACCATACCTCTCCATTCCAATTACAATTCCTTAGTTATCCATTTATCTTATTTTTAGATTATAATATTAGTTAGCAATTATAATATTCGTTAGTAATTATCCTTTATAATTAAGTTAGCAATTAGCGTTTTAATTCTTAGATTATAAATAGGGTATTAGGGTTCTCTTGTTAATCAGATTATTGATTAATAAAGTTTGTTTCTTTTAGAGTGGATTCTCTAATTCTTCGTGTTTTACAGTTCGTAATCACATTTATCAAAGGGTTTAGACGCTTGTCGATCCTTCCACAAACCCCCGCTGCGTCAACATGGGTAAAGTTTCTACGCTCCAAAGATGAAACACCCGAGTTGATCATTTCATTAATCAAACTGCTTCAAGTTAATCTTCAACAATCATTCCAGACAATACAATCAGACAACGGGACAAATTTCAAAAACAAGACTCTAGATGATTTTCTCAAGTCAGTTGGAGTCTCACATCAGTATTCTGCGGCTAGAACAACACAACAGAACGGGGTCGTTGAAAGACGAAATCATACTCTAGTTGAAGCTGCAAGAACGATGATGTCCTATGCTAATCTTCCATTGTTTCTATGGGCCGAAGCGGTGTAAACGGCTTGCTACACACAAAATCGTTCAATCATACACCGACGTTTTGGCAAGACACCATATGAGATTATAAACAATAGAAAACCAAACATAAACTAATTTCGTGTTTTTGGTTGCAGGTGCATCGTTTTAAATGACAAGGACAACTTGAACAAATTCAGTCCTAAGGCGAACGAGGGCGTATTCATCGGATATTCATCCACCTCAAAGGCATACAGAGTCTAATTCAAGTCTTCAAGAACCGTGATGGAAAGCATAAATGTCAAATTTGATGAGACGGAAGAAATGGCTTCCGTGCAATGCAGTATAGAACCCGAGATAACTGGAATTATAGCGCCTAGACAAATTCGTCCAACGTGTACAAGAAAGTCAAACAAAGATCAAGCTTCCACTTCTAACTCTAACTCTAATCTTAATAAACTTGATCATCTATTTGAATTTTTTTATGATGAATTCTTTGGTAGTTAGAACTCATCTTCAAATGCTAATGATAGGAATCAAGTTGCTTCGAATCCAGTACAAGCTACAATGTCAGGTCCTTCAACGGTACCGACATCCTCTAATGCCTGTGCAACGACTCCTGCGTCTTCCCCACGCAATCCAATCATGACATCTACACAAGCAACACAACGAGAATCAACTAGTGGTGTTTGAGTGTTTCTTCGTCAAGTACTACTTCAAAAGTCAATGACCAGAGTATTGCTAACTTATCTGAGGTACCTACTGAAGCAATTCCCGAGGCAGTGCCTATTGTCACTTCTGACAACCAACCAGCCTCACAACCGGAACCAGCATTGACAATATAGTTGAACTTTGATAAGGATCCTACATTAGTTGACCCCAATCAAGATGCAATTTCCCCACATCCACATTCAAAGAAATGGACACAGAGTCACCCATTACATCAAGTAATTGGAGAAGTATCTGACCCTGTGAAGACCAGATCTGCAACTGCAAATGAAGTCTTGTTCGCGCTCTTTCTAAGTCAAGTTGAGCCAACCACAGTTCAACAAGCCTTGGAGGATCCGGATTGGATAATAGCTATGCATGATGAGCTGAATCAATTTGAGGCTTTGAAAGTGTGGCGATTAGTTCCTCGACCCAAAGGAAAAACAATCATTGGTACCAAGTGGGTCCTGAAAAATAAGAAAGATGAAGACGGTATAGTTGTGAGGAACAAAGAACGGTTAGTAGAGAAAGGTTACCGACAACAAGAGGGTATAGACTACAATAAGACGTACGCTCTGGTTGCTCGTCTAGAAGCAATCCAGATGTTCTTAGCATTTGCCGCCTATAATAACTTCACAGTCTATCAAATGGATGTGAAGACCACATTCTTGAACGACGTATTGAAAGAAGAAGTGTATGTGTCTCAACCTGAAGGCTTTGTAGAAAAAAGACAAACCAGTTCACATCTACATTCTTGACAAAGCTCTTTACGGTCTCAAGCAAGCCCCGCGTGCCTGATATGAGGTTCTATCCACCTTTCTACTAAAATCCGGCTTTAAAAAAGGCAAAATCGACACGACTCTATTTACCAAACATGAGGAAGGTGAAATTCTTCTCGTTCAAATTTACGTTGACGATATAATTTTGGTTCGACTAATCCTTCATTATGTACCTGGTTCTCTAACATTATGGTGACCATATTCCAGATGAGTATGCTGAGAGAGATTAACTTCTTTCTCGGACTACAAGTCAAGCAATTTTCAACAGGAATCTTCATCAATCAATCTAAGTATGTGTTTGATATCTTGAAGAAATTCAAGATGGAAAACTGTACGACGATTGGTACTCCGATGGCACCAGGATCTAAGATCGGTCCGGATCCTGACTGTAAGGATGTTGATCTTAAGACATATAGAGGTATGATCAGGTCGTTAATGTACTTAATTGCTAGTCATCCAGATATTATGTTTGCAACGTGTCTTTGTGCGAGATTTCAAGCTAAACCGTAGGAATCACACCTTGGAGCCGTCAAGCGAATCTTTCGATATTTGAAAGGCACACCGTATCTTGGTCTATGGTATCCAAAGGGGACGGGATACGAACTCACCGCATATTCAGACGCTGATCATGGAGGAAGCATGCTAGACAGGAAGAGCACATCCGGTCATGTATAGTTTTTGGGGGACAAGCTCGTGAGCTGGGTGGCAAAAAAGCAGAACTGCGTGTCGACATCAACAGCGGAGACTGAATATGTCGTCGCGGCCAGCTGTTGTTCACAAGTCCCGTGGATGAAAACCCAACTCATGGACTATGGATTCAAATATGAGAAAATCCCCGTCTACTGTGACAGCAAAAGCGCCATTGCCATATCTGCTAATCCTGTCCAACACACCAAGACGAAACACATCGGTATCAGGTATCATTTCATTAAAGATCATGTTGAGAAAGGCACAATTGAACTACACTTTGTTACAACTGAGTTTCAACTTGCCAATCTTTTCACAAAAGCTTTGGATGAAAAACGTTTTAACTTCTTAGTATCTAAGCTCGGCATGTTGAACATGAAAGTTTAACTTTCCTAAATTGATCATAAAATAGATGGAAATGTTTGTATCTCAATCTAGATATTTTATCTAGATTGATCCACTTAAATTTTCATCATATTCTATTCTCAATATATGTTATTTAAATTTTCATGATTCTGTTGTTTTTCAATCGTTTTTCAGTTTTGTTATCTTTTTTCTTTAAATGCTTTATTTATGATTTAAGATGATACTTGTGTCTACACAAGGTGTGTTCATGGTCTCAAGGGGAGTATATCATTCTATATATGCATAAGTCTAGAGGGAGTATGCATAACTGACACTGTGTGTGAGTATAGATGCCATGTGATATATACTTGAAGACAGAAAGGTAAGTGTTCTAACCTGTTTTTGAAAACACTCTTAAATGATGAAAAACTTCTTTGAGAATTCTATGCATCATTTAAGGGGGAGTGAAAACCTATTTTTGAAAACTCAGAAGTGCTTAATCAATTGAAAGTTGGACATCTTTCAATGTGATAAAATTTTGGGATTTATTGAAAAATATTTTGGAAAAATGTCTGATGTTATCGCACGTAGCTGTGCACGATAACATGTTTCATCGCACGTGTCTTCATGCGATAACACATCAACCTTTTTTAATCGCACGATTCCTCATGTGATAAAAACCGCGATAAATTTGTATCGCACTTGTGGTGTGCATTTAAACAGCATGAACAGTGTTTATCGCACCCCTCGTGTGCGATTAAACTTCTCACCTTGTTATCGAACCCTGTTGTGCACAATAACTTTGAAGGTTCCTCGTACACTCCTTCGTACGACAACCTGACACGATGGAAGGTCAACCGTTGGACCAATCTTTCATTGCCACGTGTCACAATCCTCAGGTTCCTTTAAATAGAGCGGTTTTTCAAACATATTTTATTTTCTTGAACTCTAAACCCTCTCAAGCCTACATTTACAAATCTGAGATTTTCGAAGATTGGTGCTTTCTACTTGATTCCATTGCATTCAGATCACTCTCGAGGTAACTTCTATTTAATTTTCGATCCTATTTATCCACGATTCTTCCACTTACAGTCGATTTTTAGGGTTTAGGGTCGAAACCCACATGGGTCCTTTCATATTCCTACTGTAAATCTCTATGTGTGTGTTTTTAGATGATAAAAATGCTTTAGTAGTGCTTCTGGAAGTTAGACGAGTCTTGGGGAATAGTCGAAAAACATTTTTTGTGCGAAAATTTGAAAACTGGGTTGAACACTTAGGAATATTCATCGTGTTCATCGTTATCGCATGATACTTGTGTTCTTCATGTTCATATTTGTCGCACGTTCCTGATATTCAACTTTATCGCACATGCTTGTGTGCGATAACGTTTTATCGCATACAATTCCGTGCGATAAAGTGTGATGTGCGATAAACCCTTGATGTACCATGCGATAAACCCATACTTAGGCTATTTTTGAAATGTTTTTCAACAAAACCATTTTTGAGCACTTCACTGATATCATTCTATCCAGATGGCAGCCATGAGACAAAATGATGGCCCTTCGTCAGACAAGAACACTGTGATTCCATCTCACCGATCCTCGCACCCATCGGTGAATGCCCGAGACCTTGATGAAGAGTTATTGCCCCGAAGGTATCACCTTTCTTTGTCTGACAACAACCACACCTTAGACCTTCGTGTTAACTTTGACTACTGCATTATCCTGGAAATACTCAAAGGTCACCCACTCCTCACAGCTTTAACCAAACCCATAACCGTACCTGTCATATACCTACAACAGTTTTGGAATACCCTACAGTTCCATCCCGTTCATCCCCGAGGTCAACACTTTACGGAAAACGTTGACTATTTCGACACAAAGATAACCCTGAAACGTTTAAGGTCTGCCTTGGATTTACCTTATCATGCCGATTTTGAAGACCAAATATCTAAAGACGATTTATATGCCGATATCCAAATTTAGGGTATCAACCTGCATATGGGGTCTTGCTCACTCAGTCTTCCAAGTTCAAACGAAAGTACCTACCACGAATCTGGTACACCCTATTCTCCATAATCAACCGGTGCATGACTCCAAAACACACGGGTTTGGATAAGTGCAACATTGATACCTTACGCCTATTCTATGCCGTGGCGTTGAACAGAAAAATAGATTATGCGATCATCATCTGGAACGAGCTCATTGAACTGGTTGGTGACAAGACCAAGCCACACAAAGGCAAAAAATTTGTGCCCTATCAACGATTTCTTCAGATCATTATCCAGAGCATCATGGACTCAAACCCAAAGATTCCCCGCCGACCAAATGTTGTTAAAGGACCAAGACAGTGGATGCATTTTCTCAAGATGCCTGCTGAGATCAACTTTGCCCATACTGCCGTCATACCCGAAGCCGTACTAGCCTATGCCAATCAACAATCTCTGATTGTGAGAGAGTATAGGTTAGAAAATGCACTAATGGTCCAGCCAGATCCGAAAGGACCTCCCCACGGTGCAAGCCTTATTGGTGGTGAGGGTGTACATGTAAAGCCCGTGACCCGGTATGGTTTTATTTATTAAATTATTTTTTCCTTGTTAAACGAATTTAGTAGCGGATTTTGCTAAGAAGACCAAAAGTGTTAGTTATTGAAAAAATTGAATTGTTTGGCAAAGGCTTTGGAAAATGAGGGACTAAAAGTGTCATTTCATGTGAAAGTTTGCATGGGATCGGCCCATATAGGAACCGACCCCCTCCCTCTCGTTTTTCTTTCTTGCGTAGCACACATAGATCAAACCAAAACCCTAGTTCCTCCTCCCTCTTTCCTTGATTGCCATTGCCGACACCAAACAGCAGCCACCGCCGCCGTGACGTTCTGCCGGAGAGAGAGGGAGCGAGAGAGAGAGAGAGAGAGAGAGAGAGGGAGGGAGAGCCGTCGAGGGGGACGTGGAGGGAGTCGAGGTCCCGTGTGATCACTGTCGGGTTGTCGTCGAAGAGGTAAGACCCCTTCTTCTTGTTTCTTTCTTTCGTCGTCTTCAACCGTGAAACCACCGCCGGCGCCGCCGTCTTGGCTGCCGACGGGTGTGCCGCCACGCACCACCAGTCGGTGGCTGTGATGGCGGGTTGCGGCTGTTTGTGTGTGTGTGAATATGGCTGAGATAGGGTGGTCGGATTATCCGATTGGCCTCGTCGTCGAAACACCGGGAAACCACCGCCGCCGCTGCAGCCATGGCTGCCGGCGGTATTCGCCGCCGTCGTACGCCACCAATTCAGTGGGTGGTGTATGAAGTAGTCCAGCCGTAGTCACCTAAACCCTATCTAGTAAACCCTAGCTTGCAAACCGAAAACCCTAAACCGTTTTTAAAGGTTATCATTTTATGTAAAATCGTCGAATCTGTCCCTGTTTTGTAAAATCCGTAGTTTAGGTGTCTTGCATGAGTTTGGGGAGACCGATGGATATATGCATAGGTGTCTTGCATGAGTTTGCTCGTTTAAGATATGTTCCTAAACTGGCATGTAATGTTTGTTATTTGTCTATCTGCTGATAGGGTGGTGTGTATATGATTGCTATTTTGCGTATGTGTTTGAATTCACTAAGCTTCGTGCTTACCATTTCCCTATAAATTACTGTTTCAGGGGCGAGTGGCAGTAAGGCGTGCCGGTACACACTGGCGCGTTGAGGCTTTCGGCATTTTCACTTTGAGACATTATGTTTTATTATTTACATTTTCCGCTGTGTTAATTGGTTGGTAATTTAACTTAACGAGTTTTGGGGAAAACGTTTGATTGGATTTAAATACTTATGGTTTGTTTTAAATAAAATGGTATTTTTAAAAAGTTCAAATTTATTGTAATTTTTGGGAAGTTACAAGTTGGTATCAGAGCACAACTTGAGCGAATCAAACACATTTCGGTGTGTTTGAACTCAAGTTTGCGGCTCGGGATTCTCTTTTCTTTTAAATTTTTTGAGAAATAAAAGAAAGGAAAAGTACGTTTGAGAAACGGTGACCGAAGGCGCAGTGTGTACAGTCAGCCGATGCCAAGGGAAAAGGTAGAGTACTTAGTGTAATTTATTGCTTTCTAGAACATAGGAGTATGTATGCTAGATTGCCTCTTGCTTATTACACTGTTTTGCATGAGTGCATGGTTATTACATGCTAGTAGGAATTTATGCTAGTCCTGATAGGTTGTTAAGCGAATGCCTTATAAGTTGTATACAGGAGGAACCGAATAGCCTTAGAATGCCTGATTTAGTTCTATTGCGCAACTCTTGTTTGAGTCCAACCGTTGTAGGATAGAATCTTTTATTCGAATGTCTATCTGATTTCACACTGTATGCAACTGTGCATTCACGAGGCGACTCGTCATGACTAGTGGGGATTTCGTCATAACAAGGGTAGTGGAATGGGGTGAAATTCCTAGTGAGCTAGGAAGAGTGTTGACATATGCTGGTACGGGCATATGGGTTTAGCTGTCGGCAAGAAACTACTTGGGCACTTCGGGATGGGACTCGGAACGAGCAAGGATAGGTGTGGAAGGTAGTAGTAGAGCTCCTACTATCTGAAGCACAGGATCCGTGCTCGAGTCGGGGAAAGTCACGGGGAATCCGAGGAGTTGAGCGTGAGCGTAGATAGCAGGATTTATTGTATGCGCTGGATCTCGGATATGGAGTGCGCTTTCCTTACTTGTGGCTGTCCTGAGAACCTGAAGGTTCGCTTCGCGGTGAATCTGTTACGAGACGGAGCGAAAGACTGGTGTGCTAATGCTGTGATGCCTAATGAGCGCACTACTTTGACCTGGGAGGAGTTCGTCGTACGTTTTCGTGCAGAGTATGTGCCTCCAGTGGAGATGGAGAGGATTGCTAAAGAATTGTTAGAGCTCACGCAGACTACGGAGACCATGAAGGAGATGAATCGAAAGTTCACGGAGATGGCACTATTCTGTCCTCAGTATGCTGCTTCTGAGGACATGAAGATTACGCGGTACAAGGATATGTCACGTACCGAGATCAGGGAGTTCGTGAGTACTGCGCAGTATGCTACACTTGCTGTGAGGATGGAGGCTGCCCGGAGACGGGAACTGGAGTTGGAGACGCAGGCTAAGAAAAGGAAGGCGTTGCAGACCGTGGCACCAGTATCGGATGTTCCAAAGAAAACGAGGTTTTCGGACTCGCGCCCGAGTCAAAGGAGCGGTGGGTTTAAGCCCAGGGATAGTAGCGGAAGGAGAGATGATAAATGTTTCAAGTGTGGGCAGGTAGGACACTACGGTCGTGATTTCAGGGTACCACAGATGGTCTGCTTTAACTGCAAGCAGACGGGCCACGGGAAGGCCAACTGCCCGAATCCGAGGGTTACTGATGGGAGTGGGGCACAACGAGCTCCTGCGGCTGCCCCCTTGTGTATTACTGATGGTCGTGTGGGTCAGGCTGGACCCGAGGCGACCCGAGGTAGATTTCATCAACTGAAAGTGGAGGAGGCACAGGCTACGCCTAAAGTGGTGACAGGTACGTTCTTAGTTAACTCGGTGCCTGCTGTGGTGATGTTTGATAGCGGGGCTACTCATTCGTTCGTGTCTCACACTTTTAGTGAGCGTTTGGGCCGAGTTGTAGGACGGTTAGGCTGTCCACTTGTAGTCAAGGTTGCTGATGATAGGACCTTGACGGTTGCTGACGTGTATCGTGGGTGTACTTTGGAAATCTTTGGTGTGAGTTTCCCTATTGATTTGATTCCGATCGCTATGCGTGAGTTGTGTATGATTGTGGGCATGGATTGGACGGATGCTTTCGATGCAGAGATTGTTTGTCGTCGCAAACAAGTACGAGTTCGAACCCCAAGCGGGGGAGAACTGCTAGTTCAGGGCGACTCGCCCAGGCGGACCTCGGCGATATGTTCGGCTGCGAGAGCTCGGAGATACTTACAGCACAGTGGTCAGGGATATTTAACGTATGTGATAGACACGCGCGGCAACGGAGAGAAAAAGACTGCGGAGAATGTGCAAGTTGTACGGGAGTTTGCTGACGTGTTTCCCGACGATTTACCGGGGATACCTCCCGAGCGACAGGTAGAGTTCCGCATTGACTTGATTCCAGGTGCTGCTCCAGTGGCCAAGGCACCTTATCGCCGGGCTCCACCAGAAATGAAGGAGTTGTACACTCAGTTGCAGGAACTTCTCGAAAAGGAGTTCATCAAGCCGAGTTGTTCACCGTGGGGAGCCCCGATTCTGTTTGTAAAGAAGAAGGACGGGTCCCAACGGATGTGTATAGATTACCGTGAGTTGAATAAGCTTACGGTGAAGATCCGTTATCCTTTGCCAAGGATCGACGACTTGTTCGACCAACTACAGGGAGCCTCGTGGTTCTCGAAGATTGATTTGAGATCGGGGTATCATCAGATGCAGGTGAGAAGTGAGGATACGAAGAAGACGACATTTCGTACACGTTATGGCCATTACGAGTTTGTGGTGATGCCTTTCGGGCTCACCAATGCACCAACAACGTTCATGGACCTCATGAACAGGGTGTGTAGCCCGATGCTGGATCGGTCGGTGATTGTGTTCATCGACGACATTCTCGTGTATTCGAAGTCGAAGGAAGAAGCATGAGACGCATTTGCGAGAAGTTTTGGGAAGTTTTGAGACGGGAGAAGCTTTATGCTAAGTTCTCCAAGTGTGAGCTCTGGTTACGAGAGGTCCAATTCCTAGGACATGTCGTGAATCAGAAGGGTATTATGGTCGATCCGGCCAAGATTACCACAGTAATGCGGTGGGAGGTGCCGAAGACCCCCACTGAAGTGCGGAGTTTTCCTACAACAACAGCTTCCATTCCAGTATTGGCAGGCCGCCGTACGAGAGGTTGTATGATGGGAAGTGCAGGACGCCCATTTGCTGGGGCGAGGTTGGTCAACGAGTATTGGGGAGCATTGATATTGTGCTGAAGACGACTGAGATGATACAAGCGGTGCGGGACCGTTTAGCTACTGCACATAGTCGGCAGAAGAGTTACGCCGACAGGCGACGATCGGACCTGGAGTTTCAGGTGGGAGATTATGTTTTGTTGAAGGTTTCACCCTGGAAAGGAGTGATTCGGTTTCGTAGACGGGGAAAGTTGGAACCCCGTTACATTGGACCTTACAAGGTCATTGCGCGGGTGGGAAAGGAAGCTTACCGCTTAGAGTTACCGGACGAGCTGATCTTGACCCACAACACATTCCATGTGTCTCAGTTGCGGAAGTGTGTGGTGGATGAGTCAGCATTGATTCCTCTTGAGGATATTCAGTGTGACGAGCGGCTTAACTACGTAGAGAAGCCGATTGCTGTTATTGAGAGAAAGACGAAGACCTTGCGTAACGAGGTAATAGGCTTGGTTAAAGTCCAGTGGCAACACCGAAAGGGTTCCGAGTGGACTTGGAAACCCGAAGCTGAGATGCGGAAGAACTATCCGGAACTATTCGTGGACGAAGTCTAAATCAAGCGGGGGAGAGTTGTAAAGCCCGTGACCCGGTATGGTTTTATTTATTAAATTATTTTTTCCTTGTTAAACGAATTTAGTAGCGGATTTTGCTAAGAAGACCAAAAGTGTTAGTTATTGAAAAAATTGAATTGTTTGGCAAAGGCTTTGGAAAATGAGGGACTAAAAGTGTCATTTCATGTGAAAGTTTGCATGGGATCGGCCCATATAGGAACCGACCCCCTCCCTCTCGTTTTTCTTTCTTGCGTAGCACACATAGAGCAAACCAAAACCCTAGTTCCTCCTCCCTCTTTCCTTGGCTGCCATCGCCGATCACCAAACAGCAGCCGCCGCCGCCGTGACGTTCTGCCGGAGAGAGAGGGAGCGAGAGAGAGAGAGAGAGAGGGAGAGCCGTCGAGGGGTACGTGGAGGGAGTCGAGGTCCCGTGTGATCGCTGTCGGGTTGTCGTCGAAGAGGTAAGACCCCTTCTTCTTGTTTCTTTCTTTCGTCGTCTTCAACCGCGAAACCACCGCCGGTGCCGCCGTCTTGGCTGCCGACGGGTGTGCCGCCACCCACCACCAATCGGTGGCTGTGATGGCGGGTTGCGGCTGTTTGAGTATGTTTGTGTGTGTGAATATGGCTGAGATAGGGTGGTCGGATTATCCGATTGGCCTCGTCGTCGAAACACCGGGAAACCACCGCCGCCGCCGCAGCCATGGCTGCCGGCGGTATTCGCCGCCGTCGTACGCCACCAATTCAGTGGGTGGTGTATGAAGTAGTCCAGCCATAGTCACCTAAACCCTATCTAGTAAACCCTAGCTTGCAAACCGAAAACCCTAAACCGTTTTTAAAGGTTATCATTTTATGTGAAATCGTCGAATCTGTCCCTGTTTTGTAAAATCCGTAGTTTAATCTAGGAAACTCGGATTGAGGTGAAACCAGTGCCCAAATCTCCCTAATTGGGTCTAGTATGTTTCGTATGTTTTGAAGAAAAATTAATGAGGCCTCTAGCTAGGGCCAAATTGGTAATTAGTACAGACTGGTTCGGTTTTCGCTGTTCGGGTAGGCTGTTTTGTAAAATTCATATAAAATGGTAGGGACCTCGTATGAACGCGTGCGATATGTCCCTGGAACCCTAAGACATAGAAATTTCATACCATGGAATTATATTTCTGGTTTGATGGGTTTAAGGGGGGCTAAACAGGTCACGATCAGACCTGCAGTTGTGGACTAAAAGCTGGAAAATACCCCGTTTAGATTTGTAGTTGTAATTTTGGGTTAGGACTTCACTTTGACACTTGATAACATTTCTTTAGGTGGAAAGAAGTGAGTTGGAGTTGACGGGTTCTTGTCGCGGGTCGTGGAGTTCTGCTTTGCTGTTCGAGGTGAGTTCTCTCACTGCGTAGGATAGGGGTTATATGTGCATTGCGGTAGCTTGTGTGTATTAGCTGAACTGTTGTGAGTAGTACTAGGCTGAATTAATGTCTAGTATAATACTTTGAATGTTGTACAAAACTCGGGGAGACCGAGGAATACGTACACGGGTGTAGTATGGACTCGGGGAGACCGAGGAATACGTACACGGGTGTTGTATGGACTCGGGGAGACCGAGGAATACGTACACGAATGTTGTATGAACTCGGGGAGACCGAATGTGTACGGGTGTTGTATGAATTTGGGGAGACCGATGGATATATGCATAGGTGTCTTGCATGAGTTTGCTCGTTTAAGATATGTTCCTAAACTGGCATGTAATGTTTGTTATTTGTCTATCTGCTGATAGGGTGGTGTGTATATGATTGCTATTTTGCGTATGTGTTTGAATTCACTAAGCTTCGTGCTTACCCTTTCCCTATAAATTACTGTTTCAGAGGTGAGTGGCAGTAAGGCGTGCCGGTACACACTGGCGCGTTGAGGCTTTCGGCATTTTCACTTTGAGACATTATGTTTTATTATTTACATTTTCCGCTGTGTTAATTGGTTGGTAATTTAACTTAACGAGTTTTGGGGAAAACGTTTGATTGGATTTAAATACTTATGGTTTGTTTTAAATAAAATGGTATTTTTAAAAAGTTCAAGTTTATTGTAATTTTTGGGAAGTTACAAGTTGGTACCAGAGCACAGCTTGAGCGAATCAAACACATTTCGGTGTGTTTGAACTCAAGTTTGCGGCTCGGGATTCTCTTTTCTTTTAAATTTTTTGAGAAATAAAAGAAAGGAAAAGTACGTTTGAGAAACGGTGACCGAAGGCGCAGTGTGTACAGTCAGCCGATGCCAAGGGAAAAGGTAGAGTACTTAGTGTAATTTATTGCTTTCTAGAACATAGGAGTATGTATGCTAGATTGCCTCGTGCTTATTACACTGTTTTGCATGAGTGCATGGTTATTACTTGCTAGTAGGAATTTAGGCTAGTCCTGATAGGTTGTTAAGCGAATGCCTTATAAGTTGTATACAGGAGGAACCGAATAGCCTTAGAATGCCTGATTTAGTTCTATTGCGCAACTCTTGTTTGAGTCCAACCGTTGTAGGATAGAATCTTTTATTCGAATGTCTATCTGATTTCACACTGTATGCAACTGTGCATTCACGAGGCGACTCGTCATGACTAGTGGGGATTTCGTCATAACAAGGGTAGTGGAATGGGGTGAAATTCCTAGTGAGCTAGGAAGAGTGTTGACATATGCTGGTACGGGCATATGGGTTTAGCTGTCGGCAAGAAACTACTTGGGCACTTCGGGATGGGACTCGGAACGAGCAAGGATAGGTGTGGAAGGTAGTAGTAGAGCTCCTACTATCTGAAGCACAGGATCCGTGCTCGAGTCGAGGAAAGTCACGGGGAATCCGAGGAGTTGAGCGTGAGCGTAGATAGCAGGATTTATTGTATGCGCTGGATCTCGGATATGGAGTGCGCTTTCCTTACTTGTGGCTGTCCTGAGAACCTGAAGGTTCGCTTCGCGGTGAATCTGTTACGAGACGGAGCGAAAGACTGGTGTGCTAATGCTGTGATGCCTAATGAGCGCACTACTTTGACCTGGGAGGAGTTCGTCGTACGTTTTCGTGCAGAGTATGTGCCTCCAGTGGAGATGGAGAGGATTGCTAAAGAATTGTTAGAGCTCACGCAGACTACGGAGACCGTGAAGGAGATGAATCGAAAGTTCACGGAGATGGCACTATTCTGTCCTCAGTATGCTGCTTCTGAGGACATGAAGATTATGCGGTACAAGGATATGTCACGTACCGAGATCAGGGAGTTCGTGAGTACTGCGCAGTATGCTACACTTGCTGTGAGGATGGAGGCTGCCCGGAGACGGGAACTGGAGTTGGAGACGCAGGCTAAGAAAAGGAAGGCGTTGCAGACCGTGGCACCAGTATCGGATGTTCCAAAGAAAACGAGGTTTTCGGACTCGCGCTCGAGTCAAAGGAGTGGTGGGTTTAAGCCCAGGGATAGTAGCGGAAGGAGAGATGATAAATGTTTCAAGTGTGGGCAGGTAGGACACTACGGTCGTGATTTCAGGGTACCACAAATGGTCTGCTTTAACTGCAAGCAGACGGGCCACGGGAAGGCCAACTGCCCGAATCCGAGGGTTACTGATGGGAGTGGGGCACAACGAGCTCCTGCGGCTGCCCCTTGTGTATTACTGATGGTCGTGTGGGTCAGGCTAGACCCGAGGCGACCCGAGGTAGAGTTCATGAACTGAAAGTGGAGGAGGCACAGGCTACGCCTAAAGTGGTGACAGGTACGTTCTTAGTTAACTCGGTGCCTGCTGTGGTGATGTTTGATAGCGGGGCTACTCATTCGTTCGTGTCTCACACTTTTAGTGAGCGTTTGGGCCGAGTTGTAGGACGGTTAGGCTGTCCACTTGTAGTCAAGGTTGCTGATGATAGGACCTTGACGGTTGCTGACGTGTATCGTGGGTGGACTTTGGAAATCTTTGGTGTGAGTTTCCCTATTGATTTGATTCCGATCGCTATGCGTGAGTTGTGTATGATTGTGGGCATGGATTGGACGGATGCTTTCGATGCAGAGATTGTTTGTCGTCGCAAACAAGTACGAGTTCGAACCCCAAGCGGGGGAGAACTGCTAGTTCAGGGCGACTCGCCCAGGCGGACCTCGGCGATATGTTCGGCTGCGAGAGCTCGGAGATACTTACAGCACAGTGGTCAGGGATATTTAACGTATGTGATAGACACGCACGGCAACGGAGAGAAAAAGACTGCGGAGAATGTGCAAGTTGTACGGGAGTTTGCTGACGTGTTTCCCGACGATTTACCGGGGATACCTCCCGAGCGACAGGTAGAGTTCCGCATTGACTTGATTCCGGGTGCTGCTCCAGTGGCCAAGGCACCTTATCGCCGGGCTCCACCGGAAATGAAGGAGTTGTACACTCAGTTGCAGGAACTTCTCGAAAAGGAGTTCATCAAGCCGAGTTGTTCACCGTGGGGAGCCCCGATTCTGTTTGTAAAGAAGAAGGACGGGTCCCAACGGATGTGTATAGATTACCGTGAGTTGAATAAGCTTACGGTGAAGAACCGTTATCCTTTGCCAAGGATCGACGACTTGTTCGACCAGCTACAGGGAGCCTCGTGGTTCTCGAAGATTGATTTGAGATCGGGGTATCATCAGATGCAGGTGAGAAGTGAGGATACGGAGAAGACGGCATTTCGTACACGTTATGGCCATTACGAGTTTATGGTGATGCCTTTCGGGCTCACCAATGCACCAGCAACGTTCATGGACCTCATGAACAGGGTGTGTAGCCCGATGCTGGATCGGTCGGTGATTGTGTTCATCGACGACATTCTCGTGTATTCGAAGTCGAAGGAAGAAGCATGAGACGCATTTGCGAGAAGTTTTGGGAAGTTTTGAGACGGGAGAAGCTTTATGCTAAGTTCTCCAAGTGTGAGCTCTGGTTACGAGAGGTCCAATTCCTAGGACATGTCGTGAATCAGAAGGGTATTATGGTCGATCCGGCCAAGATTACCACAGTAATGCGGTGGGAGGTGCCGAAGACCCCCACTGAAGTTCGGAGTTTTCCTACAACAACAGCTTCCATTCTAGTATTGGCAGGCCGCCGTACGAGAGGTTGTATGGTGGGAAGTGCAGGACGCCCATTTGCTGGGGCGAGGTTGGTCAACGAGTATTGGGGAGCATTGATATTGTGCTGAAGACGACTGAGATGATACAAGCGGTGCGGGACCGTTTAGCTACTGCACATAGTCGGCAGAAGAGTTACGCCGACAGGAGACGATCGGACCTGGAGTTTCAGGTGGGAGATTATGTTTTGTTGAAGGTTTCACCCTGGAAAGGAGTGATTCGGTTTCGTAGACGGGGAAAGTTGGAACCCCGTTACATTGGACCTTACAAGGTCATTGCGCGGGTGGGAAAGGAAGCTTACCGCTTAGAGTTACCGGACGAGCTGATCTTGACCCACAACACATTCCATGTGTCTCAGTTGCGGAAGTGTGTGGTGGATGAGTCAGCATTGATTCCTCTTGAGGATATTCAGTGTGACGAGCGGCTTAACTACGTAGAGAAGCCGATTGCTGTTATTGAGAGAAAGACGAAGACCTTGCGTAACGAGGTAATAGGCGTGGTTAAAGTCCAGTGGCAACACCGAAAGGGTTCCGAGTGGACTTGGAAACCCGAAGCTGAGATGCGGAAGAACTATCCGGAACTATTCGTGGACGAAGTCTAAATCAAGCGGGGGAGAGTTGTAAAGCCCGTGACCCGGTATGGTTTTATTTATTAAATTATTTTTTCCTTGTTAAACGAATTTAGTAGCGGATTTTGCTAAGAAGACCAAAAGTGTTAGTTATTGAAAAAATTGAATTGTTTGGCAAAGGCTTGGGAAAATGAGGGACTAAAAGTGTCATTTCATGTGAAAGTTTGCATGGGATCGGCCCATATAGGAACCGACCCCCTCCCTCTCGTTTTTCTTTCTTGCGTAGCACACATAGAGCAAACCAAAACCCTAGTTCCTCCTCCCTCTTTCCTTGGCTGCCATCGCCGATCACCAAACAGCAGCCGCCGCCGCCGTGACGTTCTGCCGGAGAGAGAGGGAGCGAGAGAGAGAGAGAGAGAGGGAGAGCCGTCTAGGGGGACGTGGAGGGAGTCGAGGTCCCGTGTGATCGCTGTCGGGTTGTCGTCGAAGAGGTAAGACCCCTTCTTCTTGTTTCTTTCTTTCGTCGTCTTCAACCGCGAAACCAATGCCGGTGCCGCCGTCTTGGCTGCCGACGGGTGTGCCGCCACGCACCACCAATCGGTGGCTGTGATGGCGGGTTGCGGCTGTTTGAGTATGTTTGTGTGTGTGAATATGGCTGAGATAGGGTGGTCGGATTATCCGATTGGCCTCGTCGTCGAAACACCGGGAAACCACCGCCGCCGCCGCAGCCATGGCTGCCGGCGGTATTCGCCGCCGTCGTACGCCACCAATTCAGTGGGTGGTGTATGAAGTAGTCCAGCCGTAGTCACCTAAACCCTATCTAGTAAACCCTAGCTTGCAAACCGAAAACCCTAAACCGTTTTTAAAGGTTATCATTTTATGTGAAATCGTCGAATCTGTCCCTGTTTTGTAAAATCCGTAGTTTAATCTAGGAAACTCGGATTGAGGTGAAACCAGTGCCCAAATCTCCCTAATTAGGTCTAGTATGTTTCGTATGTTTTGAAGAAAAATTAATGAGGCCTCTAGCTAGGGCCAAATTGGTAATTAGTACAGACTGGTTCGGTTTTCGCTGTTCGGGTAGGCTGTTTTGTAAAATTCATATAAAATGGTAGGGACCTCGTATGAACGCGTGCGATATGTCCCTGGAACCCTAAGACATAGAAATTTCATACCATGGAATTATATTTCTGGTTTGATGGGTTTAAGGGGGGCTAAACAGGTCACGATCAGACCTGCAGGTGTGTATATGATTGCTATTTTGCGTATGTGTTTGAATTCACTAAGCTTCGTGCTTACCCTTTCCCTATAAATTACTGTTTCAGGGGCGAGTGGCAGTAAGGCGTGCCGGTACACACTGGCGCGTTGAGGCTTTCGGCATTTTCACTTTGAGACATTATGTTTTATTATTTACATTTTACGCTGTGTTAATTGGTTGGTAATTTAACTTAACGAGTTTTGGGGAAAACGTTTGATTGGATTTAAATACTTATGGTTTGTTTTAAATAAAATGGTATTTTTAAAAAGTTCAAATTTATTGTAATTTTTGGGACGTTACAGTACAAGTCGAGCAGGTTCAAGAACAAGGGGTTCTTGAACAGTAAGAGGTGATGGAAAATATTATTGAGAGGGGTACAGGAGTTGAGGGTACTGCTGGTTTGGCATTCACATCTCAAGCTAACCGAACCCAAATATTTGACGATGATGTGTCTTGGGATTCCTAAGATGACGCTGATCGTGTGATATCTTCCTCTAGTTGTGAAGATGAGGCTTCTACCCATCCAAAAGGAAAAAGGTGATGCTGATGGTGCATCTGACTCCGACTCAGATTCTGATCACGATCCGGACGTGCACAAAATACCAAGACATGTTGGTCCACGACCTCATGTTGAGAGTTCCGATGCTGATTCCACTTGGAACGTCGGACTCTCTTGCGATATCAGTGACATAAGGTGGGATGAGGGTGTTCAAGTTGAAAATTTGGAAAATGTGAGCCGAGAGAGTGTGATAAAAGAAATGGGAGAGACTGAGAAAGAGTCACAAAACGTTTTAACTACTAACACTCCCCAAACCGTGTCAAGCCGGGTAGCCACATCTACTGCCGACGTGCGTTTGTCGCCGTTGCGCATTGAACAAGACACAATGGACCCAACTATGCAAAGCACAACCCCACCAAGCCACTCACTAGTCTCTCAACAAACTGGTGTTTCATTTTCCATAGGAGATCAAGCACAACTGCTATCAGCAACACATTCGGTGTTTGCAGATATTGAAACAGGTAGGCAATTGCCCCAACCACCACCTTTTATTCCGTGCACATCGAGTCTAGGGACTTTTGGTAGAACTTCCTTTCCTAGGACACGAGCGCCTGTAACACAATTTGTTGGAAGGTTTTGTGCTCCAACCGGAACACCCCGAGTTAGGCCGCCATTCGTTGGTGCCTCACGAGGAAGGGGTGGAAGTCCTGTCATTGCTAACACTATGCCAGCTTTGAGCACAGGCCGTACAGTTGCTTCAACTGTCATGTCAACAACTAACCTACGTGGTACGGGTGTTAGTGTTTCCCGCGTTGATGAACTTTATGCAATGCTAGGACCGCCCCCACATTACATAACGTTGGATTTTCTGCACGCTGCCCTGGATTCAATTAATACTTCCTATAAGAAACAGGCGACTCAACTGAAACAGATTGTCAGTGACCTTTCAGCAGAAGTGCGTAGAGCTATCAAAGGTAAAGGTATAACCGAAACTTCTTCCGGACAATCCAATCCTACATCCGAAGCTCAACCCATACCTATACCTCTACAAAACCAACCTGAACGCACCCTTCCTATACATGAACTCAAATCCCAACTCCTAGCCCAATTAATCAATCAAGGAGATCAGAACGACCCCGAAGAAGTAGAACTTATGGGCTACTTCGAAGACATAAAAAGTTACAAAACCAAGTACCCACAAGTTCTAATTTTCAAAACCTTTAGACTTCTATCAAAGAGATGACCGAAGCCATATAGTTAGGTTTCAAATCCTTATCCAATAGAATCATTGTGTTAGAGCAGTCGTGTGGTGCTCAAGCTAAAACTTCACGGAAGAGGCGACATGATGATCAGGATGATCCTGATCAACATGGGGGGGGGGGGGGGGGGAGAAGAGAGCACGGGTTTAAGCGTCTAACCAAGCTGATACTGAAACTGCTGGGGGATCTGAACAATTGGTAACAGAGGGGGCAGAAGGACAGGGTAATGAAAATGTCCAGGTTGATGATGAAGTTCTAGATGATATCATACTTACGGTTGAAAAGCCTCAAAGTGGTGATAATAGAACGGAGGAAGAGCGGATGGCAGACAATTTGATTATGGATTATATCTACATTGATTCTGAGGAGGAACCGGAGAGAACAGAGGTCCAGATTAAAGAGGAATTGGACGACGTATTTGACACACCCGGAGCTCAAGTGGTAGGATCTGATTCTGCTGATGACAATGCTCAACCGCAACAACCAAATGATCCCGGTACAGGTACTTCTGTGCAAAATATTCCTGTATCTATAGATGATAAGAAGATAGAATGGTCTGCCGCTTATCAGTCTGTCAAAAGATTTATGAGAAATATGGTGAAGTTCTCTTACCTCACCGACTTTCAGATGGCACTGGAAGCAAATCAAGCCCGAGTGAACCTCCGCATACCCAACAAATGACTTTCAGATATCCAAGGTATCCCTGTTTACACCGTGCTAGATAAACCAGAACTCGAAGTTGTCTACTATAATCATCAGAAGATGAAGAGATTTCTGAGGATATCCGAGGTAAACAAATACTGTGATGGGACGTTTAAACTGATTCAGATCCAATTGGAGAGTAAACTCAGGCTCGATGAGAAGGAGGAAGTCAAGCTAAAGCCGAAAGAGAAGAAACTAATTAACCAAGCCCTAGAAGCCATCAAGAACCGATATGAGTACTGAAATGCACTGAGGCGTTTTGAAATCATTTTTCGGATCAGGAAAAGATACGTTGCTCCGGTACAAGCTTAAATTTTGCTGCCTCTACTTTGATACAAAGGGGGAAATTATTAGTGCCATAATTAACACCTTGTATCAAGTAGAGGGTCTCTTTGGTAACTTTGGTATTTACCTACTATATATTGTCTTTGTCCTTGTAATTTTCATTATGTCATTTTCCATATTCCAAGTACACTTGCACTTTCTCTCTAATCCATCCTATTGTACTGGGGATTTATTTGTTCTTAATGAGAGGGATGACATCAAGATCATATTTGTGTAATTGAATGCTTGTTCTGGGATCACAAAATTAATTATTTTCTAACCACTGTGGATATGACAATTTTTTCGTTGAGTAATAGATTTGAGCAATTAAAGATATTTGAAAGTATCTTTGGATTCTTATTTGATTCAGATAAAATAAAGTCATTGAATGAGAATGAATTGATGAAATGTTGTGCTAATTTTGGTTATACTTTTTCTCATAATAATATGACGGATGTTGATGTAAATGATCTTTATTCTAAATTAAAGGTGTTGCATGTGACTTTATCATCTAAATCAATGTCAACAATTGAAATTCTTGATTTTGTGAAAGTTGCAGATTGTTATCCTAATGTTTCGGTTGCTTATCGAATTATGTTGACAGTACCCGTGACCGTAGCATCTGCTGAAAGGAGTTTTTAAAAGTTGGAGTTATTGAAGACATACTTGAGGTCATCCATGTCACAAGAAATGTTGAATGGTTTGGCAATATTATGCATTGAAAAAGACATGCTAGATAATATTGATTTAGATGTTATTATTGACGATTTTGCATAAAAAATGCTCGAAGAAGTTGTTTTGTATGAATTAGATGTTGATGATTTTGCATCTAAAAATGCTCAAAAAAGTTGTTTTGTATGAATTATAGGCTATTATTGACGATTTTGCATTCAAAAATGCACAAAGGAGTTGTTTTGTATGAATTACTAGTATTTATTGTATGAAAGTTTGTTTTTAGTGATAAAAAACGTTTATTTGAGATTTCTTTAGGTACATATCGGGGGCCCAAAATTTATGAGTCGCCCGGGGCCCAAAAAATGTCAGAAACGGGCCTGATACCGTCCAGATGAAAGGCTATCAGGGTGTTTATTAGTTTTCCATTTTTTTGAGGTTTTCCCTTAAACCCCCTCTATATATATATATGTGTATGTGTCTGTGTCCGTGTCTGTGTGTATGTGTATGTGTATGTGTATGTGTATGTGTATGTGTATGTGTAAATCCATCTATATTAATCCAAAAAAAACATTTTCGGTTTTAAAAGTAAAATTTATTATTTTTACTAAAGCGACGACTTGTCGTTGCTATATGTGAAAAAGTAAAAATTAATTTTTTTAATGACGACTTGTCTTGCTATAAGTGAAAAAATAAGAACTAATCTTTTACCTACAACGACGACATGTCGATGCAATACGTGAAATCTGGATTTTTATTTTTCACCTATAGAAACGACTATTCGTTGCTGTAAATAATTTTTTCTGTTTTAAATGTTATGAATATGATTTTAATCAAATAATTTGATATTCAAATAACTAGAGAATAATTTTGAAAACCGAAACATAATAACACTAAAAACAACTGACTTTACCGACGAAATAATCTGTCGCTAAAAGCCAGATCTGTCGGTAAAAGTCCCTAGATAAAAATGCCGTGGGAAAAGCCATTACCGACGGATATTAGTAACAAATCACCGAGACGGAACCCATCACCGACATCACTGATGACATGTATTACCAACGACCAAAAAAATATTAATTTAAGTTACCGACGAATTTTCAACGGATAATTTTTTTTTCACTTATTATAATTCTTTCACTTTTTATAAATTTTTAATTGATAATTTCCAAATCCGTCAGTGACCCGTCATTGAACGGAAAATTTCATCGGTAAAACTCATTTTTCTAGTAGTATAATTTTGAAAACCGTAATACAATAATTTTGAAAACAGTAATACAAAATTAATAACATACAATAAATTTTAATGTCTCAAATATATTAATACATGAATATCTAATCGTCGAACGAGTCACTCTCTGTGTGCTCCTCATCATCACCATTATCCTCCTCATGTTGTGGTGGTTGTTGTGGTGTATGTCCAGTCATAAGTGATGCAAATAATGTTTGTATGTCTATAACGGGAGGAGGAATGAACTGACTGCTAGGTGGAGAGGTATACAATTGATGGATGTAATTGCTAAGAGTATTTATTGCATTAACGACATTTTTCATCCCATCACTACTAGGTGGCAGGGGTGGTTTAAAAGGAGACGAAAACACGGAACCCATCAACATCATCCAATCTCCCGATTGTGACCGCGACTTCCCTAAGTATTTTGGGGATGATATCTTTCTCTTTTACTGAAGACGAGGAGGTCGATCAATGCTGTTGTGTTTTTGCAGCTTACTCTGCAAGCATCGCTTTCTATATTTCTTAACAAATAGAATCAGTAATATGAAAAATAATATATATATATATATATATATATATATATATATATATATATATATATATATATATATATATTAGTTCTAAGAGCGGTCCTAGCAAGATCGTTTATCCATCCACCACTTGGGGTATGATGCATGTCAAGCCAATTATCTATTGGACATTGCAATTCTTGTGTTTTCGGGTTTTTCTGCAACAACAATAAAATACTATTAGAAAAATTATGGAATCGTTGATACCTTCTAAAATAATATACAAGTAATGACTTATTTACCTTCTTGTACCGTGTAGCAATATATGATGTGGATCTGTGAAGACTTGGGTACTTGGCTTGACTCCTATTTTGTGCATTTTTCTTCGAGCGGTTTTTATATTTCAAGTCAACAAAAAGATCCACGGTCTTATCCCAATTTTCTGGTTCCAAGTGGGGCGGTGGATTTCTCCTAGTATTTGCAACGTCACCATTCCCGCCAACTTTTTTAAAATGCTTCTTGAGTTTTGACTTCCTATCTCTATAGCGATCTTGGCAATCTCGTTCGATGCCGGTTATAACCTTTAGCCATTCAGGAACACTTGAATCAAGAATGAAGAATTTCTTCAAAACGAAAAAACTGTCAGAAATCATATAAAAATTATAATTAATTAAATAATTAATATATATTACCCTAAGTCTTCAAATCATCGATGTCTTGAACTTGGGGAAACATCATTCCAACTTGAATGATGTGGAGGTATGCGATAGCCAGTCATGTTTCCGATATATCTTGTAAACATATTTACATATGGCCCAACCACTTTGCATGTATCGTCACTCAGACCAAACTAAATTGGCAAGGGCTTTTTGTTAGGAGTGATCAATTATACAATTGATTTTGTATAGAAATAACAAAGTAATGGGTAGAAATTTGTACTATACAAATGTTTTACAATCAAAATTCCAATACCAAAACGACAATAAACGTAAACCTTACTTGAATTTCGTAGATAATCGAAGATAACGTGTCGATTGAGGCCTGCACGGAAGCAGTGTCCTAAGACAAAAATTCGCCGGTGGTATTGGCGTTTGTCCCAAGGATACAACAATCGTATTCAAGTCTTGTACTTGAATCTAGCGAATTATATCATGTTTGGAGATGTAGAAAGATGAGAGAGAACCCATGATTTATGTTTTTTTCGTCTGATTTCGTATCTCCAACGAAGAGGAAAAAGTGTGGTCTAAATAGTTTTCCGTCGCTAACCGCCAAGACCCGCGCGCATTCGTGACCCGCGCCCAAGGCCCAATCTTTGACATTAAATATGTATATTTATGTCAAGGAAAGCCCACAAGAACACTACACTCCAAGCCCAAGCACTTAAATGATTCATTTAATGCTCTCTATCTTGGGTTTATTAAGTGTTCTTAATATTGCGTTGGCTCCTATGTGTGACAACGTTTCTCACATCTATACTAAGTTCCAACACTTTTTCCATTAGCCTCAAAGGCAATATCTAGATTTTTGCTTCAACTCATGCCTAGTTTCTTTTAAAGTTTTGCTACAAGTTTGAAGTAGAAATGTTAGAAAACAATGTTTTGGTAAAAAAACATTTTTGGTATAAACAAATAACACATTCAATTTTTTATTAAAAATTGAAAAAGTGATTTATATGTTGCCTTGCATGATGTAGGTATTCTATTTGGTTGAGGAGGAGGATCACCCCCGGAATCTCCATTGTGCCCTCGAGCGACAACAATAGACATAGGTGAATAATTACAAAAGAATAAGATTGGGTGGTTTAAAGGCCTTCAAACCGGCTAATCCAACCCATGTGCACCGCTATGTTCCACAACCCTGCGACTTAAGCTCCATGGATGTGATGAATAGGTTGGTGAACTTGTAACCTTAGAACGTTATCAAGAAATTGTGGATTGTATCAAACCTGATGTAGAATACAACAACTAAGTTGGTATCATTATTCTGTCTTCCCTTTCTTTGTTGCCTTCTCTTCTGAGCAAAACACTAATTCCTAAGTAAAAGGATTCAAGTCTAACAAGAAACAAGTGACTGCATGTGTGTTTTTGTGTGTGTGAGAGAGAAAGAGAAACAAGTGACTGCATGCATGAATTGTATCAGTGCTCGAATCGGAAAATGAAGGACCATGTTCTGCATTACTCTACAACCCCATACATAAAAGATCCACATAACAAGATATAATTAGAAAATATAACTTTGGCCTGTTAGTAAAGAGAAAATCTATCAAGTGACGATCTCAATTTAAAAAATCCTAAAGCGTACCCGAAAACTTCTTTCACAGTTTGAAACAAACCCTTTGTCTCCCATGAATAACAAGCAATGATCCAAGTAATCAGTGATAATAGGTAACAAGATGAGATATAAGGGAAATATGGTGTATTATTCATATGAAGAGAACTACCTAGAGAGAGAATGGTTCTCTCTCTAGAACACACACACTACACCATGGATTACATTGTAAAAATCATTTCTTACCCTAATTACACACACAAATCCTATATATACTCCCTTGTTAGTCACGTAAGCCCAAACCCATATTACAATAACCTAAGCCCATATTACAATTTTAACCCTTTACAAAACTATCATATAATTAGGACATTTTGTGTCCTAACATAAGCGTTGATAATCTAGATTCGGGAATGGAGAGCAGACACTACATATTAGATCTATCTTTTCCGTTGTTTCCTAAAGCAATAATTTCATTCATATTTAGTTAGATGAGATTTGCATTATAGCATGTTCTACATTAATTATGCTTGATCACTACAATCTGTCATCTGTTTGCGGTTAAAAAGCAATTCATCCGACACTTAGAACTTATGAACGGACTCTTAACTGGTGGATGGATTTATATTATGACAAGTTATTTCAAAACAATTCAACCCCTAATTAAAGAGTCATCCATTTGATCTAAAACCCAAAGTCATAGACCAAAATTAAGATCATCAAAAACAAAGAACCCCAAATAGAAATTTCATGTAATCTGAACTTAAACCATATGTTGTGATAACCCCACTTTTTGGCGTTATTTTCAATACACAAACCAATGAGATTGGCTTGTGTTGAAGCAAAAAGGCGGAATTTTATGGTTTATCGAGTGAAATGTGCAGGTCATCCGAAAGAAGGCAATCATCGAGAAAAGAAGCGGAAAAGAGTCTAAAAAAGAGCCAAAACGAAGCCCAAGAACCGTACCCAGATCCATGAACCAGGACCTGACCTGGAGCACTCAGGAAACCGCGCGGTTTGTTGCGTGGTTTGAAGCCGCGGGATATGTCGCGCAACCCTCTGTTCCATTCTTATATTTCGCGTTTTCCAGATTTTAGGTGATCACTCTCACACGAACGACGACAGGCAGGGAGGGGGCGATTTTCAGAGGTTTTTCGCATACTTTTGAGCCACGATAGAGGATCGATCAAGGAGACGTTCATCACGCGAAGCGGATTAGAGCCGAGAGAAGGGAGTTCATCAGTATATTTTTTCACGTTCACAATTATTATGTTTACACACACTAGGTCTCTTCCTTTTCTTATGTTTTTATCCACCACCAACATGAACTAAACTTTAGATGTTGGGGGTTGGTTTGAATTTGGTTTAAGATTATGAACTTGTGACTTGAGATTTTTATCAGTTTTTCCTATTTAATAAAGCATGTGATTTGGGTTTTAATGCTTTTGTGAGTTTGGCCAACTTTCATCTGAATTGTTTGTTCTCAATTAAGTTCGAGAGAGTTAATTGCTAACTCGAACTAGAAATTGCATGACTAAGGTGAGAAATTGGATAGAGATATACCAAGTAAGCCTTAGTCCCGTTGAAATCTTGATTTTAATGTGTTTTGGATTCCATAGGTTGAGATCGAGAGATAAAACGTGTGCTTTCAAAATAAAATCCGTGGTTGCTTGAGAAGAACAACGGTGATTTTAGACCCTCATATGTGAAAACCTTAGGATTTCCAACCCTCAACTGTTTTCTCTATCCAAAGTTTCCTCAAGTTTTCTACTGTCTCGTGTTTGATTTAATTACTTGCAATTAATTAGTTTCATACCAACAATTCAAAATTGCGACCGTTCAGTTAATAGATCTTATAGTCATTGTGATACTTAGTCTCTAGTTCTCTGTGTTCGATACTCGTACTTTCAGTACTATTACTTGATTTCGACATCGTACACTTGCGGTTAAGATTTAGTGGGGTGTAAACCCGCCTATCAAGTTTTTGGCGCCGTTGCCGGGGAACTAGTTTCAATTGATAGCACTACCAGCTATAAGCGTTATTACATTGAACATTTTTTTTACTTGTGTTATTTTGTTTTATCACTTTCAGTTTCTGGATTGCTAACTTTGCCTACTTTCTTTTCAGGTACCAACTGGTTTATGCCAAGGAAAACCCGAGGGAAAGGAATCGAACCACTTGATCCGAAAATTGAAAGAACTGCCCGTCAGATACGAAAAGCATCCAAAGCCCAAAGGCAGCTGAAGATGGGCGACGAAGCTCCTCCTGAGAGACGTCCTATGCGGTCATTTGCCGATCCGAACGTGGCAACCGCACGCATAGGCGTCCAACTGCCCACTACTGGGGCGAACTACTTTGAGATTAAACCAAGTACCATCGTTATGGTACAACAGAATCAGTATGGAGGAGCCCCAATAGAAGATCCTCATGCGCATCTTCGGGCATTTGAATGGATTTGCAATACGTTCAAGATAAATGGGGTGAACGAGGATGCCATCAAGCTGAGACTGTTCAGCTTTTCACTCAAGGATAGAGCTGAAACTTGGATAGAAGGCCTACCATCGGATCAGATCACTACATGGGCAGACCTGAAAGATGCTTTCCTTCAGAATTTCCTTCCACCGGGAAGAACTGCTCAACTGATGGCCAATATCACCCACTTTGCTCAATGGGACCAAGAGACACTATATGAGGCGTGGGATCGGTATAAAGACATGTTGAAAAAGTGTCCTCACCATGGATTACACGGTTGGGTCATCATCCAAACGTTTTTCAGTGGACTCCACTGTTAGGACCATAAATGTCCTACATATTAGAAAGATATATAAATAATTATATAGTGCTTAATTGTTTTAATTAATTATTGTAAAAGCCTCATTTGTGTTAAATGGGCTTAGATTAAGTTAATGGGCCATGGGCCTTTGTGCTAATAGGCCTTGGTATATAAGGTTAGTGTTAACCTTGAATTAGGTTAGACGATTCATTATCATTCATTAGAGCTTAATTGTTAGAGAGAGATAGTTTTGTTTTCCATTCAAACCTTTGTAACTATCTTGATTTATGAATACGAGAGGGATGACGAGTTGAAATCATCAATTGTTCGTGTTCATATCCATTGATTATATTGTTACCTGATCAATCTAGGACTAACAATTGGTATCAGAGCAGACAGACTACATCGATTCAAGGTGTTCATTTCAATTTCTGGTAAGATTTCTGAAAAATACGGCTGTGTTCTTGAGTGACATCCTACTTTTTGATTCTGTCAAAACTATTGGGTATTGTTAGTATCATTGTTTTGAGTGATTCTACAATTTTTCATAACCCAATTCGACCATTTGAGTGGTTTTTGAAGCAAATTAAAAGTCAAAAGTTTGAGTGTGTTCTTCATTAAAAATCAAATTTTTACCATCAAAACGCATTGTTTTTGCTTCAAAATCGATTGGGTCAGGGTTATTTTTGTGTTTGGTAGTGTTTCTAACATTTCAGGTACATTTTTGAGCAACCCTAGTCGATTCCCAATCGATTGGAAACCCACAGCCGTAGTTCCCGGATACACAACCGCGCTTTCCGGACAAGTCATACAAACTCAAACCTTTCTGGGTAATTTGTTCCGGAAACCCCAAAGTTTATGGTAAAGCAAATTTTCCCGGATAACACAAGGTATCCGGAAACCTATTCCATCCGGAAAGATTATCATCCGGAACCCCATTCCACCCGGTAAGTGTTGCATCCGGACTCTATCATCTGGATTCCTGTTTTTCCGGATTCTCTATCCGGAAACCACCCGGATCACATATCCGGATTCCTGTTTAGCGGGACCCCCGTGCTAAGTCGCAGGAGGGGGACATTTAAGTATCCTTGATACTGTTCCACTTTGAATCGAACCAACGTCTGACGATCACATCAGTGCAACCATCAAAGATGTCTCGAGATGCTTAAGCCATGAGCAACCTCACCACGCCTCCAGCTCTTGGAGAATCAAGTCAGGTATGTGAATCTACTCAACAAGACTTCATGAATAAAATGCAATCACTTGTTGAACAGGAAGATTCCTTTAAGGCCACCACTAAAGAACAAAAGCTTGAGATTAGATCACTAACCGAAAAGCTCGATGTTCAAACGCGAACAACAGAAAAATATAAGTCTGAAAATGCTATTTTAAAGGAGAAATGTAAAAATCTTTTAATAGCACCTAAAGACTTAAGGGCCAAATTATCTGATCTTCAGTCTCAGTTTGATCAGTGCATGAATGAGAAAGAAGAAATTGTTTATCAATGTTCCTCTCTTCAAATTCAGCACAAGGAGTTTGTTGCTAAAATTCTTGATCTTGAAACCAAACTCCACAAAAGGGGTCAAACTGATCAAACCATCTTTCTGAATAAACCCAAAGAGTTCACGTACTTTAACAAAAACTGATCAAACCATCTTTCTGAAAAAGGGTAGATACCAAACGCCTACGTTGTATGATTTTGCTTGTTTTGGGTTAGATAAAACGTATCCGGAATATGCTATTCAATGGACTGGTCCTCTTAAACCTGAAAAGGAAGAGGAAACCGAGGAGTATAAGCGAGCACACAAACGAGGAATACACTTCCATTTTGTTATGAACCTTTGAATTATTCCTATAAAAAGAACAAAAAGTATCTCTCAAATGACTACTTCGACCCATACAAGGTTACTCCGCCCAAGGATTCCTTCAAAAAGGATGAGGGCCAAGCACCCGCAACCAAGACTGAGACGGACGAGTTTAAACTCTATGTTCCCCCTCTCATCTTGGAAGCAAAGATTGTCGAGCTGGAGGAGTCGCTTGAGAAAGAAAGGTCTGTTTTTCAAAACGAGAAGAAAGCGCTTATTCAGGAAATTGAGAAACTCAAATCTGAGAAAACCGAAGGTGTGTCAAATGAAGAAAAGGAAACTCTTCGGTGTGAAATCAATAAGCTCTCATCGAGACTGTCTGAAGTGACAAGAGAAACGATGAAAGAGCACATGATAAATAGTCAACTCCAAGTGCAGCTTGACTTGCTCCAAACTGCGAAGCAGATTTCACCTGAACTTTCCTCTAACTCATCTGACACATCCTCGTGTAAGGCATTCATAGGAAATATCTCTTATCAAGAAAGTACAGTTTCTCAAGATGAGTGTGCTAAAAGGAATTTAAACTCTGATTTTTCAAACGCTTCCGCACCGATTTCCCCAAAGCACACTGACACTAAGTGTTCCTCGCCTTCCTCGACCGATCCAAGTCTTGTAATTTCGGAAGTCGATTTTTCAGAATATATGAACAAAGGTAGTTGTTATAAAACAAAGGCCCCAGCTGTGATCACGATTTCAAAATCAAAACCAACATCTAAACCTGTTTCTAAAAATCAATCACAGCCGAGGCAACAGACCGAGAAATTGCCTACCAAAAATATCGTTCCTTCAAAAGTCACTGACCGTTCTATCCCTATTGTTTCGGATAAAAATGGTCGCGCTAAACAAGCAAAACCAAAGTGGTCAGCTAAGGAACCTGTCAAGAATGCAGCATCAAAGTCTTTCCCTACTGCTTTTAATTCTAGGATAAACAAAGACAATTGTGTTTGGAATAATTGGAATCGTTTTGAAGTTTCTTTTCCGATTAAACTTAATTCTGTTCATCAATTGATTCAGTTATCGCGTGATTGTTTATGTTGTTCTAGATGTGGTTGGAATGATTTTGATAAAATTAATCTTAATGATTGGTCTGGGTCATATCGCATGAATAATCATACACCCAGACGCAAACCCCGTAAAAACAAAAAGAAACATCTTTTTCAACGGGGTCCCCAATCAGAGGTTAAACCAAAGCAGGAGAGGAAACCTAATTCAACACCAATTCCTCCTACCAAGGTTACACCTCCACCTAAGAGGAAACCTGCGTCAAAACAGGCTCCTCCGAAAGGTGTGAAACCTAACCCTCCAGGACCCAGGAAAATCTGGGTACCCAAGGTTCGCTAAACTTGTTTTGCAGGACGGTTATGTGTGGCTCTTACACTCTGGATGCTCCACGCACATGACCGGAAGGAGGGGGCTGTTCACGATCTACAAGGAACAATATTACGAAGACGTGAGGTTTGTCTATACCTGTGCTTTCTCGACTGTTCCTGTGTTTAGGGGGAGCATGATCAACAATCAGGTATGTTACTCTACTGTTAAGGGGGAGCGTCACACACAATTCTTTTTAAAAATGCTGAAAAGTTTTTTTATGTGTGTGGATACTCCCGTGTGCACTTCACTCTACGCGCACATTCTGAGGGGGAGCAAAGCCATCCCTATGCTCAGCTTGAGGGGGAGCGAGAGAAAGTTCTGTCCAATTCCTAAGGTATTTCTTTGAAAAAGTGAGAAATTTTTGTCAAAGTGTCCGGATAGCTTTCCGGGCCGGATGGTTATCCGGGTGGATCTAGGTATCCGGACCCCTATTTGTCCGGTAACCATAGTCATCCGGAATTCTTTTTGCCCGGATACCATTTGCCCGGAGACTTGGGTTGGTCCGGTAAGTTCTGCAATTCATCATCTTTTCCGGACACCCCTGTGTTTAATCAGTCCAGTACCTGTTTTCCTACTGCCAGTCCTCAATCTGTCTCCGATTGAGCCATTTACAGCAAAGGTACGCACCGGAACTTGTTTATCCGTCTTGTTCACTAACTTTGGGTCTTTTACAGATACTCCATGGCGGATCAACAACCTCAACAAAATCCGAGGGGACGCGTCACACTGTTTTTTCTTAAAAGTCTAAATGTTTTTTTCCTTGTGTTGATGTCTCCCAAGTAAATAACACTCTCACTCCAAGGGGGAGCAAGTCAATCCCCATGTATGTTTCGAGGGGGAGCAAGTCAATCCCCATGTATGTTTTGAGGGGGAGCAGGATAATCTCCGTGCTATGCATATGCCTGCAGCCCTATCTGTGATAGCATATAAACGAGAGTTAGGGAATCCCATGGTCCAGCCAGCGCCGGAGGGACCTTCCCCGGGACTTAGAACATGTGAGACGGAGAGAACTGCGTTCGAAGTCAAACCAGGAAAGATTGAGCCGTAAAGATAACAAGGCACCTGAGCGAATCGAACCGAGTGATATCCGGGTAGCCACATCTGCTATCCTGTCTCATGTGTTGGGACATGATACTGAAGAAGCCTCCGTGGACCCAGCGGAGCAATTGCACGACCCCCTTATCCACTCATCCGTCTCTCAAAAGACGGATGTTTCAACTTCACACGGGGAAATAGCACAACTTCCACCGGCCTCTCACTCGGAGAGTGCTGGTGTTGAAACAAGCGACCAGCAGCCCCCGGTCGCGACTTCATTTCGTGCACAATCGAGTCTAGAGCCATTTGCTATTGAAAATCCTTTGGCTAGGACACAAGAGGAGCAACACCAAGTCGACATTCTTCATGACTCGACCGGAACCACCGTAGTGTCGTCACCCTTAGGTGGCACACGAGGATCGGAGGGAAATCCTACCACTGCTACCGACATGCCAGCTATGAACGTAGGTGGCTCTGCCTCTCAGGTAGATGCTTCAACGGGTAATCTAAGTGATCCTGGAGTTATGTTACACGAATTTGTGTCACCAGGGTCCCTGGACATCACCCTTAAGGCTGTCCGCGAGGCGATGGAGCAACATGTCGCCGCCGAGCTCGCCAAACTAATCGAAGGCAAAGCAAAGATCGTCGAAACTGAACCTACACCTCCACCGACATTCGTTCAGCCAATCTATTCGGTGGATACTCTGAAGACGATGCTTTTGGCTCAGCTACTCCAGCAATCTCAATCCGACGCCTCAACTGAAGCAGACCTGATATCCGTTCTGAAATCCCAGGTCACTGCTCATTCATCATCCATTACCACTCGTTTAGACGCCATTGACTCGACTCTCAAAGACTACAATCAAGCGCTCACAACGCTGTCCGAGAGAGTCCGTTCCATCGAAGATACCTGTAAGAGTCAAGCAGGCGGTCTGAAGCGCAAGCACGATGACCAGGATGATCCTGATCACCGTGAGGGGGAGAAAAGACTACGACCTACCGAGACCGCCCCTATCCTCGCCGAAACGACAACCGTGGTTCATCTGGAACCAGCAACTGCGACAACAACAACCGACGCCGAACCTGAAGCCGAGTTGCCATTAGCCGAGATGGTAATCGACATGGAAATTTCAGATGATGAAGGCCCGACGGTTGAAAAGCCCGAGGGTTCAACACAGGAATTGACTGATTTTGACTCATCAGACAGACCGTTATTGGATATGATAGATCCAGACTGCGAAACCAACCCGGAGACCGAAGATGCATGGTATGAAAAAGCCGCCAGTGCCGTAAATCTCCAGGTAAATTTGGTTTTCCCTACTGATGAAGACGACAACATCGACTATGATCAGTTCCTGCTCCAGAATTTTTATGGTACTTCTCCCGTTCACTATGCTCAACCCACTGGAACTTCAACAAGACCTGAAACTACTACTGCCAATATTCCGACAACTCCTCTGCAAACGACGACTTCTGATCTTCCTCCCCCTCCTCAGCAACAAATCCGTTGGAAGAAGATCATGGTACTTATCCCTCATCTGGAGGAATCTTTGAAGAAGCTGTTCGTCTACAAGCTTCGCCCGATCGAGCCGACCTTTTTCCTTGGTATTTACAACCTCAACCCTGAATACCAACGGCGTTATATCAGCGAAATGCAACGGTGTGTTCTAGTCAGCCAAGTAAGAACCAAGCATCAAATCACAGAGGTACTTAACATCCATTCAAGACACATCACGAAAATCGTCTACCCAGTATTCACTGTTCGACGTGAAGATGGGAATGAATGGAAATTCTCTGAAGCCGACTTCCAGCACCTCCGACCGTTCGACTTCCTGGCTATTCTGAATGACCTTCGTACAAGAACCATCCGACCGCTTGAAGTTACAAAGGCGCTCGAAGCTGTTCGTCGATACGTAGTCCGTACCATTATGATGTCATATCTAACGGATTTTCAAATGGCTATCGAGAACAGGGCAAAGAAGGTAAATCTGATAAGGCCGAATCTGAATGCTCCTGAGTTGAAGATGTATCCCGAGAACTCTCTGCTTCTAGAACCTGAATTTGGGATAGTCTACAAGAACGAACAAAACAAAAAGAAGTTTCTGCGTTTCAGTCAGGTAGACAGATTCTGCGACGGCACACACCTCAAAGTTCGAAGGGTTTCGTATGTCCCTAATCCGAATGAAATAACTGCTCGGAATGCCTTGGAATTGGTTGAAGATCGCATCGACTACCGCCGTGCTATCAGATGGTTCGAGATTCACTTCGCGCTTCGCAAAAGATATGTCTACAACTGGCGAGAGCTAGAGCGCGAACTCGAACTTCAAATCAAAGGGGGAGATTGTTAGGGTCAATTTATGTTGATTTAAAGTTCAGGGTTTAAATTGAAATTCTTTAATTTGAGCTCTATTAGTGAACGGGCCGTGGGCTTGTTAACCACGGGCCCGCCGTATATAAAGCAATCTAGCCTTAGAAAATTAGGCTAGTTGTCTCATTTGCTTTCCTACACTTTTATTGTAATCCTCTCAATATTGAAAGCTTAATCAGAGATGACCAGTTGAAATCGTTACTCTATTGTTTTATCTGTTTGATAATTCGTTAGTTATATCTCGATTTAATAATTCGTTAGTTATATCTCGATTGGTTAATTGCCTTAATCTAGACTTTATCTGCGATTACAAGGACTCAAAGCTATTAATTTTGCACGTTAAAAATCAAATCTTTAGTTTTTGGTGTTCTAAAACTTTTTGTGGTGATTTTTGGAAAATAGGAGACATTTTGCTTAGAAATCGATTTGGGTGTGTTTGTTTTTGTGTTTTTGGTCAAAATCTAACCCTACAGGAGTGAAATCAAGCAACCCTATCGATTCCAGATCAGAATTGCAACCACAGCCGCAGTGTCCGGGTAAGTTCCCTGTTATCTCAAGTTACCGGGTAAGTTTTTTTTTAAAAGTTACCGGGTAATAAATTCTTACCGGATAGACTTTTTGATAACTTCCCGGACAAAATCTCAAGTTACCGGAAGAATACCAATTTTCCGGTCAAATTTCAGTTTTCCGGACAAAAAGGCACCGGACAAATCAAGTCTCCGGACAAATTGTCACTTTCCGGTAAGAGATTTTCTTTGTTTTTTTTCCAGCCGTGATATTTGACCAATATCACAAGTTTGATCGTCATTTTGTTGCATGCGTATATGAAATCTGTTTTCATACATATAGTTGGTTAAATTTTTTTTGGTTATTTGTCTTAACATTTTTGGATTGGTTTGTTTTTTTTTATCCGGAAAGCTTCCCATTTGGAAACCTCATCCGGTAAGTCGCAAATAACTTTCACCCGGTAAGTCACATTCATCCGGAATCTCGTTCCATCCGGATCTCTTCTCATCCGGTAAGTTCCTCTTCATCCGGTAAGTTGTATTTTGGTAAGTTTTTGTTTGGTAAGATCTCGAAGTTTGATTTCGTTCGTTCCAACAATAATCAGATTTTAAAATTTTAAAGCGAATTTATTTTATAAATTAGTTTTTCTAATTTAATTCTTGATTTATCTTCCGCAAAATTTTTCTTCAAAATAACACCGATTAACGATCAATTTTTCAGGTAACAATGTTGAGATATTGTGACCATTATCAATGTAAAGCCGATAAAGAAATGTATGATTTCAATATCAAGTCTACAGATGCATTTAGAGACAAGTTCCTCAAAGAACGGAAGGAACTGAAATTGCAAACAATTGAAAGTTCTGAAAAGCTTGCCAAATCTGAAGAAAAGGCAACAGCCTTAGAGTCCGAAAACACGGAGCTGAAAAAGAAGCTTTCTGAATTGCCATCACCAGACGAGATAAAGGCACTTGAAAAGAAAGCACATCAAAGACTTTCTGAAAAGAATATCCAGCAATTAGATGATTTGTGCAACAAGTACATCAAAGAACTAAAGGAGCTGAAATCTAAAATCTGGACTAGTTCTGAGAAGCTGGCTGAAGAAGAAGAGAAAGGTAAACTCCTCAACTGTGAAAACCTTGATCTTAAACGCAAACTAACTTCTCTTAAAAATACTCTTGAAAAGGAAAAGGAAAGTTTTGAAAAAGAAAGACAATTGCTTAATCAAAAGCAATCTGGGCTTTCAACCAAATCTCTTGAAAAGAAGAAGAGACTTGAGCTTATGTGCTTAAAACTTTCAAAACAGATCTCCGACTTTGAAAGGGTTTTAATTTCAGAAAGAGAGAAGTTTGAAATAGAACGCAATTCTTTTACTAAAACGAATGGAGAACTTTCTTTGAAAATATCTGATTTAGAAAAAGAATTAGACGTTCTAATCAAAGAGTCTGAGAAAGGGAAAGTTGAGGGCTTTAGGGCTAAATGCTTGAAAGATGATTTTCAAAAAGAGAGAAAGATCTTTCAAACTGAGATTTCTAAACTTCCAGCCGTGATATTTGACCAATATCACAAGTTTGACTGTCATTTTGTTGCATGCGTATATGAAATCTGATTTCATACATATAGTTGGTTAAAAGTTTTTTGGTTATTTGTCTTAACATTTTTGGATTGGTTTGTTTTTTTTTTATCCGGAAAGCTTCCCATTTGGAAACCTCATCCGGTAAGTCGCAAATAACTTTCACCCGGTAAGTCACATTCATCCAGAATCTTGTTCCATCCGGATCTCTTCTCATCCGGTAAGTTCCTCTTCATCCGGTAAGTTGTATTTTGGTAAGTTTTTGTTTGGTAAGATCTCGAAGTTTGATTTCGTTCGTTCCAACAATAATCAGATTTTAAATTTTTAAAGCGAATTTATTTTATAAATTAGTTTTTCTAATTTAATTCTTGATTTATCTTCCGCAAAATTTTTCTTCAAAATAACACCGATTAACGATCAATTTTTCAGGTAACAATGTTGAGATATTGTGACCATTATCAATGTAAAGCCGATAAAGAAATGTATGATTTCAATATCAAGTCTACAGATGCATTTAGAGACAAGTTCCTCAAAGAACGGAAGGAACTGAAATTGCAAACAATTGAAAGTTCTGAAAAGCTTGCCAAATCTGAAGAAAAGGCAACAGCCTTAGAGTCCGAAAACACGGAGCTGAAAAAGAAGCTTTCTGAATTGCCATCACCAGACGAGATAAAGGCACTTGAAAAGAAAGCACATCAAAGACTTTCTAAAAAGAATATCCAGCAATTAGATGATTTGTGCAACAAGTACATCAAAGAACTAAAGGAGCTGAAATCTAAAATCTGGACTAGTTCTTAGAAGCTGGCTGAAGAAGAAGAGAAAGGTAAACTCCTCAACTGTGAAAACCTTGATCTTAAACGCAAACTAACTTCTCTTAAAAAGACTCTTGAAAAGGAAAAGGAAAGTTTTGAAAAAGAAAGACAATTGCTTAAATAAAAGCAATCTGGGCTTTCAACCAAATCTCTTGAAAAGAAGAAGAGACTTGAGCTTATGTGCTTAAAACTTTCAAAACAGATCTCCGACTTTGAAAGGGTTTTAATTTCAGAAAGAGAGAAGTTTGAAATAGAACGCAATTCTTTTACTAAAACGAATGGAGAACTTTCTTTGAAAATATCTGATTTAGAAAAAAGAATTAGACGTTCTAATCAAAGAGTCTGAGAAAGGGAAAGTTGAGGGCTTTAGGGCTAAATGCTTGAAAGATGATTTTCAAAAAGTGAGAAAGATCTTTCAAACTGAGATTTCTAAACTTACTCAGAGATTATCTGGATTAACAACCGAGATTTTGAATGAACAATTGGTCAAATCTAATTTACAAAAGAAATTTGATTTAATTCTCGAAGAACGAAATGCCTTAGAAAGCAAGATCAAAGGTGTTCAAACTTCTTATGCTTCAAGTTCATTTTCGACAATTCGTTCTTCAAAGAATTTTGTCAAATCAAAGGATTTTTCAAAAGATCAGATTCGACCTTCCAATATTTTCTATATTTCTCGTGTTGACAATAAAGATAATCCATCTTTCAAGAAAGTAAAAATGGAGTGGAGAGTTAAAGGAACCACTCCTGCTCCAAAGTCATTTGACTCTGTTAAGAGTGCCAAGAACAACACAACTTTCCACACTAAACCTTTTGTGAAAACTGATCAAGTTTACTCTGTTAACAAACCGATCAGCTTTTCTACACAGAAGCTGTATTGCTCTTATTGTGGAACAAGTGAATTTGTGAAGAAAGACCATGCTCACTATTGCTATGATACTTATAGTATCCCCGGTTCTCACTATAATAGGGCATCTAACCGTCAAGGATCCATCAAAGGATGGATACCAAAATCCTTCCAATCTGTTTTGCAGGACTGTCATGTGCATTTAAATTAGACGATCTTTTCACATGACGAGCATTCAAAGGTTAGGCCAATTTTGAGGGGGAGTACTATCGTATGCAAGGTATGTGAACTCTAACTGAATTCAAAAACCATGGCAATTCATTTTGAATAACTTACTTACGTTTGTTATTATCTAAGTTTAACTTCCATGATTGCCATGATCAAAGCTTTCTTGACTTAGTTATTTCCATGTCTCAAATGTTTGCCGAATTTTTGATGGAAATACACTCGTTTTGAATTCCACTTTGTGTTCACCATTCATCATTTCATATTAATGATTCAATTCTTATCTGATATAATAATTGTGACTTGTTCTTCACAATTAAACTTTCTAATTATTGATTGATTTTTGAACATACTATGCTTACTGAGTCATTCTGTTTTGCGCTTGAATATGTTCCTTGAAATTCTGGTAATTCAACAATGACTTCTGAATAATTCAATTCAGAACTCGATCTTAAAAGAATGACTTCTGATTACTTCAGATCAGAAATCGGACTTAATTTTTAATGACTTCTGATCAACTCAGATCAGGACTCGTTCTTAAATGCATGACTTCTAAACACCTCAGTTTAGAACTCGTATTTCACTGTTTACTTAAACGCTTTACTCGATGCATGAAAGGAGTGTTAGGACTTATACTGTTTCTATGGTCAATCTAGAACCGGAAGGACCTACCCAAGAAACACATCCCTTATAGACTACAGTGAGGGGTCTAGACTGATAGATGAGTTCGGAGTGAAAAGAATTTTGGTGAAACTGTGACAGGACTTAAAAGAATTAATTGGTCCTTACCAAACCGAGTCAGTTATCCGGGTAACCACACAATCTATTCATTCTCGTTCTTTGGAGATGAGTATTGAAACAGACATGGACCCAATGTCGATAACTCGTGTCACCCCACCCAGCCACTCAAGTATCTCCCAAAAGATGCTTGTTTCATATATTCACGAAGATTTAGCACATGATCTATCCATTCCTCACTCGGAGGTCTTAGATATTGAAACAGGAAGACATCAGCTCCGGTCTCCGAACTTCATATTCTAATCACTGTGTCAATTGATTTCAACTTGCGTCCCAAGTTAAATCAATTTTTGAGCCAAACAGATAGAATTATTTTCTTTCTCACATGCACGAGTCTTTGTGATTCCAATTGCATATCTTCGTGATATTGCCGGAACAGTTTGAGAAGTTAATTTTTAAAAGTTTTCTTCAGTGATAACTGGAAGTCCTATCAGAGATACCTCTTTTCCAACTCTGAACATAGGCCACACAATTTTTTTAAATTGTTGTGATAACAGTTACTAACGTGTTTCTGTGTTAGTTGATTACCCCGTTCTGGTTACTTACTGTTTGATCTGATTTTTTTGCTACTCGTCACTATTGTCTTTGAACGTGCATGATGCTCCGGATGCTCGTACTCATCATGAGGGAGAGAAAGGGTACAGATTCAAAGACAATGGATTATCAAGTTGAGGGGGAGTTAGCAAAAGCCGAGGGGGAGTAAAGAAGTCCCCATTCAAAAGCCAAGGGGGAGTAAAGAAGTCCCCATTCAAAAGCCAAGGGGGAGTAAAGAAGTCCCCAGTTCCGAAATCCATCAATTCTTCTCATTCTTCATCAAGTGGTGTTCGCTACAAATCTCTATTTCCTCCATCGAGCATATTGGTTCTACAAGCTGAAGCTGAAAGCAAAGTCAACTCGCGGTTCAAAGACAAATTCGTTTTTCACCGAATCTGGTTACAAAGTTGAAGATATGAAGACCAAGAGCTTTATTCAAGGGGGAGCGCTGAAAAGACATGAAGACAAGCAACACCGAAGTTTTCAAAGATTCAAGAAGAAGAGAAGATCAAGACCTGAAGGTTTCAAGTCCAATTTTTATTTATATATCTTTAGGGGGAGATTGTTAGGACCATAAATGTCCTACATATTAGAAAGATATATAAATAATTATATAGTGATTAATTGTTTTAATTAATTATTGTAAAAGCCTCATTTGTGTTAAATGGGCTTAGATTAAGTTAATGGGCCATGGGCCTTTGTGCTAATAGGCCTTGGTATATAAGGTTAGTGTTAACCTTGAATTAGGTTAGACGATTCATTATCATTCATTAGAGCTTAATTGTTAGAGCGAGATAGTTTTGTTTTCCATTCAAACCTTTGTAACTATCTTGATTTATGAATACGAGAGGGATGACGAGTTGAAATCATCAATTGTTCGTGTTCATATCCATTGATTATATTGTTACCTGATCAATCTAGGTGATAACTCTATTTTTAGAGTTATTATTTCCTTTTATTTTCTATTTTATTTCGTCAAATTCAGCCATTTCACCTCTCAAAACCCCCATTCTTGGTATAATTCTTGAAAATGAGCAAAAAGAGTAAACCATAGTCTTTAATAAATTATTTGGTGGAATTTGGGTGTTTTTCATGTTTTATCCTGCAATGACCACTGTAGTGCCCACTCCGGCTTCCCACTGTTCGAGCAAATCAAGAAGAAGACAAAAGAAACTACTAGTTGGGATTTAATTTTCTGGAGTTTAGAAGGTTCAAATGCCAGGGAAATATGAGCTGGAGAAGTACAAAGTAGCTTCCTTAAAGATGACAACAAGTACACCTTCTTGTACTTAGAAATTGACTTGGCAAAGGATCTATTGGGTAAAAGGATTATCCAAAGTGGCTGATGTTCAGCTTAAACCCGCAGTCTTTACCCTTTAGAAGACCCACCTCTTTTGTGTAATACCCAACTCTTTCTCCTAGTATATAAAGGAGCACTTGGGTATCATTTATGATCATCTTTGAGTTTTTGCTTAGCCTTAAATTCTCTCAACTACCACATTAGCTTTAGTCTTTTATTTACTGCAGTAACTAGCTTTAATTTTGAGTAATTTACTTTCTTAGTTTAATTGTAGTTCGCAATACACAGTGACATGGACGAACCCTCGTTCCCCACTGTGAGTTCTATTCAAGTCACTTTTAGTTTAATTATGTGTAACTTCTACTCTTTTGCTTTCTTTACTTTAGTTATGGGCTAAACATCCTTTGGGATGTAGGAAGGAGAAGTACCTAGATTTTATTAAAAATGCTCGAGTAACCTTTATACTTGGAATATTTCTTGTTTTGGTCTTTCATTCTCGATATTTACCCAAGGATGCGAACAAGCCGATCACTTGCAAGGATCTAAAGTCTAGTTCTTAACTTAGAAATAAGTAGAACGCAGTGACACAAGCTTGAATGATGCTAGGGGATTCGAAAGAATTCTTTTGACACTTACGAAAGTGAGGTCGGCACAGTGAGCAAATCTCAACCCACTGAAGTAGTAGGCAAGCTAATTTGTGTATTAAAAACACTTAGAGTATTTGTCTCTACACATTCCATCGAGACCTGAAAAGGTCCATTTTTGAGATTGCCATTGACAAAACAATTAATACTAAGTGTATGAGATTTTTATCTAACGGTGTGAGTATTTTGTAACCGGGCTTTTCTAGCGAAAATGCCTACCTCGAATACAAGGACCACTTTTAGGACCGAGTATTTAGTATAAAATCTAGGGAAAATTTAACCTACATTCCTCCTCTTAAAACTTTAGTAAAATCTTCAAAGTAACTATTTCACCAACCAAACCAAAGTATTATTTTCCTCTCTAATTGAAACTTGTAAAAGGAGCTCATGAGAACCATATTGTCTTGATTGTCCAGTCTCTGTGGATTCGATTCTTGTATTTTACCAACTATTACTTGCTGTGACGATCATAGTGGACAGTGTACACTTGCACTTCCCACTGTGGACAGTTTGCAACCCACTCCGATTAAAACACATAGTTCGATCATAGTGGACAGTGTACACTTGCACTTCCCGAAGTTTTCAAAGATTCAAGAAGAAGAGAAGATCAAGACCTGAAGGTTTCAAGTCCAATTTTTATTTATATATCTTTAGGGGGAGATTGTTAGGACCATAATTGTCCTACATATTAGAAAGATATATAAATAATTATATAATGATTAATTGTTTTAATTAATTATTGTAAAAGCCTCATTTGTGTTAAATGGGCTTAGATTAAGTTAATGGGCCATGGGCCTTTGTGCTAATAGGCCTTGGTATATAAGGTTAGTGTTAACCTTGAATTAGGTTAGACGATTCATTATCATTCATTAGAGCTTAATTGTTAGAGAGAGATAGTTTTGTTTTCCATTCAAACCTTTGTAACTATCTTGATTTATGAATACGAGAGGGATGACGAGTTGAAATCATCAATTGTTCGTGTTCATATCCATTGATTATATTGTTACCTGATCAATCTAGGACTAACATCCACCCGCAATTTAAGAATGACATCACAGCTGCGGCGGTGGGGCTCTCATGAATAAAACGTATGAAGAAGCAGTTGACTTGATAGAAAACTTAGCCGAGCATAGCTATGCCACTCCACGATCTTCTATCAGACGGGTAGCTAATGTTCAAGAATCAGAGGAGTTGAAGGTGATAAAAGCACAATTAGCTACTATCACAAACCAGTTGAAGGGAGGTAGTCCAGACGTGTTCCCCGCTTCACAAGAACCTGAACAGGTTCAGTTTTTACAAAACCGGAACAACCAGCCGAGGAACGACCCTTTCTCGAACACATATAATGAGGGGTAAAAGAAACACCCTAACTTTTCATGGAGTCAACCGCAAGGGCAACCTGGCCAACAACCACAAGGTAATCATTCCAACTTCTCCAATCCTCCTAATTCTAACAATGTTTACCGTCCTCCAGGTTACAACCAACGGAGATTTGATGAAGGACCATCCGTAGAGAAGAAATCGGGGCTAGAGGACATGATGATGAAGTTCATGACCAAAATGGATAGCACAGTTGAAGGATTGGCAAGCACGGTGAGTACAGTAAAAGCAGCAACTGAGCAGATCACTGCATCCATTAAACTCCTTGAAAGACAAGTGGGGCAAATTTATGAAGTCTTACAAAACCGAGCCCCAGGAACATTTCCGAGTCAACCCGAAAGGAAAACCCGGGAAGAGTGCAAAGCCATTTGTATGAGAAGTGGCAAGGAGATGATCAAGGAGGCAAATGTTGGACTGAAAGATGGTATTTCTAGTGATATGGGTAATCAGGAAGAGCCAAAGGAGAAAAAGGTGACACCTCCATCAAAGCCGGTAGTCAACCCGTATGTACCACCACTACCGTTTCCAAATCGAGTGAAGGCACATAACGACGAGGAACAATTCAAGAAATTTCTTGACATCTTCAAGAAGCTGCACATCAACATTCCATTTGCAGAAGCACTTGCACAAATGCCAACATATCTCAAGTTCATGAAGGACATCTTATCCAAGAAGGGGGCAATTGAACACCAGGCTACCATTGCACTGACTGAAGAGTGCAGTGAAATCATTCAGAACAAGCTTCCCCCGAAGCTTCAAGATTCAGGGAGTTTTTCTATACCTATACAAACTGGAAATCTTAGTTTTGATAAGGTGTTATATGATTTAGGAGCAAGTATTAATTTAATGCCTCTATCTATTTTCAGGAAACTTGGCTTGGGGGAAGTGAAGCCAACGAACATGACACTTCAACTTGCGGATAGATCGGTGAGGTACCCATATAGAGTGATAGAAGATGTCCTGATCAAAGTCGGTAAGTTCTACATTCCTGTTGATTTCGTGGTCCTAGATATAGATGAAGATAAAGAGGTCCCGTTGATACTGGGAAGACCATTTCTGGCCACGAGCAAAGCGCTTATCGACATGGAAGAAGGCGAGATGACCCTAAGGGTTGGCGGAGAAAAAGAAACGTTCAAGATGTTCGAGAGTGGAAGAGGTCAGAGTGAAGAGGAACCCGGTAATCAAGGACAACCAGATGGAGAAGAAACTGTGGAAAACCGTAGTTGTGGGCAAGTCGAGTCTGCAGATACCGAGCCACATTGAGAGCCACACAGTCGTGCCACGACTTTAACTGAGGCGCTGGGTGGGAGGCAACCCACCAAGGTTTGATTCTTTTTCAAAATTTTCCGTTTTATTATTTTTGTTTTTGAGTGTTTTTAATTTACAAAAAAAAAGGGATGAACAGAGACTTAGGCGGGTTTGGGTGCGGTTTCAGGCCGCGGCCCAAGCCGAACAAGCATCTGGAGGTTTTTGCAAAACAGGGAGTTACGCGGGATGCCACGCAAGCTCAGGCCGCGGCCCAAACCGCGCGGCTCCCCGGATGCTTCTAGGCTGTTTCTCGTGCAGTGTTTGTCCCTTTCTTGCTTTGTGTCGTTTCATTTCTTTGTTTTCTTTCTCCTATTGCTTTCATTTTGTTTTATGCGCTTTTTCTCCATCCCTTCCGGTTTCTCCCAACTATTCTCTCCAATTTTTTCAAGAGCCTCACCTCCTTCCGGCCAGACAGGTATGTACTAACTCTGTATTTTTTGATGAGTAGTGTGTGAAGCTTTGTGTCCTCATTAGTTAAACAAGATACAACAAACCTAAGTTTCACTTAGGTTTGGGGTGCCTTACTCTTTAACATCTACACGCTCACATTTACCCTTATGCAAACCTCGGTTTTACCGAGGTTTGGGGTTGGCTTTAGTTGACAAACCTAGGCCACAACCTAGGTTTGGGGTGGCCATATTTGAATGACTCTAGGCTCGCTCTTTGATGTATTATGTTAATGTTGTGTCTCTCCTGTCTGATAACTGTAATAACTGCACAATGATACGTGTCACATCTGTGTATCGCCTACACCGATACTTACACATTGGGGACAATGTGTGGGTAAGGTTTGGGGTTGCCCAATCGGGCCCACGTTGATGCACATAGATTTCCTGCACCCCTGAATGTTTAGATCATATTAGCTAAATTTTTGTTTTGGATGATTGAGACTAACCATTGTGGGAAGAATCTTGTGATGGTAACGTGACCATTAGGGAAGGACCGGGAAAAGACATGACTAGGGACATTAGTGGAGACCACCCAATAGCGAGATTTGAGCCTAAATGACGTATTTCATTGCGAGGGAGTTAAACACTTAATTCGTATACACTTTTTTTGGAATTCCTTGTCGTGATTATAGAGTGATCTCGCTATAATATTGCATTGAGTAGCAAAGACGACCATCGGGATATTGGGTAAGGGTATAGTAGACCATGTCGTGTGGACCTTAAGAGATGATTCCAGGCATTGTGTGCACTGATAACCCATTTTTATCTATCGCCCCTTTTGACCCATTATGTGTGTACCCACAACCCATTTTGTAGCCAAACACTCAGCACTCGTTCATTCCATACCCACCATTAAACCCTAGCCAAAAGCCTTAGCCAACCCTTATTCGAAAGTGTGTCAATCAGAAGCGGTAATGAATAGCAGAAGATAGAGCGGAAAAGAAAAAGTACATGCCAGTCATGAAAATAAACAATAGATAAAAAAGACGGCCAATGCAGCCCCAATCAAATAAAGAGAGCCAATGATGCTCCAAAAAATAATAATAATAATACAGTTAGTTAGATAGTATTTACAGCAACTAAATAAAAGAGTCAAAGCGACTCCAGCAGTGACAAAGAGGGCCAAATGAAAGGAAATGAAGCCAGGATAGTTCACAACTGCTAAAGGTCGACACACCGAGGATTTTTGATCCGCTTACCCTTCGTTTCTTAGCCATGACCTTAGCCCCGTTACAACCCTTATAAAGACCTGGATGATCTTCTGGAAAATGTGATTAGGATATACGACCACCTTTACCAATAGTCCCTGTCTTGCTACTTGATTCCTTTCTAAGATCAACTTTTTTGACATTTGTGCGTCTTTCATTAGAGTTGTCATGTAATTTTCGAGTATTCTTGTACATAACTTCCTTATACATGACAACATGTGCGACAACCTAGGTTCGAGTGAAATAAGAGTATCCCGTGAGGTAGGGTCGATGTGAAATGTTTTCCCTTGTATGTTTGGACCTAGTACGACCTTAATGTAATCGGAGCAGTCACGAGTTCAACTCACAATGGAAGGCCATAGATCAAACAGAATAAGGATGAGGCGAGGGTGAGATAAGCGTTCACGGGTATGGGAATCACCAGTTAACCCATTTTTATCTATCGTCCCTTTTGACCCATTATGTGTATACCCACAACCCATTTTGTAGCCAAACACTCACCACTCGTTCATTCCATACCCACCATTAAACCCTAGCCAAAAGCCTTAGCCAACCCTTATTCAAAAGTGTGTCAATCAGAAGCGGTAATGAATAGCAGAAGATAGAGCGGAAAAGAAAAAGTACATGCCAGTCATGAAAATAAATAATAGATAAAAAAGAGGGCCAATGCAGCCCCAATCAAATAAAGAGAGCCAATGATGCTCCCAATTTTTTTTATAATAATACAGTTAGTTAGATAGTATTTACAACAACTAAATAAAAGAGTCAAAGCGACTCCAGCAGTGACAAAGAGGGCCAAATGAAAGGAAATGAAGCCAGGATAGTTCACAACTGCTAAAGGTTGACACATCGAGGATTTTTGATCCGCTTACCCTTCGTTTTTCGCCATGACCTTAGCCCCGTTACAACCCTTGTAAATACCTGGATGATCTTCTGGAAAATGTGATTAGGGTATACGACTACCGTTACCAATAGTCCCTGTCTTGCTACTTGATTCCTTTCCGAGATCAACTTTTTGGACATTTGTGCGTCTTTCATTAGAGTTGTCATGTAATTTTCGAGTATTCTTGTACATAACTTCCTTATACATGACAACATGTGCGACAACCTAGGTTCGAGTGAAATAAGAGTATCCCGTGAGGTAGGGTCGATGTGAAATGTTTTCCCTAGTATGTTTGGACCTAGTACGACCTTAATGTAATCGGAGCAGTCACGAGTTCAACTCACAATGGAAGGCCATAGATCAAAAAGAATAAGGATGAGGCGAGGGTGAGATAAGCGTTCACGGGTATGGGAATCACCAGTTAACCCATTTTTATCTATCGTCCCTTTTGACCCATTATGTGTGTACCCACAACCCATTTTGTAGCCAAACTCTCACCACTCGTTCATTCCATACCCACCATTAAACCCTAGCCAAAAGCCTTAGCCAACCCTTATTCGAAAGTGTATCAATCAGAAGCGGTAATGAATAACAGAAGATAGAACGGAAAACAAGTACAAGCCAGTCATGAAAATAAATAATAGATAGAAAAGAGGGCCAATGCAGTCCCAATCAAATAAAGAGAGCCAATGATGCTCCCAAAAAAAATTATAATAATACAGTTAGTTAGATAGTATTTACAGCAACTAAATAAAAGAGTCAAAGCGACTCCAACAGTGACGAAGAGGGCCAAATGAAAGGAAATGAACCCAGGATAGTTCACAACTGCTAAAGGTTGACACACCAAGGATTTTTGATCCGCTTACCCTTCGTTTCTTAGCCATGACCTTAGCCCCGTTACAACCCTTGTAAAGACCTGGATGATCTTCTGGAAAATGTGATTAGGGTATACGACTACCGTTACGAATAGTCCCTGTCTTGCTAGTTGATTCCTTTCTGAGATCAACTTTTTGGACACTTGTGCGTCTTTCATTAGAGTTGTCATGTAATTTTTGAGTATTCTTGTACATAACTTCCTTATACATGACACCATGAGCAACAACCAAGGTTCGAGTGAAATGAGAGTATCCCGTGAGGTAGGGTCGAGGCAAAATGTTTTCCCTAGTATGTTTGGACCTAGTACGACCTTAATGTAATTGGAGCAGTCACGAGTTCAACTCACAATGGAAGGCCATAGATCAAACAGAATAAGGATGAGGCGAGGGTGAGATAAGTGTTCACGGGTATGGGAAATCAGCAGTGCATTACGTGGTACCGATTGGAAGTGTGCAGTTATTATTTCACTGATATATGCTTTTATTCTATTTTATCGCTAATTTGCTTGAGGACAAGCAACGCTCGGTTTGGGGTTGTTGATAACGTCACTTTTTGGCGTTATTTTCAATATACAAACCAATGAGAGTGGCTTATGTTGAAGCAAAAAGGCGGAATTTTATGGTTTATCGAGTGAAATGTGCAGGTCATCCGAAAGAAAGCAATCATCGAGAAAAGAAGCGGACAAGAATCTAAAAAAGAGCCAAAATGAAGCCCAGCGGAAGCCCAAGAACCGTACCCAGATCCATGAACCAAGACCTGACCCGGAGCACTCAGGAAACCGCACGGTTTGTTGCGTGGTTTGAAGCCGCGAGATATGTCGCGCAACCCTCTGTTCCATTCTTATATTTCGTGTTTTCCAGATTTTAGGTGATCACTCTCACACGGACGACGGCAGGCAGGGAGGAGGCGATTTTCAGAGGTTTTTCGCATACTTTTGAGCCACGATAGAGGATCGATCAAGGAGACGTTCATCACGCGAAGCGGATTAGAGCCGAGAGAAGGGAGTTCATCAGTATATTTTTTCACGTTCACAATTATTATGTTTACACACACTAGTTCTCTTCCTTTTTTTATGTTTTTATCCACCACCAACATGAACTAAACTTTAGATGTTGAGGGTTGGTTTGAATTTGGTTTAAGCTTATGAATTTGTGACTTGAGATTTTTATCAGTTTTTCCTATTTAATAAAGCATATGATTTGGTTTTTAATGCTTTTGTGAGTTTGGCCAACTTTCATCTGAATTGTTTGTTCTCAATTAAGTTCGAGATAGTTAATTGCTAACTAGAACTAGAAATTGCATGACTAAGGTGAGAAATTGGATAGAGATATACCAAGTAAGCCTTAGTCCCGTTGAAATCTTGATTTTAATGTGTTTTGGATTCCATAGGTTGAGATCGAGAGATAAAACTTGTGCTTTCAAAATAAAATCCGTGGTTGTTTGAGAAAGAACAACGGTGATTTTAGACCCTCATATGTGAAAACCTTAGGATTTCCAACCCTCAACTGTTTTCTCTATCCAAAGTTTCCTCAAGTTGTCTACCGTCTCGTGTTTGATTTAATTACTTGCAATTAATTAGTTTCATACCAACAATTCAAAATTGCGACCGTTCAGTTAATAGATCTTATAGTCATTGTTATACTTAGTTCCTAGTTTCCTGTGTTCGATACTCGTACTTTTAGTACTATTACTTGATTTCGACACCATACACTTGCGGTTAAGATTTAGGGGGGTGTAAACCCGCCTATCAAGTTTTTGGCGTCGTTGCCGGGGAACTAGTTGCAACTGATAGTACTACCAGCTATAAGCGTTATTACATTGAACATTTTTTTACTTGTGTTATTTTGTTTTATCACTTTCAGTTTCTGGATTGCTAACTTTGCCTACTTTCTTTTCAGGTACCAACTGGTTTATGCCAAGGAAAACCCGAGGGAAAGGAATCGAACCACTTGATCCGGAAATCGAAAGAACTGCCCGTCAGATACGAAAAGCATCCAAAGCTCAAAGGCAACTGAAGATGGGCGACGAAGCTCCCCCTGAGAGACGTCCTATGCGGTCATTTGCCGATCCGAACGTGGCAACCGCACGCATAGGCGTCCAACCGCCCACTACTGGGGCGAACTACTTTGATTACTTGCAATTAATTAGTTTCATACCAACAATTCAAAATTGCGACCGTTCAGTTAATAGATCTTATAGTCATTGTGATACTTAGTTCCTAGTTTCCTGTGTTCGATACTCGTACTTTCAGTACTATTACTTGATTTCGACACCGTACACTTGCGGTTAAGATTTAGGGGGATGTAAACCCGCCTATCAAGTTTTTGGCGTCGTTGCCGGGGATCTGAAATCAAAAAGTGTTTCTATACCTTGTGTATAGAAAAAGAAACACCTCTTACATAAATTGTTCATCACTCTCGATCTCTTGGGAGACAATTCTGCAAATTTTGCAAACAAGAAAGTTAATTGAAACAAGATGAAGAAAGCAAACTTATGTAACATCAAACAATAAAGAAGTGTAGTACGTTTTTGACTTTTAAGGCATGCCAAATATCCTCCTTTATAGGGCCTTTATACTAGCGGTATTGGATCCTTTGGCCTTCTAGGAGGTCAGGGGTTCAAACCTCACCAAAGGTGAGGAGGGTGTGTGAATTTATTTGTTGCGTTTTCCATATATAAATATTATATATACTTCAAAAAAATATCCCCCTTTATAATGGCATGGCACAACATACATAATTATAAGAGGAAATAAGTATCTCAATATGGAATTGAATACATAATTGTAAACTAACAACATTGATACTTGGATGATCCTAAATTTTACGATGAATAACATCTTCCATAACCCTATAATAACGGGTTTGAAACGGATCTTCAATATAAAACACTTGCTTTGCTTGTGTAGCAAAAATGAACCGATCTTCTTTGTACCATTCAGAAAGCGCTAGCGCCTCACGAGAAAGTGAATAGCCCGGTTTTGGTTCCTGACGCCAGAACCTTATAAGAGAGGTTCATTGATCACTTACGTAAATTTGAAAGATGGGATTAAGAGATGATAATGTGTTAGTCTTAATAGACTCATAGCAGAGAGTGATTCTCAGGGAGGAGCACGAGCGGTTTCACATTCTAGTAACAGAAAGTTTCACTTATTTATTATACGAATCCGAAGGGAAGTGAATGCCCCCCCCCCCACCAGAAGGGGGGGGGGGGGGGAGGAGAGTGAACATAAGAGAGAGTGCTTCTCGGGGAGGAGCACGAACTCCCTCTTGACGTTAATAATAGTGATGTTATTTTTGGTGACAAATCTCCCCTTGTTCGGATCGGTGTTAAACCATTTACAACGAAAGAACACAACCAAGTAACCATTTAAATAATGCAACTCTAGAATTGTAGATCCCAGTTTGATCAAGTAACAATGATATAACGAAACGATTAAGCTTTGTATTGAATGAATAGAGAGAGTTACAAGATTGGAATTAAGAACACCACTCTCTCACTATTAACCGTACCCTGAAATGATTAATCTCTCAAGCTCTTAACCTAATGATTAGAAAACTCACTTTAAATACCAAGGGCTTGAAGCCTAAAGCCCAAGCCCATTAACACACAATAAGCCCATATTATCATTTAAAGACTTTTACAAACAAATAAATAAAACTATTCTTTTCTTTATATCACTTTCTATTTTATAGGACTTTTAGTCCTAACAATGATTTTGGTATCCATGCTTTGATGGATCCTTGATGGTTAGATGCTTTGGCTTTAAAATGTGGATTGGGGACACTATAAGTACCGTACCAGTTATTGACATACCTTGGATGCACAAAGTCACTATTTCCACAATGAGAGCATCAGATCTTTGCTCGGTTTAGACTGATCAGCTTAGCTATAGGGTAAACATGGGCACATGAACCAGTCTTGGAAATAAAGGATTTTGTATCAACTACAGGAGAATTACGAGACTTGTTTCCATCACTGTCTTCTGTAGTTGATTTCTTTCTCCAAACTATTTTTTCTTTTCTAAAAACATGATGAAGAATCATTAAGCCCACTGTCATGTGTTTGACATAATTCTGGTTCCGGAACTCATTCGGTTCCGGATCTGCTCCGGTTCCGGAATTGGATTCCGGTTTAAAGATAGTTCCGGTATACATCATTCCGGATCCGGTCCTTTTTTTGTTTTCGGTATACTAAACTCCGGAACTGGTCACTATTAATTCCGAAATTCATATTCCGGATCCGGTCCCCATTTAATTTCGGATTACTTTATGTTCCGGTACCCTTACCACTTCCGGATCCCTTTGGATTCCGGAACTCAACTCCGGGAGTCCTGTTCTATTGATGCAAATGGAATATTTGGGGATCTGCTTACACATATATGCACATAAATGCACTCACGCAACTCAGAATCGTCAAGATCCGAGTAGTCATTTGTTTCGGACCGACACCGACTCTCGGTATTTAAAATCCGAAAATACGCACCTCGGAACTACTTTTGAGTGTACAAATGCCATGAAAACTCAACACCGTTTTGGTCTTACACAGGTACATCATGGCTCAACCGAATCCACAAGGCGATGCCCCACTATTACCCGAAGGACCGAACCTACCCTTAGTTGCTAACAACTTCCAGCTGGACACGACAAATCTCCAATGCCAATGTCCAGTCATTGTGGAGATTCTGAAGGGCCACACGCTCAATCGAGCACTGACGGCCACCGCTCCAGTTCCAGCCGTTTACGTGCACCAACTATGGCGTTCACTCACACCCGTTGCACGCGGCCAACAATTCATTCTTTGAGGCCGCATTGGCGACTCCCAGGTCGTAATCACTCGTGACATCTTTTGACAGATCCTTGAACTGCCGGAACCGACAGCCATCCCAGGACGCACTGCCTACGACGCTCAGGACTCTGATGCAGTTAACTGCCGAGATATTCGCGCCCTCGATTACGCAGCCGCACTCGCCCAACCATCGCACTCTCAAGGATCCATCTTCAGCCTGTCTGGTACACCTTGTTCACAATATTGAACAGGTGCCTATCAGCAATCAACAAAGGCATCGATCAGACGACTGTCAACTTGCTCGGCCTATTCCATGCCGTCGTCTACCGCCGACATGTTGATTACGCATCATACTATAGACGGAGCTGATCGCGCAAGTTCAAAAGAAGCAAGGCAGCCGACGCCTCACATTCCTTCCGTTTCCAAGATTTATATAGCTGATAGTCGCACACTTCATGGCGACCGACCTCAGCATTCCTCGACGCGCCGACCATGACGTAATGCTCTCAACCAGGATGACTAGGATTCAGAATAAGCAAATTATTCCAGACCTAGTACCCATGATTATACCGAATGACTTACTAGCTATCGCGGACCAATCGACACCGAGTGTGATAGCTTATAAGAGAGAGAACATCCTAGACGCTCCGATGGACCAGCCTGATCCGGCAGGACCAGCCCAAGGAGCGCAAGCCGAGAGACGTGAGGGTCCACAAGCAGAGGGGTCCGACGAGTAGGGGCTCGCGGACGGGGCGTGACGAGAGAAAACATAGTGAGGGGAATAGGCGTGGGCGGTGCCGGTAGGTCAACACGCGATGCTAGTTCGTCCAAACCCCCATCCACTCCACCACGTTCACCGACTCCACCTAGAGAAGACGATCCGGCTCTACACGCCGTGGAGGTGGAAGGTGTAACCCGAGTACAGGTCGCGGAAGAGGCAACCTCCTCTTCCAGCTCCGAGCCCGGCTCAGCCTCCGGACCAGCTTCTGAGTCCACCTCTGGCTCCCATTCCGGTTCCGAATCCGAGTCTCAATCAGGCCCGACTTCCGGTTCCCAATCAGGGTCAGAGGAATCCGGTAGTGAGGCAATTGAGTCGGATGATGATGATGATGATGACAACCCCAAACCAAAGCCTTATCTGGAGAGACAAAGAGAGCGGAAGGTGTATTAGTTGAAAAAGAAATACATGGTGAGCATGTGCATGAAAGGAGGAGTAAGCAAAAGAATGAGAGTGAACGAGTGATGGGGCAATCTACACAGATTGCTCCTAACCAGCCTCCACCTAGCCAGGCAACCACATCTGCTATCCCGTCGCATCCGTTGCGACAAGATATTGAAGAAGACGTCGTGGGCCTAGCGACGCAACTGCACACCCCACCTAGCCACTCCGTTTCCTCTCAAAAGGAAACGGTTTCAACTCCACACGGGGATTCAGCACAACTGCCACCGGTCTCTCACTTAGAGAGTTCCGGTGTTGAAATCAGAGAACACCAGCCCCGGTTCTCGACTTCCTTCGATGCACACATGAGTCTAGATCCATTTCCTGAATTTATTCCTTTGGCTAGGACACAGGTCGTTACTACTGCTAATGTCGAGAGTCTTCGTGCCTCGACCGGAACGCCCAGAGTAAGTCTACCTTTCAGTAGCTTGCAAGGACAGGGCGGAAGACCTGCCACGGCTACCATTATGCCAACCGTGAGCGCAGGCGGTACTAGGGTGCAATCCACTACAGCTACTACAATTGAGATGCTAAGTGCTTCAGGAGTTAGTCACCCGGAGTTCGTCTTCTAGGAACAAATGGACGGCGCCTTAAAGGCTGTCCAAACAGCGATCTTGAAGCAGCTATCCGATGAAATTGCCTTTATCAGAAGGGCAGTCGTGGGTAAAGGTGTGGCTACAGAGGTTCCCCCAACGCAACCATAGATCCGAATGCCTCCGCCAACCCCGAATGTACAGCATATGAGCGTCGAGGAACTCAAAGCCGCCTTACTAGACAAACTATTGTCCCAATCCAACATCGACGCCTCATTGGAAGCAGATTTAGTGAGTCTACTACGCTCACAATCCCAACCACCACCCCCAGTCACTCCTACTGATCCACAAGCCCAACTCCACTCCAAGCTTGATACTCTTACCAACAGTTTAACCGACGTCAAGAAAACCCTCAAAACTCTATCCGAGAGGGTTACCAGCCTCGAAGACACATGTAAGGGTCAGGCACAGGGCTCTAAATGACGACATGATGATCAGGAGGATCCAGACCAGCATGAGGGGGATAAAAGAATCAGACTGACCGAGCTGTCAACCGCATCAACAGAACCTGCAACCGTCACTCCAGCTGAACCTGAATCACAACAACAGCCTGAAGACTCAGAAATGGTTCAAGACATGGATCTTTCAACACCGGTCAGAGATATAGTGCCAGAGTCAGCAGACCCAACGGTTGAAAAGCCCGAGGGTCAATCAGAAGACATCTTATTGCTGACGGTTCCGGAGCGGCTAGTCCTAGAATTGATTGATGAGGACTCCGCTGGAGATCCGGAACAAGAAAGAGAATGGAGTGAGAAAGTCGTGCTAGCTATTCAGTCAGAGACATATGCGTTATGGAACTTTTTTGATGAAGACGAGCTTATGAATGAAGACGACTACGACCAGTTACTCCTTCAGAGCGAACAGGTATTGACTATTCAGTATGATATTCACGATACTGCAGGTACTTCAGAGCTTCCAACTCCAGTCCCAGAACCGGCTCAGCCTCAACCTGCTCAACCAGCTCGTTGGGAAAGAGTCCGGATCCTGGTTCCATATATGGAGGAATCACAGAAGAAGATTTTCGCTCACTGGATCAGACCTCTCGACCCGGTAATGTTCCATGGGGTCTTGTTCTTGAAAGAACCAGTTCGAGCTCAGTATTTGGAGGTAATGAAGCGATGCAGAATGGTCCACCAAGTCCGCACGCGACACAGAATTACAGAGATTGTGGAGATTGTTTCTGATAAGGTACTCAGCGTATGGTTCCTGGTTTTCACTATAAAAAGGGACGACGAAAAGGAATGGACTTTCTCGGAAGTCGACTTCAGGCATTTGAACCTGAACGACTTCCCGGTACTGCTTAAAGAGTTGAAGACTCGCACCATCCGACTGTTACCCTACACCAAAGCCCTCGAGACGATCAAGAGATATATGAAGTGCACGATCACGCTCGCTTACATCAACGACTTCCAGTTAGGTTTAGAAAGCAACCAGAAAAAGATCAACATTCTGAAGCCCAAGCTAAATCTTCCTGAAGACGTACAAGTACATACTATTCTATCCAAACCAGAAACATGTATTGTGTATCTGAACAACCAAGGGGAGAAACAGTACATGAGAATCAGCGAGCTGCACAAGTTCAGTGAGGGTACCTTGATGAACATACAGACCGTGCTGAAGAAGATTATAGAAGAAGAAAAGAAAGAGTCATCAGAGAACTTAGCCAACGTCAGAAAGTATCTAGCTGAAGAGCTTCTCAGAGCTATTGAAGAACGGCTAGAGTTCAGGAATTCCATTCGGCGCTTTGAAATGTTATTCGCTATTCGAAAGCGATATGTCCCTAACTGGCGTGATATCGAACTTCAATTCCAAGGGGGAGATTGTTAGGTTACGTTAGTGGAATAGAAGTATAGGGACTATTATTGTCAATTCTTGTAAATACCTTCTGGGTATAAATAGTTTGCTTAATCCTAGTATTAGGGTTTAATGATCATTATTGCTTATCAGTTTACCATTGTACGATTCTGTCAAAATACTTTCTGTTCATATGAATGACAAGTGAGATTTATGACTATATTGTGTTGATTCATTGTGATTGATTGTTAATCTAGGATCCACAAGAATCTTCTCGAGTTGACCTAAGAATGTAAAACCATATATTCGTAGTACTGCTAGACCGCTGTTTTGAGCGGTGCCTTGGATACCACGACTGTGTACCACAAACCTTACACCGTTGACTATGCAGGCACTGTAAGAATGATAAAAATTCTTCAGTACACTCAAAAGACCTTTCTTGTCTTAGACCACACAAAAATTAAAAGTGCAGGGATGATAATCGAACTTGGATGGATAACACAATAAAAATAACAATTATACCAATTTATCAACCCAAATGCAATATAATTTGTGTAAAGTAATTTAAATTTGGTATTATATTTTAGATTCAAGGATGGCCCCCATTTAAATAAAAAAAGAATACTTTAATTTTAGGTTAAAAACAAAATTTTAAACTTTTTACCATGGTTTTCCCCTCGAAATCAACCAAAAAACGAAAAAAAACCAAAAAAACCAAAAACGTTTCTCAAAATCGACATAAAACTTAAAAATCAGTTAAAATCAACCAAAAAAACTTTAAAAATCCCTCGAAACAATGAAATTATGCTAAAACACATCGAGTGACTTTACGAGTTGGGAGTTGGACAACGAAGGCAGATTCTCGGTTTCCTCGCTTAGGAAAGCGATCGACAACTCGTAGTTGTCCACTCTGGCTCATAGCACAAGATGGAATCACTTGGTGCCTGGTAAAGTCAACTCACTGCTGTGGAGGGCGAGATTAGGAAGACTATCGACCAAACTAAATCTAATCAGGAGAGGTATCGGGTTCAACTCGGACTTGTGTCAGATTTGTCACTCAACAGCAGAATCGAAAGATCATCTTTTTCTTCATTGCTCAACTAGCTAAGAAATTAGAGCTAAAATCTCTGCGTGGTGTAACAAATTTCCTTTCTCGGCTGGTTCCATCGCATATTTTCTTGACACGACAGGAGCAGGTAACCTACATAGCACAAAAAATTCAATCTTGGGGGCTGTCATTACTGCCTATTTCTGGTCCATTTGGCAACTTCGTAGTTCCCTCGTTTTCAAAAATAAAGGGACCTCGTCCAACATAATCACTTCTGAGGTGATGTCGAACTCTTTTATTGGGTCAAGAATATATCAAAAGGGGGATGCAGTTAACTAGGATAAATGGCGCTGTAACCCTATTGACTTGGTGTGATATGTTCATGTACTACTCTCTTGTTTTACTAGCTTCTCGCAAGTTCGTTGGTAGGAATGAATGAATTCTCGTTGTAAAAAAATACCCAACAAAGCCGACTATCCATTGATAGAGTGTATATATTAAGTGTAGTTTAGAGGTATTTTATGTGATTAGTATATAGTTTGTTATTTAGATAGTTTTTCTAATTCGTTTGTAACTGTTAGTGCTCTATTCAGCACCTTGAACCAAGTAGAGGGGCTAAAGTGGAACTTTATATTTGCAAACTATAAATAGATTTTCCCTTGTAATTTTACATTATGTCATTCCATTCCACACACACAAGTACAATGTATTGCACTTTCTCTTCTCTACATCATCTTTGTACTTGGGGATTTGATACTAATAGAGATATGACATCTTGAGCTAAATTGTTATTGAATGCTTGTTTTGGGATCACAATTGGTATCATAGCTTAGCAATTCATTCTGATCCAGTGATTAGTTTATGAGTTTTTGAGGTTTTTGAGTGTTCTTCATTTTTCATCTTTTTTGATTGATTTTTGGCCATTTGATTTCTTCAAATGGAACAAAATTGATCAAGGAGTGTTCATTAGCAATCCCCACGTGAATTCCTTTCGCAAATTCACTGGGATTTGGCTCGGATTCAGAAAACTTATTATTTTCGAAGTAAAAGCTTACACACACTGTTTTTGGATCGAAATCCTATTTTCTGTTAATTGTTGGACAAAAGTGGTAGTATTAAAGTTGTCCAGAATCACTTTACAAACCTGCGTGCCAATTTTCAGCTTAATTGGATCTGTTTTGTGGATTAGACTTAGGATCATTCGAATCTTCATAGTTATCGCAACTAGGTGTGTTCATCGTTATCGCACCTTCAGCTAGTGAACAGTAGAATATCGCAAGTGCTTGTTGCGATAACCCGAGTTTATCACATCCTACTGTTAGTGAACAGTATCTTATCGCAACGACCTATTGCGATAAAGTTCAGTTTTGTTTGTTATCGCAACTTCTCTGTTGCGACAAAGGTTCCCTTTGCGATAAAGTGTGTTGCGACAAATTGTGGTGTTGCGACAAAACTTGTGTTGCGAGAAAATTTCCTTTGCGATAAAGCGATTTGCGATTAAGTGTGCGGTTGCGACAAGGTTTGAGTTGCGACAAAAGTGTTACTTGCGATAATATTGGGTTGCGATAAAAACAGTGTGGGTACTAAATTTAATCCGATCAGAAGGTTGCTTAACGATCAGTAACAAGTATTCATCATGACAACCAAAGATATGTTGATTATAGGGTCAAAGGATAAACCACCTGTATTGTTTCCAAAAGAATTTAAAATCTGGAAATATAGGTTTATCGATTATGTCGAACGACAAGAGAATGGTAATTTTATTTATACTTCTCTGAAAGAAGGAGTAATGAAACCGTTGACCACAATACAACCAGGTGAAACTGTGGAAACTCCTATTGAAATTGCAAACTACACTGGGGGTGAATTGAAAAGATACATTGTTGATAAAGTAGCTAGATCGTTGGTTATGCAAGCATTGCCCAATGAAATCTATGAGAAAGTTGATAGTTTCAATGAAATCGGGAAGGGCATGTTTGATGAGTTGATCAAACTCTATCAAGGTTCAGAAGTGGAGAACCAAATGAGGATTTCAAATGTGATTAATAAATATGAGAATTTTAAACAGAAGGAGGAAGAGACTCTGGATAGTACATATAACCGCTTCACAACCATCCTGAATGAGCTGAATAGATATAGCATAAAGAAAACCATAATTGAGAACAATGTGAAGTTCTTGAGTGTACTTCAGCCTGAATGGAAGAAGTATGCTCACCGTATGAAACAACATTCCAGATTGGCTTCTCTTCAGCTACAAGAGATGTTTGAGACACTTAAACAGGATGAGGATGACGCAGAGGAAAAGAGAGAAAAGAAGAAAAAGAAAGATGAGAAAGATATGAAGGAGAGGAAAGTGGAAGTGTCAGAAAAGAAAGAGGATTAAATTGAAAGTGAACCAATTGCCTTAATGTCACACAAGTCTAGGAAGTATATTGAAAATGGCAAAGGTATTGAGTTAGAGGATGATGGTATCTGCAGTGAAGATCTAGATGAAGCTGAGAGTTTAAGGCATGCTATGATTCTTCTGACCAGAGCCTTTTAGAAGAAATATGTTAAGAAAACCGGATCAAACACTCAACGATACTCATCGGGATCTAGAAACTTTGAGCATAAAGATCAGATTGAGGCAAAGAAACGGTTTGATGATCGAAAAGAGGAGGTTAAGAGAACTGAGGATAAGAAGTTTGTTGATAAGAAAGGGGAGGAACAGAAGTGTTATAACTGTGGAAAATCTGGCCATTTTGCCAAGGAGTGCTGGAAACCTAAGGTATGGGATTCAGACTACTACAAGAACAAGATGTTGCTGGCAAAGCAGAAAGAGTCCGGGAAAGCACTGCTGGTGGAGGAGGAATACTGGCTGGATCAAACAGATGATGAGGATGAAGAGGAGACTGCTGCTTTGGCGAAGATGTGCCTGATGAGCAACGATGGTGAGGATTTTGAAGCTGATGCGGTGCCTGAGACAGATGAGGTAGAATCCTATACCATTAATCATTTTGCTAAACATCTAGAAGTCTTACAATTAAAACAAGATGATTTAAATGAAAAACTTAATAAAGCATATAAAGTAATAGAATAACAGAAACAACAAATCACTGAACATAACAAGTTAAGTGAAGGGTTGAGAAAAAGTGAAGCTGAAGTCGAGAAAACTCAAGCCTGTTTTCGACATAGAATGGATGAAATGGAAGAAAAATTAAGACTTTCAGAAAACAGAAAGATTGAGCTTGAACAACTTCTGCATTCTTATAAGGACATTAACACTGAGTTGAACGAGAAGGCTAGTAGTCTGGAAGAAAAGCTGTATAAGCTTGGTCAAACTGAACAAACCATTCTTCTTAATACGCCTAAGAATTTCAGATATTATCATTCAAAATGGGGCTTGGGATATGATAATCCTCGTAATTTGGAAAATGCTTTGAAAAAGTCCCCATCTCTTTATAAATTTGAATGGCTTAATCTTCCGTCAAAGAATCCAAAATATAAGATTGATTGGCTTAAAATGGATGGGGAAGATTATGAGGCTGAGGAAGAAATTAAAAGAAAAACCACTGTAAAGATGCAACTTCCTTTCGTATACGACTGGGATAATCGGAAAACTTTCTCTTGGAGTTGGAAACAAACCTTATCTAATGATTATTTCCAAAGCTATGCGATAGAGAAACCAAAGGAGAGCAAAAAACCCGTTTTTGAAGGAAAAATTTATTATCCTCCTTTGGTGCTTGAGCAAAATCTAGTAGACCTTGAAAGCAAGATTAAAGATATCAGAAATGATGACAAGCTTGCTTTTGATATTGAGAAAGAAGTTATGTTTACAGTTATTTCAAATGGCTTAAAAGAAATGAAAGCTAAACATAAAGAAGTATCTGAAAAGAAATCTTTAAAAGAAAAACATTCTTCAGATTCAGATGCTTCTTCATGTAAAGCATTTATGGGAAATACTATCTTTAGGAGCTTGACAGTGGATGACCAAGATGATCTTGAATCTAGGGATTTGGAAAGTCAATTTGATAAAGCTTCTCCTGAAAAATATATCACTACTGAAGAAGATAAAGCATTTCGAAAAGAACAAAATGAATTTCTCTATCCGAAGTCTTATGGTATCTTTCACACTTCATTGGATAGTCAGTCTGATCATGATATTAAGAATCCCTATGATGTGAAGGGTAAGGAAGTAAAAGAAACAACTGTTCAATTTGATTTTGATTTTAGTGTCAAACTTCCAGATCACTCTGACTTCTTAATCAAAGAAGAGGAACCTGCGAAGACTTTCTTTAAAGGGGAATCTTCAAAATCAGTTGCGAAAAATTCTGATAATGATTATTATTATTCCAAATCCAAATCTAAACAATCAGTTAAGAAAAAGAAAAAGAAAAAGAGGAATAATTACAAATCAAAGTCTTTTCAATCTCGAAATTCCAATGCTTATGATTCTTATTTTGCTGGCATTTCAGATCGTTATATAAGAAACAACTCGAGACTCGAATGGAGAATAAAGGAGACCACACAGGATGTGGCCCAGAGAAAATCATCCCACGTTGCTTTTAATTCCAAGAAAAACAAATTTGTTTCTAATGTTAGTAATCATGGTGTTTGCAATAAATAAAAACTTGTTATCCCATACAAGATTTCTTCTATGCAACAACTGGTTAATTTAGCACATGATCAAATTTGTTGTTCTTCGTGTGGTGTGGATGATTTTATCTGCAAGTCCGATTAGTCTTATTGGTTTAGTTATAATTTCCATGGTCCTAAAAGATTTTATACAAATGGAAATTTTAATAGAGGTTTTAAAGGTAAAAATGCTAAATCCAAACCTGTTGAAACTCCTAACCCAAAAGGACCCATTCTCAAATGGGTACCTAAAACCACTTGATTTCCCTTTTGCAGCCGAGTCATGTATGGTATTTAGATTCAGGTTGCTCAAAACACGTGACTGGAAGAAAGGAGCTGCTCAATAATTTTGTGGAAAAATATGGTGGTAGAGTCAAGTTTGGAAATGATCAGTATTCTCCGATTCTGGGTTACGGAGACATAGTGAAAGACAACGTTAGGATTACCAAAGTCAACTACGTTGAAGGTTTGGGGAATATTTTGTTTAGCATAGGTCAATTTTGTGATAAAGATCTAGAAGTCAATTTCAAGAAGACCCGATGTTCAGTTCGAACCGAAGGAGGAGATGAGCTTCTAGTTAGAACGAGGAAGTCCAATCTTTACACCATTGACCTGTCAAAGATCAAACCAAAGAATGACGCGTGTCTATTGTCTAAAGCATCAATGAAGAAAAGCTGGTTATGGCATAGACGACTATCTCATCTCAATTTTCATTATATTCAAAAACTGATGATAGGTGGTTTAGCCCTAGGTCTACCAGTTCTAAAGTTTGAGAAAGACAACTTCTGTACCGCCTGTGAGAAGGGGAAGATGAAACGAGCTCCTCATCCGCCAAAACCTGAGCCGAGTACACACAAAGTTTTGGAGATTCTTCATATGGATCTATGTGGGCCAATGAAGACTCAGGTATAAGTGCCAAGAGATATGTGTTGGTTGTCGTCGATGATTATTCAAGATACACATGGGTGAAATTTCTACGATCCAAAGACGAAACACCTGAGTTGATTATCTCATTAATCAAACAGCTTCAAGTGAATCTTCAACAAACGGTTCAGACAATCAGATCAGACAACGGGACAGAGTTTAAAAACAAGACTCTTGATGACTTCTTTAAGTCATTAGGAATTTCTCATCAATACTCTGCAGCAAGAACACCTCAGCAGAACGGGGTTGTTGAAAGAAGAAATCGTACTCTTGTTGAAGCTGCCAGAACGATGTTGTCTTATGCTGATCTACCATTGTTTCTGTGGGCCGAAGCTGTGTCAACGGCATGCTATACATAAAATCGTTCAATTATACATCGACGGTTTGGCAAAACTCCATATGAAATTATCAACCATAGAAAACCTGTAATACATTACTTTCGTGTTTTTGGGTGCAGGTGTATCGTGCTGAACGACAAGGATAATTTGAACAAATTTAGTCCTAAGGGAAAAGAGGGCGTTTTCATCGGATACTCGTCAACCTCAAAGGCGTACAGAGTCTATTTCAAATCCTCTAGAACTATGATGGAAAGCATTAACGTCAAATTCGATGAGACTGAGGAGATGACTTCTGTGCAAAACAGTACAGAACCCGCAACATCTGGCATACTAGTGTCTAGACAAATTCGTCCAATAACGACTAAGTCAAATAAAGATCAAGCTTCCACATCTAACTCTACTCCTAATGAACTTGATATTTTGTTTGAAAATTTCTATGATGATTTCTTTGGAAGTAATAACTCATCTTCACGTAATAATGACAGGAATCAAGTTGCTACACCTCCAATACAAGCTACAATGTCAGGGCCTTCATCGGTACCGGCATCATCCAATACTGGCACAACAACTACCGTATCCTCTCCAAGTAATCCAAACGTGACATCTACGCAAGCAATCCAACAAGTATCTACGAATGGTGCTTCTTCATCTGGTACAACTTCAAATGTCAATGATCAGAGTACTGATAACATTCCTGAAAAATCAACTGAAACAGTTCCTGAGGCAGTTCCAATTGTCACTTCTGACAACCAACCAGCCTCACATCTGGAACCGACATTGACGATTGAGTTGAATTTCGATAAAGATCCCACCTTAGTAGACCCCAATCAAGATGCTATTTCTCTCCATCCACACTCGAAGAAGTGGACACGTAGTCACCCAATAGATCAAGTGATTGGTGAAGTGTCTGAACCTGTAAAGACCAGATCTGCAACCGCAAATGAAGTATTATACACGCTCTTTCTAAGTCAAGTTGAGCCATCAACAGTTCAACAAGCCTTTGAAGATCCGGATTGGTTAATTGAGATGCAATCAATTTGAAGCTCTGAAAGTGTGGAGATTAGTTCCGAGACCCAAAGGTAAAACAGTCATTGGTACTAAGTGGGTCCTGAAAAACAAGAAAGATGAACACGGCATAATTGTGAGAAATAAAGCACGATTAGTAGCAAAAGGGTATAGGCAACAGGAGGGTATAGACTACGATGAGACGTACATACCGGTTGCTCGCTTAGAGGCAATTCAGATGCTCCTATCTTTTGCTGCCTACAAGAACTTCACTGTTTATCAAATGGACGTGAAAACTGCCTTCTTGAACGGTGTTCTGAATGAGGAAGTGTACGTGTCTCAACCAGAAGGCTTTGTGGACAAAGATAAACCAGACTATGTGTACATCCTTGACAAAGCTCTTTATGGTCTCAGACGTAGACATGATGATCAGGATGACCCTGATCAACATGAGGGGGATAAGAGAGCTAGAGTTGGAGAATCTAGTGCTGCAAACGCTGAAAACATTGGGAGATCAGATCAGGCAGTAACATAGGGGCAAAGGGGGCAAGTGGACAGGAAACAAATGTGGTCCAGGTTGATGATGATACAGTTCTAGTTGATGTCATAATTAGGGTTGAAAAGCCTCTGGTTGTTGACAATAGAATAGAAGAGGAAAGCATGGTTGATGATATGCTGAACGATTATATTTACATTGATTCTGAAGAAGAGCTGGAGACAACATTTGTTCAGATCAAAGAGATGATAGATGATATCTTTGATACCACCGGGGCTCAAGTGATTGTTTCTGATTCTGATGATGATACTTCTCAACCGCAACAATAAAGTGATCAAGGTACAAACTCTTCAGCTCAACGGGTTCCAGTAAATACCGATGGAAGGATAAGAGATCCAATTCTAGAAGCCGAACTCATATTATATCAGGAGGTGATTGATGATGAACCACGTATTAGAAAAGACTTGTTCATAAAGGACGTTCAGATAATCAATTTGAAAAAGGTGTACGGGATTGAGAACTGGCCGTCTCTTCAGAAAATCGAATTTCTGCATGTAATGAACAACAAAATCTTGAAGACTGATGTTGTAAGGTCTGACAAAGAAATTGTGAAGGTTTTGAAGATAGAGTCATACTGGCTACTCAACGTTTGGTACCCTCAGTTCACAGTTAAAATATCTGATGATACTGAATGCGTCTTTTCAGAAGCCGACTTCAAGAGCCTGAAGCTGGATGATTTCATTAGCCTCTACCATTCCCTTGCTAGCATTCGTGATAAGCCAATTGAATGGACTATTGCTTATCAGAGTGTCAAAAGGTTCATGCGGAATATTCTGAAATTTTCTTACCTTACAGATTTCCAAATGTCCTTAGAAGCTCATCATACCAGAGTAAACCTCAGAAGACCAAACAAGCAACTGCAAGACATCCAAGGTATTCCTGTCTACACTGTTTTGGAGAAACCTGAACTCGGAGTTGTATACTTCAATCAAGAGATGAAGAAAAGATTCTTGAGAGTCTGTGAAGCAAACAAGTACAGTGATGGAACATTCAAGATGATACAGGTCAATCATGAGAGCAAGCTGAGACTTGATGAACGCGGGGTGGTAAAGCTCAAGGAAAAGGAGAAGCGACTGATAAAACAAGTCTTGGATGCTATCACCTAGAGAAGAGAGTACCGGAACACTTTGAGAAGATTCGAGATCATCATTGGAATCCGAAAGAAGCATGTCTTCCCAATGAATGCTTAGATCTGATGCCTCTACGTTGGTACAAAGGGGGAGATTGTTAGTGCTCTATTCAGCACCTTGTACCAAGTAGAGGGGCTAAAGTGGAACTTTATATTTGCAAACTATAAATAGATTTTCCCTTATAATTTTACATTATGTCATTCCATTCCACACACACAAGTACAGTGTATTGCACTTTCTCTTCTCTACATTATCTTTGTACTTGGGGATTTGATACTAATAGAGGGATGACATCTTGAGCTAAATTGTTATTGAATGCTTATTCTGGGGTCACAGTAACCAACTTATGATTTAACCTAATACAAGACACAAACTTCTCCCAAACCCTTATCTCAAGTTCATCTTACCAAATGATTTAGCTAGGGTTTGTTCAATCCAATTTTGAAATATGTTAGTGCTCTATTTAGCACCTTGTTCCAAGTAGAGGGGCTATAATGGAACTTTATATTTGCAAACTATAAATAAACTTTCCCTTGTAATATTTTATTATGTCATTCCATTCCACATACACAAGTACAGTGTATTGCACTTTCTCTTCTCTACATCATATTGTACTTGGGAATTTAATACTAATAGAGGGATGACTTCTTGAGCTAAATTTTTGTTGAATGCTTGTTCTGGGATCACAATTGGTATCCGAGCATAGCAATTCATTCTGATCTAGTGATTAGTTTATGAGTTTTTGAAGTTTTTGAGTGTTCTCCATTTTTCAACTTTTTTGATTGATTTTGGCCATTTGAGTTCTTCAAATGAATCAGAATTGATCAAGGAGTGTTCATTAGCAATCTCTACGTGAATTCATTCAGAAATTCACTGGGATTTGACTCAGATTCAGAAAACTCATCATTTTCTAGTAAAAGCTTTCAAACACTGTTTTCAGATCGAAACTCCTATTTCTGTTGTGTTTTGGACAAAAGTGGTGGTATTAAACTTGTCCAGAATCATCTCGCGAACCTACGTACAAAGTTTCAGCCTAATTGGAGTTGTTCTGCGATTTGGACTTAGGATTGTTCGGATCTTCATAGTTATCGCAACTAGGTGTGTTCATTGTTATCGCACCTTCAGCTAGTGAACAGTAGAATATCGCAAGTGCTTGTTGCGATAACCCGAGTTTATCGCATCCTATTGTTAGTGAACAATATCTTATCGCAACGACCTATTGCGATAAAGTTCAGTTTTGTTTCTTATCGCAACTTCTCTGTTGCGACAAAGATTCTCTTTGCGATAAAGTGTGTTGCGACAAATTGTGGTGTTGCGAGAAAATTTGTGTTGCGAGAAAATTTCCTTTGCGATAAAGTGTGTGGTTGCGACAAGGTTTGTGTTGCGACAAAAGTGTTACTTGCGATAATATGGGGTTGCGATAAAAACAACGTGGGTACTATTTTTAAATCAGTTCAGAAGGTTGCTTAACGATCTGTAACAAGTATTCATCATGACAGCCAGAGATATGTTGATTATAGGGTCAAAGGATAAACCACTTGTATTGTTCCCGAAAGACTTTAAAATTTGGAAAGATAGGTGTTGATCCAAACCCTCAGTGATTTGATAATGACTCTTTAAACACTTAGTGAAAATTGTAAGTAATCATTATGTATTAGAGTTTCACTATCGCTGATAAGTACTATGACTCTACAGTACCGCTGATAGGAACTCTCGCTCCTTAAGTTTAAATATTTAGCGAACACTATTCACCATAAAGCTCTGAGCCTGTTCAGTACTTTTGGTGATCGCTGATAGTTTAATTGTTTACTTATGATCCCTGAAGACAAGTTTCACGTCAACAAAGGTTCTACGCTGAAGTCGAAGATCAAGCCCAAGAACCAACGACAAGTCTACTAATGAACTGATGCGGATATCAGCGAAGCAAGACCTGTCCACTCAACATGAAGTTTCAAGTAGAAGACTTCAGCGAACGCTGAGCTTTATCACTCACTGATAAAGTACTATTCAACGAACGCTGATCATGAGGTCTACTCTACAAGTTACTTTTGTCTCTCCCCTTGCACGTCTCCGTACGATCTGTTTGAACGGACATCCCTTTTGTCCAGAATCTTACAACCAACTCTGATGCTACACTATGCACCATGCGGCTACTAAGGTTGTCTACAAAGGTCAAAACATACAACCACCCAGCTGCTGCCACGTGTAAAGTAATACTGCCATGCATTAAATGCATGCAATATATAAGAAGAACCCTACTTCAGGATTGAAGTGCTCGGCCATCTTCTTCTTTCTCTCTTAGTGTTAGAATATTATTCGTAGTATTCTTATCTCCTTTCTGTCTTAATTCTAGTGCAAGAAACTTAGTGTTCTTAACTTGTTTAGATTAGGTTAATCCTTAATCTTGTTCCGCAACAAGTTGTAAATTGTTTTGATTATATCATTAAACAATTTAGAAAGTAAAAATATGTGTGTTTGTATTCAACCCCCTTCTACAAACTTGTATAACCCTTCGGGACCAACAAGTGGTATCAGAGCAGATTTATTTAATCTCATAAACAAGATCTTGCCTATACAAATCTTTTCTCTTCCTTGTTATCCCTCAAAATAGCCACCAACACAAACACCAACTATATTGATAATGGTTCTCTTGCTAAACCCCCTAGATTTTCCAGAGATAACCTTAATCTATGGAAAAACAGGATGATACTCTTCTTAGAAGGTGTAGACCCAACTATACCTTATTACATCGAAAATGGTCCATACATCCCTGTAAGAATTGATCCTGAGGTTCCAGCCACTGAGAATAGAGCTGCTATTCCAGAAAGATTGGTTCCAAAGGAAATTCATATGTGGACTGATGAAGATAAGAAGAAAGTGGCTCTCGACACTAAAGCCAGATCCATTCTTTCCATGGATCTTCCTGACGAAGTCTACCATTCTGTCATGAATCTGAAAACCTCCAAAGCCATGTGGGACACAATCTGTGATCAGTATGAAGGTACGTCTGAAGTCCTGGACTCACGAAAGATCAACCTGGTAAGACAATACGAAAGCTTCATTTGTGGTAAGAATGAATCTCTCTCTGAAGTTCACCAACGCTTTAACTGTTTAATAATAGATCTAAAAACTGTTGGTAAGTAATATTCTAACTTTGAACTTCTGACAAAGTTCTTAGAATGTTTACCTGAAAGCTGGGACAGTTATTCAATGTGTCTCAAGCTGTCAAATGATCTTAAATCTATGACTCTTTCTACCTTATATGGCACGATGCTTAATCATGAGCAATCGAGTCATCTTAAAAAGAATCTTGTAAAAGATTCTAAAAGCACCCCTGTTGCTTTAATCTCAGAGTCACCTTCCACTCAGCGATCAACTATCACTGAGTTGGAGACTAACTCTGAATGCTCATCAGATCCTGACTCTTCAGATCTTGATGAATCTATGGCTCTCCTTTCTAATAAGTTCAGGAGATTCGCCAAAAAGAAAATTTTCAGAAAGAACAAACCTCTTGCTATCACTGATAAGCCTAGATCATCAACTCCTGTTGACAAGGCTACTGCTACTTGCTATAACTGTGAAAAGATAGGACATTTTGCTAGCGAGTGCAGGTCAAAGAAAGTTTTTAGAAACTCAGCTTTCTCCAAGAAATCCTCTAACCGTAGGTCTAGAGATGACAAGTACCAGTCTGCGGTAGTTAGACAGTATAGGTTAGATAATGCACTAATGGTCCAGCCAGAACCGGAAGGACCTACCCACAGTGCCACCCAATTTGGCGGTGAGGGTCAACATGTCGAGTAGGTTTAGGAACATGGGGTTCCTGAACAGGGAGAGGTGAGGACTGCTGGTGGGGTATCTACATCCAAAACTACAAGAGTTCAAATCTTTGCTGATGATGTATCATGGAATTCTGCCGACGATGCTGATTATGTACCTTCTGCTTCTTCATCTGAGGATGAAGCATCTACCCTACCAAGCCATGATGCTGTTAATGCCGCTGACTCAGATTCCGATTCAGATCATGACCCCGATGCGCAATTAATACCTAGACATGTTGGTCTACGACATCGAATAGAGAGTTCCGATGCTGATTCCACCTGGAACGTCGGGCTCTCCGGAGATATTGGAGTCATAAGGCGGGAAAAGGGTGATGTAGTTGAAAATAATGATGATGTGAGCCGAGAGAAGGGGAGAAAAGAAATGGGAGAGTTTGAAACAGGGTCACATAAAGTCTTAACTAGTGACTCTCCCCAAACCGATCTAATCTGGGTAGCCACATCCACTGCCAACGAGCGTTCGTCGCCGTTGCGCATTGAAACAGCCATGGTGGACCCATCCATGCAGTGCACAACCCCACTAAGCCACTCATCGGCTTCTCGACAAGCCGATGTTTCATTCAGCACAATGGATTTAGCACAAACGCTATCGACAACACATTCGGTGTTTGCCGGTATTGAACAAGGTAAGCTCCTGCCCCGGCCATCGAACATTATTCCGCGCACATCGAGTCTAGTGCCTTTTGGAAGAACTACCTTTCCTAGGACACAAGCGCCGGGATTTCAACAAGTTGTGGGCTTTCGTGCACCAACCGAAACACCCAGAGTGAGGCCGCCATTCGTTGGTGCCCCGCGAGGATCTGGTGGAAGACCTGTCATTGCTAACACTATGCCAGCTTTGAACACAGGCAGTACAGTTATCACAACTGCTACTTCAACCGAAAACCTAAGTGGTTCGGGCGTTAGATATGTTTTCCCTAACATGCCACTTGAACATGTTGTTGCTATGCTAGGCCCGCCCCCGCACTACATTACTTTGGATCTACTGGGAGCTTCACTAGCTGCTATCAACACTTTGTACAAACAATACCGTAGGGCAATGCAAGAGACTGTTGACAGACTTGCAAATGAAGTTAGCAGAGCTGTGAAACGAAAAGGGATAGCATAATCTTCGTCAACTCCACAGAATCAACCATCCAATTCCCACCCAGATCTCAACCACCACCATCACAACCGTTACACACAATTCCTACCCATCAACTCAAATCAGAGCTGTTAGCCCGTTTACTCGCCCAAGGAGACTCCAACACCAATGAAGAAGTAGAATTGGTAGGTTTGCTCCGACAACAATCTGAAGCCCAAACCCGATTACCCACTAGCACCGACTTCCAGAATCTCCAGAACTCCATCAAAGAAATGACCCAAGCCATGCTTACCGGATACCAATCTTTATTTGAAAGAATCACAGTGGTCGAACAGGCATGTGGCGTTCAGGCTCAAGGCTCCAAAAGACGTAGACATGATGATCATGATGACCCTGATCGACATGAGGGGGAGAAGAGAGCCAGAGTTGGAGAATCCAGTGGTGCAAATGCTGAAAACGTTGGTGGATCAGATCAGGCAGCAGTAACAGAGGGGGCAGAAGGGGCAAGTGGACATGAAACAGATGTGGTCTAGGTTGATGATGATGATACAGTTCTAGCTGATGTCATAACCAGGGTTGAAAAGCTTCCGATTGTTGACAATAGAACAGAAGAGGAAAGGATGGTTGATGATATGTTGAACGATTACATCTACATTGATTTTGAGGAAGAGCCAGGGACAACAACCATTCAGATCAAAGAAGAGATAGATGACATCTTTGATACCACCGGGGCTCAAGTGATTGTTTCTGATTTTGACGATGATACTTCTCAACCACAACAACAAAGTGATCAAGGTACAAGCTCTTCAGCTCAACAGGTTCTAGTGGTTCCAGTGAATACTGATGGAAGGATAAGAGATCTAATCCTAGAAGTTGAACTCAGATTATATCAGGAGGTGATTGACGCTGAACCAGGGTATGTAGCAACTGGAGAAAGGGTGAGAATTCTGATTCCATTTCAAGAAAGCATTAGAATAGACTTGTTCGTAAAGGACGTTCAGAGGATCAATTTGGAAAAGGTGTACGAGATTGAGAACTGGCCGTCTCTTCACAAAAACGAATTTCTGCATGTAATGAACAACAAAGACTTGAAGACTGATGTTGTAAGGTCTGACAAAGAAATTGTGAAGGTTTTGAAGATAGACTCATACCGGCTACTCAACTTCTGGTACCCTCAGTTCACAGTTAAAAGATCTGATGACACCGAATGCGTCTTTTCAGAAGCCGACTTCAAGAGCCTGAAGTTGGATGATTTCATTAGCCTCTACCATTCCCTTGCTAGCATTCGTGAAAAGCCAATTGAATGGTTTGCTGCTTATCAGAGTGTCAAAAGGTTCATGCGGAATATTCTGAAATTTTCTTACCTTACAGATTTCCAAATGGCCTTAGAAGCTCATGTGATCCCAGAACAAGTAATTAATCCATATTAAACAATCAGATGGCCACCAATATATATCAAATGAAGAACAATCACACAAGTACAATATAGAAATGTAGAGAGAATAGTAGTGTGTGTGTACTTGTGTGTGTAGCAATTGGATGACCTAAATGAAATCTAGGCTAAGCATACAATATATATTATGTAACTTAGCAATTACAATAATAGTCCCTCTACATGGTACAACTATGAATATTAGGCACTAACATTATCCCCCTTTGTACCAATGTAGAGGCAAAGAGTTTAAGCGTCCACCGGGGTCACATACTTCTTCTGAATCCCGAAAATGATCTCGAACCTCCGCAGTGCATGTCGGTATTCCTTTCGGTTGGTAATGGCTTCAATCACTTGTTTGATCAGATCCCTTTCTTTATCTTTCATCTTCACCTCCCCACTTTCATCCATACGAAGCTTGCTCTCCAGGTGTACCAAAGTTATCTTGAATGTACCATCGCTGAACTTGTTGACTTCAAGAACTCTCATAAATCTCTTCTTTGAGTCTGAATCGAAGTAAACAACTCCAAGATCTGGTTTCTTCAGTACGTTGTAGGCTGGGATACCTTGAATATCTGACAGACGCCGGTTCGGTGCCCTTAGGTTTACTCGGGCTTGGCGTGCTTCCAAACCCATCTGAAAGTCTATTAGATAAGAGAACTTCAGAATGTTCCGCATGAATCTCTTGACACTTTGATACGCGACAGGCCATTCTTATTTCTTGTCGAGGAGGCAGGCAAGGGCATTGTATAGGCTTAGGAGGTCATCGAGCTTTAAACTTTTGAAGTCGGCCTCAGAGAAAACACATTCAGAACCATCAGATCTAAGAACAGTGAATTCAGGATACCAGACTTTGAGTAGCCGTTGAGATTCAATCTTCAGCACTTTCACTATCACATTGTCAGATCTGACTGCACTCATTTCTTTGTCTTTGTTGCCCATAACATGCAGAAACTCGATCTTCTCAAGTGATGGCCAATTCTCAACGCCATATACCTTTGCTAAATCAATCCTCTGGACATATTTCACAAACAAATCTCTCCTGAGGCTCTCTTTATAGGGAATTAAGATACTTACCCTTTCACCTATAGCCACATACCTTGGCTCAGCATCGATTACCTCTTGATAGATTGCCAGTTCAGCTTCAAGTATCAGATCCCGGATTCTGCCATCGGCTTGTAATTGAATTACCAGAGCATCCTCTTGAATAGCTGGAGCCTGAGGAGCGGAAGTACCTGCACCCTGATCATTCGGTGGTTGCGGAGGAGGAACATCACTATCAGAATCCGAAGCAGTCTGATCTTTTCAAAGATAGTTTAGGAAAAGCCCTAGTTCTAACAGTCAAAGGTATGCGTCTGGCTCCAAGAACTTCGAGCACAAAGCACATGTTGAATCGAACAAGAAGTTTGATGACAAGAGGGCTGAGTATAAGAGAGATGATAAGAGGCTGGATGAGAAGAAGGATGAAGCACCGAAGTGCTACAATTGTGGGAAGACTGGTCACTTCTCCAAAGAATGTTGGAAGCCGAAAGTCAGGGATTCCAGCTACTACAAGAACAAGTTGATGCTTGCTGAACAGAAGGAGTCAGGGATAGCGCTGTTGGTCGAAGAAGAATACTGGATTGATCAGACTGATGATGAAGCAGATGATGAGACAACGGCTCAGACCAATATGTGCTTTATGACCAAAAACACTGATGATGAAGGGTTAGAGTCTACTTCAAATGAGGTATATTCCGATCTCTATAATCAATTCTTTAGTCAACAAGCATATTTAACAAAGAAGTTAGAAGAACTAACAAATGACCAGAAAAAGCAGATGAAATAATTTCCACTCAAAAGAAAAGACTAATTGAACAAGACAGTCAAATTGAAGAATTAGAAAAGAAAAAGATTGAGTTCGATATTGGTCATGCATATTTTCAAAGTCGAATATCTGAACTATCAGAAAAATTAATGAGTTCGGAAACCAAGAATAGTGAGTTTGAAAGTCTTTTACATGCTTATAAAGATAGGAATGATGAGCTGTGTGAAAATGTCAAAGGTCTGGAAGATAAACTGTATAAAGCAGGCCAAACTGAACAAACAATTCACATGCATAAGCCAAGCAAGCTCAGGTATTTCAATTCAAAGTGAGGTATCGGGTATTACAATCCACAGTACCTGAGGAATGCCTTAATAAAAACTTCCACTCTTTATAAATTTGAATGGTTTATGCTTGCATCACATCCTAGCTATCAAATCAAATGGTTTAAAATGGATGGTGAAGACTATGAGGCTGAGGAAGAAATAAAAAGAAAAACCACTGTTAAAATGCAACTTCCTTTTTGGTATGGTCCTGATAATGCAAAAGCATTAGATAACGAAAGAGCCTTGCCAAATGATTACTTTGAGAGTTATATTGTTAAAGAACCGGAGGAAACGGAAAATACACATAAGGATAATAGTGAAAAACCAATTTTGGAAGGTAAAAGGTATTTTCCACCAATGGTTCTTGAACAGAAACTCATGGACCTCGAAAGCAAGTTTGAAAGTACTATACAAGAAGTCAGAAATGACGAGAAACTTGCTTTTGAGATCGAAAAGGAAGTTATGATCACAGTGTTTTCGGAAAGTTTAAAAGAAATGAAAACAAAACTTGAGGAAATATCTAAAGAAAAAGTTTCAAAAGAAAAGCATTCTTCAGATTCAGATGTTTCCTCATGCAAAGCTTTCATGGGAAATACTGTGTTCAGGAGTTTGACAGTTGATGACCAAGATGATTCTGAATCTTGGGATTTGGAAAGTCAATTTGTTAAAGATCCTCCTGAAATGCATTTTTATACAAAAGAAGAAAAAGTTTTTGAAAAAGAACAAAATGAATTTCTTTATCCGAAGTCTTGTGGTATTTTTTACACTTCATTGGACAGTCAGTCTTATTGTAATATCCAGATTGTTTGTGATGGGAAGAATAAACAAGTACAAGAATTTGTTGTTCAATTTGACTTTAACGCAAAGCTTCCAGATCACACAGATTTTATAATAAAAAAAGAAGCACCTAAGAAGATTTTCTTTAAGGGTGAATCTTCAAAATCAGTTGAAAACCCTTCTGTTAATGATTACTATTCGAAATCTAAATCCAAACAATCATTACAGAAGAAGAAAAGAAAAACAAAAAGAAAAGAATTCAAAAGCTTACGACTCCTATTTGTCTGGTGTTTCAGATCATAATTTGAAAAACAACACGCGCCTTGAGTGGAGAATAAAGGAGTCCACACAGGATGTGGCCCAGATCAAATCATCCCACGCTGTTTTAAATGTTTTAAATTCCAAGAAAGACAATTTTGTTTCAAATGTTATTAATTATGATGTTGCCAATAGACGAAAACTTGTAGTTCCTTACAAGGTTTATTCAATGCGACAACTGATTAATTTGGCACGTGATCAAATTTGTTGTGCTTCTTGTGGTGTGGATGATTTTATCTGCAAATCTGACTATAACCGTTGGTTTTATTCAAATGATTATTTTAAAACCGGTTATAGAAAACATAATGTCAAGTCCAAACCAACTAATCAGAAAGGACCCATTTGGCAATGGGTACCTAAAACCGTCTAATTTCCATTTTGCAGCCCAGTCATGTCTGGTACTTAGATTCAGGCTGCTGAAAGCACATGACTGGAAGAAAGGAGCTGCTCGTTAATTTTGTGGAAAAGGATTGTGGCAGAGTTAAGTTTGGAAACGATCAATATTCTCCAATTTTGGGTTACGGAGATATTGTCAAAGATAAAGTGAGGATTACAAAGGTCAATTACGTCGAGGGCTTAGGACACAATTTGTTTAGTATAGGACAATTTTGTGATAAAGACCTAGAAGTCCATTTCAAGAAGATCCTGTTAGGACCATAAATGCCCTACATCTTAGAAAGATATATAAATAATTATATAGTGCTTAATTAGATTTATTATTATTTGTAAAAGCCTTATTTGAGTTAAATAGGCTTATTTGCTTAATGGGCTTAGGCCTTGTTTGTCTAAAGGCCTAAGTATATAAGGTGATGTTAGCCTTAGGAATTAGGTTAGCAATTGATTAGCCATCCAAGAGATTCATTAGAGAGATAGATAGTTGTGTTCTTCATTCTAACCTTTGTAACTATCTTGATTTCTGAATACGAGAGGGATGACAGATTGAAATAATCAATTGTTCGTGTTAGTGTTTACTGATTTATTGTTAGCTGATGAAACTGGGATTCTCAATTGGTATCAGAGCCTAGTCGGTGATTTGAAGAATAGAAGAAATCGAACGAAAGCAAAAAAAAGCAAGAAATTCGCAGTGAATTTTTTGGAAAACGCAGCGAGCCGTTTTGCCTATTCCCGGAGATTGAACTGTCGGATCGTCACGATTTTTGGACAGTAGCTCCACGACATTCCGTTTTACATTCTGAACGGTGGGATTAATCGTTTGAGGTCCAGAATGCACCCAGATTATTTTCGACATACTGCAGTGTTTTCTTGAAGAAAATCACTCATCAATCGGGTTTGCAAAGTTTTTCGTTGATTTAATAATTCGTTTGTTAGATCTCGATTGTATACTCACTGTTATATGCTGTTTTTCTGCGCTTATATCGATTCTCAAAGGCTTTAATTTTTCAAGTTAAAAATCAATTCTTGAATTTTTTTTTGGTGTTCTTAATTTTTTTTGGTGATTATTGAGAAATATGTCATACTTTGCTTAGAAATCGATTGGGGTGTGTTTGTTTTGTGTTTTTGGTTAAAATCTAACCCTACATGAGTAAAATCAAGCAACCCTATCGAAAACTGATCCGATTTTCTCAATCAGCCGCAGTGTCCGGAAGTTCCTAACGTTTCCGGGTAAGTTTCCTAATTCTCTCCAGTATCCGGACGAATTATTTTTGGTTCCCGGATAAATTTGATCGGACACATCAATTTTTACCCGGAAACCTCACACTTCCCGGATAAAACTAATTTTTCCGGATGAAATTTTGAACTTCCCGGATAGCATTTTCTTTCCGGACAAACATTTTTTTTCACTTTCCAGATGATGTTTTTTTAGCCGTTTTGTTTGACCAATACTTTGGCTGTTTGACTTTTGCATCTCATGCATTCGTAAGTAAATTTGTTTTTCGCTGTACATCATTCACATATATATATATATATATATATATATAGATTGCTTGATTTTGTCATCAAGTGTTGATTTTGTTATTAAGAGATATCGCACCTCTTCATCACGACAAGTTTTCGAGTTCGTCCGGCAAGTTCTTTTTCCACCCGGTATGTTTTCTTTGAGAATCTCATTCACCCGGTAAATTTTGCTTTGTGTGGAAAATTAGTCTTATTCGGTAAGTCCTATTCGTTTCATCCGGTAAGTCACAACTTGTTGTCCGGTAAGAATCTCAACCATCCGGTAAGTGCTATTTTTGCGAGAACCTCAATCACCCGGTAAACCAACCTTCGTCCGATAAGTTCTTTTTCACCCGGTTAGTTCACTTCAATTTTATCCGATAAGCATCACATCACCCGGTAAGTGCACTCAATCACTTGGTAAGTTTTGACTGGTAAGTTCTCGTCGGTACCCGAGTTACCACACGTCTTGTTATTGAGAATTTTTTTAGTGACAGTTTGAGACTTTTTGCGACGATTTGATCTTACTCGCGACGCTTATTATTTTTTGTGATTCATTTTGTCGTCTTGATCTAACTTGGTTTGTTTATCTTGCAGATTTCACTCTCGAAGAGTGATTTCGTTCGTTCGAATTCGATAATAATCAGATCTTAATCTTAGAAAACGAGTTTATTTTTTAGATTTGTTTTTCAATTTTAATTTTTGATTTTTCTTCCGCAAATTTTTTCTTCAAAATAACACTGATTAACGATCATAACTTTTCAGGTAACAATGTCAAGGTATTGCTTCAATCGGGATTGTCAAGCAAGTGAAAGAATGCATGAAGAGAATTGGAAACGTGCAAATGAATCGTGCATAAAGTACTTCAAAGAACTGAAGGAACAGAAACTGCAAATATCAGAAAGTTCTGAGAAGCTTGCTAAATCTGAAGAAAAGGCAAAGATATTAGAAACTGAAAACTCTGAGCTGAAAAAGAAGTTATCTGATTTATCATCACGAGATGATATCAAGGAGACTGAGAAAGAGCAAGCAAGACTACATGAAAAGAATATCAAGCGATCAGATGATTTGTGCAGCAAGTACATCAAAGAACTGAAGGAACTGAAATCTCAAATCTGGAATAGTTCTGTGAAGCTGGCTAAAGAAGAAGAGAAAGGTAAACTCCTGAATAGTGAAAACCTTGAGCTTAAATGTAAACTAACTACTCTTGAAAAGATTATTGAAAAGGAAAAGGAAAGTTTTGAAAAAGAAAGACAATTGCTTAATCAAAAGCAGTATGGTTTTTCAACCAAATCTTTTGAAGAGAAGAAGAGTCTTGAGCTTATGTGTCTAAAACTTTCAAAACAAATCTCCGACTTTGAAAAAGTTTTGATTCTAGAAAGAGAAAAGTTTGAAATGGAACGCAAATCTTTTTCTAAAAAGAATGGAGAACTCTCTTTGAAAATATCCGATTTGGAGAAAGAATTAGACATTCTAAGTAAAGAGACTGAGAAAAAGAAAGTTGAAGGTTTTAGATCAAAAAGTTTAAAAGATGATTTTGCAATCGAAAGAAAAATCTTTCAAACTGAGATTTCTAAACTTACAAAGAGATTATCTGGATTAGCAACCGAGATTTTGAAGGAACAAATGGTTAAATCTAATTTACAAAAGAAATTTGATTTAATTCTCGAAGAATGAAATACCTTATCCGTTAAAGTCAAGAAACTTGAAGAAAGCAAGATCAAAGGTGTTCAACCTTCTTATGCTTCAAGTTCAATTTCTACAAATCGTTCTTTAAAGAATTTTGTCAAATCAAATGATTTTTCAAAAGATCAGATTAGACCTTCCAATCTTTTCTATAATTCTCGTGTTGATAATAAAGATAACCCATCTTTCAAGAAAGTAAACATGGTGTGGAGAGTTAAAGGAACCACTCCTGCTCCAAAGTCACTCGTCTCTGTTAAGAGTGACAAGAACAACACAGCTTTCCACGCTACACATTTTGTGAAAACTGATCGAGTTTACTCTGTTAATAAACTGATCAGCTTATCTACACAGAAGCTGTGTTGCTCTTATTGTGGAGCAAGTGACTTTGTGAATAAAGATCGTGCCAACTATTGGTATGGTACTTATAGTTTCCCAGGTCCTCATAGGGCATCAAATCAACAAGGATCCATCAAAAGATGGATACCAAAATCTTTCTAATCTGTTTTGCGGGACTGTCATGTGCGGTTTTAATTCCTATTATTCACATCACATGACGAGCATTCAAAGGTTATGCCAATTTTGAGGGGGGGTACTATCTCATGAAAGGTAAGTGAACTTCTAACTGAATTCAAAGACCGTGGTAATTCATTCTGGATAACTTACTTGTGTTTGTTATTCTCCAATTTTAAAATTCCATGATTGCCACGTGTCATTTTTTTCTTGATTTAGTTATTTCCATGTCTCAAATGTTTGTTGATTTTTCGATGGAAATACACTCGTTTTTGAATTCCACTTTGTGTTCATAGTTCATCATTTCATGTTAATGATTCAATTCTTTTCTGATATATTAATTGTGACTTGCTCTTCACAATTAAACTTTCTAATCATTGTCTCATTTTTGCAAATATTGTGCTTACTGAGTCAAATTTGTTTTGCGCTTGATTATGTTTCTTGAAATTCTGGTATTTCAACAACGACTTCTGATTACCCCAGATCAGAACTCGGACTTAATTTTTATGACTTCTGATCCTCTCAGATCAGGACTCGTTCTTAAATGTTTGTGACTTCTAAACACCTCAGTTTAGAACTCGTACTTCACTGTTTACTTAACTGATTTACTTGATGCATGAAAGGAGTGTTAGGCATTATATTGTTTCTATGGTCAATCCAGAACCGGAAGGACCTACCCAAGAAACACACATATAGATATCAGTGAGGTGTCTAGATTGTTAGATGAGTTCTGAGTGAAAATAATAAATGGTGAGGCTGTGACAGGACTTAAAAGAATATATTGGTCCTTACCAAACCGAGTCAGTTATCCGGGTAACCACACAAACTATTCATTCTCGTTCTTTGGAGATGAATATTGAAACAGGCATGGACCTAGTGTCGATAACTCGTGTCACCCCACCCAGCCACTCAAGTATCTCACAACAGATGCTTGTTTCATATATTCACGGAGGTTTAGCACATTATCTATCTATTCCTCACTCGCAGGTCTTAGATATTGAAAAAGGAAGACATCAGCTCTGGTCTCCGAACTTCATATTCTACTCACTGTGTCAATTGAATTTTAACTTGCGTCCCGAGTTAAATCAATTTTTGAGCCGATAAGATTTATTTCTTTCACACAAGCACGAGTCTTTGTGATTCCATTTGCATATCTTCGTGATATTGCCGGAACAGTTTGAGAAGTAATTTTTAAATTTTACTTCAGTGATAACTGGAAGTCCTATCAGAGATACCCCATTGCCAACTCTGAACATAGGCCACACAATTTTTTTAAATTGTTGTGATAACAGTTACTAATGTGTTTCTGTGTTAGATTTTTACCCCATGTTGGTTACTTAAAATGTTTTTATCTGGATTTTTTTGCTACTCGTCACTATTGTCTTTGAATGTGCCTGATGCTCCGGATGGTCCTACTCATTATGAGGGGGAGAAAGGGTACAGTTTCAAAGACACCGAATATCAAGTTGAGGGGGAGTTAGCAAAAGCCGAGGGGGAGTAACTGTTGATTTATCAGTTCCGTTATTTGGTCAGTTTCGAAATCCGAAAAGAGTTCAAAGTGCTTACAAGTAATCAATTCTTCTCATTCCTTATCAAGTGGTGTTCGCTTCATATTATTTCCTCCATCGAGCATATTGGTTCTACTAGTTCTTTTAAAGCTGAATTCAAATTCAAGAGCTTTATTCAAGGGGGAGCGTCGAAAGACATGAAAACAAGCAACACCGAAGTGCTTTAAAGATTCAAGAAGAATAGAAGATCAAGACTTGAAGGTTTCAAGAACGATTTTTATTTATATATCTTTAGGGGGAGATTGTTAGGACCATAAATGTCCTACATCTTAGAAAGATATATAAATAATTATATAGTGCTTAATTAGATTTATTATTATTTGTAAAAGCCTTATTTGAGTTAAATAGGCTTATTTGCTTAATGGGCTTAGGCCTTGTTTGTCTAAAGGCCTAAGTATATAAGGTGATGTTAGCCTTAGGACTTAGGTTAGCAATTGATTAGCCATCCAAGAGATTCATTAGAGAGAGAGATATAGTTGTGTTCTTCATTCTAACCTTTGTAACTATCTTGATTTATGAATACGAGAGGGATGACAAATTGAAATAATCAATTGTTCGTGTTAGTGTTTACTGATTTATTGTTACCTGATCAAACTGAGATTCTCAGACCCGTTGTGCAGTTCTTACCGACGGAGGAGATGAGCTTCTTGTTGGTTCTAGGAAGTCCAATCTGTACACTATTGATCTATCAACGCTCAAGCCTAAGAATGACGCATGTCTTATGTCGAAAGCGTCTTTGGAGAAAAGTTGGTTGTGGCATAGACGACTATCTCATCTCAACTTCCGTTACATTCAAAAGTTGACGTTGGGTGATTTAGTCAGAGGTCTACCAGTTCTGAAGTTTGAGAAAGACAATTTCTGTACCGCTTGTGAGAAGGGGAAGATGAAGCGTGCTCCTCATCCACCGAAACCCGAGCCCAACACAAGCAAAGCGTTGGAAATCCTTCATATGGATCTCTATGGTCCGATGAAGACTCAGAGTATTAGTGCCAAACGTTACGTGTTAGTTGTCGTCGATGATTACTCGAGATACACATGGGTCAAGTTTCTACGCTTAAAAGATGAAACACCTGACTTGATCATCTCTTTAATCAAACAGCTTCAAGTGAATCGTCAACAAACAGTTCAGACCGTCAGATCAGATAACTGGACAGAATTTAAAAACAAGACTCTTGATGACTTCTTTAAGTCATTAGGAATAACTCATCAATATTCTGCGGCCAGAACATCTCAGCAGAACGGAGTCGTTGAAAGACGAAACCGTATACTCGTTGAAGCGGCCAGAACGATGCTGTCATATGCTGATCTACCTCTGTTTCTGTGGGCTGAAGCTGTTGCGAGGGCATGCTATACACAAAACCGTTCAATTATACATCGATGGTTTGGCAAGACTCCGTATGAATTGGTTAATAATAGAAAACTGTAATACACTCCTTCCGTGTTTTGGATGCAGGTGTATTGTGCTGAATGATAAGGACAACTTGAACAAATTCAGTCCTAAGGGTATTGAGGGCGTCTTTATCGGATACTCGCTCACATCTAAAGCATACAGAGTCTACCTCAAGTCATCCAGAACTGTGATGGAAAACATCAATGTCAGATTCGACAAAACTGAAGAGATGGCTTCTTTGCAAAACAGTACATAACCCGCGATCTCCGGAATACTAGCATCTGGACAAATCAATCCAATGATGACTAGATCTTCAAACAAGGATCAAGCTTCCACTTCTAATTCTAATCCTAACGAACTTGATTTATTGTTTGAACATTTTTATGATGACTATTTTGGTAATGATAAACCTTATGCATCTGTCAATAACAGGATTCAAGTTGAAACACCACCAGTGCAAGCTACTGTGTCAGGCCCTTCGCCGGTGCTGACTTCATCAAATACTGGTGCAGCTACTCCTGCAACTTCTCCAAGGAACACAACTATGGTATCTATACAAGCACGACAACAAGCATCTACGAGTGGTGCTTCTTCATCTGGAACAACTTTGAATGTCAGTGGTCAGGGTAATAACAACTTTCCTGAACAATCTACTGAATCAGTTCCCGAGGCTGTGCCAATTGTCAATTCTGACAAGCAACCCGCCTCACAACCGGAACCAACACTGACGATCGAGTTGAACTTCGATAAAGATCCTACCCTTATAGACCCCAATGAAGATGCTATATCTCTCCATCCACACTCCATAAAGTGGACATGCAGTCACCCAATTGATCAGGTGATTGGTGATGTATCTGAACCAGTGAAGACTAGATCTGCATCCGCATCCGCAAACGAAGTTTTATATGCACTCTTCTTAAGTCAAGTTGAGCCCTCAACAGTTCAACAAGCCTTAGAAGACCCTGACTGGTTGTTTGCGATGCAAGAAGAGCTGAATCAGTTTGAAGCTTTGAAGGTGTGGAGACTAGTTCCACGACCCAAAGGTAAGACAGTTATCGGTACCAAGTGGGTCCTAAAGAACAAGAAAGACGAAGACGGAATAATTGTGCGAAACAAGGCTAGATTGGTAGCAAAAGGGTATAGGCAACAGGAGGGGATTGATTATGATGAGACGTACGCACCGGTTGCTCGTCTTGAGGCAATTCGGATGTTCCTGTCTTTTGCCGCCTTCAAGAACTTCACTGTCTATCAAATGGATGTGAAGACTGCATTCTTGAACGGTGTCTTAAAAGAGGAAGTGTATGTGTCTCAATCGGAAGGCTTTGTGGACAAAGATAATCCAAATCACGTATATATTCTTGACAAAACCCTCTACGGTATCAAGCAAGCCCCCCGTGCCTGGTATGAAGTCTTATCAACCTTTCTACTAAAAGTTGGCTTTGTGAAAGGTAAAATCGACACAACTCTGTTTACTCTATGCGAGGAAGGTGATATTCTTTTAGTTTAGATTTATGTTGACGATATTATTTTTGGTTCGACTAACCCTGGACTTTGTACTTGGTTTTCTGGCATTATGATGACTCAATTTCAAATGAGTATGATGGGAGAGATTAATTTCTTTCTCGGATTACAAGTAAAACAATTCTATACGGGTATCTTCATTAACCAATCGAAGTATGTGTTTGACATCTTGAAGAAATTCAAGATGGAAAACTGTACGTCGATCGGTACGCCTATGGCTCCTGGATCTAAGATAGGTCCAGATCCATATGGTATTGATGTCGATGTCAAGAATTATAGAGGAATGATCGGGGCTCTAATGTATCTAACCGCTAGTCGTCCAGATATAATGTTTTCAACTTGTCTATGTGCTAGATTTCAGGCCAAACCCAAAGAGTCACACCTCGGCGCCGTCAAAAGAATCTTTCGGTACTTGAAAGGCACTCCGTACCTTGGATTGTGGTATCCCAAGGGAACCGGCTTCGAACTCACTGCATATTCAGATGCGGATCACGGAGGAAGCATGTTGGATAGAAAGAGCACCTCAGGGCACGTCCAGTTTTTGGGGGACAAGCTCGTGAGTTGGTCGTCGAAGAAGCAGAATTGTGTTTCAACATCAACCGCGGAGGCAGAATATGTTGCCGCGGCGAGCTGTTGTTCACAAGTGCTTTGGATGAAGACCCAACTCATGGACTATGGGTTTAAATATGAGAAGATCCCCATTTACTGTGACAGTAAGAGTGCTATTGCTATATCTGCTAACCCTGTCCAGCACACCAAAACCAAACACATTGACATAGGGTATCTTTTCATAAAAGATCATGTTGAGAAAGGAATAGTTGAACTGTATTTTGTTACAACTGAGTATCAGCTTGCCGATCTCTTTACCAAAGCCTTGGATTAAAAATGTTTCAATTTTCTAGTATCCAAGCTCGGCATGCTGAATATGAAAGTTTAACTTCCATATATTGATCATATAATAGATGGAAATATTTGTATCTCAATCTAGACTTCGTATCTAGATTGATACACTCAAATTTTCATCATATTCTATTCTCAATATCTGTTATTTAAATTTTTATATCTTAGTTGTATTACAAATATTTCTTCAACTTGTTCTTTCTTTGTCTTCTTTTAATTGTCTTATCTGTGATTTGTATGATACCTGTATCTGCACAAAGGTATGTTCATGGTTTTAGGGGGAGTTATAGAACCGATCATATGCATAAATTTAGGGGGAGTGTGCATAACTGCCAAATCATGTGCGTGTAGATACATTGTGACTGTTGCTTCCGAGAAGCCAAGGTAAGTGTTCTAACTTGTTTTAAACACTAACTCTTAAATGATGAACACCATTTTTAAAATCTATGCATCATTTAAGGGGGAGTGAAAACTGTGTTTAAAACCTTGAGTGCTGAATCAATTGGAAGTTGGACATCTTCCAATGTGATAAAATCTTTTAAAATTCTATCTGAAAAATGTCCAAGTGTTACTGATATCGCAACCCTCTACTTGCGATACACTTATGAACAGTAACTTATCGCAACCCTCTGTTGCGATAAAACACAAATGAACAGTACTTATCGCAACCCTCTGTTGCGATAAGGTTGAACATGTTGTCGCAATCAGTTCATTGCGATAACATCTGAGTTTATCGCAACCTCTTACTTGCGATAACTCGACACTGTGGCGGTCAACCTTTGGACCAATCAGATGATGCCACGTGTCCAATGTCTCAAGCCTCTATATATACCGAGTGTTTGAATTTCTTATCTCAATTCGAAAAACTCTCAACTTTCTCTCGATCAAACTTTTGAATCTGCGATTTTTATCGAGGCGTTTCAAGACTGAAATCGATTACACTCTGTTCAGATTCACATCGAGGTATGGATTCCAACTTTTCACTCGTTTCCATCCATAAATTCATGCTTAACAGTAAGTTCTAGGGTTTACACTTTCGAACTCATATGTGACTTTACATACTCTTGCTTCAAATCGATATCTATGTTGGTTTCTTTGCTAGAATATTAGGGTTTTTGCTTCTGTGGTACTTGCGAACTCACTGTAATAGGCTAGAAACGAATAGTTGGGCGAAATGTCAATTTCTGGGTTTAAACACTTAGAATAATTTCTCATGTTCAAAACTATCGCAACTTAGGTGTTCTTAGCATTCAAACTTATCGCAACCTTCTATGTTCTTGACATTCATACTTGTCGCAACCATCATACATTCATACTTATCGCAACCCAATAGTTGCGATAACCTTTGTCGCAACTAGTGTGTTGCGATAAACCATTCCTCGCAACCCCTTCATTGCGATAAGGTCACATGTTGCGATAAACCTTTTATGTCTGTTGCGATAAAATCAATACTTAGAAATTGTTTTGGAATTTTTTGAAGAAAAACCAATTTTTTGGCACTGTTCTAAACTTTGACACTGTTCAGATGGCTCATAATGACGGCCATTCATCTGACGAGAACACCGTCATACCGTCGCACCGGTCGTCACATCCGTCGATGAATGCCCGTGATCTAGATGCGGAGCTTCTACCGAGAAGTCTCCATCTTTCCCTTCACGACAACAACCATAACCTTGATCTCGACGTGGCGTTCGACCACCAGATTATCATCGAGATCATCCGCGGCCATCCTCTCCGAACAGTGCTCACAAAGGTTGTCACTGTGCCCCTCATATACTTACAACAGTTTTGGCACACACTACGTTATCATCCTACACACCGACGGGCCCCACATTTTTCTGCAAAAGTCGATCATTTCGATGTTCGACTTACACTTAAGCGACTCCGTCTAGCCTTAGACCTTCCCTTTAACCCAAATTTTGAAGACATGGTTCCCGAAGCCCAACTGTACACACATCCAAAGCTTAGGCTACCAAGATCCACATAACCCTGTCCTAGCCGGCTCATCCAAATTCCAAAGAAAACATCTACCACCCGTCTGTACACCCTATGCTCCATATTCAAACCGATGCATGACGTCAAAGCATATCGGCCTTGACAAATGCAACCTTCCAACCCTACGTATGTTCCATGCATTCGCCTTCAATCGCAACATAGAACTGGTCGAAGACAAAGCACGCCCAAAAAAGAACCGAAACTTCGTGCCATATCAACGGTTCTTCCAGATACTCATCCACCAAATCATGGAGGGCAACCAGGAAATTCCTAGACGCCCAAATGCGGTACAAGGACCGACACAATGGATGCACTATCTGAAGATGCCAGATCATGATGACTTCGTCCACATTGCCGTGATTCCAGAGCCTATACTTGCCTATGCCGACCAGCAGTCTGAGGTAGTTAGGCAGTATAGAATAGCTAATGCACTGATGGTCCAGCCAGAACCGGAGGGACCTCCCCACGGTGCAATCCCATTAGGCGGTGAGGGTTTACATGTTGAGCAGGTTCAAGAACTTGGGGTTCCTGAACGGGAAGAGGTGAGGAGAATATTAAGAGAGAGAGAGAGTGGGTGGGGTGGCGAGGACTGCTGGTCAGGCATCCACAACCAGTGTTGTACGAATTCCTAACCTCTATGACATACCGATGGAATCAGAGGATGATTCAGATTTTGACCCCGATGCTTCGTCATCCGACGATGAAGTATCTGACCAACCACGAGCTGATGATGATTCCGACTCCGATCCTGATCATGACCCTGATGCGGATCTAATTCCGAGACACATCGGTCGGAGTCGACATATTGAGGGTTCCGATGCTGATTCCACTTGGAACGTCGGACCCTCCGGTGATTTTGGTGACATAAGGTGGAATGAGGGAGTCAAAGTAGAAAATATGAATGTGAGCAGCGATGTGGCGAGAAAATAAATGGGAGAGAAAGAGATAGAGTCAGAAAAAGTATTAACTACTGACTCTCCCCAAACCGATCGAAGGCGGGTAGCCACATCTTCTACCAACGAGCGTACGTCGCCGTTGCGTATTGAACAAGCCATGGTGGACCCAACCATGCATAACACAACCCCTCTAAGCCACTCGTCGGCATCCCAATTTGTCGGTGTTTCATTTTCCACAGGGGATAAAGCACAACTGCTATCGGCGATACACTCGGGTCTGCTGATATTAAACAAGGTAGGCTCCTGCCCCGACCACCGCCCTTTATTCCGCGCATGTTGAGTCTAGAGCCTTTTAGACATACATCTTCTCCTAGGCCACGCGCGTCGGCATCCCATCAAGTTGTGAGCTTTCGTGCTCCAACCGGAACACCCCGAGTGCGGCCGCCATTTGTTGGTGCCCTACGAGGAGGGGTGGAAGTCCTGTCATAGTCAACACTACGCCAGCTATGAACACAGGCAGTACGGTTGCTACAACTGCTACTTTAACTGGTAACCTAAGTGGTCTGGATGTTAGATACTTGTTTCCTAATTTTCCACCTGAACAGGTTGTATGCATGCTTGGCCCGCATCCACATTATATCACACTTCCACTTCTGTCGTCTGCTTTTGCTTCTATCGACAGAGCGTACAAGCAACACCGTCAAGCCATGCAAAGTACAGTTGACAGATTAGCAAGAGAAGTGAGCAGAGCCATCAAGGGCAAAGCAGTTGTTGAATCATCGTCAACCCCTCAGGATCAACCATCCAGTGCACAATCCGACCCACAAACACCACCACCTGTTCCGTTACACCAAATCCCTGAAGACCAGCTCAAATCTGAGCTATTAGCCCGACTCTTAGCCAAAGGCAACTCTAGTACGGCTGAAGAAGTTGACCTTGTTGGATTACTCCGACAACATACCCAACCTCAAACCCAAACCCAACCACCTTCTAGCAACGACTTCCAGCGTCTAACCGACTCTATGAGAGACATGACGGAGGCCGTGATGGCAGGATTCACCTCCATCACTGAAAGGCTTAAGGCTGTCGAAGAGAAGTGTGGGACAAGCTCAAGCCTCACAGAAACGAAAACATGATGATCAGGATGATCCTGATCAACATGAGGGGGAGAAGAGAGCAAGGGTTGGTGCGTCCAGTGGTGCGGCTACTGAAAATGTTGGGGGATCAGATCAGCCAGCTAGTGAAAGGGAAACGGGAACCGGTGGAACGGACACTGATATGGTTCAAGTGGATGACATCGAAGTTCTAGCTGATGTCATAACTGGGGTTGAAAAGCCTCCGGTTGTTGACAATAGAACAGCTGAAGAAAGGATGGTGGATTCTATGATCGTGGATTACATCTACATTGATTCTGAGGAAGAACCTGAGAAAACGACTGTCCAAATCAAAGAGGAATTAGAAGACATCTTCGACATCACCGGAGCTATTATGGCTGCTTCGTACTTTCAACATCATCTATCCCACCTGCTTCATTCTGTTCCTCATCAGACTGATTACCCACATTCTTTGAGTATTTCCTGTTAGACATTAAAGCGAGTGGATCTAACTCTTCTTCCTTAACCTCTCTTTTTTCTTCCTTCTCAAATTTCTTCTTTTTCTTAGCTCTCTTTTCATCAGCATCTTCCTCATCATGTTGGAACCACCTTAAAAGTGACCGTCACTGATCGTTTATCATTCCTTATATGATAATTGACAATAACTGAAATCCCTATGTCTGGTAAATATATGATGGGCGTATTTACTATTATTGACATACTATAGGGTTTCCCATTAGATGATTGGAACTATGGGGAATTATAATGCACATAATAAACACCAAGGGTTAAAAGTGTAAGATACTCTTATTATAAATAGAGTACCCTAATCCTTCTTTTAACCCTAATGATATATTGGCTAATAATCCCAGATGTGTGCCTCCCCTAAGATCGGTTCTCTCTCTCAAGAATCGATCATCATCCCATTATCATACAATAATCTCGTTCTGGGAACCCGTCAATCCATGGCAAACATGTTTAACACTTTTACTGGATCCTCAGGATCATCAGGTATGATTTCTTATTATCATGTTTTCATTATCTATCAAATACAAATCATGATTATTCCAACATGTGGTATCAGAGCTTCGGGTTCATAATGATTCATGATTTGTATTTTTTCTTGGTGGTTCTATCCTTGTTTTATTTCGTTATTGTATGCCGTCACATATGAACTCAAGGAATTGAATTGTTAATTCAAATAAAATATACATTGAATTGCAAAACCAAAAATTTCCAGCCGCCGCAAATTTTTTTGGTGGTTCTGTTTTATTTTTTTTCTTTTCATCATCAGCCGCCATATTCAAGAATTTTTCCAGCAATTATAATGCTATTTTTCAAGTTAATTATGCCATGTTCATTGATCAATGTTAATTGTACCGAATTGATCAATGTATAGAATTTTTTTTTCGGTTGAACCTAACTTTTCGGTATAGTTCATCCCGAAAACCTAACTTTTCGGCATAGTTCATGCCGAAAACCTCACTTTTCGGTATCTTGCATACCGAAAACCTTACTTTTCGGTATCTTGCATACCGAAAACCTTACTTTTCGGTATCTTGCATACCGAAAACCTTACTTTTCGGTATCTTGCATACCGAAAACCTAACTTTTCGGCATCTTGCATACCGAAAACCTAACTTTTCGGTTCTTTACATACCGAAAACTTTTCTATTCGGTATAGTGCATATCGAATTCTTTTCTTTTCGGTATGCACTATACCCTTGCACTAATACATATGATTTCATCATTTGTGCCCAAAGGTCAAATATGATTCTCATATTGCATTTTTCCTTTTGCATAATGAACACTGAGTATACTAATTCTGCCCAAAGGTGATTTAGTATACCTGTGTGTCAAGAGGGCTCTCTACATGCATAATTCACACGATGCTCTATTTTGTGCCCAAAGGTCAAAAGATAAGCATTGCGTAGCATGACCCTAACGCTCATGTTTACTTAGATATTAATTATTTCTGCCCAAATGTGATGTAACATCTGAGTAGAGCCTTATTTTGCTTATTGTTTTGGTGTTTACAATAGGTTTACTTATCACTAGCTTCATCACTAAAATGGTCATAGTTATTCTAAGGAATGTTACTGTTAGGCCTACTTACTTTAACATTATTTTGATTACATTGCTTTGTCTGCCTTTTATAGCTAACTAAGTCACTATGATAATCTTCTATAACTTATATCCTCCTTTCTTCCACATCAGTACCTAACTTTGGCATTGAGCCACTTACTGGAGCAAACTTTGCTTCATGGAAGGATCAATTACTTTTAACTCTGGGGATGCTAGACCTTGACCATGCCATTCGCCATGATGAACCCATTGCTATTACTGCTGAGTCCTCTGCAGCTCAGAAAGCAAATTTTGAAAAGTGGGAAAGGGCAAATCGCTTGTCACTAATGATGGTCAAGAACTCCATCAACCTCAGTATCCGAGGAGCTATCCCTGACTCTGATAAAGTCAAAACTTACCTCAAATCTGTTGAGGATCACTTCAAGGGATCGTCTAAGGCACATGCAAGTAGCTTAATGCTACAGATGCTCACTCTGAAATATGAAGGAAATAGCAGTGTCCGTGAACACATTATGAAAATGATTGATATGGCTCATAAGCTTAAGAGTCTTGAGATGGAAGTCTCTGATAATTTTCTGGTGCATTTCATAATGACCTCTTTTCCTGCTCGGTTCGACACCTTCAAAGTTAACTACAACGCTATGAAGGATAAATGGTCGATAAGTGAACTGATTGCAATGTGTGTGCAAGAGGAGGATCGCCTAAAGCTGGTACAACCTGAAGCCGTTCACCTGACAACCACTGGTACTTCTAAGAAAAGGAAGGGTAATCACGGTAATCAGACTGGAAATAAAATCCAAAAGGATAATCAACATGGTGCCGTTGCCTCTAGCTCTAAACCCTTGTCGAGCAAACCTAACTGCAAATTCTGTCGTGCAAAAGGGCACGGACAGAAAGATTGCCCTAAGTTCAAGGAATGGCTAGCTAAGAAAGGTAACATTCTTTATGCAATATTTGATTCCTTTACTACTGATGTCCCTGTTAATACATGGTGGGGTGACTCTGGTTCTATGGTCCATGTGACAAACTCAATGCAGGGATTCCTTACAATCCAGAAGCTACCAAAGGGCCAAAGAAAACTTAGAGTTGGAAGTGGTGATCTCTTAGATGTCGAAGCCATGGGAACTTTAAATTTACATATGAGTACCGGAAAGTGTATTAGACTAGTGGATACCTTATATGTACCGAGAATTACTCGGAACCTTGTATCCATATCTAGACTAGACCTTGAAGGTTATGTAATAATTCATGGTTGCGGCAAGATTGCTATTACTCATAATAATGAATTACTTGGTCGAGGTTTCTTGGATGGATTACTGTATAAATTAGAACTGGATCATAATTTCTCACAGTCTTTGTTGTCTCTTAATATTGATGACGTAACTAAAACAACAAAATCACCTAAACAATTAGAGAATTCCTCCATGTTGTGGCATAAACGTCTTGGTCACATCTCACGAGATCGAATGACTCGACTCGTAAAGGATGGAATCTTACATTCTCTTGATTTCAGTGATTTTGAAACATGTATTAAGTGCCTCAAAGGCAAAATGGCGAAAGGGAATAAGAAAGGAGCTACTAGAAGTTCCAACTTGTTGGAAATAATTCACACTGACATTAGTGGTCCTTATCCCGCATCAATCACATGACATACATCATTTATTACATTCATTGACGATTATTCGCGTTATATGCACCTATATCTGATTAAGGAAAAATCTGAATCCTTACAAACTTTTATTGATTTTAAAACTTTGGTTGAAAACCAACTTGATCATAAAATAAAAGTTGTGAGATCAGATAGAGGAGGTGAGTATTATGGTAGACATACTGATATTGGTCAAGCTCCTGGTCCTTTCTATAATTTTTGCAAGGAACATGGCATAATTAACCAATACACCATGCCTGGTTCTCCTCAACAAAATGGTGTTGCTGAAAGGAGAAACAGAACCTTAATGGACATGGTGAGAAGTATGCTTGCTAACACTAACTTACCTACTTTCCTCTAGACTGAGGCATTAAAAACAACCGTTCATATACTCAATAGGGTTCCATCAAAATCTGTCCCTAAAACTCCTTATGAAATCTGGACAGGTAGGAAACCGAGTCTAAAATATATGAAAGTATGGGGCTGTCCTGCCGAAGCAAAAGTCTATAACCCTAACTTAAAGAAACTGGATCCTAAAACCCTTACATGTTTCTTTATCGGTTATCCTGATAACTCAAAAGGTTATCGTTTTTACTGTCCTTCCCACACTACGAGCATCATTGACACGCAGCATGCCACATTTCTTGAGAACTCAAAGATCAGTGGGAGCACGACAAATCATGACTCAGATTTGCAAGAAGTACAAGAAGCGGGGGGAAACCATTCTTCCGGTATCTTTATTCCTCCGATAATTCCTCTTGTACCCACCGCTGCTCCTAATATCACTGATCCTGCTCCTCCTAACCAAAACGCCGAGGGAACATCATCATCGCCTCTTGTACCCAACGCTGAGCATAATATCATTGATCCCACTCCTCCTGTTACTGAACCTGATAATCAACTCAGGAGATCATCTAGGGCACGCAGGGCCATAAATTTTGATGATTTCGTAACCTTTTTATCTGAAGTTGAGAACATTGGAAAGCTTACTGATCCTACCTCTTATCGAGAAGCCATTAATAGTGATCAGGCCACTCAGTGGAATGAAGCCATGATTGAGGAGCTTAATTCCATGCAACATAATGATGTTTGGGACTTGGTTGAACTTCCTGAAGGATCCAAAACCATCGGTTGTAAATGGGTCTTCAAAACCAAATTAGACCCGAAAAGAAAACATCGAACGCTATAAGGCCAGACTGGTTGCAAAAGGCTTTACTCAAAAGGAAGGAATCGATTATCAAGAGACCTTCTCTCCTGTCTCTCGTAAAGATTCTTTAAGGATCGTCATGGCACTTGTAGCTCATTATGATTTAGAGTTACATCAGATGGATGTCAAGACCGCTTTCCTGAATGGAGACTTGCAAGAAGATGTATACATGCGACAACCTGAAGGATTCATTCCAGAAGGTAAAGAGCATATGGTCTGCAAGTTGAAGAAATCCATTTATGGGTTGAAGCAGGCATCACGACAATGGTACCTCAAGTTCCATAAAATCGTAAAAGGGCAAGGTTTTCTAAAGAATCAAGTGGATCAATGCACCTATCTCAAGATCAGTGGGAGTAACTTTATAATCCTTGTCTTGTACGTAGATGACATCCTACTAGCAAGTAACAACTTGGATATGCTGCATGAGTCGAAGCGGATGCTTTCGCAAAATTTCGACATGAAAGATCTCGGTGATGCCTCTTATGTCATTGGTATCGAAATACATCGAGATAGGCATAATGGTGTTTTGGGTCTTTCTCAAAAGGCATATATTGAACGTATCTTAAAACGCTATAACATGCAGCACTGTACACCCACTGTAGCTCCAGTAGTTAAAGGGGACGTATTTGGTTCTTTCCAAGCTCCGAGCACTGAGATTGAAAAGGAAGAAATGAGGATGATACCTTATTCGTCTGTAGTAGGGAGCATTATGTATGCTCAGGTCTGTACTCGTCCGGATATCGCTTATATCGCTGGTATGCTGGGACGTTACTTATCTAATCCCGGAATAGCACACTGGAAAGCGGCTAAAAAGGTTCTTCGATATCTGCAAGGGACCAAAGACTACAAATTAACTTATAGAAGAAGTGACAACTTAGAAGTAGTAGGTTATTCTGATTCCGATTTTGCTAAATGCAAGGAAGATAAAAAATCTACTTCTGGGTACATATTTATGTTGGCAGGTGGACCTATCTCCTGGCGGAGTCATAAACAGAAACTGACTACAACATCCACCTTGATGGCTGAATACGTTGCCGTTTATAATGCCACTTGTTATGGGATGTTGTTAAGGAACCTGGTCAGTGGACTCAAAATCGTCAACTCCATTTCTAGACCATTGAAGCTTTACTGTGATAACTCAGCTGCCGTAACTTTCTCGAACAGTAACAGTTCAACTGGCGATGGGCTGTATCTTGATACAAAGTATCTGTTTGTGCGCGAACGGGTTGAGGAAAATGTCCTTTGTATCGAGTACATAAGTACAAAAGATATGCTAGCGGATCCAATGACCAAAGGTCTTCCCCCTAACGTCTTCGTAGGACATGTGTCGAAGATGGGGCTTACAAAGGACTTAATTTAATAGCACATTGTACTTATTGGTCATTATTATTATCTTAATAAAAAATTTCCTCTATATTCAGATTTTGTTTGTCCATTAGTTATGCCTTGAGCTCATAATGGTGTATGGACATTATTATAACGAAATTTGTCTTAGTCAGTTGATCATTGCTTATTCAGTTTTAAATTTGAGTCATAGTTTGACTAGTGGGGGTCCTGAGTTGATATTCTTCTCTACGGCTGTACTTATCAGCTATGATTTCAGTTTAAAACAATATGAGTATTATCCCGGCCGGACTTATTGGTACTCATAGATAAAAGATCGCTTGGTCAAGTGGGAGAATGTTGGAACCACCTTAAAAGTGACCGTCACTGATCGTTTATCATTCCTTATATGATAATTGACAATAACTGAAATCCCTATGTCTGGTAAATATATGATGGGCGTATTTACTATTATTGACATACTATAGGGTTTCCCATTAGATGATTGGAACTATGGGGAATTATACTGCACATAATAAACACCAAGGGTTAAAAGTGTAAGATACTCTTATTATAAATAGAGTACCCTAATCCTTCTTTTAACCCTAATGATATATTGGCTAATAATCCCAGCCGTGTGCCTCTCCTAAGATCGGTTCTCTCTCTCAAGAATCGATCATCATCCCATTATCATACAATCATCTCGTTCTGGGAACCCGTCAATCCATGGAAAACATGTTTAACGCTTTTACTGGATCCTCAGGATCATCAGGTATGATTTCTTATTATCATGTTTTCATTATCTATCAAATACAAATCATGATTATTCCAACACATCATGCTTCAAGGTTTCATACATCTCTTGTAGAGGCAACTCAGCTAACTTAGCATTCTGTTTCATTCGGTGAGCATACTTCTTCCATTCCGGTTGAAGAACACTCAGGAATTTCACATTGTGCTCAATTCTTGACTTTTCTATATTGTACCTATTCAGCTCATTCAAAATAGTAGTGAAACGGTCATAAGCAGAATCAAGTGCCTCTCCTTATGTTTGTTTAAAGTTTTCATACAAATTGATGGCGTTGGAGATTTTTATCTGGTTCTCCACTTCAGATCCTTGATACAGCTTTATCAACTCGTCAAACATAGCCTTCCCAGAATAGTTTTTGCTATCTACCTTTCGATAAATATCATTGGTCAAGGCTTGAATAACTAGGGACTTTGCCATTTTGTCTCCATAATGCTTTTTCTTTTGTTCAGGATCATAATGTAATGAAATAACTTCAACCCACTCTGGAATTGGCTCACCATCAGTAGCAATTCCTCTTCTCATTTGTTTCTACATACGGCCATTCTCAAGTGAATTAGTAATATATTCCCCGTTCTCTTGTCGCTCGACATAATCTATGAATCTGTCTTTCCATATCTTAAACTCCTTGGGAAAAAGAATAGGTGGTTTGTCCTTCGACTCAATAGTCAAGATGTCTCTCGCTGTCATCTTTAGATTACTTGTTTACGATCGTTAAGTATTCCTTAGATTTGATTAGAAAAAATTAGTTTCACACTGTCTTGTCTCAACCCACTGTTTGTCTCAACCCACTTCTGTCGCAACACACGTCTTGTCGCAACCAAAGACTTGTCGCAACCAAAAACTTGTCTCAACCAACAAGTTGCGAAAGATGCCAAAACCTTGTCGCAACAAATAGGTTGCGATACAACTTCAAAAGGATTCTTATCGCAACAGAAGATTGCGATAAGTACTGTTCACAATAAGGATGGTTGCGATAGTTGAGTCTTGTCGCAACAGATAGTTGTGATATACTACTGTTCACTTTGAAAAATTGCGATTATAACGGCTTGTCGCAACAGAGGGTTGCGATACTATACTGTTCACTTCTTATGGATTGCGATAGTTATGAATACACAAGAACACTGAGAGTTGCGAAAGTTATGAATACTCAATAACACCGAGGGTTGTGATAGTTATGAGTATCAAATGATCTTAAGTCGATTCTTCCAAAATGATCCAATTACTCTGAAAATTGGTACGCAGGTTCGCAATAATATTCTGGACAACTTTAATTCTTCAAGTTTGGTCCATAAACCACTAGAATAGTGATTTTCAATCCAAAACAGTAGGTTTTCTTCAAAAGTCCAAAAATACAAGTTTTTCACAAATTGAGACTAATCCTGGTGCAATTGCGGAATCAAAACACACATGGATGATAATCAAACACTCCTAGACCAATTCTAATCCATTTGAAGCACTCAAATGGCTAGAATCAATAAGAAATGAATGAAAAATGAAGAACACTCAAAATTTGCAAAAACTTTCAAAATCCTAATCTGGTCTAAGTGATACTATGCTCTGATACCAATTGTGATCCCAGAACAAGTAATCAAAGATGGCCACCAATATATATCAAATGAAGAACAATCACACAAGTACAATATAGAAATGTAGAGAGAATAGTAGTGTATGTGTGTACTTGTGTGTGTAGCAATTAGATGACCTACATGAAATCTAGGCTAAGCATACAATATATACTATGTAACTTAGCAATGACAATAATAGTCCTATACATGGTAAAACTATGAATATTACGCACTAACAGATCATCAGACCAGAGTAAACCTCAAAAGACCAAACAAGCAACTGCAAGACATCCAAGGTAATCATGTCTACACTATTTTAGAGAAACCTGAACTCGGAGTTGTATACTTTAACCAAGAGATGAAGAAAAGATTCCTGAGAATCTGCGAAACAAACAAGTACAGTGACGGAACCTTCAAGATGATACATGTCAATCTAGAGAGCAAGCTGAGACTTGATGAAAGCGGGGAGGTAAAGCTCAAGGAAAAGGAGAAGCGGCTCATAAAACAAGACTTGTATGCTATCACCTATAAAAGAGAGTACCGGAACGCGTTGAGAAGATTCAAGATCATCTTTGGGATCCGGAAGAAGCACGTGAACCCGGTGAACGCTTAGATCTAATGCCTCTACGTTGGTACAAAGGGGGAGATTGTTAGTGCTCTATTTAGCACCTTGTACCAAGTAGAGGGGCTAAAGTGGAACTTTATATTTGCAAACTATAAATAGATTTTCCCTTGTAATATTTTATTATGTCATTCCATTCCACACACACAAGTACAATGTATTGCACTTTCTCTTCTCTACATCATATTGTACTTGGGGATTTAATACTTGTTAGGACACAAAATGTCCTAATTATAAGATAGTTTTGTAAAGGGGTATTAACTGTCATATGGGCTTGGGTTATGTTATAAGGGCTTGGGCTTAACTATGTAACAAGGGGTATTTATAGATAAGTGTGTGTAATTAGGGTTAGCAAGTGTGATTCACAATGTAGGCCAAGGTGTTTGTGTGTGTAAACTAGAGAGAGATCCATTCTCTCTCTAGGTGTTCTCTTCCATTTCAATAATACACCATTTATCCTTAATATCTCATCTTGTTACTATCTTCATCAATATATGAATCGTTGCCTTGTTATAATGGGACTAACAAGTGGTATCAGAGCCAAAATTGAAGAAATCAATCATCGATACGGTCATTCTGCAACGATTCACGATCTACAGCCCAATCTGGTATGAAACAGTAATTTTTTTGGACTTTTTGTTGCACACACTGTTTTAGGGATTGAAAAACACTTTTCTGTTGGTTTTTTGGACAAATCTCGAAGCATTAAAGTTGTCCAGAATACCAGTGCGCATCTACGTACCAATTTTCAGCCAAAACGGATCATTTTTGAGGATTAGACTTAAGATTATTTGAATCTTCATCCTTATCGCAACTGCAAGTGTTCTTCATGTTCATCCTTATCGCAAGTGGCATATATTCATACATATCGCAATCTTCAGCTCATGAACAGTACCATATCGCAAGGGTCTCTTGCGACTTGGTTCATATCGCAATCTTCAGCTCATGAACAGTATCATATCGCAAGGGTCACTTGCGACTTGATCCATATCGCAACTCAAAGCTTTTTGAACAGTACCATATCGCAACCTTCTGTTGCGATACGACAAGATTTTCCTTGTTGCGATATCACTTTTTGCGACATCAGTTTATTGCGATATCAGTTTATTACGATATCAGTTTATTGCGACATCCGCTTATTGCGATATAATTTGAGTTGCGACAAGTGTGTGGTTGCGACAAGGTTTGTGTTGCGACAAAAGGGTTAAAAATGTGTATTTGCGACTGTTTCTGGAGATCAAGCGGAACCCCCGTGCTTAGTCTCAGGAGGGGGGCATTGTTCTTGGTTTTTAGCATAAAGCATGTGTGACATCATTCCCATATTTAGGCTGTCACATACATATATAGCAACGGTCATTGCTTAATAGACCTCAAGTTTGCCAAGATATTCAGAAGATGGGTGTTGGAATTCAGTCTTTGGTTGAATTGAATTAGACGTTTGAGCATTTGCAATCATTATTCTGGAGTTTTTGATTGACGATGCTAGACCGTTGAGTGCTCTTAATCATTCTTCTGACCTGATCAATCATAATTGTGAGTGCTTGCAATCATTGTTCTGGTGCTTTGGTTGTGATTCAGACTCTTGAGTGCTTATAATCATTCAGCTATTTCTTGAAGATTGAAGTTCCGGATTTTCATCATTCGGTGTTCTGATATTTTGGGGATGAGCATTTTTCTACAGTTGATGAACAATGTTACTTATGGAGTTCTTCTAAACCCTACCTTATAGTGTATGCTTCTATATGTTTCCTCTTTCGAGCAAATCCGAATCACGCTCTTAAGCTGAATTCCTATTCAACTCGCGGCTTATTGACGGATTTGGTGTTATAGAATGAGTTTGCATTTGGTTAATCACGCAACAACTCGCTCGTTATCTTTCTTGTGAGCTTATCAGTACGAGCTAGAGTTTCCACATTTATGAAGATGTTTTTCGTGCATTCGGTCGAGACATTGAATCCGATTTTTCAAGGTTGAAATATAAAGAGTAAGAGTCTATTTCAAGGGGGAGCCTAGACTACATTTGAAGAATTGCATCACTACGGTTTTCTAAAGAAATCAAGGGGGAGAAGAACTGAAGATCTTTCGAGACGGGTGATTCCTTTACAAAACTATAGGGGGAGATTGTTAAGACACAAAATGTCCTAATTATAAGATAGTTTTGTAAAGGGGTATTAATTGTCATATGGGCTTGGATATAGTGTTATGGGCTTGGGCTTAATAGTGTAACAAGGGGGGTATATAATGTTTAGTGTGTGTAATTAGGGTTTAGTTAGTAAATTGCAATGTAGCCTCCATAGTGTGTAAGTGTGTGTTCTAGAGAGAGAACCATTCTCTCTCTAGGATAGTTCTTCCACATGAATAATACACCACTTTGATTATATTATCTATTCTTGTTACCAATATATCAATATATGAATCGTTGCCTTGTTCAAATGGGACTCACAATACTAATAGAGGGATGACTTCTTGAGCTAAATTGTTATTGAATGCTTGTTCCGGGATCACAAAATCCATCAAAGTCGCGTTCATCCACGCTTACAATATCCCATACGTGGTATACTCAAAGTCACGCTCTGTCACTTTCGAAACCTCACATGCAATATCAAACGAATTTTCACATGCTTGTCACATTCATTCTTGCGTCCAATCTTAATTAGTCCTAGCAAGGAGAATTTCTCACATCGCTTCTCTTCTTGCATTAATTTATTCATACAGATTCTCTTACATATTGCTTTCCTGTCATTCAAACTCACACTTTTATATATATATATATATATATATATATATATATATAGAGAGAGAGAGAGAGAGAGAGAGAGAGAGAGGATCATGCGAAAAGGGATACCATATGCGAGAAGGCGAGAAGGAATCCTAGCCAATCATTTATTAAATTAATTTTTTATTTAATAATCATTAATTAGTAATTAATAAGGGTATTAATGACTTTTCATTTATGTCCATATGTTGATCCGATTTGCATTCCTTGTGAATCGGGATTTCATATCAAATTACCAAATTGTTATCTATCTAATTAAATTGAAGATTCTACAAAGGCGATAACATTTATTGGATGATTAATCATCGTCTTCTCCTCAAGTCGTTCATCTCCAGAAGTTGCTTCGATTTTGGAAAAAAAAACATTCAATAAATCCAAGTCAAAAGCCTTTCGAGTTTGAAGTTTCTTCGCTTAACGTATCTAATGATGATAATTCTAGGATGGGATGGAGTTGTTTTTAGATGATGAAGATGCAACATGTTAGATTTTATTAACATATTGTATATGTGGTTGTTACACATGTAATCATATATGATTGCCTTATTTACTCACACATTATTACATTGTTAATTATATATGATTACATTGTTAATCATTTTTGCACTTCACTATTAATCATGTGTGATTACACAGTGTAATCATGTGTGATTACACGGTGTAATCATGTGTGATTAGATAGTGTAATCATGTGTGATTACACTGTAAATCATGTATGATTACAACATCAACGCTTTAAAGAAACCGATGGGAATATGCAGAGCATATCATCAATGTCGAACCATACACCGCTTCAAATGGTGGTTACCTTGTTTTCGAACCCTATTCTCGGTTTTTTTGACAATGGCAACCATATTTTGGAGAAAGAACTCGTACTGGGTTGTTATTAGTAGTGGTTACCTTGTTTTCGAACCCTAATCTCGGATTGGAGAAAGAACTCACTTAATTGGGTTTACGATAGAGAGAGAAACTGATTTGTGATAGAGAATTCAAGAATCCAACTGCAGTGGAGAAAGAACTCACTGAATCCAGTCGACGTGGAGAAGGAACTCGATGATTGTATCTTCGATGTAGAGCTCGTGCTTGTAGAACTCGTGAATTGGGTTTCGGTAGAGAGAGAAACTGATTTGGGTTTGATATGCTTAATCATTGTCTGGTTAGTTGATATCTTTTAGATATATTCTAATACAAAAAAAATCGCACATATATTTATCTTCACATTTAAATTGTTTTCTTGTTCCATTTTTGCCCTTTATGATTAAATTCCAGCAATTTTTAAAAAAATTAGTCCAATATTTTACAAGTTTGCCATCATTAATGATGACCATTGATTTAATTAGGTGGTTGACTAGGATTTCTTCTCGCCTTCTCGCATATGGTATGCCTTCTCGTTTGAACCTGTCCCTATATATATATATATACATATAAACAACGTTTAACATAACTTACTGAAGTCTTACTTGAATCCACATTCATATTGATCATGTTCGAAACCTCACACACACAAATATATATATATATATATATATATATATATATAGAGAGAGAGAGAGGGAGAGAGAAAGGTTCAAACGAGAATGCTAACTATTTACGAGAACACGAGAACGACCGTCCATGTACAAAATCACATGTGATTCACGTACAAAATCACATGTGATTTTACACTATCTGGATTTTGTACGTGATTTGTACAAAATCACATGTGATTTTACACTACCTGGATTTTGTACAAAATCACATGTGATTCACGTCCAGATTTCCAGGTAGTGTAAAATCACATGTGATTTTGTACGTGAATCACATGTGATTTTGTACATGTGCGTCCGTTCTCGTATTGTCGTAAATAGTTAGCGTTCTCGTTTGAACCCTCTCTCTCTCTCTCTATATATATATATATATATATGGGGCCTAATCAAATGAGAACTAGGTTATCTGTGGTAACCGTGAGATCCAATGTGGACCACTAGTGTAAAGAAAATAGTTTTATTATTAATTAAACATTAAAGGGTAATTTAGTAATCTATATGTTTTGACAGCTCATAAATCTATCCCTATATTTTTCCATATCTCATGGCTCATCAAATCAACCCGTAAAAATAGTTTCTTTCTTTCCCTCTACCTCAATCTCACCGACAACCAAACTCCGATCCAACACCCCTCAAGAGACCTGATGATGTTTTTTCTCTCCTTGATCCAACACCAGTAATCAAAGAGTTTCTCAACATCCACCGTCGGCCTCCAAAGTTGTTGTATGGGTATTGTCGTTGGTCGCCTCTATCATCACTTTCTCCCTTCGCTCCATCATTGATCACCGTCGCCTCTCTCCTGTTGTCGCTTACCATCTTCGTCGTCATCTATTATCAACGATCATCTTTGTATCCATTAACATCCACCGTTTCCAATCAACTCTTGAAATCTTCCAACTATAACCCAACATTCAAACAACTCCAATATGTGTGCGTATGTGTGTGTCGGGGTTTTGAAGATGGATCCAGTATGCGTTTTGGAGTTTGCCAAATATGGATTTGGTATTTGTGTCGGATTTCATCGAAGATGGTGTTAGGACACTAAATGTCCTAATTATAAGATAGTTTTGTAAAGGGGTAATTAATAGTAATATGGGCTTGGATATAGTGTAATGGGCTTGGGCTTAATAGTGTAACAAGGGGGTATATAATGTTTAGTGTGTGTAATTAGGGTTTAGAGTGTGTCTATTGCAATGTAGCCTTCAAGGTGTTTGTGTGTGTTCTAGAGAGAGATCCATTCTCTCTCTAGGTTGCTTTCATCTTGAATAATACACCACTTTGATTATCTATCTTCTTGTTACTATCTCTATCAATATATGAATCGTTGCTTTGTCAAAATGGGACTCACAAGTGGTATCAGAGCCAAAATCGAAGGAATCAATCATCGATACGATCATTCTGCAACGATTCATCATCAACAGCCCAATCTTGGTATGAAACAGTCATTTTTTCGGATTATTTTGTTGCACACACTGTTTTGGGATTGAAAAACACATTTCTGTTGGTTTTTGGACAAAACTCGAAGTATTAATGTTGTCCAGAATACCCTCGCGCATCTACGTACCAATTTTCAGCCCAAACAGATCATTTTTGAGGATTAGACTTAAGATTATTTGAATCTTCATCCATGTCGCAACCTTAAGTGTTCTTCATGTTCATCCATGTCGCAATGGTCATATATTCATGCATATCGCAATCCACTGCTCATGAACAGTACCAAATCGCAATGGTCTATTGCGACTTGGCCTCCAAATCGCAATGGTCTATTGCGACTTGGCTCCAAATCGCAATCCACATCACGATGAACAGTACCAAATCGCAATGGTCTATTGCGACTTGGCCTCCAAATCGCAATTGCCTATTGCGACTTCGATCCCGAATCGCAATCCATTACACTATGAACAGTACCAAATCGCAACCTTCAGTTGCGACTTGGGTGAACTTTTACCTATTGCGACTTCAGGTGCTGCGACTTCAGCTATTGCGACTTCAGTGCATTGCGACTTCAGTACATTGCGACTTCAGTGTGTTGCGACTCTGGGTTTTAACATGGTTTGTGTTGCAACAAAGGGTTAAAATGTGTAATCATGACTGTTTCTAGAGATCCAGATGGTATCCAGACGGTTAGCGGAACCCCCGTGCTTAGTCTCAGGAGGGGGGCATTGTTCATGGTGCTTAGCATAAAGCGCATGCGACATCATTCCCATATTTAGGCTGTCACATACATATTGCAACTGTCAATGCTTAATAGAGCTCAAGTTTACCAAGATTTTCAGAAGATGGGTGTTGGAATTCAGTCTTTGGTTGAATTGAATTAAACGTTTGAGCATTTGCAATCATTATTCTGGAGTTTTTGTTGACGATGCTAGACCGTTGAGTGCTCTTCTGACCTGATCAATCAGAATTGTGAGTGCTTGCAATCGTTGTTCTGGTGCTTTGGATGTGATTCAGACTCTTGAGTGCTTATAATCATTCAGCTATTTCTTGAAGATTGAAGTTCCGAATTTTCATCAGTCAGTATTCTGATATTTTGGGGATGAGCATTTTTTTACAGTTGATGAACAATGTTACATGTGGTGTTCTTCTAAACCCTACCTTATAGTGTATGCTTGATTATGTTTCCTCCTCGAGCAAATTCGAATCACGCTCTTAAGCTGAATTCTTATTCAACTCGCGGCTTATCGACGGATTTGGTGTTATAGACTTAGTTTGCATTTGGTTAATCACGCAAAAACTCGCTCGTTATCTTTCTTGTGAGCTTATCAGTACGAGCTAGAGTTTCCACATTTATGAAGATGTTTTTCGTGCACTCGGTCGAGGCATTGAATCCGATTTGTCAAGGTTGAAATTTAAAGAGTAAGAGCATATTTCAAGGGGGAGCCTAGACTACATTTGAAGAATTGCATCACTACGGTTTTCTAAAGAAATCAAGGGGGAGAAGAACTGAAGATCTTTCGAGACGGGTGATTCCTTTACAAAACTATAGGGGGAGATTGTTAGGACACAAAATGTCCTAATTATAAGATAGTTTTGTAAAGGGGTAATTATTGTTATATGGGCTTGGATATAGTGTTATGGGCTTGGGCTTAATAGTGTAACAAGGGGGTATATAATGTTTAGTGTGTGTAATTAGGGTTTGAGAGTGTGTCTATTGCAATGTAGCCTCCAAGGTGTTTGTGTGTGTTCTAGAGAGAGATCCATTCTCTCTCTAGGTTGCTTTCATCTTGAATAATACACCACTTTGATTATCTATCTTCTTGCTACTATCTACATCAATATATGAATCGTTGTCTTGTTAAAATGGGACAAACAGATGGAATCTGGAATTTTGCCGATGAGAAGAAAGTGGTATATGGAGTTTCATCGATGAGAAGGAAGTGGATCTTGTGTTTTGACGGAGATAGATCTGTACCAACATTAAAAATCATTATTACTTTGAGTGTATCACAATGGTAATCACATTTATCTAAATCACTTGTTCTATTCAATTTTTGTTCCCTGCGTATCACAGTGATAAACAATGTGTATCACAGTGATACACAATGTGTATCACAGTGATACACAATGTGTATCACAATGATACATTGTCTTAAAGTTTAGAAGTATTGAGTATCATAATATGTATCATCGTTGTTTACAAAGTGTATCACATTGTATCTTCATTGTTTTATGACTTTTATGTTAGTGCTTAAATGTTTATTGTACCAAGTAGAGGGACTATATTTGTCATAGGGGTATTCTACACCCTAGGTATATAATGTTTGTTTCTTTCCCTTTAGGGAATTAGGTCATCCATCACACACACTAGCCACACACACTCAAGAGAGAGTTCTTCATTGTAATTGTGCGCTATTGATTCTTTAATGATATAGAGATGGCTTCTTTAATGTTTATACATTGATTACTTGTTATGGGATCACAATTGGTACCAGAGCTTGTAAATCTTTGATTTGATTAGGTTTGAGTGAAATATTTCCATTTTTGAGCGTTCTTCATTTTCTTCAATTTTTGATTGATTTTAGCCATTAGAGTTCTTCTAATGGATTGGAATTGATCAAGGGTTATTTCTAGGATAGTCCTGTGCGTTTTATTCCGCAAAAATACAAGGATCGAAGCTCAGATTGGATAGTTTTCTTCATTTTCGTACTTTAACTTTCTGCACACTGTTTTGGATCGAAAACCCATTTTCTGTTGGTTTTTGGTTAAAACTTGAAGTTCTAAAGTTGCTCAGAATAGCCTCGCGAACCTACCCACCAAATTTCAGCCTCATCCGATCTGTTTTGAAGATTCGACCTTGAATCTTCATACATATCGTAATCCACTAACCTTCATCATTGTCGCAATCGTCTATTGCGACTTGGCTCCCAAATCGCAATCGTCTATTGCGACTTTCCCCAAATCGCAATCCATTACACTTTGAACAGTACCAAATCGCAACCTTCAGTTGCGACTCGGGTGAATTTTTACCTATTGCGACTTCGGTTATTGCGACTTCGATTGTTGCGACTTCAACTGTTGCGACTTCAACTGTTGCGACTTCAGTGTTGCGACTTCAGTGCTATTGCGACTTGGTTTGGGTTGCGACTTTAAGTGTGTTGAGACATAAACTTAAAACTTTAAAAGTAACTCCTAATCAGATTAATCAGATTTTTAACGATCAACAACAAGTAATCCAAAATGACTGCCAGAGATATGTTGACTATTGGTTCAAAAGATAAACCACCTGTTCTTTTCCCGAAAGACTTTAAAATTTGGAAAGACAGATTTCTTGACTGCGTTGAACGACAAGAAAATGGAGCTCTTATCCATGAATCCTTGATGAACGAGGTTCTACGAGAGGTTCGTGAACCCGACCCAAATGGTAACAACGTAGTTATTCAGCCAAAGGACTACACGGGTGACAATTTGTTGAGATACAAAGCCGATAAAGCGGCTAGGTCATTGGTTATGCAAGCCTTAACCAACGACATATATCGAAAGGTTGACAGTTTGAGTGAAACAGGTAAAGGTATGTTTGATGAACTTATCAAATTATACAAAGGGTCAGAAGTGGAAAACCAGCTGAGAATCTCAAATGTCTTCAATACGTATGAGAATTTCAAGCAAAAGGAGGGTGAGAGTTTAGATAAAGCATATGATCGTTTCACAACTATCCTAAATGATCTCAACAGTTACAAAGTATCAAAATCCATCATGGAGACTAATGTGAAGTTCTTGAACGTGCTTCAGCCCGAGTGGAAGAAGTATGCTCATAGGATGAAACAGAATTCTCAACTGGATTCTCTTCCGTTACAACAAATGTTTGAAACCTTAAAACAAGATGAAGATGATGCTGAGCTGAAAAGGAAGAAGTTGATGAAGAATGAGAAGAATGGTAAGAAGGAAAAGAAGATGGTGGGGTCTGAGAATAAGGCAGAAGAAGATGGGCTTGATAGTGAACCGTTAGCATTGATGTCAAGAAAAGCTAAGGGCAAGATTGTTCAGAGAGAAGAATATGAGTTAGACCAAGCTGACTTGGATGAAGCAGAAAGCTTAAGGCAGGCTATGATACTTCTTTCCAAGGCCTTTCAACACAGATTTGTAAAAACTCCTGGATCAAATAACCAACGTTACTCATCTGGTTCTAAAAACTTTGAACACAAGAATCGGATTGAGTCAAAGAAGTTTGATGATCATAGGGAAGATGGTAAAAGGCCGGAGGTGAAGAAGTATGGTGATAAAAAGGATGAAGAGCAAAAGTGCTACAACTGTGGGAAGACCGGTCATTTCTCCAAAGATTGCTGGAAACCGAAAGTGAAGAATTCTGACTACTACAAGCAGGAGGCATTGTTAGCTGAACAGAAAGAGTCAGGAATTGAGCTTCCAGTGGAGGAAGAATTTTGGTTGGACCAGACAGATGATGAAGCAGAGGAAGATACGGCTGCTTTCGCTAGGATGTGCTTGATGAGCAGAGATGATGAGGATTCAGAGGCTGATGCGGCGCCTGAGACAGGTGAGGTAGATCTCTGCACTATTAATCATTTTGGTAATCAGTTTAAAGTTTTTCAATTAAAACTTGATGAACAAAGTGAGAAACTCATTAAGGCACATAAAACAATTGAACTTCAAAGACAAACAATCATTGACCATAAAAAGTTAAATGATGATTTGAAAATTGAACGGGTTGAAATCGAAAAATCACACACTTATTTCCGAAGAAAAATGGATGAAATGGGAGAAAATGTAAGAATTGCTGAAAATAGGAAGAATGAACTTGAACAAATGTTGCGTTCTTACAAAGATATTAATAACGAATTGTCTGAAAAGGGAAGTGATCTAGAAGCGAAACTGTATAAACTTGGTCAAACTGAACAAACCATTTTTCTAAACACACCAAAGAATTTCAGGTATTACAATTCGAAATGGGGTTTGGGATATGACAATCCTCATTATTTGGAGAATGCTTTGAAAAAGGCACCTTGTATATACAAGTTTCAATGGCTTAAGTATCTAAAAGATCCTAAATTCAAGATTAAATGGCTTAATGAGGAGGAACAAGGAGTTGAGGAAGAAGTTAAAAGAAAGACAACTGTAACCATACAACTTCCTTATATTTATGGTCAGGCAAATAGGAAGGCAATGCAAGATAAGAAAACCTTGCCTAATGACTATTTTGAAAGCTATATTGTTCAGCCACCAAAGGGAACTATATCAAAACCCGTTTCTGAAGGAAAAATATATTATCCTCCCTTGGTGCTTGAACAAAAGCTTGTCGATCTTGAATTGAATATTAAAAGCAAAATTGAAGAAGTCAGAAATGACGATCAACTTGCTTTTGATATTGAAAAGGAAGTGATGATAACTGTTTTGATAAATACCATGAATGACAAATCTGAAAAGGTTGTTTCTGTTTCGTCTTCAAAAACCTTAGAAGAAAAGAAATCTCTTGAACTGAGATGTTTGAATCTCTCACAACAAGTCTCTGATTTTCAGAAAAAGTTATTTCTTGAAAAAGAAAATATTGAGAAAGAAAGAGAGAGATTTAAATTCGAAAGAACATCTTTTGAAACTGAAAATGTTTTTCTTTCAAAGAAAATATCTGATTTAGAAAACATTTTGATCAAAGAGAGAAATGATCTTGAGTCCAATAAAGAATACTTTCAAAATGAAATCTCAGGACTGATGGGAAAATTGACAAGTTTATCCACTGAAGCTATGACAGAGTTTGCTAGCAAAGGTTCCTCTGATTCAGATGCTTCCTCATGCAAAGCCTTCACAGGCAATACTATTAATAGAAGCATGATGGCGGATGACTTGGATGATTTTGGTCCCATTGAGATAGAGGAACAACCTGTTAATGAAAATTCTTGTGACTTCTCTCATAACTCCTCTTCCAATGATATTAAAGTTGATCATGTTATTGACACTCCTTGTGAAAGGAAGGATAAGCAAGTTCAACAAAAGGATGTTTAGTGCTAAACAAGATTAGTTTTCTGCGGCTAGAACTCCTCAGCAGAACGGAGTCGTTGAAAGACGAAACCGCACTCTTGTTGAAGCTGCCAGAACGATGCTGTCTTATGCTGATCTACCTCTGTTCATGTAGGCTGAAGCTGTTGCTACGGCATGCTATACACAAAACCGTTCTATAATCCATCGTCGGTTTGGTAAAACTCCATATGAACTGATTAATAATAGAAAACCTGTAATACACTACTTTCGTGTGTTTGGATGCAGGTGTGTTGTGCTGAACGACAAGGACAATTTGAACAAATTCAGTCCAAACGGTATTGAGGGCGTCTTCATCGGATACTCGCTCACGTCAAAAGCATACATAGTCTATTTCAAATCGTCTAGAACTGTGAAGGAAAGCGTAAATGTCAGATTTAATGAAACTGAAGAAATGGTTTCTGTGCAAAACAGTACAGAACCCGCAATATCAGGTGTACTAGCATCTGGACAAATTCGTCCTATGGTGACTAGACCTTCAAACAATGATCAAGCATCCACTTCTAACTCTAAACCTAATGATCTTGATTTATTGTTTGAATATTTTTATGATGATTTTTTCGGTAGTGGTAAACCTACTTTATCTATATCTAACAGGAGCAATGTTGCCACACCACCAGTTAATGCTACATTGTCAGGGCCTACACCGGAACTGACTACTCCGTCATCTGGTGCAACAACTCCTGCTACAACTTCAAGTAACACGCATATGGAATCTCCACAAGCAACACAACATGTACCCACGAATGGTGCTTCTTCGTCAGCTACAACTTCTAACGCCAATGGTGAGGATTTTGCAACTCAACGTGAGTCATCTTCTGAAGCAGAACCGGAGGCAGTTCCTATTGACACTTCTGTCAATGAACCCGCCCGACAACCGAAACCTACCTTGACAATAGAGTTGAATTTTGATAAGGATACTACCTTAGTGGATCCCAACTATGGTGCTATAATTGTTCATCCTCATGCTTCAAGATGGACTAAGAGTCACCCCATTGAACAAGTCATTGGTGACGTCTCCGAACCCGTGAAGACAAGATCTGCAACGGCTAATGAAGTCCTTTACGCGCTTTTTCTAAGTCAAGTTGAACCCACATCAGTTCGACAAGCCTTAGAAGATCCGGACTGGATCATTGCCATGCAAGATGAGCTGAATTCTTTTGAAGCATTGAACGTGTGGCGATTAGTTCCTAGACCCAAAGGTAAAACAGTCATTGGTACAAAGTGGGTCCTGAAGAATAAGAAAGATAAAGATGGGATTGTTGTGAGAAATAAAGCACGCCTTGTAGCCAAAGGGTATAGGCAACAAGAGGGAATTGACTACGATGAGACGTATGCACCGGTGGCTCGTTTAGAGGCAATTCGGATGTTTCTTGCATTTGCCGCTTTCAGAAACTTCACTGTCTATCAAATGGACGTGAAGACTGCTTTCCTGAACGGTATATTGAAAGAAGAAGTATATGTTTCTCAACCAGAGGGTTTTGTGGACAAAGATAAACCAGATCACGTCTGCATACTTGACAAAGCTCTCTACGGTCTAAAGCAAGCCCCTCGCGCCTGGTATGAAATCTTATCTACCTACCTACTTGGTGTTGGCTTTCGAAAAGGTAAAATCGACACAACTCTCTTCACTCTGCATGAAAATGGTGAGATCCTTCTAGTACAATTTACGTTGATGATATTATATTTGGTTCAACTGACCCTGGATTGTGTACTTGGTTCTCGGGTATAATGATGACTAGATTCCAGATGAGTATGATGGGAGAGATTAATTTCTTTCTTGGATTACAAGTCAAGCAATTCTCAACAGGTATCTTCATCAACCAGTCGAAGTATGTGTTTGACATCTTGAAGAAATTTCAGATGGAAAACTGTACCTCTATTGGTACACCTATGGCTCCTGGATCTAAAATAGGTCCGGATCCACTTGGTGAAGATGTAGATGTTAAGAATTACTGAGGTATGATAGGCTCATTAATGTACCTGACGGCAAGTCGTCCAGATATAATGTTTGCAACATGTCTCTGTGCAAGATTTCAGGCACAACCAAAGGTATCACATCGGAGTGCTGTTAAAAGAATCTTTCGATATTTGAAGGGGACACTGTACCTTGGTCTGTGGTATCCGAAGGGAACAGGATTTGAACTCACTGCATATTCTGATGCGGATCATGGAGGTAGTATGCTAGACCGGAAGAGCACATCTGGTCATGTCCAGTTTTTGGGTGATAAACTAGTAAGTTGGTCCTCGAGGAAACAGAACTGTGTTTCAACATCAACTGCGGAGGCAGAATATGTGGCCGCTGCCAGTTGTTGTTCACAGGTTCTGTGGATGAAGACTCAACTGTCTGACTATGATTTCAAGTATGAGAAGATCCCCATTTACTGTGATAGCAAGAGTGCAATTGCAATATCTGCTAATCCGGTCCAACATACAAAGACCAAACACATAGACATCGGGTATCATTTCATCAAAGATCATGTTGAAAAAGGTACGATTGAATTATACTTTGTCACAACTGAGTTTCAACTTGCCGATCTCTTTACGAAAGCCTTGGATGAAAAACGATTTAATTTCTTAGTATCCAAGCTCGGCATGTTGAACATGAAAGTTTAATATTCTATATTGATTATATAATGGATGGAAATATGTGTAGTTCAATCTAGTTATCTCTATCTAGATTGATGCATACAAATTTTCATCTCATTCTCTTTTCAATCTAAAATATTTTATTCTCATGTCTTTGTTGTTTTTCATTGTTTATTCTCTTTGTTACTTTCTATTTCTTGTTATGATAGCTATGCCTGCATGAGGTGTGTTCATAGTCTCAGGGGGAGTACAAACTAAGTAGTATGCACAAGAATAGGGGGAGTGTGCATTTCTGACTAAGCTTGTAAGTGTTGGTTTCCTATGCTCCTTACTTGAAGATCACAAGGTATGTTCTCTAATCTGTTTTTCAACCATAAACCCTTAGATGATGAAAATCATTTTTTCAAACTTTCTTGCATCATTTAAGGGGGAGTGAAAATGTTTTAATACCTTGCATGCTTGATCAATTGGAAGTTGGACATCTTCCAATGTGATAAATCTTTTTTTCATATTTTTTTTAAATTGAAAAAAAAATGTCCAAGTTTTATTAAAATCGCAACTCACACTTGCGATTTCACATGTGAACAGTGAGAGATCGCAACCTTCTATTACGATATCTCACTGGGCTTAAATTTTTTCCAAATCGCAACCGTACACTGCGACTTCAGAGCATGAACAGTGCCATGTCGCAACCATGGACTGCGACATGACAATGTGAACAGTGCCAAATCGCAACTGTGTATTGCGACTTCATCATGTGAACAGTACCAAGTCGCAACCTTCTGTTGTGACTTGATCTTTTATTAGTTCGTAGCTTATTCACTGCGACTTGATGACACATGGCAGGTCAAACCTTAGACCAATCATTTTGTGCCACGTGTCCCTCAGTTTGAAAATCGTATAAATTAGGGTTTTGACTTTTCAACCAAGTCTCAACTCGAAAAAACCCCTTTTTCTCTCAAAACCGTCTTTGCGACTTCGATTTTTCAAGACTGTTTTAGTGATTTCTGCTCGGTTCAATCATCTCAGATCGACTCCAAGGTATCATATCTCGAATCTTGTTGATTTTCATTCATTAAATCGTATGCTAGGTCGATTTTTTAGGGTTTTAGGGTCGTCTTTTTCTTGAATCTGCTTATTCGATGCTTCTGTGTGTTTAGGGTGTTAGAAAATCATTTAGGGTTTGTTCACGCTGTTTGGGCGAGCCTAGTAGTGGTAGTTTTAACATCTTTTGGGCAAAAACAAAATTTTTAGGGCTTGAACACTTAGTTATTTTCAGTGTTCATCCATGTCGCAACCTTGTGACATTCATGTGTTCATGAATGTCGCAATCAACTAATGCTTAAAACTTCAAACATGTCGCAGTGGCCTAATATTCAACCATGTCGCAATGGTCTGTTGCGACATGGACCAAATCGAAACCTTGTGTTGCGACTTCACCATGTCTTATCTTCTTTGCATTGCGACATCGCAATGGCCCGCGACATGCCCTTTCTTGTTGGTTGCGACTTGCCCAAGACTTGGGAAATTTTTTTAAAATTTTTAAGGCAAAATCCAATTTTGGCACTATTCTAAACTGTTAAGTGGTACAGATGGCTGATCATGATGGAAATGACTCGGATGACAACACCATCATCCGTTCACATCGTTTATCACATCCGTCGGTCAATGCACATGATCTGGACGAAGAAATCTTTCCGAGTACTAATACGGTGCAATTTCTGCACAACAACCATCATCTAGACTTGGCGGTTCCTTTTGACTACGGAGTCATTCTCGAGATTCTTCGCGGTCATCCATTACTGACTGCTTTGACCAGAGTTGAACTTGTGCCTGCGATCTATCTTAAACAATTCTGGAGTACACTGTTATACCATCCAACCGCCAGAGTACCACATTTCACTGCCAAACTAGACCACTTCGATGTCCGATTCACTCTAAGGGGACTCAGCCGATCTCTAAACCTCCCGAGTGAGAATCTTCAGGATCCGGTTCCTGAATCTCAGCTTTACGATGACATACGAAGTCTGGGTTATCAGCCTCCACCGAATGCCCCACTTACTGGCTCATCCACTTTCAGACGGAACTACCTACCGAGAATATACTACTCCATATGCTCAATCTTCAACCGGTGCATGACCTCAAAGCATACTGGACTAGACAAGACAAACCTATCCACACTGCGCATGTTTCATGCATTCGTCTTTAACCACAACATCAACTATGCCGTCTTGATATGGAACGAGATCGTTGAGCTTGTCGCGGATCAGTTAAAACCAAAGGTGAAACGAAACTTCATACCATTTCAGCGATTCTTCCAGATCTTGATTCATCAAGCTATGGTAGACAACGATCAGCTTCCAAGACGAGAGAATCGCCCTAGAGGCCCAAGCCAGTACATGCACTATCTCAGGATGCCCAAGCAGATCAACTTTGCTCACACCGTCGTTCTTCGTGAAGATCTGCTCGCCTATGCCGACCAACAGTCCAGGGTAGTTAGGCAATATAGGATAGATAATGCATTGATGGTCAATCCAGAACCGGGAGGACCTCCCCACGATGCTAATCCTTTAGGTGGTGAGGAAGTCCAAGTCGAGGGGGTTCAGGAACAGGGGGATGTTCCTGAACAACGAGGGGTGAGGAGAACGAAAAGAAAGAGAGTTGGGAGAAGATTACGGACTGTTGGTCATGCATCCTCTTCCAGACGAGCTCAACTACCACCTCGACCTCCTCCTGTACAGATATTTGATGATGATGTCTCATGGGATGAAGCTTATGCAGCTGCATCATCTCCTGATGATGATGCAGTCAATCAAGACGATGAGGTAGAACCTTTCTTTCCTGCCTTTGACGATGATGATGATGATGATGACTCAGGTCATGACCCCTTGGTGAATTTAATTCCTAGACATATGGGAAAAAGACCACGTGTTGTGAGTTCGGATACTGAGACCACTCGGAACACCGAACTTCTCGACACTGCTACTGATGCTGCGGGTCCTTCATCTATGAACAAAGAAGTAGAGAATCAAGTAGAAGTAGAAAAGGTAGTTAGTGGTGAGAATGAGGGGAGAAAAGAAATGAGTGAAGCTGTGAAAGAGTCAGATAAAGTTTTAACTACTGACTCTCCCCAAACCGATCCAAGCCGGGTAGCCACATCTTCTACCAATGAGCGTATGTCGCCGTTGCGTATTGAACAAGTCGTGGTCCGCCCAGCCATGCATAGCACAGCCCCACTCAGCCACTCATCGGCATCTCAATTTGCCGATGTTTCATTTTCCACGGGGGATCAAGCTCAACTGCTATCGGCGATACAATCGGTATCTGCTGGTATTGAAACAGGTAGGCTCCCGCCCCGGCCACCGCCTTTCATTCCACGCACATTGAGTCTAGGACAATTTGGTAGAACATCCTTTCCTAGGACACAATTGTTGGAACAACACCAAGTTGCGGGCTTTCGTGCCCCAACTGGAACACCCAGAGTGAGGCCACCATTCGTTGGTACCGCACGAGGACAGGGTGGAAGTCCTGTCATGGTCAACACTTTGCTAGCCATGAGCACAGGCAGTACGGTTGCTACAACCGCTACTTCAACCGGTAACCTAGGTGGTCTGGAAGTTAGCTCTATTTTCCCTAATTTTCCTCATGCAGAAGTAATTCGGATGCTCGGGCCATATCCGCATTTTATTACTCTACCATTACTGTCTTCTGTACTTGGTTCTATTGACAGGTCGTACAAGCAACACCGTGTACAAATGCAGAAATCTGTTGATAAGTTAGCATCTGAAGTCAGCCGAGCCATAAAGGGAAAGCATATAGCTGAACCATCATCCACTCCTCAGGATCCACCATCAGAAGCTCAACCAGACTTACAAAATCCATCATCTATCCCACTACACCTTATACCTGAAGACCAGCTTAAATCTGAGCTATTATCTCGCCTTCTAGCCAAAAGCGACTCGAGTACACCTGAAGAAGTTGACTTAGTTTCCTTACTTCGTCAACATACACCACCTCCAACCCAACCTCAAACTTCAACATCCACCGATACACAACTTCTTCTAGCAAACCAACTTGAGAAGCTTACCAACTCTGTCACAGATATGACTAATGTCGTGATGCATGGATTCACCAACATCAGTAACCGGCTCAAAGTTGTAGAAGAAAGATGTGGTATTGAATCAGAAGTCTCTCAGAAAAGAAGACATGATGATCAGGATCCGCCTGATCAACATGAGGGGGAGAAGAGAGCAGGGGTTGGAGAGACTAGTGTTGCTGCTGCTACTGGCAATGTTAATGAATCAGAAGATGGGGGAAATACAGGTGAAGGTGGAGCGGCGACTGATGTTGTTCAGAATGTTGATACAGAAATGCTTGTTCTAGCTGATGTCATAGCTGGGGTTGAAAAGCCTGCGGCTGTTGACAACAGAACAGAGGAAGAAAGGATGGCAGATGAATTAATACGAGATTATATCTACATTGATTCTGAGGAAGAACCAGAGCAGCTCAACCACAAGATTAAAGAAGAGATGATAGAAGCTCTGGATGAATTGGATTTTTACTTTGAAACTGGGGATCAGGATTTAGATATCGAGTCTGAAGATGATATTCCGACAGTAGTAGAAGATGCTCCGACACAGGTTGATTCTGCATGTCCAATCTCAGACACTCCACAGTTAGAAGATGCAGCAGGTCCAAGCTCAGGTACTTTATTTTCAGAAACACCGTTTATACCTGATGGAAAGATCAGAGATAAAGTACTTGAAGCAGAACTCTGTTTTTTCCAAGTTATTATTGATGCTGAACCAAGGTATGTAGCCACTGGAGAGAGAGTATCAATCCAAACTCCCTATCTAGAAACCTTAAGAAAAGAACTGTATGTACGGGATGTTCAGCGGATCAACTTGGAGAAAGTATATGGGATTGAAGACTGGCCATCGCTGAAGAAGATCGAATTTCTATACGTCATGAAGAACAAAGACAAAGGATCAGAAGCCGTCAAGTCAGACAACATGATCATGAAAGTGCTGAAAGTTGAATCTAAGAAGCTCTTTGATGTCTTCTATCCTGAGTTCACAGTCTTGAGATCAGACGGGTCTGAATGCGTATTTTCTGAAGCTGATTTCAAGAGTCTGAGACTGAATGATCTTCTGAGCCTTTACAACAGTCTTGATGTCCATCCAGAGAAGGAGCGTCCAGAATATAGAATTCAATACAGGGCTGCCTTTCGAAGTGTGAAGAAGTTTATGAAGAATATTCTGAAGTATTCTTACCTCACTGACTTCCAGATGGGTTTGGAATCTTTTCAAACTCAAGTGAACCTAAACAGACCAAACAGACGCTTATCTGATATTCAAGGTATCCCCGCCTACACTGTACTGAACAAGCCTGAGCTCGGGGTTGTTTACGTTGATACTGACTCAAAGAAAAGATTTATGAGAGTTATTGAGATCAACAAGTACTGTGAGGGTACTTTGAAGATTATTTTGTTTCACTTGGAAAGCAAGCTTCGTCTGGATGTGAATGGAGAGGTAAAGCTCACTGAGAAAGAAAAGGACCTGATCAATGAGTGTTGAAAGCCATCTCATACCGGAAAGACTACCGCCTTGAACTGCGAAGATTCGAGATCATCTTTGGTATTCGGAAGAAGAATGTGACCCCGGTGGACGTCTAAATCTTTTGCTCTACATTGGTACAAAGGGGGAGAATGTTAGTGCTTAAATGTTTATTGTACCAAGTAGATGGACTATATTTGTTATAGGGGTATTTTATACCCTAGGTATATAATGTTTGTTTCTTTCCCTTTAGGGAATTAGGTCATCCATCACACACACTAGCCACACACACTCAAGAGAGAGTTCTTCATTGTAATTGTGAGCTATTGATTCTTTAATGTTTATACATTGATTACTTGTTCTGGGATCACATTTTATTTATTTATTTTCTTTATTTTCGATGTTTACAAAAGGGTATCACATTGTGCATCACGGATTTTCGATGTTTACAAAGTGTATCACGGTGACATCATGTATTCGTCGGAATAATGTCCACCTAAGACCGGAGAGCAGAGACTGGAGAGATGAGAGAGGAGAGAGGATAAATGAGTGAGGATAGAGAAGATTTTTAAAATACCTAAATACCCTTTAGTTAAAATTTGAATTTAAATTACCAAAATTATTGATTTCCTAGTTTATCCTCTGATTTGTGGTTATGATTGGATCTCACGGTACCACAGATAATTGAGTTCTTCCTTGAATGGCCACATATATATGTGTATATATATATAGGGAGAAATGTTCAAACAAGAACGCTAACTATTTACGAGAATACGAGAACGGTCGCCCATGTACAAAATCACATGTGATTCACGTACAAAATCACATGTGATTCACACCTGATCGCGCGACTTGCCGCCCATGTACAAAATTACATGTGATTCACGTACAAAATCATATGTGATCGCGCGTCTTGCCACGCGACCTGTAAGCCGCGGCCTAGGCCGCGCGTGTCCATGCACTACAAAATCACATGTGATTTTGTACATGGGTGGTTGTTCTCGTATTCTCGTAAATAGTTAGCGTTCTCGTCTGAACCCACCTATATATATATATATATATAGAGAGAGAGAGAGAGAGAGAGAGGAAAGTTCAAATGAAAACTCAAATTCAATTGTAAACGTGAGGACAAATCTCGTCCATTGATCGCAGCCATATTTAAGCCATTCCTAAAATTCAGCTTTAGGGGTATTTTCGTCAAGATTAGAATCAGCGCCTCCTTTGTTGACTTTTTATTTTCTTTTTTAATTAAAAAACTTTTACCCCCTTAAATTTTAAAATAAATTATCTCAAAAATTACTAACATTTTAATCAAACAAATTACATCAAAAAAACGTCTTCGATATGACATCCATCATGATATAGTTTTTTTTTTCGTTTTAACCGTTTTTTACGTGAAATCGTGTATATGTGTTATATTCAGAGTGAATAATACAACATTCGAGATGAATAATATCTACATTTATTCGGACTGAGTATATAGAATTATTCAGACTGAATATATGGAATTATTCAGACTGAATAAAGGTAGATATTAAAAAAGAATAAAACTTATTCATGTCTTGATATAGTTTTTTTTCGTTTTAACTGATTTTTACGTGAAATCATGTAAATGTATTGTATTCAGAATGAATAATATAACATTCTGGATGAATAATATTTACATTTATTAAGACTGAATATATAGAATTATTCAGACTGAATAAAGGTAGATATGAAAAAAGAACAAGATTTAAACATTTATTCGTTTTGAATATCTAACTTTATTTAGTCTGAATATATAGAATTATTCAGACTGAATAAAGGTAGATATGAAAAAAGAACAAAACTTAAACATTTATTCATTTTGAATATCTATCTTTATTCAGTCTGAATATATAGAATTATTCAGACTGAATAAAGGTAGATATTCAAACGAATATAATTATTCAGACTGAATAATTCTATATATTCAGTCTGAATAATTCTATATACTCAGTCCGAATAAATGTAGATATTATTCATACCGAATGTTGTATTATTCACTCTGAATATAACACATATACACGATTTCACGTAAAAACGGTTAAAACGAAAAAAAACTATATCATGATGGATGTCATATCGAAGAACACGAAATTCTCGTTTTTTTGATGTAATTTGTTTGATTAAAATTGTAGTAACCGTGCCCAAAATAATAGGAGTTTCAAGTCTTGTGGTGGAAGTTTAATAAAATGGAAGTTGAAGGGGGTATTTTGTAAATGTGGGATAAGGTATAAAATGGGCTCAAAACCCTAGGAGAAACATTTTTCTCTTGAAACTTGGTGTGTCGGCTGATTTTGTGAGAGAAAGGGAGAAAAGGAGCTCTTGAAGGTTTTGGTGCATTGGAGAGAAGGGTAATCAAATATTGGAAATCAGAAGAAGAGTTGTTGTGGAATTCGTTTCTTGCACGCATTTAAGCAGGTAAACTCTCAATCCATTTCTCCATTTTATCAGGTTGTTGATTGTAGAGTATTGAGAAGTTTAGTTTGATAAAAATAATGCCAAAGCTCTTGTGGAAGGTTTAAACTCCTCTAGTATATGTTTAATTGATGCATATTGTGGGATTTGGTTCTAGAACGTTTCTGGTGGTTGTTTATTGCTTAATCATTACTTTGGCGGAGCTCAGGACGGGATTTCGGGTGAAAAACTCGAACAGCGCCCCGTCCGGAAACCTTCAGTAGAAGAAGGTGTCCGGGTAAGCACCCGGAGAACTGGTTGTCCGGATAGATGTGTTGTCCGGGTGGGTAGGTTGTCCGGATAGGAGTGTCGTCCGGATAGAAGTGTTGTCCGGATGGGTATGTTGTCCGGATGGGTATGTTGTCCGGATAGGAGTGTGGTCCGGATAGAAGTGTTGTCCGGATGGGTGTGTTGTCCGGATAGGCGAGTTGTCCGGACAATTGCTGTGTCCGGATAATTGTATGACTTAGCTTATATTTTTGCCTGTGCGTTCATGGAAGTCGTTTGGGAGTCGGAACCAGTCTAGAGGAGAGAAGTAAGAGCATCAGGTGAGTTTTTCTAACTAAGCTTGATGGTACTTGTTGTTACTCGTACATGCATGCTTATTTAAGGTATGTTGCATATGAATTTCTTATGCATGATGTGATATATATATATGGGAAGGTGTGTCCCATATGATGCGGTGGTTATAATTGTGTATGGGAGGTGTGTCCCATATGCACGAGGTGCTATACATGGGGGGGTGTCCCATATGCACGAGGTGCTATAGATGGGGGGGTGTCCCATATGCACGATGTGTTATACATAGGGGGGTGTGTCCCATGTGAGATGGTACGATGTACATGGGGGGTGTGTCCCATGCGGCGGGGTATGCTATGTATGGGGGGTGTGACCCATATGATATAGCACGATTTATATTTATGGGGGTGTGTCCCATATGACGTGTTTGAACGTGGACTATATGGGGAATGTTATTCGCCCAACTTCTTGTTGCTTTATATATCTAACAACTCCTTAATATGAATGTTGTGGTGTGGTTGTAGCTGAGGGACCTCACTAGACCTTATGGTCTAACCCTCGTATTTTCAAACTGAACCTTTTTCAGGTAAGCAGGTTAGAGGCGGCTCCACTAGTGGGAAGGAGAAAGCGTGAACGGGCGTGGATTAACTTAGTAGACCTTTCCTTACTTTTCTTGCTTAGAAGCTCTCAGTTGTAACTAGGGTTATTTCCGCAAACCCAAATTTTGGAATTCTTATGGTGTGAACGTGGGCCATGTTTTGGCGATATTTATATTAATTGCGTCTTTTTGGTATGTTTGGAGTGGGTTGTTACAAAAATGTTAGTAATTTTTTAGATAATTTATTTTAAAATTTAAGGGGGTAAAAGTTTTTTAATTAAAAAAGAAAATAAAAAGTCAACAAAGGAGACGCTAATTCTAATCTGACGAAAATAATTACCTTTATTCAGTCTGAATAATTACCTTTTATTCAGACTGAATAATTTTTTTTCCAATTTTACCCCTGCACGCTAAATATTCATTAAGCTAAATAATGTTTTTTCCAATTTTGCCACCGCGATTTTTTGCCACTGATCTTTTCACCGGATTATTAATCAACGGTTGTGGTTTGTCCTCACGTTTACAATTGAATTTGAGTTTTTATTTGAACCCACCCCTATATATATATATATAAATATGATTAGTTCAAATCTCAATATGTACTTGTGTATTATCAGTTAATTACTAGAGATATATTAAGTAATATATAGCATACAATTTAATTTTCAAAATATAACACTCATAAAATTAAGAAAGGACTTTTATGTAAGAAAAAAAGGAATTACATATTTATTGCAACTATGCAAGCCTAGGTCAAATAACCCTAGAGCAATCTCATCATCTAAATTTATACGAGGTATTGAAAATTGTTGAATTGGATTCTCTTTAATGTACTTCCATAAAAGTTAGTGGATAGGGTCGAAAGTCTACTTACTTTGATTTAATTATTGAAAAAGCCATCCCATTTGTATTATATAATTACAATTAATAAAAAATGTTTTTTTAATTGCATAAAGTTTGGTGGTATGGCATAATTAAATATGGCATATAATTTGTGGCTCCACCAGAATATGACTACTTTATTTTATATTTTATTAATATATTTGTTAGGTAACCATTTAATGGGGCCATTGGATTAGAGCATTGATTAATGATAATCAAATGTTAAATCTTATGACCATGGAAAAAGATTCTAGCTTAGATGATGATACAACCAATACCAATTGCTATAAAAATTAACATCCTATGGATACTAATTATGCATAATAAAGTTGTTTGTGCATTAATTACTTATCTTAATAACTTATGGCAAGCTAAACTTTATTTTTCCCATCTATAAAATAAGGTTTAGATTGTATAATTAGTAGATTGTGAACTCCTTATTAATTATAAGCCTCAAATACAGACTACAAATAATTCCAATCATGATTTGAAACTCTATTCGAATAGATTTCGCCATCACGAATCTAGTAAGAGAAAACTATATACACATTAATTGGAGCCACTCACATTAACTTCTCATTAACATAGCCATCAAGTTGACAAAATTCGTGCTCTTCAAAATAGAAACAAAAAAACAAAGTTAGTTCTATTTTGAAAATTAGTTTTTTCAAAATAAGAACAAACTCAAATTTGGTTCCGTTTTAATATAATTTACTGATTGTTCACTAGGAGCACATGACGCTGGGGATTGTCCCCGTTTTAAGAGTCAAATGACATGTATTAACTTTGAGATTTGTATAAAACACTTAGCACATTAGTTATCACGTTGTAGACTTGTGAAGTCAGGTTTGAAACTTACATCTGCACTTTGAATATTTTTTTATCCTTTTTCTTCCCATGTGTTGTACATATTAAATATATAGTTGTTTTTTTTTAAAATAATATAGAAACTTTATCATCAAAATAACATAATGTTATTTTAATAATGTAAAAGTTCTAGGTTTTAGTCTTATGTTAATCTTCTTTCAAAAAAAAGTCTTGTGTTAATCAATTTTCTATTGATTAAATTTAATTTATTCATAGATCATAGTAAAAGCGAATGATTTTGTATTTGCTATTTTTTTGTCGATGTTCTTGCTAGGTTCCACTTTTACATTAGCCAATATTTCTCTTATACTTGTATTTTTTGTATAATTTATTAGCAGATGATTTTTGTGCCCTTGGGTTGTAATGTCGTGAACCGCCCCTATTTGCGGTGTTAGGCCATCAGTACCCCAACACTCAATTTTTCAATCTTTCAAGCTCCACGTTAGCGCCACATCAGCTTTTCTCCTAACCCTCACTCAATCCCTAAACACCCTTACCCCATTCCCTAACCCACTCCCTCTCATTTCTCACCTGGGACCCACCTCTCCTCCTCACATTTTCTTCGAGATGAAACGGGATGGGGAACCCGCATCCCATCCCGCACCGCTGATACCGCAAGGGCCGTAGCCCATTCCCGCTGATACCGCAGGCCATCCCGAGCTCATCCCGAGCCGGGTACGGATGGCCTTATACCTGTTGCCGAAGTTTATGGAACCACAACTAAACCCTATAAATGTTTTATGCATTAGTTTCTCCTTTCTGTTAATAGAGAAAGTAGAAGGTTATAATATATTAATATGTATTCAGCAATAATAAGATGGAAACATATTAACCTACATCAATAAATGGCATGTCAATGAAGAATGAATAAATTCAAATTGACACATATAGTTTAAATATTAATTGGCAAATGGCAAATATATATTTTCTGATTTTATATATGTAGAGAGAGAGAGAGTAAGAAATTATAGTATTCAACAATTCTATATGATCATTTTTTGGGAAAAGACCAACCTAGTCAATCTTTTCATCCAAATTCATTTTGTAGCCATTTTTTCAAATTAATTCCCATTTTAATCATAGTTTACGTAAATATCTACGTATTTGAGTAAACTTGATTCCAATTTGAAAAAGATAATAATTTTTTTTCTCTCTCAAGAAATTAGTTTTACACAAATACATAAAACATCTACGTAAAGACAAACCGCGCGAATATTTTAAGAAGAGACTCTAAAAATTTGCTACAAAATAAATTTGGTTGATTGAATTAACTATTTCAATTATTATTTTTTATAAAAACGAGTCTATTTTTTTAAAAAAGATATAGGATCGTGTTACGTTGGATTAAGTATGAGTAGCTATGGACATGGTAACACAGGTTGTTAAAAAGAGTGATTGAGGAGTTAGGTAAATTTGATGTGGACATGAATTAAAAAAAGATGATCCAAAGATCTTGTAGGCTATAATATATAATAGAATAGATCACTGGATTGGCTTAACTTCAGTACTGTCTCACTGATTCTTTATTTCATCCTGACTTCTGCTGGTACTCTTGTTGTGTGTGTTGTAATTAAGTCCTCATGAAATACCTTTGTCTGTCATCTCTTCATTGATTGATGCCCCAAAATATGTGGGGGCTCCCCTCTTCTCTTCTCTTCTCTTATTCCTAGGTAGCTTCTAGATTTATAGCTAACAGGGTTTTAGGAGGGAGAGATGGTGGTCACTCAATGCTTTACCTAATGCTAATGCTGCCAGAACCTGACTGTTAAAAAAATACCAATTAATGGCAAGTGAGCATTAGGGTTTTCAATTCACCATAACTCAAATATTATAAAAAAATATGGAAATTCGCTAAAAGCTTTTAAAATAATACTTCTATATCGTCAAAATATTAATTACCACTTTTTAGATGCAGGCATTAATTTCATACAAAATAAAATCAAAATCTATAAAACTTCAATCGTTCAAGAAAAAAAGGGAATGAATTAAATGACATTTATTATGTAAATATTATTAATTGACAAGCACGTGGGTATGAGGAAAAAACTGTAAGTTTGTCAAATTCTTAAGAGATAAAACCGAGATGTTTACTTTGGAGTTGAGAAAGAGATTATTTATACATACCTTAATTATATGAATATCTTATATATTATGAGAATTGTGAGAATTATTATATTATTTCATATGGTTTTTTTTTCATTTAAAACTATATATAATTTAATATGTTAATATATATATATATATATACATTTGTTTAACAATGTGTTTTTACTCATATGTATTCAGTTCACGATATAAGACCCTTTAGTTGTAATTTTGTTTTTTTTTAAATGACAAGTCATTAGAAAGCTAGCAGGGGCTAGCGGAAGAAATTATAAAGATCCAAAGCAACGTAAATGAGATTCTACAAAGAAAAACGTCTTTCAAACTCGTCTTATGCCTATACACCATCCATCCAAAAGAATTATCAATAACTAAATTGAAAAGGTCTTCTCTCTTAGACGCTGGATTGTCGAAAACAACTCTATTTCGAAAGCTCCAAATAGAGTAACCAGTGATGAACATAATGGCCTCCAAACAATTGTGTTTCGGTATAGGGAAATGGGCCGATTCTAAGCCTTCCAGAGCCGCTCCAAACAGTGAAATGAGGAAAAAGGAAACAACCACCATCTTTCCAGTTTTCTCCAAACTGCAGCAGAAATGTCGCACGAGAAAAGAATGTGATCAACTGATTCGACAACTTGCTTGCATAACGGACATAGGGTGTTATCGAGGTCTATACCCATGTCTGCCAGCTTAGCTTTGGCAGGAATGCGACCTTGTAAGGCCCTCCAACAAAAGATGTTAATTTTGGATGACACTAAATTGTTCCATGTAGTTTTGAATCCTCTATTTTCAAGCATCAAGGACTCGGTTTTTTCTCACGTGGCTTTGACAGAAAAATCACCATCTTGAGAAAGTCTCCATTTCCATCTATCGCCTATGTAGGTAAGCCGTGTGCTTCAAATATTCCTAGTTATTTTTTTGTTTTCAAGATACATATGAAATACACACTGTAAAACAAATATATGTGACACAAACATGTGATAAAAGAAGTACGTGTTCTTATGCAATACGTTAAATCAACGTTGTGGATAGAAATCATATAAAATAACACATGACACCGATTTTTCATGTTATCACTAATTTTTATATGTTCTCAAATTAATAAAGGTCATATTTCATATACATGTATAATTTTTTTGTAAATACATAAAATAATTTACTGAAAGGAAAGCCTCATTTTTTTTAATAAAAAGTACTTAACTATACCGGATTGCAACAGACATATTGATACTTTTTTTTGAGCGATCAAGATGTATGATTTCTTATTTATTTGAAGATTTGTGACACTAACCAATAACTATATCGGTTACTTATTTTCAATAAAATATTATTTCTCTCTTATAAACATTTATTTGCAATACTTTTTATTATAAGAAGTATTAAAATAATAATCCCTCTTTTACTTAGAGATCTCTTTAAATTTCTAGATTTTTACAAAAAAAAATCTCTCTATTTTAGCATATAAGATAACATACTTGCTGGAACAAAAAAACTAATAAAATCTCTTTATTCTCTATTTTAACATAGTTGCTGGAGATGCTCGAATGATTACATTCTAACAACGCGCAGCACAACACATTTATTCTCTAAATTCGGTTTCTGTTTCAAAAGAAAAAACATTCTTTTAATTATGTTGGCAAACCATTTAATTGAGCGCAATTTGTCCTTGTTGTGATGACGATATAGAATCTGTGGATCATCTGTTCTTGCAATGTGAAACGGCAAAAGAGACTTAGTCGAAAGTTGCAAGGTGGTGGAGTGTGGATTTGTCTTCCTGCAACACACTACACACTCAAAGATTTTCTCAAAATGGCTGAGGGTTTAAAGGCGTCCAAATCTGCAAAACAGGCACTTGATTGCGTAATCAGCTGTGTTTTCTGGATCATATGGGGATTCCGAAATAGACTGGTGTTCGATGCTATAAAACCCCGCAAAGATGGTATCTTTGACTCGATAACCCTTAACTCCTTCGGTTGGATTTCGAACCGGTTGGGGAAAGGTAGGATTGATTGGGGGGATTGGCTGAAAAATCCATTGATTGCCCTCCGATAGGCGGTAGCGGGCATTGGTGTTGTTTGTCTGTTTTTTCTTTCCTTGTGGTCTGGTTGTGTTGTTCCGCTGGCTAGCTCCTTGCTAGTCGGCCCCCTGTTTTGCTGTTCTTTTAATAAATTTCTTTCCGCCGGTTCAAAAAAAAAATTGAGCGCAATTTTGTGATATGTAAGTCAAATGGAAATTGAATGTCATGTTCATGATGTTTTTAAGATCAATGAAACTTTAATCAGAGACAAGCATCTCGTCAATGTTAGGTACGATGCCACATCTCTACCATTAAGTATAAACTGATCACAGAAAGATTATTTAATAAACCACAAGAAGTACTTAATTATGTACACGTATGGTATAGCTTTTTGCAAATTAAAAGTAGTAAGTTTTATCATTTTTAGTATTTTTAAGCTGCATAAATCTTTTATATACCTATTTTTGGCAGACTTATGCAGCACATAACTATATGCTTAACTGTAATTACCTTCTTAGACAATAAAATCATATTCAAAGATTAGTTAAACTCTTGTTATTCTTTTATTAAGCTAGCACATTTAGTGATACTCTCTACAATATTTAAATAAAAAGATTCAAACTTAGAATTTGTTGTTTTTTTTGAAGTACAAGCTGTTTGAATAAGCATCCAATATCTTAGTTTTTTAAAACAACTTTTTTTTTTGGTAAAAGTGTTTATCAATTTATGTGGTGTTAACTGGAGTTTTAATAAAAAGTGTTTGGATTATCCGGTACTAAAACGTAATAAGTTGATAAGTTGTTTTTAGGAGATGTTTGAGATTGTTTATACATGTAAAATGACCAAAAAGTTGATAAGTTGTTTCAAATAAGTTAGAATGAAATAACTTATCAAAAACTTCTTATTACCGGTGCCAAACCGATATAAGCATTTAATTTTTTTCCATCAAAACATTAAAAACTTCATATTATCGGTACCACACCGGAATAAGTTTCTTTTTGGAAACGACAATTCATTAAAACAGGAAGCTAGCCAGAGGCTAGCCAAGAAGAGATATTACATCAATCCAAAACAGGACTAAGGGTAAAGATTTCACTCGACAAAATTATTCCGACTCCCTTTACGCCTATGTATCATCCATCTAAACGAATTAAAGACTATAAAGTCGAACAGATCACTCAGTCTAGGAACTTTAAATAAACAATCCCTCACACCCCCTAATTAGCTTACTTTTTTTTTCTTCTTCCCATTTATTAATTCATTTTCTAATTACAGCATTCCTCTTTGGCGATTGAGGGGCGATTTAATCTAGAAACTTACGTAATTTGTTCCGCTGTCGTTTGGCAAACTGGCAAAGGGTCTCGTGAGAAAAAGAAAGTAGGCTAAAAACTAACACTTTTTTCTACAAAGAAAAAGGGGCAGAAAATATTCTTCAAATTGAGATCACATGCCACTGCTCAATATTTTATGCCCATTGTATACTGAAAATAAGTTATAATATTAGCATTCTCAAAAGACTCAAATCATATGATATCCACGCTTTAGTTAACATATATAATCATTAATGAACTTACATGTGAGGTGTAGTGTTCTTCACCATCATATGATCAATTTTTTTGTTAATTGTAATTCTTTTTCCTGAAGTTCTCTACATTTCTTTTTAGAGTTTTAGTTTTTTTTCTCTTCTAAATTATGACATTTTATATTATAAACTTGTAATTGATCAAACACCCATCTTTCGTCACAACCTTTTTACGTTTTCTTATCATATTATTTTGAAAATTACTAGTAACTTAAATATGATACTAATAAGGTTTTTATAAGTAAAGAAATATTTTAAAATAATTAAAAACTTTTTTTAATTCTATTAAAGTTATTTCCTCATAGAAATGACAAAACAATTCGAAATGGTAGGGTATCTAGTGGGGCTTAAGCTTTTATTTGAAAGAGTAAGTGGACCAGGAAGTTCCCTGGTCATTAAGGTCAATTTAGGGTTTTGACCGATTCCCAGTTGAAGTGATTCTAACCTCGTGGCCATCAGCTTCAAGGTGTGTTTGTCTGGAACGACATGGACACCACACGTGACACATCCCCATCCTCTCGTGCTTCTGTGTGTGTGGACGAGAGAGGTGAGAGAGAGAGATGAGAGAGAGAGAGAGAGAGATCTATGTGGTCTGACACCTTCTTACCCTCTCAATGCTTTTGTATGTGATAGAGAGCAACTATAGATTATATATGGGTTTGGCTATTTGCACCAAAAAAATGGCTATTTGCACCAAAAAGTCAAAAGGCATGTCTTGTTTTTTTGTGCTTAATCATTATTTGTTTTATATAATATAATATATATATATATATTATTTATTTGTTATATATATATATATATTATTTGTTTTATATAATATATATATATTATTTATTTGTTTTATATATATATATATATTAGAAATATAGATATATATATATATATATTATTCTTTTTGTTTATATATATAGGGGTGTCAATTATATAATTATAAAAATAAAATATAAACATTGCGATTTAACATATAAATAGAACATAAAATAATCTATATTACATTCGATTATTCTAAAATAACATTATCCGTAGTACAATTAACACGTAAAAGTCGCTCGTACTTCTGTATTCGATCTGAATACGGAGTAGCCCATCCTGCAGCACACTGATAACTGTAGTGGGCAAAATGTTGTGTAATACGAGGGAACGGGTATCCTTCTGCCATATCTAATTTCACATAATGGTTACCATTAACGTACCCAATTGTAAAAGCAACATGTTGATATCACGGTGGCGGAGTGGACCTAAGCGGCAAGTACGTCAAACAGCCTGCCATATTTAAAACGTGTAATATCACATTATACCTTGAAGCAATCAAGACACCTATTTCAGGCATTGTCATCCAGTGTTCAACCGGTGCACCTCGATCTGATTGAAAGAAGTTTAAAGTGTTGTAAACAATCTTCCAATATTGACCTCCAAAAGCTTGCCAGTATTCTGCCTTGTGTGTGTCTAACTCTTCCATCAAATTAGACCGAATTGTGGGCCATGCATCTTCATGAAGACCCAGCCAGACAGCTATTGCTCGGAATCCACAATTTCCATCACCTTTCACATCATGTACATGCGTAATGTAAGGGTGAAACATCTTTGGAAATTGATTAATGTATGGATGTACATTATAGTTTTTGCCCATGAAAGAACTGTGTCTCGGTGGTTCCTAGTAACTCATTTTTTCCAAGTCAACAAATGTTGACGCGTTCGAACTACTACGTCTAAGGGGTCTTTCTGCAAATGAGGGATCAACATAAGTTTTTCTGAAAAGCTTATCCTTCATCGAGGGCCGTCCACGAGTAGTCTTGTTAACAACAGGTTCACGAACCCATGTGTTTGATGCATTGACTATCTCTTTTAGCTTCCTCAGAAAACTGAACTTACCAGGTCTCGATTGCTTGTTAAATTTCTCAGTAAACATTTGGACTTCAGCTTCACAACCTACGTCATCATCTTGTAAAGATTGGCACAGTGATAAATCAAGCGTCGTCCAAAATACATCAATTGAATCAATTGGGATAGGATGAGCTTTGTTCAAGTATTGCATTTGTTCGTGCGCACATGGCAACCCATAACTTGTACGTAGTAGACAACTACAATTTTCAGAAAATAAGCCAACAGATTGAGCTCGCTCATACTCTTGGAATATTATGTTTAATGCATAATGTGAAACGAAACCACACAATTTGCTGAAGTGTGTTATGCGATGACGATGTTTCGTGACACTTTTGCTCACTTCAAGACTTGCTTTAATTTCTGTATCTTGTGACTGAATGATTTGATTGATCTTGCTCATAAATGTCTCAAGACTTGATTTCGTTGAATCCAAGTAACTTTTCAACTTGGAATGTTGACTCTCCACTCTGTTAGTTGTCTGATTTCCAAAGTGGAGAAATTTATCAGTCCAAACAGATACAAACATTTCTTTATATATCAACCATGTGTCATTCAGATAAGCAAGAACACCTGAAAATTAGAACAATTTAACTTTTTTTAGTGATTGTTAAATTTACATATAACATTTTACTTATAATAATATATTAAGGTGTACCTGGATAGCTTCGTAATACTGCTTCAAGTTGTGAGAAATTAAACATGTAAGTTTCATCCGTTACCGACTCAAGTAATGTCACCCATGCATTGTAAAAGGAACCCCAGTCACGATTTGATGTTATTACTCCTTTACAATTTCTCGTAATACTTTGGTAGATGTGCCATCTACAAAGTAATCTTTTAGCATCAGGAAATACAATACTGCATGCTTTCACCAGTGCCAATTCTCTGTCTGTGACGATCACACGTGGATAAAGACATCCCTCCATCAATGACTGTAGACAATTCAATGCCCAAGTATAATTGGATTCCTTTTCCCTGTGCATAAAGACAAATGCTACACAGAAAGTCTTATTAGTTGAAGTTACACCAACAATTTCAAGGAGAGGCATCTCAAACATGGTCGTTTTATAGGTGGCATCCATCAACAACACGTGTGGAAATATACGCCATATCTCCAGTGATCTTGGATGAGCAAAGAATAAATCTTCCAACTGATTAGTCGAGTTGTTTGCACGATAATGAAAAACGTAGCCTTCTTCCTGTAAAGACGACATCACAACTTGCATTGAAGTTCTACCTGCATAATACAAATAAATAAAAATATATAATACATATAAATAAAATAGAAAAAGTAAAGACAACAAAAACACAAAAACACAAAAAAACAAAAAAAAAATCATTGGAGTTCTACCTGCATTCTTCTGACGACGAATTTTCTGGCATTGATTGTGTATAGTTTTTTTTGTAGACACATTATCTGGATATTGATGCTTTATTGTTGATAAAATATTTTTAGCCTTCACATTGTTTGTTGACAAATCTTCCACCAATCGAGCTTCATTTTCAGACAATCGTCTTGCATATGCATGTCCCTCCAAATGTAATGCAAAATCATGATTATGTGCATCACATATCATAGCTAAAGTCCAACAATCATTACCCAAATGATTCCCTACCAAGTGAAATGGACAATTTTTTTTTCTTGTGCCAGTATGTTTACTAGAGGTTTTGTTACTCCTGTACTTACCACTACAATCACAATGAAATTCTACTTTATAATCGTTGCTTCTTTTAATAACAATAACGAAACCAAGTGAATATCCCATATTGCGTACCCAACCAATTAGATCTTCACGAGAATTAAACACCTGAAATTGACTTTTTTTTGTTACAAACTACTAACTTTACCAGATAATTTAACAAGATAAAATAAAACATAAAGATACCATATCAGTAGAAAATGCAGATGGTTGAGGGATTTCACAAGCTTCAGATGAAATACCTCATTATTTGAATTAGGATACCATTGAAAAAAATCTTCACCCCAATTCGCCATTTTTAAGTGTTTTAAACCGATAAATATCACGACCTGCATAGTGACGATGTTTCATGACAGGTTTTCAATACTTTCAAAAATACCATAACCCAAAAATCTAAACCGAGAGAAAACTTATAAATCATAAGAGAAAGAAGATACCTTATAAACTGCAGAAATCGAAACACTCAGTCAAAATAAAATGAACTGAAATTTCTCTTTTCTAACCAAAAGGACTAGAGTTGTTGGACTTCTTGTTCTTTCTCTCGCTGTTCTCTCTCGATGTACACCATTTTCATCACATTTATAGAATCAAATGTAGGAGATGTAGGTTCACATGCATGCACTATTTCATTTGGCCAAATAAATCAATCAAATGTCTCTCCCCTAGCCCCTAGCCCCTAGCCCCTTTTCAGACAAAATTGTGATAATAATTTTGATATTTACACTTTCAACCCCTATACTTATTTACTAACTTTACTTTATACCTTTTAGTTTCATAATTTAAATTTTACATTTAACACATATAATCGTTTATTAACTAAAATACGTTAAAAAAATACGTTTTAATTTTAACAAGTTACACCATTATAATGGTAACAAGTTACACCATTATACGTTAAAAAAATGAATTTCCGCAGATAAAAAATATTTTTATGTAGTGTATATGATATATATTAAAATATATAAATCAAAAAAATTCAAGATTGGACTCATTTCGAACGTATCGAAGAGACCATTATAATGGTGTAACTTGTTAAAATTAAAACGTATTTTTTTAACGTATTTTAGTTAATAAACGATTATATGTGTTAAATGTAAAATTTAAATTATGAAACTAAAAGGTATAAAGTAAAGTTAGTAAATAAGTATAGGGGTTGAAAGTGTAAATATCAAAATTATTATCACAATTTTGTCTGAAAAGGGGCTAGGGGCTAGGGGCTAGGGGCTAGGGGAGAGACATTTGATTGATTTATTTGGCCAAATGAAATAGTGCATGCATGTGAACCTACATCTCCTACATTTGATTCTATAAATGTGATGAAAATGGTGTACATCGAGAGAGAACAGCGAGAGAAAGAAAATCGTGGAAAAGGGGAAAATGAAGAGGATTTTAGTCACGGAATGTTTGTATTTTTCTTGATTTTAGTCACTGCAATCTCATTACATTCTTACCAAAAAAATATATATATATTATATAAAACAAATAAATATATAAATAATATATAAAACAAATAAATAATATATATATATATATATATTATATAAAACAAATAAATATATAAATAATATATAAAACAAATAAATAATATATATATATATTATATAAAACAAATAAATAATATATATTTATTATATAAAACAAATAAATAATATATATATATATATTATAAAACAAATAAATATCAAATAAATATTATATATATATATTTAAATAAAAAATGATTGGTTATGAAAACAATGTAATCATATACCAATCATTTTTGTACCTTTTTTTGGTGTAAATTGACATTTTTGGTGCATATAGCACCCCCCTTATATATACTTATGTATAGAGAGAGAAAAAGGATCGAGAAATTAAATATTATGCGAGAAAGTGAGAAGTATGATATCATATATGATTAGATGGCATGTGGGTGAGTATCTTGTAATCCCTGGTTTTCCGGGTTCCTAGCCTCTCGCTAGGCCCCTTTTAAAGTTCTCATTTAAGAAAGGGCTTCTTTTCTCGTCGTAAAAAAACATGACATGTGGGTGTGTTTAATCATATATGATTAAACGGCTATGTATTGCCAATGTAACATGTGTTTAATCATATATGATTAAGTTTGTGTATCATATATGATACCACATTTTTTGCTTTCTCGCACAAAGTTTAACTTCTGATTTGAACCTGTCCCTATGTGTGTTTGTGTGTGTGTGTGAGAGAGAGATGGTTTTAGGTAAATGGGAAAGAGAGGAAACATGAGGAAAGTTTTTATTATTTGACATTGTGGTGCTACAAAGGAGAGAAGTTGAGCGAAAAGAATTGATTGATGGTGTTCTTTAGGTATGGTTGGTTTCTTGTTGAAGTTACCAATTCCTTTCTGCAGAGTTTCCCTTGGTTATGCGGATCTGTCGATGGTTTAATGATGATTCTTAGTTATGCGCTATTTACTAAACATTATTTTATCTATGATCCCAGAAGAAGTAATCAAACAATATTAACAACAAAGGGAGCCATCTCTATATTTAATATGATCCAAGTAAACCACAATATGATGAAATGCAAAGCAAATACTTGTGTGTGTGTGTGTGGCTACTATGTGTGTTATGAGAGGCTTAACCCTAACACGGGAATAAGCAAACTATATATACTAAGATAAGTATGGAACACTTGACACATTTGGTCCCTCTACTTGGTATCTACTTGGTATAGTTAATATAGCACTAACAATCTCCCCCTTTGTACCAATGTAGAGCCATAAGTTTTAGATGTCCACCGGGACCACATGTCCCTTCCGAATTCCGAATGTGAGCTCGAATCTCCTCAGTGCATTTCTGTATTGCTTTCGATAAGAGATGGCATCCAGTACTTCTTTGATCATCTCTTTCTCCTTGTCAGTCAGCTTCACTTCCCCGTTTGCATCCAGACGCAGTCTACTTTCAAGGTGGATCTGAATAATCTTGAAGGTTCCGTCGCTGAACTTGTTGGCTTCAATAACTCTCACGAATCTCTTCTTTGAGTCTGTATCAAAGTAAACAACTCTGAGCTCTGGTTTCTTCAGAACAGTGTAAGCAGGAATACCTTGAATGTCTGGCAGACGCCGGTTCGGTGCTCTTATGTTTACTCGTTCTTGGTGTGCCTCCAAGGCCATTTGGAAATCCTTAAGATAAGAAAATTTCAGGATATTCCGCATGAACCTCTTCACACTTTGATATGCAGACGACCAATCAATCTTCTTTTCAGGAGCACGAGACAGGATTTCATACAAGTTACATACGTCTTCAAGCTTTAAACTCTTGAAGTCTGTTTCTGAAAAGACGTGTACGGAGCCATCGGACCTCTGAACGGTAAACTGTGGGAACCAGACTTTGGAAAGCCTGTGGGAATCTATCTTCAGCACTTTCATAATGGGTTTATCTGATCTTACCACATTTGTATTCAGACATTCATTTCCCATGACGTGTAGAAATTCGATTCTGCGCAGTGATGGCCAGTCTTCAATCCCGTACACTTTCTCCCAGCTGATTCTCTTAACGTCTTTAACGAACATATCTCTCCTTAAGCTTTCTTGGTAGGGAATCTGAATCCTAACTCGTTGACCTGTAGCCACATACCTTGGCTCGGCATCGATTATCTCTTGAAAGAGTCTCAGTTCTGCTTCGAGTTTCGGATCTCTGATTCTGCCATCGACTTGTAGTCGAATAACTGGAGCATTTTCTTGTATCACTGGAGCTGAAGGAGCGGAAGTACTTGCACTCTGATCAATAGTCGTTTGTGGTTGAGTAGTATTTCCTGGAGCTTCGTTATCGGAATCCGGAGCAACCATAATGGTTCCGGAGATGTCGAATACGTCTTCTAGTTCCTATTTGATCTGGACAGTTGTTCTCTCAGGTTCTTCTTCGGAATCAATGTAAATTATGTCGATCAGCATATTGTCGGAGAACCGCTCGTCCGCCGTTCTATTGTCAACAGCCGTAGGCTTTTCAACCCCGGTTATGACATCAGCTAGAACATTCATGTCATCCGTTTGTACCATTTCTGTATCTGTTCCACCTGTACCTGTACCTGTATTTCCCTCGGCTTCGGTTTCACCAACATTACCAGCAGAAGCAGCAGCACTAGACTCGCCACCTCCTGTTCTCTTCTCGGGTGATCAGGATCATCCTGATCATCATGTCTTCTCTTTTGTGAGGTTTCATCTTGGACACCACACGCTTGTTCGACGACGGTGATGCGTGAAGCTAGAGATTGGTATCCGTCAACAATGGCTTTGGTCATGTCTTCCATTGATTCTCTCATAGCTTTATATTCAGCGTGTATGGAAGATGAGGCTTGAGGTTGGGTCTGTTGGCGTAGTAGTGTAACCAGTTCTACCTCTTCAGCAGTATTTGAGTCGCTCTAGGCTAAAAGTCGGGATAACAGCTCTGATTTGAGTTGGTCGGTTGGTACTTGGTGTAACGATACTGGTGGTGGCATTTGTTGATTAGATTCAACGCTTGATGGTTGATTTGGAGGTGCTGACAATGATTCAGCAACGCCTTTGCCCTTGATGGCTCTGCTCACTTCGTTTGGTATCCGTTCAATTGTTCGTTGCAAGGCATTTCGGTGTTGTTGGAGGGCAGTGTTGATTAAACCTAAGGCGGACGCAAGCAATGGAAAAGTGATATAATGTGGAGGCGGTCCAAGCATGCGTACGATCTCATCCTGTGGAAAATTAGGGAACATTCGGGCAAGATTCGGACCACTTTGGTTACCGGTTATAGAAGCGGTTGTAGCAACCGTACTGCCTGTGTTCATGGCTGGCAAAGTGTTGACCATGACAGGACTTCCACCCTGTCCTCGCCAGGCACCAACGAATGGCGGCCTAACTCTGGGTGTTCCGGTTGGGGCACGAAAGCCCTCAACTTGGTGTTGTAGTATCGCACGTGTCCTAGGAAAAGATGTTCTACCGAATGGTCCTAGACTCGAAGTGCTTGAAAAGAATGGCGGTGGCCGGGGCGGGAGCCTACCTGTTTCAATACCAGCAAACACCGAATGTGCTGTCGATAGACTTTCTGCTAAATCCCTTGTGCTGAATGAAACACCGGCCTGTTGAGAGACCGATGAGTGGCTTGGTAGGGCTGTGCTATGCATGACTGGGTTCACCATGGCTGATTCAATGCGCAACGGCGACGAACGCTCATTGGCAGAAGATTCGGTTACCCGGTTTGGATCGGTTTGGGGAGAGCCGGGAGTTAAAACGTTTTCCGACTCTGTCTCTTTTTCACTCCTTTCTTTTCTCCCTCGTTCCTCACCACTAACTACCTTTTCTACTTCTACTTCTACTCCTTCGATTAGATTTGAGGGCCCCACGGCGTCAGTAGCAGTATCGAGGAGTTCGATGTTCCGAGCGGAATCAGCATCCGAACTCTCAATGCGAGGTCTCTTTCCCATGTGCCATGGAATTAGGTGTGCCATTGGGTCATGATCTGAGTCAACGTCATCATTATTGTTGTCAAAAGGTGGAAAGAAAGGTTCTTCCACATCATCTTTATCAGCTCCAAGGGGTAAAAGAGAAGTTGCATCATCATTGGAAGATGATGCAGCAGCAGCATCAGCTGAGTTCCATGATACGTCGTCGTCAAATATTCTAACTGGAGGACGTCTAGTTCGAGGTGGTGGTTGAGCAGGTCGCGAAGAAGATGCATGGCCAGCAGTCCTTTTACTTCTCCCAACTCTCTTTCTTTTACGTCTCCTCACCTCTCGTTGTACAGGAACCTCTTGTTCATGTACCCCCTCGACATTAGGACCCTCACCTCCTAGTGGGTTTGCATCTTGGGGAGGTCCAGCCGGATCTGGCTGGAGCACTAATGCTTTTTCTAACCTGTATTGCCTAACTACCCAGGACTGCTGGTCAGCATAGGCAAGGACGTCTTCTCTGATGACGGCGATGTGTGCAAAAGCGTCGTGAACTGGCATCTTTAGGTAATGCATCCACTGGCTCGGGCCTCGTGGAGCATCTACTCTTCTTGGAATCTCCCGGTTGTCTTCCATAATCTGATGAGTCAGAATCTGGAAGAATCGTTGATAGGGCACAAAATGACGGTCTTTCTTTGGGCGAGCTTTGTCCTCGACTAGCTCAATGAGTTCATTCCAGATAATGACGGCATAGTCGATGTTGCGGTTAAATGTAAAGGCATGAAACAACCGTAAGATTGGCAGATTTGTCTTATCTAAGCCTGTATGTTTGGATGTCATGCAGCGGTTTAATATGGAGCATAGAGTGTACCATAACGGAGGAAGGTGCTTGCGTCTAAATTGTGAAGAGCCGATGAGGACTGGGATTTCAGGGTCTTGATATCCAAGACTGCGGATATCTTCGAATAGTTGCACTTCAGAAACCGGATATTCGTAGTTCTCTGAGTATGGTAGGTTGAGTGCACGACGAAGTCCTCTTAGGGTGATTCGGGCATCAAAGTGATCAACTTTCGCCGTAAAACGAGGTGGACGATGAGTGGGGGTAATATCGGATTGTACCCCAGAATTGTTGAAGATATATGGCCGGTACAAGTTCGACTCTGGTAAGCGCAGTGAGTAGAAGATGGCCGCAGATGACCTCTACTATGATTCGGTGGTCGAATGGAGTTTCGAGATCCAGATGATGGTTGTTGTCACGAAACGCCAGAAATGAAGCCCTTGGGAATATCTCCTCATCCCTGTCACGAGCATTAACGGACGGGTGGGACGATCGGTGCGAACGGATGATGGTGTTGTCATCCGAAGCGTTTCCATCATGTTGATCAGCCATCTGAATCACTTTACAGTTTAGAATAGTGTGAAAAATGAAATTTTCTTGAAAAATTCTGAAAACAAACACCCAAGTGTTGAGCTTATCGCAAGCAACATCACAACCTTATCGCAAGTAAAGGCTTATCGCAATTGGAGTAGTGTGACACAAGGTTATCGCAACCCATTGGTTGCGATAAGACCTTGTCGCAACTCAAGGTTGCGATAGATTTGAAGCTTAGTCCGTTGCGATAGATTTGAAGGTTTGAATGTGTGTGCATTGCGATAAGGATGAACTTCGAAGAAAAAAACTAAGTGTTCAGCCCAGATTTTCGATTTTCGCACAAAGGTATGTTAAGATCTATACTACGAGGCTCGCAATGATATCGTGAGCAAACCCTAAGCATTCGAAAGTCCTAACTAACAACACATGTACGGATTTAAGCATAAAATCGAGTAAAACTACCCTAAAACCCTAAAATCGACTATAGCATGCGATTTTGTGGATGAAATCGACTGAAATTTTAAAATGTTTACCTCGATGATGATTTGAATGCAATGTATAGAACAGAAATCGCGAAAAAACACTTCGAGAATCGAACACACAGTAGCAGTTTGAGAGAAAAATTAGGGTTTTTGGTTGAGATAAGTTTGAAAAGTCAAAAACCCCCTTTTATACGATTTTGAAATCCGGTGACATGTGGCATCACGTGATTGGACCACCTTTTGACCTGCCACGTGTCATCTTATCGCAAGTAACAAGTTGCGACAGACTTCCATCCATATCGCAACAGGAGGTTGCGATAGTTACTGTTCACGCCTCCTTATCGCAATGCACGGTTGCGATAAGGATGGTACTTAGTGTCATCGCAACAATGGGTTGCGACACAAACACTATTCACCAAGTGTCGCAATAGAAGGTTGCGATAAAATTGACACTTGGACATTTTTCACATAAACAATTGAAAGATTTTATCACATTGGAAGATGTCCAACTTCCAATTGATTAAGCACTCAAGGTTTTTGAAATGTTTTCACTCCCCCTTAAATGACGCACGTATGTTTTGAAAAATTGATTTTCATCATTTAAGAGTTTGTGGATAAAACAAATTAGAGAACTTACCTTGTGATCTTCAAGTAATTTGCACATGAACTCATTACTTACAAGCTTTGTCAGATATGCACGCTCCCCCTATTCCTGTGCATACTTCTTATTCTGTACTCCCCCTAAGACTATGAACACACCTCATGCAGACACAAATATCATAACAAGAATGTAAAGTACCAAAGAGAATAAACAATGAAAAACAACAAAAGCATGAAGATAAAATATCTTATATTGAGAATAGAATGTGATGAAAATTTGAATGTATCAATCTAGATAGAAATAACTAGATTGAGATACACATATTTCCATCCATTACATGATCAATATAGAATATTAAACTTTCATGTTCAACATACCGAGCTTGGATACTAAGAAATTAAATCGTTTTTCATCCAAGGCTTTTGTAAAGAGATCGACAAGTTGAAATTCAGTTGTGACAAAGTATAATTCAATTGTACCTTTTTCGACATGATCTTTAATGAAATGATACCTGATGTCGATGTGTTTGGTCTTTGTATGCTAGACCTGGTTAGCTGATATGGCAATGGCACTCTTACTGTCACAGTAGATGGGGATCTTCTCATACTTGAAGCCATAGTCCATCAGTTGAGTCTTCATCCACAGAACCTGTGAGCAACAACTGGCCGCCGCAACATACTCTGCCTCCGCAGTTGAAGTCGAAACACAGTTCTGTTTCCTCGAAGACCAACTTACCAATTTGTCCCCCAAAAACTGCACATGACCAGATGTACTCTTCCTGTCTAGCATACTACCTCCAAGATCCGCATCAGAATATGCAGTGAGTTCGAATCCCGTTCCCTTTGGGTACCATAGTCCAAGGTACGGTGTCCCCTTCAGATATCGAAAGATCCTTTTGACAGCAGCACGATGTGATTCTTTCGATGTGCCTGAAATCTTGCACATAGACATGTTGAAAACATTATATTTGGACGACTCACAGTAAGGTACATCAATGAGCCTATCATCCCTCTGTAGTTCTTAACATCTACATCCACACCATCTGGATCAGGACCAATTTTAGATCCATGAGCCATAGGTGTACCAATTGAGGTACAGTTTTCCATCTTGAATTTCTTCAAGATGTCAAACACATACTTTGATTGGTTGATGAAGATACCTGTTGAGAACTGCTTGACTTGTAATCCGAGAAAGAAATTAATCTCTCCCATCATACTCATCTGGAATCTAGTCATCATAATACCCGAAAACCAATTACATAAACCAGGGTCAGTCGAACCAAAAATAATATCATCAACGTAAACTTGAACCAGAAGGATCTCACCATTTTTATGCAGAGTGAAGAGAGTTGTGTCTATTTTCCTTTTCGAAAGCCAGCACCAAGTAGGTAGGTAGATAAAATTTCATACCAGGTGCGAGGGGCTTACTTGAGACCGTAGAGAGCTTTGTCAAGAATGTAGACGTGATCAGGTTTATCTTTGTCCACAAAGCCCTCTGGTTGAGAAACGTATACCTCTTCTTTCAAGACGTCGTTCAAGAATGCAGTTTTCGCGTCCATCTGATAAACAGTGAAGTTTCTGTATGCGGCAAATGATAGAAACATCCGGATTGCCTCTAAGCGAGCTACCGGTGCATACGTCTCCTCGTAGTCGATTCCCTCTTGTTGCCTGTACCCTTTTGCTACAAGGCGTGCTTTGTTTCTCACAACAATCCCATCTTTATCTTTCTTATTCTTCAGGACCCACTTAGTACCAATTATCGTTTTACCCTTGGGTCTTGGAACTAGTCTCCATACGTTCAACGCTTCAAAGGAGTTTAACTCATCTTGCATTGCAATTATCCAACCCGGATCTTCTATGGCTTGTTGAACTGATGTAGGCTCAACTTGACTTATAAAGATTGCGTAAAGGACTTCGTTAGCCGTTGCAGATCTTGTCTTTACGGGTTCGGAGACGTCACCAATGACTTGTTCAATTGGGTGACTCTGAGTCCACTTTGTTGAGTATGGGAGGAGTGACACAGCACCTTCATTGGGATCCACTAAGGTGGGATCTTTATCAAAATTCAACTCTATTGTCAAGATAGGTTCCGGTCTTTTGGTTGGTTCAATGACAGAAGAGTCAACGAGAACTGCCTTCGGTTCTGCTTCGGAAGATGACTCTGGTATGATAGAAGACGCATCATCATTGACATTAGAAGTTGTACCTGACGAAGACGCACCATTCGTAGATTCACGTTGTATTGCTTGTGGAGATGCCATGTGTGTGTTACTTGAAGATGTTGCAGGAGTTGTTGCACCGGTTGTTGGAGTAGTCGGTACCGGTGAAGGTCCTGACATTGTAGCTTGAGCAGGTGGTGTTGCAACTTGACTCCTGTTATTTATGGATGACGAAGGTTTATCATTACCAAAATAGTCATCATGAAAATATTCAAACAATAAATCAAGATCATTAGGTTTAGAGTTAGAAGTGGAAGCTTGATTCTAATTTGATGTCCTAGTCACCATTGGACGGATTTGTCCGGATGCTAGGATTCCTGATATTGCGGATTCTGTGCTGTTGTGCACAGAAGCCATGTCTTCAGTTTCGTCGAATCTGACGTTTATGCTTTCCTTCACAGTTCTGGAAGACTTGATATAGACCCTGTACGCTTTGGACGTGAGCGAGTATCCGATAAAAACGCCCTCGATTCCCTTAGGACTGAATTTGTTCAAGTTGTCCTTATCGTTCAGCATAACACACCTGCATCCAAAAACACAAAAGTAGTGTATTACAGGTTTTCTATTGTTAATCAGTTCATATGGGGTTTTGCCAAACCGTCGATGGATGATTGAACGGTTTTGTGTATAGCATGCCGTCGATATAGCTTCAGCCCACAGGAACAGAGGTAGATCAGCATAAGACAACATCGTTCTGGCGGCTTCAACAAGTGTGCGGTTTCGTCTTTAAACGGCTCCGTTCTGCTGAGGTGTTCTAGCCGCAGAATATTGATGAGATATTCTTAATGACTTGGAATCGAGTTAGTTTTGAGTTGGGGTGTCAAGGGGCTGAACAGGGGCTGTTGCAGGTGGAAAGGGGCTGTCCAGAGACTTGTGCGACTTCCTGGGCGACCTCAAGTCGCGGGACAAGCCGCGCAAGTCACTGTTTCAGCATTTTCCGATTTTTGTTTATTTCGTACTCGTGTCGTTTCTGGGCGTAATATAGGGGTATGGGTACTCATTTTGAGTGTAAGATAGTACTTGAACACTTTGAACATGTTATTTTAGGCATATAGAAACTCTAAGTCTTATTTTAATGTCGATTGTTCGGTTTCTAGCTCGGTTGCGATTCATGGGTATCCAGTGGGTTGTTAAGGTTGTCAATTGTCGTAGTGAGTCTTATATACATATAGTTATGTGGATTTCATCAATGTGTATATATTTCAGGCTCGGTAGCCCCTCGTTAGTGAAGTTTGATAGTGGTGTTCGGTTGTGTCGTTTGCACGTATGTGGCTTCAAACTATTAACAAGGCGAGTTTACTTTAAAACGTTTTCAAACTGGAATATATATAAATATATATATATATGTAATGAATATGTGGTAGGAATGTTATGACATGTTTATGAATAGAAATCTGATATATTGAGATGTATATTGTATTTATATGAGCATTACACTACACGAGTGCACCTTGGCAGGACTAAGGGTCAACGGAGTATTGGCTGTATGTAAGTGCAGCGAGGTTGGCTGTATGTAAGTGCAACAGAGTAAATTGATTAGTTGGTTCGCAACCAACTAATATGGCCACGTGAAGGAGTAGTTGTACACACTGCACGAGTCTTGCTTGGTATTTAAATACTTGTTGTATATTTGTGTTTTACAAAAGGATTACTAAACTGACAGGGATTATCTCACTAGACCGTTTGGTCTAACCCTCATTTTGTTTTCAAAAATATGTATTCCAATTCAAGGAAGGTATAAAGGCAAGGATAAAGTGTAAGATGCTTTGAAGGCTGTCTTAATTCCGAAGTTTTCCTGAATCGTATCGTAGGGATAGTATTGTAGTATTAGCGAAAAGTTTGTACTGAATATGTAATGTTCAGTTTTAAGACTTACAAACCTTATGTGATATAATATGTATCTTTTGTTATATATCTTTGGCTGGTAAATGCTATTATATGGTGTATATTTGGGACGGGTCGTTACAGATGGTATCAGAGCCCTAGTTTAAGGGATTTAGGTATTCGGATCCATACCTAGACTTAAACTGCATGTGAAGTAGGATGTCCTTGATATTTTAGAACCTTTGGGGATATTACATATAAAAGGTCGAAGGAACATCATGTAAGGTAATTTCAAATTACATGTGGCCAGTATGATTATGAACTTACAGGTACATGTTTGAATTGGAATACCTTATTATATGGGGTATGTGCTTATGTGTATATTAACTCTATAAAAATCAACAGAATGGCAAGTCGGACTCGACGTATAGATAGAGATGAAGAGAGGTATATTTCTATAAACTCTACACGTGCTAAAGTGCTATTTGTCTTCGGTGCAAACCGATGAACTGTGTCTTCTTCTTTTGTTGCTTATCTGCATTAAAAAGGTATTTGATAGTTGTGTTGTAGATATAGAGGGGTGTGGGGTGCCTATTCACTTATTTCCTATGGCTTTGATTGAGTTTGATATGGTAGTGGGAATGAATTGGTTTGCCGAGAATCAGGCTAGTATTGTTTGTAATAAGAAACTGATCAATGTTGTATTACGGACTGGTAGTAATTTATGATGATCTTAGAAATCGTCAACCTTGCCTTTTTTCTACGTTGAAAGCTCGTAAGTGTGCTAGCAAAGGTTGCCCCAACTGCCTTTATGGATTTAATTACCGAATTGGAAGTAGAAATGGAGATAGAGAATCGTTTAGAATACTAGTTCCAAAAGAATAGAATATTAAGGGTAGGTTGTATTGCCGATGGAAGGTGGCATACTGCTAAGGTGACCATAGATGCTAATTTAAGGGAAGCAACTTGCTATTTAGAAGGCGCTTTCGATGGGCATCCAACGGGATTACCATTGCGTTTGGAAAATGGCATTTGGGAGCAGGGAACGGAAGTGTGGGTTAGTATTTAAGGGGGAGAGATTGTAATAACCCGTAGTAAGTAACCTTAGTATTTTATGTGATCATTTAAGTCTAGGGTGTATATTGTGTCATTTGTATAATTCTTAGTATAAGTTTGAGGGTTTAAGTGTTATTTTATGTAGTGGAGGGTGGGATTTGACATTAGGCTAAAGGTATTCATGAGTCATCCTTCTTAATGACTCCACCTCCTTCTTTAATTCATTCATATCCAGATTTTTGTGCAAGTCTGTGTGTGTGTTATACGTATGAGAGATGGAGAAAGAAAGAATAGAAAAAGAGAAGGAAGAAAAGAGAAAGAAGAACAAGGGAGATTAGGGATTGAGTTTCCTTCCAAAATATTTGGTTCATCAAGGTATGGTTATTTCTCTATTCATCATCTTTCTCCATTTTGTTGGTTGTATTCTTAGTAGTAGGGTTTCTAGTTCTTAAAGCTCTCTTCTATGGGAGATGTTGTTAAGAGTTATGGGTTATTCTTGTGTTGATTCAAGGTGTTGTTATAGTTGAAATATTGATCAAAGCTTTCATCTTTCCAAAGTTTGAGTTTAGCAAAGTATTACATATTCTATCATGGATGATGATGTTGAACTCACTTCATGGCTATTCTTGATCATGTATCTTAATGGTTATTAAATGGATTAGATGTTAGTTTTATGGATGGAAAAGGTTTTGTATTAGTTTAAGCATGTTTAGAACCTCATTTACATGCTAAACTTCCATAGAAATGAGCCAAAATGACTTGGAATGGAGTTGGTTTTGAGTTGGGGTGTCAAGGGGATGTTTGCAGGTGGAAAGGGGCTGTCCAGAGACTTGCGCGACTTCCTGGGCGACCTCAAGTCGCGGGACAAGCCGTGCAAGTCACTGTTTCAGCATTTTCCGAGATTTTTTTATTTTGTACTCGTGTCGTTTTTGGGCGTAATATAGGGGCATGGGTACTCATTTTGAGTGTAAGATAGCATTTGAACACTTTGAACATGTTATTTTGGGCATATCGCAACTCCAAGTCTTATTTTTAATGTCGGTTGTTCGGTTTCTAGCTCGGTTGCGATTCGGGGGTGTCCAGTGGGTTGTTAAGGTTGTCAATTATCGTAGTGAGTCTTATATACATATAGTTATGTGGATTTCATCAATGTGTATATATTTCAGGCTCGATTGCCCCTCGTTAGTGAAGTTTGATAGTGGTGTTCGGTTGTATCGTTTGCACGTGTGTGGCTTCAAACTATTAACAAGGTGAGTTTACTTTAAAACGTTTTCAAACTGGAATATATATATATATATATATATATATATATATATATATATATATATATATGTAATGAATATGTGGTAGGAATGTGATGACATCTTTATGAATGGAAATATGATATATTGAGATGTATATTGTATTTATATGAGCATTACACTACACGAGTGCACCTTGGCTGGACTAAGGGTCGGCGGAGTATTGGCTGTATGTAAGTGCAGCGAGGTTGTATGTAAGTGCAGCAGAGTAAATTGATTAGTTGGTTCGCAACCAACTAATATGGCCATGTGAAGGAGGAGTTGTACACAGTGCACGAGTCTTGCTTGGTATTTAAATACTTGTTGTATATTTGTGTTTTACAAAAGGATTACTAAACTGACAGGGATTATCTCACTAGACCGTTTGGTCTAATCCTCATTTTATTTTCAAAAATATGTATTCCAGGTCAAGGAAGGTATAAAGGCAAGGATAAAGTGTAAGATGCTTTGAAGGCTGTCTTAATTTCGAAGTTTTCCTGAATCGTATCGTAGGGATAGTATTGTAGTATTAGCGAAAAGTTTGTACTGAATATATAATGTACAGTTTTAAGACTTACAGACCTTATGTGATATAATATGTATCTTTTGTTATATATCTTTGGCTGGTAAATGCTATTATATGGTGTATATTTGGGACGGGTCGTTACAGTTCAGGAGGAAAATTGGGAAACATGTGTCTAACATCCGGACCACTTAGGTTACCGGTTATAGTAGCGGTTGTACCAACCGTACTGCCTGTGTTCATGGCTGGCATAGTGTTGACCATGACAGGACTTCCACCCAGTTCTCGTGGGGCACCAATAAATGATGGCCGCACTCGGGGTGTTCCGGTTGGAGCACGAAAGCTCACAACTTGTTGGGATGCCGACGCGCGTGGCCTAGGAAAATAAGTATGTCCAAATGGCTCTAGACTCAACGTACGTGGAATAAATGGCGGTGGCCGGGGCAGGAGCCTACCATGTTCAATATCAGTAGACATCGAGTGTGTCGCCGATAGCAGTTGTGCTTTATCCCCTGTGGAAAATGAAATTCCGGCAAATTGAGATGCCGACGAGTGGCTTAGAGGGGCTGTGCTTTGCATGGCTGGGTCCACCATGTCTTGTTCAATACGCAACGGTGACGTACGCTTGTTGGTAGAAGATGTGGCTACCCGGCTTCGATCGGTTTGGGGAGAGTCCTTAGTTAAAACTTTATCTGACTCTATCTCTTTCTCTCCCATTTCTTTTCTCGCCACATCACTGCTCACATTAATATTTTCTACTATAGCTCCCTCATTCCACCTTATGTCACCAATTTCTCCGGAGGGTCCGACGTTCCAAGTGGAATCAACATCGGAACCCTCAATATATCGACTCCGACCGATGTGTATCGGGATTAGATCTGCATCAGAGTCATGACTAGGATCGGAGTCGGAATCATCATCAGCTCGTGGTTGGTCAGACACTTCATCGTCGGATGATGAAGCATCGGGGTCAAAATCAAAATCATCCTCAGATTCCATCGGTATGTCATCGAGGATGGGAATTCGTACAACTCTGGTAGAAGATGCCTGACCAGCAGTCCTCGCCACCCCACCCACTATCTTTCTTAATGTTCTTCTCACCTCTCTCCGTTCAGGAACCCCAAGTTCCTGAACCTGCTCAACATGAATACCCTCATCGCCTAAAGGGATAGCACCATGGGGAGGTCCGGCCGGTTCTGGCTGGACCACTAGTGCATTAGCTATTCTATACTGCCTAAGTACCTCAGACTGATGGTCGGCATAGGCAAGTACAGGCTCTGGAATCACGACGATGTGGACGAAGTCATCATGTGTCGGCATGTTTAGATAATGCATGTATTGTGTCGGTCCTTGTACCGCATTTGGGCGTCTAGGAATTTCCTGGTTGCCCTCCATGATTTGGTGGATGAGGATCTGGAAGAACCGTTGATATGGCACGAAGTGTCGGTTCTTTTTCAGTCGTCCTTTGTCTTCGACTAGCTCTTGTAGCTCGTTCCACAGTAGAATGGCATAATCGATGTTACGGTTGAAGGCGAAGGTGTGGAACATCCGAAGAATGGCTAGGTTGCATTTGTCAAGGCCGGTATGCTTTGACGTCATGCATCGGTTAAGGATTGAGAATAGGGTGTACCAGACTGGTGGTAGGTGCTTTCTTAAGAATTTAGAAGAGCCGGCCAAGACAGGGTTATTTGGATCTTGGTAGCCTAAGCTTTGGATGTCTGTGTATAGTTGGGCTTCAGGTACCATGTCTTCAAAGTTTGGGTTAAAGGGAAGGTCTAAGGCTAGACGGAGTCGTTTGGGGGTAATCCGAGCATCGAAATGATCGACTCGGGCAATAAAATGTGGACCCCGTCGGTGTGTAGGAGGATGATATCCGTATCTAGATCATGGGCGTTGACAGATGGATGTGACGACCGATGCGACGGTATAACGGTGTTCTCGTCAGATGAATGGCCGTCATTATGAGCCATCTGAACAGTGTCAAAGTTTAGAACAGTGCCAACAACTGGTTTTTCTTCAAAAAATTCCAAAAAGGTTGTCGCAACACGAGACCTTGTCGCAATGAAGGGCTTGCGAGGAATAGTTACCGCAACACACTAGTTGCGACAAGATGTTATCGCAACACGTAGGTTGCGATAAGATGTTATCGCAACTAATAGGTTGCGATAGTTATGAATGTAAGATGGTTGCGACAGTTTTGAATATGAAGAACATGTTGGGTTGCGATAGTTATGAACTCAGGAACACATACAGTTGCGACAACGATGAATATCAACTAAACCTAAGTGTCTAAGGCTCAAATCTGACTTTTTCGCACAATGTCAAGTTAAAAACTATACCAGTGTGTTCGCAACTAATCACATTAGAGTATTCCTAACAGTTTTAACTACGAACAAACACAGAGGCATCGAATTGAAGCAAGAACATGAAATATTTCAAACATAAACCCTAAACAGATTTGAATCGAATATAGAGCATAAGGTTATGGATGAAATCGACTGAAATTCTAAACGAGTGTACCTCAAAGTGATGCGAATGCGATGCTATCGATGTGAAATCCAAAGACTCGATGAAATTCAAGAACACAATCGGCAGTTACGAGAGAGAGAGTTGACAGAGTTTGAATGTTTGAAAGTTGAGACAAAAACTCCCAACACTCGTATTTAAAGGCTTGAGACAACATGACACGTGGCACAATGTGATTGGTCCACAGGTTGACCGCCACAGTGTCAGGTTATCGCAACTTCAAGGTTGCGATAACCCTCCTTGTTGTCGCAACGAACAGGTTGCGATAGAATGTTCAACCTTATCGCAACGGAGGGTTGCGATAAGTTACTGTTCATCAGTGTATCGCAAGTAGTGGGTTGCGATAAGTTACTGTTCCTTTCTCGACATGATCTTTTATGAAATGATACCTTATGTCAATGTGTTTGGTTTTGGTGTGCTGGACAGGGTTAGCAGATATAGCAATATCACTCTTACTGTCGCAGTAGATGGGAATCTTCTCATATTTATACCCATAGTCCATGAGTTGGGTCTTCATCCAAAGCACTTGTGAACAACAGCTCACCGCGGCAACGTATTCTGCCTCCGCGGTTGATGTTGAAACACAATTCTGCTTCTTTGACGACCAACTCACAAACTTGTCTCCCAAAAATTGGACGTGCCCCGAGGTGCTCTTTCTATCCAGCATGCTTCCTCCGTGATCAGCATCTGAATATGCAATGAGTTCGAAGCCGGTTCCCTTAGGATACCACAGTCCAAGGTACAGAGTGCCTTTCAAGTACCGAAAGATTCTTTTGACGGCGCCGAGGTGTGACTCTTTGGGTTTAGCCTGAAATCTAGCATAGAGACAAGTCGAAAACATTATATCTGGACGACTAGCGGTTAGGTACATTAGAGACCCGATCATTCCTCTATAATTCTTGACATCGACATCAATACCATCTGGATCTGGACCTATCCTAGATCCAGGAGCCATAGGCGTACCGATCGACGTACAATTTTCCATCTTGAATTTCTTCAAGATGTCAAACACATACTTCGACTGGTTGATGAAGATACCCGTAGAGAATTGTTTTACTTGTAATCCGAGAAAGAAATTAATCTCTCCCATCATACTCATTTGAAACCGAGTCATCATAATGCCCGAAAACCAAGTACAAAGTCCAGGGTTAGTCGAACCAAAAATAATATCGTCAACATAAATCTGAACTAAAAGAATATCACATTCCTCGCGTAGAGTAAACAGAGTTGTGTTGATTTTACCTTTCACAAAGCCAGCTTTTAGTAGAAAGGTTGATAAGACTTCATACCAGGCACGGGGGGCTTGCTTGAGAACGTAGAGAGCTTTGTCTAGAATGTATACATGATTAGGATAGTCTTTAGGTTGAGACACACATACACTTCCTCCTTAAGGACACCGTTCAAGAAAGTGGTCTTCACGTCTATTTGATAGACGGTGAAGTTCTTGAAGGCGGCAAAAGACAGGAACATCCGAATTGCCTCAAGACGAGCAACCGGCGTGTACGTCTCGTCATAATCTATCCCCTCCTGTTGCCTGTACCCTTTCGCTACCAATCTAGCTTTGTTTCGCACAATTATTCCGTCTTCGTCTTTCTTGTTCTATAGGACCCACTTGGTACCGATAACTGTCTTACCTTTGGGTCGCGGAACTAGTCTCCACACCTTCAAAGCTTTAAACTGATTCAGCTCTTCTTACATCGCAACCAACCAGTCAGGGTCTTCTAAGGCTTATTGAACTGTTGAAGGCTCAACTTGACTTAAGAAGAGTGCATATAAAACTTCGTTTGCTGATACGGATGCAGATCTTGTCTTCACTGGTTCAGATACATCACCAATCACCTGATCAATTGGGTTACTGCGTGTCCACTTTGTGGAGTGTGGATGGAGAGATATAGCATCTTCATTAGGGTCTACAAGGGTAGGATCCTTATCGAAGTTCAACTCGATCGTCAGTGTCGGTTCCGGTTGTGAGGCGGGTTTCTTGTCAGAATTGACAATTGGCACAGCCTCGGGAACTGATTTGGTAGAGTTGTCAGGATTATTGATATTACCCTGATCACTGACATTCGAAGCTGTTCCAGATGAAGAAGCACCACTCGTAGATGCATGTGGTCGTGCTTGTGTAGATACCATCGTTGTGTTCCTTGGAGAAGTTGCAGGAGTAGTTGCACCAGTATTTGATGAGGTCAGCATCGGCGAAGGGCCTGACACAGTAGCTTGCACTGGTGGTGTTTCAACTTGAATCCTGTTATTGACAGATGCAGGAGATTTATCATTACCAAAATAGTCATCATAAAAATGTTCAAACAATAAATCAAGTTCGTTAGGATTAGAAGTGGAAGTGGAAGTTTGATCCTTGTTTGAAGATCTAGTCATCATTGGATGGATTTATCCAGATGCTAGTATTCTGGAGATCGCGGGTTCTGTACTGTTTTGTACATAAGCCATCTCTTCAGTTTCGTCGAATCTGACATTGATGCTTTCTATCACAGTTCTGGATGACTTGAGGTAGACTCTGTATGCTTTAGATGTGAGCGAGTATCCGATAAAGAAGCCCTCAATACCCTTAGGACTGAATTTGTTCAAGTTGTCCTTATCGTTCAGCACAATACACCTGCATCCAAAAACACGAAAGTAGTGTATTACAGGTTTTCTATTATTAATCAATTCATATGGAGTCTTGCCAAACTGTCGATGTATGATTGAACGGTTTTGTGTATAGCATGTCGTTGCAACAACTTCAGCCCATAGAAACAGAGGTAGATCAGCATAAGACAGCATCGTTCTGGCCGCTTCAACGAGTGTACGGTTTCGTCTTTCAACGACACCGTTCTGCTGAGGTGTTCTGGCCGCAGAATATTGATGAGTTATTCCTAATGACTTAAAGAAGTCATCAAGAGTCTTGTTTTTGAATTCTGTCCCATTATCTGATCTGACGGTCTGAACTGTTTGTTGACGATCCACTTGAAGCTGTTTGATTAAGGAGATGATCAAGTCAGGTGTTTTAAAGTAATTATTTGTATAAAACCAACGGTTATAGTCAGATTTGCAGATAAAATCATCCACGCCACAAGAAGCACAACAAATTTGATCACGTGCCAAATTAATCGGTTGTCGCATTGAATAAACCTTGTAAGGAACTACAAGTTTTCGTCTATTGCCAACATCATAATTAATAACATTTGAAACAAAATTGTCTTTCTTGGAATTTAAAACATTTAAAACAGTGTGGGATGATTTGATCTGGGCCACATCTTGTGTGGACTCCTTTATTCTCCACTCAAGGCGCGTGTTGTTTCTCAAATTACGATCTGAATCACCAGACAAATAGGAGTCGTAAGCTTTTGAATTCTGAGCTTGAAAAGAATTAACATGCTTCTTTCTTTTTGTTTTTCTTTTCTTTTTCTGTAATGATTGTTTTGATTTAGATTTAGAGTAATAATCATTAGCAGAAATTTTCTCAGCCGATTTTGAAGATTCCCCTTCCAAGATAATCTTTTCAGGTTCCTCTTCTTTTATTAGAAAGTCAGTATGATCTATAAGTTTGGCACTAAAGTCAAATTGAACGGCTGTTTCTTTCACTGCTTTACCTTTCCCATCACAATGATTCTTGATATCACAATCAGGCTGACTCTTCAATGGAGAATGAAAGATACCATGAGACGTCGGATAAAGAAAATTCTTTTGTTCTTCTCGAAATGCTTTATCTTCTTCTGTAGGGATATATATCTTAGGGTCAAGTTGACTTTCCAAATCCCAAGGTTCAAAATCATCTTGGTCATCAACTGTCCAGCCCCTCAAGATAGTATTTCTCATGAAAGCTTTGCATGAGAAAATATCTGAATCTGAAGAATGCTTTTCTTTTGAAACTTTTTCTTCTTATATTTCCTCAAGTTTTGTTTTCATTTCTTTCAAACTTTCAGAAAACACTGTGATCATAACTTCCTTTTCGATCTCGAAAGCAAGCTTCTCGTCATTTCTGACTTCTTGAATAATACTTTTGATCTTGCTTTCATGGTCCATGAGTTTTTGTTCAAGAACCATTGGTGGAAAATACCTTTTACCTTCAAAAATTGGTTTTTCAGTATTATCCTTTTGAGTATTTTCCGTTTCCTCCGGTTCTTTAACAATATAACCCTCAAAGTAATCATTTGGCAAGGTTCTTTCGTTATCTAATGCTTTTGCATTAGCAGGACCATACCAAAAAGGAAGTTGCATTTTAACAGTGGTTTTTCTTTTTATTTCTTCCTTAGCCTCATAGTCTTCACCATCCATTTTAAGCCATTTGATTTTATAGCTAGGATGTGATGCAAGCATAAACCATTCAAATTTATAAAGAGTGGGAGCTTTTATTAAGGCATTCCTCAGGTACTGTGGATAGTCATACACGATACCCCACTTTGAATTAAAATATCTGAACTTACTTGGCTTATGCATGTGAATTGTTTGTTCAGTTTGACCTGCTTTGTACAGTTTATTTTCCAGATCTTTGACATTTTAACACAGCTCATTAATTTATCTGATAGTTCAGTTAATCTATCTTGAAAATACGCATGACCAATATCGAACTCAGTCTTTTTCTTTTCTAGTTCTTTAATTTGACTGTCTTGTTTTATTAGTCTTTCCTTTTGAGTGGAAATTATTTCATCGGCTATTTTCTGGTCATTTGTTAGTTCTTCTAACTTCTTTGTTAAATACGCTTGTTGACTAAAGAATTGATTATAGAGATTGGAATGTACCTCATTTGAAGTAGACTCTGACCCTTCATCATCGGTGTTTTTGGTCATAAAGCACATCTTGGTCTGAGCCGCTGTGTCATCATCTGCTTCATCATCCGTCTGATCAAGCCAGTATTCTTCTTCGACCAACATCGCTATCCCCGATTCCTTCTGTTCAGCAAGCATCAACTTGTTCTTGTAATAACTGGAATCCCTCACTTTCGGCTTCCAACATTCTTTGGAGAAGTGACCAGTTTTCCCACAATTGTAGCACTTCGGTGCTTCATCCTTCTTCTCAATTACCTTCTTCTCATCTGGCCTCTTTTACTCAACCCTCTTGTCGTCAGACTTCTTGTTGGATTCAACATGTGCTTTGTGCTCGAAGTTCTTGGAGCCAGACGCATACCTTTGACTGTTAGAACTAGGGCTTTTCCCAAACTGTCTTTGAAAAGATCTAGTAAGGAGCATCATAGCTTGCTTCATACTTTCAACATCATCTATCCCATCTGCTTCATTCTTTTCTTCTTCAGACTGGTTACCCACATTCTTTGAGTATTTCCTGTTAGACATTAAAGCAAGTGGGTCTAACTCTTCTTCCTTAACCTCTCTTTTCTCTTCCTTCTTCTCTTCCTTTTTTTTCTTAGCTCTCTTTTCATCAGCATCTTCCTCATCCTGTTTCAGGGTTTCATACATCTCTTACAGAGGCAAAGTAGCTAATCTAGCATTCTGTTTCATTCGGTGAGCATACTTCTTCCACTCAGGTTGAAGAACACTCAGGAATTTCACATTGTGCTCGATTATTGACTTGTCTATTTTGTACATGTTCAGCTCATTCAGAATCGTAGTGAAACGATCATACGTAGCATCAAGTGCCTCCCCTTCCTTTTGTTTAAAGTTTTCGTACATATAGATGGAATTGGAGATATTCATCTGGTTCTCCACTTCAGATCCATGATACAGCTTAATCAACTCATCAAACATGGCTTTCCGAGAATAGTTTTTGCTATCTACCTTTCGGTAAATATCGTTGGTCAAGGTTTGAATAATTAAGGACTTTGACATTTTATCTCAATAATGCTTTTTCTTTTGTTCAAGATCATAGTGTAATGGTATAACATCAACCCACTCTGGAACTGGATCACCATCAGTAGCGATTCCTCTTCTTCTTTGTAACCCTAGAGGACCATTCTCAAGTGAATTAACAATATATTCCCCATTCTCTTGTCTCTCAACATAGTCTATAAATCTGTCTTTCCATATATTAAACTCTTTGGGAAAAAGAACAGGTGGTTTGTCCTTAGACCCAATAGTCAAGATGTCTCTTGTTGTCATATTTAGGTTACTTGTTGATGATCGTTAAGTATACCTTAGATTTGATTAGCAAAAATTAGTTCACACTGACTTGTCTCAACCCACTGTCTGTCTCAACCCACTTCTTATCGCAACACACGTCTTGTCGCAACCAAGGACTTGTCGCAACACAAAAACTTGTCTCAACCAACAAGTTGCGAAAGTAGCCAAACACTTGTCGCATCAAACAGGTTGCGATACAACTTCAAAAAGATTCTTATCGCAACAGAAGATTGCGATAAGTACTGTTCACAAATAGGAAGGTTGCGATAGTTGAGACTTGTCGCAACAGATAGTTGCGATAGTATACTGTTCACTTCGAAAAATTGCGATTATAACGACTTGTCGCAATTGAAGGTTGCGATAGAATACTGTTCACTTCTTGTGGACTGCGATAGTTATGAATCCTCAAGAACACTGAAAGTTGCGAAAGTTATGAATATTCAATGGTTGCGATAGATTTGAATATCCATATGTTGCGATAGTTTTGAATATCCAGATTTTCTTAAGTCGATTCTTCAAAAATGATCGGATTGAGCTGAAATTTGGTACGCAGGTTCGCAACAATATTCTGGACACCTTTAATTCTTCAAGTTTTATCCAAAAACCAATAGAACAGTGATTTCCAAACCAAAACAGTAGGTTTTCTTCAAAAAATCCGAAAATCAAGTTTTGCACAAATTGAGACTATTCCTGGTGTAATTGCGGAATCAAAACACACAGGGATGATAATCAAACAATTCTAGACCAATTCTAATCCATTTGAAGTACTCAAATGGCTAAAATCGAACAGAAATGAATGAAAAAATGAAGAACACTCAAAATTGCAAAAACTTCCAAAATCCTAATCTTATCTAAGTGATATACTATGCTCTGATACCAATTGTGATCCCAGAAAAAGTAATCAATCCATGTTTATCAATCAGATGGCCACCAATATATTAAATATGAAGATCAATCACAAAGTACAAAGATGAAGAATGTAGAGAGAATAGTATGTGTGTGTACTTGTGTGAAATGGAATTGGATGACCTAATTAGAAAACTAGGTTAAGCTAACATTATATACTATGTAACTTAACAATTACAATAAAGGTCCCTCTACATAGTACAACTTAGAATATTAGGCACTAACAAATAGAAATGATATCATCATATCTTTAACAACAAGACGAGATCGGGTAGGGAGTTGTTTAGCGAAGTTCAATTCTGCCCTTTTAATTGGATTAAAATTAGAAAAAAGAAAGGGGGTGAGGTCAATTGGGAGAGCTGGTGCCGAGTCTTATGAACACCATTGTAGCCCATTTGTTATCTCTAGCATCTCGCTAGCGTTTTAGTTTAATATTATTCGTGCCGTTCAAAAAAAATGATACATGAGGACTGAGAAAATTTCACTTATATGTAGAAGTTATTATTTTTGTTTTGCATTGGTACTTGATTTTTTGGTCTTGGATAAAGTTTGCCTTCAAATCAAGAAAGGTATTAACTTTTTGGTTAAAAAAATGATGACTAATTTATCAATACAAGAAGTATATTGATATAAGAGATTAAGAGAACTTCTTTCTGGAGTGAAAAAGATTCGAGTATAAAAATATTCAGAATTATTATGCTCAAACTTTTAAAATCAAAACCAAATTTTTCTTCAACATTATGATTAAAAAAGTCTCGTTAAATAAACATAATTTTGTTTTACTTGTCCTCCAATCTCTTTTATTGCTCTAAGTTTGTAAACAAGGGGTACGACATGTTTCTTTACATGTTCTATATATGACGAAAGAGCTAGTATTTAAAAGTTTTAATAACTGACGTTAATTTAAAACTACTCATATAACTAATAAAATTAAATCAATTTCATATTATATTCAGATGATGTAAGATCATGCTCAATCAACTAATTATCGTAACCATGCATACTTCTCTATGACCGTAAACTTTACCATCTCAATATTTCAGAAGTATGAAAGATCATACACTAAAGTAAATTAAAATTTGAATGTAATATATCCATTAATTAAAAAAAATGAGTCAAATTTCGATTTTGATGGAAACTGCTCAAGTGCACAAAATTGAGTGTGTCACCAAATATATATATATATATATATATATAGAGAGAGAGAGAGAGAGAGGGTACAAATCAAATACAAACCATGTATTTGTTGCACCCCTTACAAACCAATTTGCATATACGCATAATCTGATATACATATATGCATTTATCTCATATGAATGTATGTCCATTATATGTATATTTTTGCACGTATGCATATGCACATTGTTCATATATGCACATTGGTTCTGCACATATGCACATTGTAGTTTGTAAGGCGTGCAACAAATGCAAGGTTTGCATTTTACGGAGCCTCTCTCTCTCTCTCTCTCTCTATATATATATATATATATATATATATATAGGGGAGGTTTCTTTTACAAACCAGTACATTTGTAAAAACTATGCAAACCACTTCTCAACCAATCATTTTAATTAATTTAATTAAAAGTAATTATTAATTAATTTATAACCAGAGGGGTATAGAGGTCATATTACAAATTCAGTTTTTTTATCAATATTGCGAGAATCGTTTTTTAATTAGGTAATTTCCTAAATTAATGCGATTTGTTAATATCCCATTCAAATTAACGGATTATTGATATTTTCTGCAGATGCTATATCGTCCCATCCAACTGGGTTCTTTATTTATTCTTTAATCATTCCTGCAGTTGTTTTGTTGTAGTACCAGATGAAGAATTCATACCAAATTCATGAATTACCCTTAGCATATTCATGAATCACTTTATGACATTCATAAATCCCACCACATTCATGAATCCACATCAATACTAATCATGAATATCAACCTTTGAATGTGAATCAAAAACTGTAAAAAAAACCTTGTGAATCAACAACAGTATTAATCATAAACCTTTGAATGTGAATCAAAAAAACCTGTAAAAATCTCCATTCTGATCCGTCGTCCTCTCCAACCGCCAGATCCAATATTCAAATCTGGTCTTCAATGATCTACATCCGGAGATCTTCTCCGTCCTACGGTGGTGACTGTGGTGGTGATTGTGGTGGACAACGGCGGTGGTGCCTGTGGTGCACAACGGCGGTGGTGCTTGTGGTAGACAGCGGCGGTGGTGGTGGTGCCTGTTGCCGGCGGCGGCGGCGGCGGATTTGATCGGAAACTAAGCTGTGAATTATGGCTGTATGGTGGTGATGTTGATGGCGATGGCGGTGGTGCTAAGGTCGATGGCGATGGCGATGGTGGTGGTGATGTTGATGGCGATAGCGGTGGTGCTAAGGTTTGTGACTGGAAAAATGGTAGAGAAGAGAGAGAAAGGGATCCCGTGAGATGAGGGTGTGATTTGGGGATGATGAAGACAAATTTGTTTTACCAATATACCCTTGTACCTGTTTTGCCATTGGATGATTATTGACCCTAGATCAAATTAATGGATGGTGATTAAAGTAGTTGCATAGTTTCTACAAATGCATTGATAGGGCCAGGTTCAGGGAAAAACCTTAAAAAAAGGAAAGCTGAGGAACACCCTAGTAGCCTTTCATCCGGACAGTGTGTAGTTGTGTACTAGTGCATACAAGCAATTTGTAACATGCACACGTGCATATGCACAAATGCATAATGTACAAGTGCATAAAATCCAAAAAACAAACTTACTTTTATCTGTATGCACAAGTGCATACCGTCCAAATGAAGGGACATCAGGGTGTTCCTTAGTTTCCGTTTTTTGAGGTTTTCTCGTGAACCCCCCTCTCTCTCTATATATATATATATATATACACACACACACACACACATATATATATATATATATATATATATATATATATATATATGTATATATATATATATAGTCAGGTTCAGGGAAAACCTCAAAAAAATGAAAAATTGAGGAACATTCATTTGTGGCGTGAGACTGGGTAAGTTTCCCACCCGTCACAACCTGGTTAGAAGAGGAATCGAGGTCTCTCTACCATTTTCCCTGTTTGTAACATTAGGGACGAGACCGAATCGCATCTTTTGTTCGAGTGTTCTTCGGCTAAAGAGTTGTGGCCTCTTCTTCATCAATAGTGGTTCGAGCTTCTTGCATCTCCTTGCTCTTTTGAGGAGGTTACAGAGCTGATCTCAAAACCGAACGGAGAGAAAAGGACGGACTTGTTGCTGACACCGATTGTGATTACGGCGTATAGGGTGATATGGAGGAGTCGAAAAAATAAAATCTTCAATGGCAAACTTCGCCCCCTGGATGCTATGAATGAGGTCCAACTCTTATCGTTTCTTTGGGTTAAAAATAGAGTCAACTTGGGCAATAAATTTAGGTGGGAAATTTGGTGTTGTAATCCTCGTTTTTGTTTCTCGGATATCATGTAAGCTAGTGTCTTGATAGGTTTCGATTTTAATAAATTTCCATTTGCCGTTCAAAAAAATATTTGGGTGTGATGCACATGTGCATACAAGTAATTTATAACGTACACATGTGATGCACACGTGCACAAAAACCTAAAAAGAGCTTAAAGTACTTGTACGCACATGTGCATACCGTCCAGATAACGGTTACTAGGGTGTTCCTCTGTTTTAATTTTTTTGAAGTATTCACTATGACTGCTAGGGACATGCTAGTAATAGGATCGAAAGACAAACCTCCAGTTTTGTTCCCAAAAGATTTTAAAATGGAAAGATAGATTTCTAGATTATGTTGAAAGACAGGAGAACGGTTACTTTATTCTTGCTTCTCTGAAACATGGAGTAATGGGTGACGTATTTTTGGATGAACCATTTGGAAGAAGGCTTGTTGAACCTAAGAATTACTCTGGTGATGAGCTTAAGAGGTATAATGCTGACAAAGCAGCGAGGTCGCTGATAATGAAAGCTTTGACCAACGACATCTATCAAAAGGTTGACAATTTCAATGCCACCGGGAAGGACATGTTTGATGAGTTGATTAAACTATATTAGGGTTCAGAGGTGGAAAATCAGAATAGAACTTCGAATGTGATCAACAATTACGAGAACTTCAGACAAAAGGAAGGAGAGACACTCGATAATACTTATGATCGATTCACAACCATTTTGAATGAGCTGAATAGATATAAGATCACCAAAACCATAATCGAAAACAATGTGAAGTTTTTAAGTGTGCTCCAACCTGAATGGAAGAAGTATGCTCACATAATGAAACAACATTCAAGGTTAAGTGAACTACCTTTGCAACAGATGTTTGAAACACTCAAACAAGATGAGGATGACGTTGAAGCCAAAAGAGACAAGAAGAAGAAGAAAGAGAAGAAAAGGGAAAAGACTGGACACATAGAGGAAGAAGATGAAAGTGATCTGATTGCCCTAATTTCAAGCAAATCTGGGACGCATTTTGTGAAAAGGGAAGAATATTGAGTTAGTAGATGATTGTGTGAACAGTGATGACTTAGACGAGGCTGAGAGCTTAAAACAGGCAATGATCCTTCTGACGAAAGCTTTTCAGAAAAGGTTCGTAAAGAAGACTAGATCCAACAACCAATGATATTCCTCGGGATCCAGGAACATTGAGCATAAAGATCACATAGAATCTAGGAAGAGATTTGATGAAAAGAAAGATGAGTTTAAGAAGATTGAGGATAAGAAGTTTGTGGATAAGAAATTAAGGTGAAGAGCATAAATGTTATAATTGTGGAAAGTCTGGTCACTATGCCAAGGAGTGCTGGAAACCTAAGGTACGGGACTCGGACTACTATAAAAACAAGATGTTGTTGGCTAAACAGGAAGAGTCTGGGAAAGCACTGCCGGTGGAAGAAGAGTATTGGCTGGATGAAATAGACGATGAGGATGAGGATGAAACTGCTGCTTTGGCCAAAATGTGTCTAATGAGCAAAGATGGCGAGGAAACCGAAGCTGATGCAGCGCCAGAGACACATGAGGTAGAATCCTTTACAATTAATCATTTCATGAAACATCAAGAATTTTTGCAAAGCAAATTAGATGACTTAACTGTCAAACTAAACAAAGCTCTTTACGGTCTCAAGAAAGCCTCGCATGCCTGGTATGAAGTTTTATCCACTTTTCTACTAGGATCCGGCTTTGAGAAATGTAAAATCGACACGAGTCTCTTTACCAAGCATGAGGAAGGTGAAATTCTTCTCGTACAGATTTATGTTGATGATATAATTTTTGGTTCGACTAACCCTTCATTATGTACCTGGTTCTCTAACATTATGGTGACCAGATTCCAGATGAGTATGATGGGAGAGATTAACTTCTTTCTCGGACTACAAGTCAAGCAGTTTTCAACAAGAATCTTCATTAATCAATCTAAGTACGTGTTTGATATCTTGAAGAAATTCAAGATGGAAAACTGTACATCGATTGATACTCCAATGGCACCAGGATCTAAGATCGATCCGGATCCTGATGGTAAGGATGTTGATCTTAAGAATTATAGAGGAAATGTGTATTTTATTCATGATGGAAGAGACTACCTAGAGAGAGAATGGTTCTCTCTCTAGAACACACACTACACCATGATGTCTACATTGTAATGATTCTCTTAACCCTAATTACACACACTAATCCTTATATACTCCTTTGTTAGTCACTTAAGCCCAAGCCATATAACAATAACCCAAGCCATATTACAATAACCCAAGCCCATATTACAATTATAACACTTTACAAAACTATCTTATATTTAGGACATTTTGTGTCCTAACACCCCGTGTATATATATATATATATATATATATCTTATTTGTTTGATTTTCAATCAAGTCCGATAAGGATTCAACGATTTATATGTTTTAAATTGTTTGTTAATTATTAGTTAATCTAAATTTTAAAAAAAATGTTATACTGAATCATTTATCTGAATATATAAATAACCCTTTTACCTAATTTTTTTTTCATAAACTTGTGGTTTTGTACTATCATTATCTAAAAACATGTTTTCACCAAATGCATTTACCAATGGATGAGACCCTCTATTCAATTCCAACAAACAATATCCTCGGTCAATATATACTAAAGAATTAATTAGCGACAAGACAATATATAAACCCAAATATTTAAGACAATTTATTAATGAATTAGCGGCTCAAAGTTTTGGAAATGACCGTGGTAATCCATCCTAGTAACAACGGATATGAAGAATTGTGTGACCGTTGAAAATATCAAGGTTTTTTTTTTGAAAGGCATCAGAGTTATTAATACCACCAAAATCAAAAACCAAACATACAGTGCCAATTTACAACAAGCTTCCAAACCGAAGCATAACAAGAAACCAATTTACAATAAAAACCCAAAACCGAATCACGATTGGCTAGAGGAGGTTTGCGAGTGGCAAAACAGCCCCGACAATGTTCAGACTCGAACAGAAGCCTCACTGCAGAGTTTCGAACAGCAGCAGATTCCGACGAACAACAACATCACCGTGCCAAACTTCGAAAGCAAATTATGGCGAGACGAAACAAAACAGTAGCGCGTATCTCCTCCCGATCCAGACTCGAAACTGCAGCTGATATGAGCTTTCCTCTATGCTGAAAGGCTCGACATCCAACTCACCCAATCCAAGGATAATTTTGGATCCCTTCTTTTGATCTACTCGAACGTCTTCCTTTGGAATTCGAAGAACGAGTCTTCTATATTACTCTTCTCTCCTTCAAACACTAATGTGTTCATGTGTGCCCAAATGAAATACAGGAAACTCCCTAACATTGCTTCCTTCAATACGCGTTTCCGATTGTCCACTCCCATCGCTTGGTACTCTTGCATCCGCTCTTGTACCGTTTCTGCAGCTGCAGAGTTTCTCCTCCACCACTTCCCCTGTGAGATGCCAAATCCTCTTCACCTCCCTACATCCCACTAGAGCATGGTCCACCGTTTCGGTTTCATCACCGCATCTTGGACAAAGAACTGAGTCTACATCTATACTTTTCCTATCTAAGATCGATCGACTAAAAACCGGACCCAATCCCGCTCTCCTCAAGAAGATGCAAACTTTTTCGAAACGATCTTGTACCATCTTGTTTCTTTTATGTTTCCATTCCCGTCTTCCCTTCCGTCTTCCACTAGCTCTTTAAGTTTTTTAACATTGAACCTCTTTGTGTCGTCCAACTTCCATACCAACTGTAACGACCCGTCCCAAACATACATCATGTAACATATTATACGTAACATTATTTCATAACAAAAGATATATCATAAGTCACGTACGGTCCCTTAGTCTCAAAACTATACAATACATATTTAAGTATTAACTTTTCGCTAATAATTTACATTACATTTCATAGTACCATACAAAACAAAACATAATCACTTCCTAATCTCCGTCAGCTATCAACTGCATACTACACCTTATCTTTTCCTTTGCTATTAAAAGTTCCTCGACCTAGAATACATATTTTTAAAAACAAAATGAGGGTTAGACCTATTGGTCTAAGTGAGAAAATCCCTGTCAGTGTATCATCATTTGCAAAACACACAATATATATAACACATATTTGAATACCAATCATGACTCATATGCATTGTGTACAATTCTTCCTCATGGCCATATTAGTTGGTTGCGAGCCAACTAATCAGTTTACTCCGCTGCACTAACATACAGCCAACTCCGCTGTCCCTCCGTACAGCCAAATTTCACCGGTCCTAAGTCCGGCCAACGTGCACTCGTGTAGTGTAATGCTCATATAAATACAATATACATCTCAATATATTATATTTCAAGTTTAAGCAAATAATCACACTATATATATCACATTCCCAATCAGTATATGTATTCCAGTTTGAAAATGGTTTAAAGTAAAACTCACATGCTAGTAGTCGCGTCACTCTTATTTTCAAAGTCGTAGGAATTTTCGTCACCAACTTCACAGAGATCTGAAATACCCATATACATATTGTACTGGTATTAATCTACTGTACAGGACCTTTAAAGACTAAGAATCTTAAATAATCCGAAATTCTCGACTCTTATCGCAACCAACTAGTTGCGATAACCCTTGTCGCAACCTTCTACTTGCGACACAGTATCTTTTCGCAACTCACTGTTGCGATACACTTCTTGTCGCAACCAACTGTTGCGATACCAATGATCTTGTCGCAACCCAAAGTTGCGACATTCATAACTATCGCAAACATCATAACTATCGCAATGCACTACTGCGATATTCATAACTATCTCAACCCACTGAATTCATACTTAACCCAGAAATCTATAGTTTTAAACCATGAATGTTTCTGTAACTATGCAGATATGTTTAAGACTACTTTTAGAACACTCTTCTAAACCCAGATTTCTCATATCCTTCCAAAATTATCAAGACCCATTTCTAAACTCATAGAAAACTTGATACACATAAAGAGAGTAATTTAAATAGAAGCATACCTTTGATTCTCACAGGTTTCTCTTAAAATTTCCAGCTGAAGAAATCTGTTTCTTCTTCTTCTTTGTCCTTCTTGGTTCTCTCTCTTTTTCTCTCTCTCTTTTTCTCTCTTCTCTCTTGCCGTGAACAACCCACACACACACACACTTAAGATACTAAATGTATCCAAGTGAGACACCTCACCCCCTCATAAATCAAATGGGGCGGTGTTGGTGATTAGTTTAATCACTCTCACCAAACAAACCCCAAACTTCTCTTAAATGGCAAAACATACCCTCAAACTTCTAAATTAAAATTAAAGTTTACCCCTTAACTTATAACTCCATAAAACTATTAACGAAACTTAAACTTATAAAACTAACCCAAACCTACCTTAAACTAGAAATAATAAAATTAAATAAACCAACAACGTACCTGGTTATTACACCAACTTATCTTCACGCTCGTTTGACGATATCCACTCTTGCACCCTCCTTTCTAGTTGATCCTTTTCCCCACATTCTCGGCCTCTAGGTTCTCGTCTCCACACCCATTTCCACCTCCATGTGTCTCCTACTCTCCTACCCATTCCCTCTTTTCCGAGACCAATGCATTTTTGTTTGTTTCCAACCTAAACAACCTTCAGAACTCGTTTTGAAGTGTTCCATTTCTAGCCCACACAGATCCCCAAAATTTTGTGCCCCACCCATCCCCTATTTCTTTCTCAAAAGACCCCGTAAATTCCACTCCCGCACTGTCTAAATCTGTCCCCACTTGAATAATCTTTCGCCAAGTTGTACCTTGATTCCCATTCCCATTTGGATGACCCATAAGCCCACCATCGTCCCCATAAAGGCTTTTGATAACGTTTACCCAAAGCGACCCTTTGTCCGTAAGGAACCGCCACCACCACTTACCCAAAAATCCCCAATTCGTCGATTGTAACGATCCCACATTTAACCCACCCTTCTTGAAAGTGCCCAACGTTCTTTCCTAATAAATCCAAACCACACTCTTTTTCTCACCCCCCCCCTCCCTAAAAGAATCTGCATCTAATTTTCTCTAATTCTTTTATCACTCCTTTCGGGGCTCGAAACAACGAGAAAAAAATATAACGAAAGACTACCGAGTACCGATCTAACCAAAGTTAATCTACCTCCAATCGACATAATTCTTGTTTTCCGAGAAGCAAGTTTATTCTTTACCTTTTCAAGTACAGGTTTCCAATGTTCGATCCGGTTCATCGACGCACCAACCGGGATGCCAAGATATGTAAAAGGAAGAGAACCCCATTCGCAACCCAATCCTCTCTCCCACATTTATACCTCTTCATCGCTTACTCCAATACCATAAATTTTACTCTTGGTAACGTTAATCTTTAATCCGCAGATCTCTTGAAAACATCTAAGAATCTTCATTAGGTTTTTTAAATTAACCAAGCTCCACTTCCCAAAAAATACGACGTCATCTGTATATTGTAGATGCGACACTGTTACACCATTCGTTCCCACTTTAATTCCTTCAAAGAGTCCTTTCTCGATTGCCTCTTCCGTTAATACATGTAGATTTTCGGCCACCACTAGGAAAAGGAAAGAGGCAAGTGGATCCCCTTGCCTCAACCCTCTTTCCATCTTGAATTCATTGGTTGGAGTCCCATTTATAAGGACCGACATCGTTGCGGATTTTAAACAACCCTTGATCCAATGTCTTCACTTCTTCCCGAATCCCATTATCTCTAAGCTCTCTAGTAGAAATGCCCATTCCACGCTATCGTACACTTTCTCAGAGTCTACTTTATATATCAATTCGTTTCTTTTCTTATTTTTTACGAAATCCACTACCTCGTTTGCCACTAGGACCCCATCTAGGATGTAACGGTCCTTGATGTAGGCGCTTTGGACCTTACTAATTAGTTTCCCCAACACAGGTTCATCCTCTCTGCCAAAACCTTCGACACCATTTTGTAAAAGACCCCTATCAAACTTATTGGCATAAATTCCCCCAACCCCGATGTGTTTGACGTCTTTGGGATCAATGTTAAAAATGATGAGTTGCACCCCCAACTAATCTCTTCCTTCTCCCAAAACCAATGCAACGCCTTTGATAAGTCTTCCTTTATAATCCCCCAAAATCTTTTGATAAAAGCAAAGGTAAATCCATCCGGCCTGGGAGCTTTATTTCCCCCACACGCTTTTGCCGCCAACCATAGTTCATCCTCCAAAAATCGTCTCTCCAAAAAATCCGCTTCCTCTCTTCATAGTTTTGCAAACCTTTCCCCACTTATGCTCGGTCCACCGTTCTTTCTTTTTGAAGAGAATTTGTCTTTAAAAAATTCGAACACAAACCTCTTGATTTTTGCGGGGCCGTCCGTCCATTCCGAGTTTATGTTCATACCCCTTATGTCATTTTTCCTCTCCCTATACTTTAATTCCGCATGAAAAAGTTTGGAATTTTCATCACCTTCCACAATCCACTTTACTTTAGCTTTTTGCCTATCCATGCTTGTTTTCTTTTCTTCCAGCTCTAACCATCTTTTCCTATCTTGTACCCATCGGATTCTATCCACCTCCTCCCACCGCGTTGTTTCCGCTTGCTTTTCTTTACTAAGAATCTCTTCCTTTAGCCTCTTCAATCCATCGTCCATATTGCCAAATCTCTCTTTGCTCCAAGCTTTCAACATCTCTTTAACCTTTTTCATTTTGTCTCTAAACACGCAATCCGGCCGGGTATATGTCACCTTCACCTTCCATGCATCCGCCATCCTTCCTTCAAACCCTTCCTCTTTAAGCCAAACATCGAGAAACTTGAACGGTTTCGGTCCAAAATTGGACCGGTCTTCATATAGCATTATTGGGATATGATCCGACCATTTTCCCTCTATGGCCTTAACCCTACACTCTTCCATGCCATGCAAAAGTCATTTGACGCAAGGAATCATTCTAGTTTACTAAATTTTATCCCATCGTCACTTATTCTAGTGAATTTCTTTCCCCCCATTGGAATTTCCATTAGGTTACTCATTCTAATAAACTCGTTAAATCATCCACCCCGCGCGTATTCGTGACTGAATTGAATGTTCATGTACCCCTCTTACTTCGTTAAAGTCTCCAAATAGACACCATTTTATTTCTTCTTTCGACACCAATAATTCCAATTTGTCCCACACCTCTTTCCTCCCTTTCACATCTCTAGGGCCATATACGTTCACTAGTCCTACTAAACCCTCTATCTCCGACCACTTACCAACGACCGCAAGAAAGGAATCTTCCTTCACCACATAGTCGCACATGAAAACGTTCTTGTCCCAAATAGTTAGCAGACCCAGAATTTCCTACTGCCTCAACCTATGCATAATCTCCACAATCATCCCCCGATAACGACCCAATCTAGGAATCATTCCACCGTTAAGTTTTTGTTTCTTGAATTCCAATTACACTCGGTTTTTCTTTTCTACAAAGTTCTTTCACCCACAATTTTTTATTTATCTCCCCCATACCCCACGTATTTAGTGAAATCACCTTCATCATTTAAACACCAATTAAGAATAGAACCATACCTTACCACATTCTTCTGTCTATAACTCTTGCTTCCCCCCTTGGACTTTGATGCTTCGTTGCCATTCCAAATTATACCGATTTTCTTCCCGAAATCCTCCTGTTTTTCCAATTATGTCTCCCTCTTAATTCGTTTGACAACGACGTCTGCGTTGCCGTCGATCCTGTTTCCTTTCCCCCATTCTTTTTCCTGATCACTTTTTCTATCACCCTGGTCTTCATGCTTTTGTTCTGTCCAATTCTTCGATTATTGCCTCTCGCCATTTGTTTTAGGAGGTGGAAACTCACCCTTCCCCGACCAAAACCCAGATTTTCTCCTCTGTTTCCTTTCAATTTCTCCCCCATCATCCTCTGCGATTCATAGACGCCACTCGTCCCTTTTTAAGTTCTGTCAATTTCAGATGTGTTCTCTGTTGTTTGTTTATTCATGAAAATCAGACTTGGTTATCTCCTGTATTATTTGGGCTGAAAAGTTCAATTGACGCATCTGGGTCTATTTGTGATATGGGCCCAACTTCGTTGCATCCCTTTTAATATCTGGCTCCCCTCTATTTGGCCATTGGGCCCATCTGATTAGGTAATACTTCAGAATTGTGGCCCACCACTCGGTCCAACAAGCTCCCATCTCCCATATCGTGGGTGTGCACCACGTGCGCGTGTACCCTAGATACCTTCTTGAGATTTTCCCATCATTATTGCTTTTTAGGATTTCCGCCACCAACGGACCATTCTCCGTCTTTTCGTCTGCCTCCAGTGGAGTTGCAGGTTTTGAATCTCCACCGGCCGACGACGGATCGCCGACGTCTCCTCCGTCTTCCTTCTTGTCGTCGGTGACCATGTCGCCTCCGTTTTCTTGCCCGAACCATGTCTCCTCCACTCCCCAATCACTCCCCGTTTGTGCGCCATCTTCTGACCATAGGGATGGAACAGATTCGTTGTCCCGACATCATCCGAGTGCTTCTTTTGTTCACTGCTTTCCTCCATCACCGCCATCGGTTGGCTTTCTTCTTTGTCAATATAAACCCGATAGTATAACTTCCCTATTTTAATGCTTCTCAGTTCACTAATCTTTGATCGGATTGACGTATATATTTGTACCTTCCCCCACTCTAAATTGTCTACTTCCTCCATGTTGCAATTCACCACTTTTATTATTCCTCCCCATCTACTACCAATTCTCGTGAATATTTCCTCCTTCCACCCATGTAAAGGAACACCTGAGATCTTAAGCCATACGATTCTTTTGGAAGAACATACCCTACGGACCATTTTCTCAATCCATTTACCCAAAAATGTAAACCATGGTTTTTGTTTTTAAGGCTTTGTTCATATCCTCTTCTTCTTTAAACATTACCAGCACCTGTCTGCCCCCTAAATATTTCAATTTGCTCTTTCCTAATAATTCCTTATTACACAGTTTCTTTAAATCTCCCAAATGATCTGTTGAAATCACATTGTCGATCACAGTGTTTTTCAGGTAAGATATTGCATTCTCACCCCCTCCCATTCACTGATCACTTCTGGAATAACTTATTTCAATTCCTTCCCCACATTCCCGTCATTATCCTCTGATCCTTCATCCTCGTTACTGTTCTGATTTCTCTTGCTTTCTTCCATCGCTACTTCCAAAAAGGATATTTGTCCCACTTTATTCCCCATTTGTTCATTCGGATACCTCCGTTCTCCCTTTTCCACTGTTGGACGTGCTTTCTCATTTGTTCCGTTCTTATCTACCTCGAAGATCCTTAATTTGAAGGACCCAATCCATAAGCTGTTCAATCCTTTCTTCAACTCCTCTACGTTCCTCGATCTCCTAAATCTCACAAAGCCAAACTTCTTTCCGCTCCTCAACCGTTTTCTTGGCATGAACATGTCGACCACTTATCCATATCTCTTGAAAAGACGCCAAAGATGTGCTACCTCCCAGTTTTCTGTAAAGTTGAAAAACAAGAACGAAATCTGGTTTGGATTCGGATTCGCTTTTGGTGTTCGGTTTCTCGTGTCAGTGTTAACCTCTTTCTGCCATGTTCGAGCCCCTTACCATCTCTCTCTCTCTCTCTATCAAGGTTTTTAGTTATGATTTATTTTTTAGAGTAAACTACAATATTTGTTCATGTGGTTTGTTTTTTGTAACTATTCTCATATCTGGTTTTTAAAAATTGCTTTTTTGGTCACTATATATGGTTTTCATTTCATTTCGTTTTTCTTTCCTAGAACTATATCTGTGAACTCTCTCTTAATTCAATGTTATTTTGGTCATTTAACATATTTATTTATTTTTCTACTAAAAAGGTAAAATAAATTTCATAAAAACTATTCTACATGTGTATTTTATACAAAAATGGGAATAATAATCATTTTTGTAAACTTTTTGCATTTTTTTTAGGGGATGCATTATTTTTTAAATAAAAACATTTATTGGGCTTTCTGTCATAATCATTTTTGTAAACTTTTTGCATTTTTTTTAGGGGATGCATTATTTTTTCTTGATGATGTCTGATTTATACTAACATTTAAGGCCCCAAATTCAGATGGGTACCAAGTCTTAACTTGTTTTGCATGAAACAAATCAATAAGCAAAATTAAAACGGGAGCAAATCTGAGTTGAAAAATATTCGATTTTGGTTAATTTTGTACAAGTGTGCAACCTATTGAAAAATCTTAAAAATGTTCAAAATTATTTTTGTGAAAAAGTGACTTTTATGGCAACAGTTGTTCAAGACATGTGAAATTTATCACACAAGTTGCTTGCGATAAGTATTTTTATCGCATATGTTGCTTGCAACAAGTGTGTCTTATCTCACATGTTGCTTGCGACAACTTTGCATGAACAGTTGTCGTATCCTTCTTCTTATGACAAAATGCTTTTTAATCCTTATTGCATCTCTTACTTGCAACAAGGGAACATGAACAGTGTTGTCGTAACCATTTGCTATACGACAAGTTGTTTTTTGTTTGGAATGATAAGTGGGTGTTCCAGTCATTTTCTGACACGTTTCGTCCTTCTTTTTTCGAATATATATATATATATATATATATATATATATATTGTGTTTGAATTGTTTGTTTCCCAGTTATCAGTTTTCGTATACACTGTTCATTTTCTTCTGAGACACTCTTGCGACTTCAGATTCCAATTCCTTTGCTTTTCAATCGATTTCACATCAGTTGTTCACTCAATAATAGGTGTGTATTCGATTTTAGTCACTCGTATATGACTTGATTTGTGTTTCGATTTCGTTTGAATTGTTTATATGTCTAAACAAGGTTTTATATGAACGTCTATTCGTATTCTGTTAATCGATTCGTATCTGTTTCTAGGGTTTTGTTCGATTAGTTGTGTGTTTTGTGATCGATTACTGTACCGTTTGATGGGTTTATCTTCATTTGGTTTAATGTTGATTTTTGAGCTTAATTTTTCGATTTTGGTTATTGTGAAGTTTTCTATGATAAAATCTAGGGTTTATCGCAGATTTTAAATGTTTCATGTTGTCTACGACAAGTTCTTTCATTGATTAAATCTCGAGTTAGTTGTGTTAGTTGTGTATAGGCAAGTTTATTTGTCTTGTCTTTGTGTTGTGACAAGTTGTCTTATCGCATCTTTGGGTTGCGTCAAGTGTGGTTGCTGTATCCTTTTGCATGCGACAAGTTGTGTATTTCAAATGTTGTTTTGTGTTGGTTACGATAAGCTTCGTATTGAAAATATTTGATTTTTTTTCAAAAGTGTGATTTTTCAAAGATGTTTCAAAATGTTTTTGGGCTAACAAGTTTTACTTTAGGTACTAAAATGGCAGAACATCATGCATCAAATCAGATGTTTGATGATGAAAATCCAATGCCCTCCGTCCAATCCGAATTACCATCAGTGCATGCTAAAAATGATAATGGAGATGTGATAATATGGATGAATATCTAGCACCGAAACCAAACAACCATCACATAGATCTGAATTCCATGAAAACTGAACATCCAACGATCTTGAAAATACTGAAAGGTCATCCTTTGGCCTATGTTTTGACTGCAACAATTTTATGTCCCATAGTTCTATCTACAACAATGTTGGAAAACCATCGTGTTTGGGCCGAATCCAAGAGATTACAGACTTGAAGTTAGAATTGATCAGTATCTGTCACATTTAACTAAAAGATGTCTGAGAATGATTCTGAGGCTGCGAGAGAAGAAAAATTCGAGTTAGTAACAAGAAGTCTATGAAGAAATAAGGGCACTAGGATACACTGGCGAGTTAGTAATGTATAGCCAGTTCAAGAAATCATTTGTACCACCAATTGGGTATACAATGTTCTCCATAATCAACCATGTCTCACTCAAAAGCATACAAGAGTTGATAATGCAAATTTGAATATTTTGAGACTTTTTCATGCTGTTGCCTACAACCTACATGTGAACTACTGTGCAATTTTCTGGACTGAGCTTACCGACATAATATCTAACAAGAACATTGCCAAAACCAGAAAGTTTGTGCCATACCAAAGATTTCTACAACTAATCATCTTCAGTATGCTCAGAATATGAGATGAAGTATCTTCACAAGCTGGCTGAAGATAATTTTCCATCCTCTCTACCTATACCAGAAGCATTACTTGCTTAAGCTGATCAACAGGTTGTGAGTGTAATTCAATATAGAGCTTCTATTGTTCAGCCAGAGCCGGAGGGACCTACCCTGAAAGCATCCCCTAGGAGAGAGGAGTCTGTGGGGTATTAGTTAGTCGGGGCTTCTGATCGAGGAGAGCAGAGGGAAAATGGAAATGAAAGGGGTATAGAAGGGGAAAATCAATGCATATTCGATTTTTATGATTGAATATTTCGTCAATTTCTCTAAATATAATAATGCAAGAGGGTTAAATCAACCTTAGTGTAGTTGATCACGAAGATGCTTGGGGTCTTGGGGAAGATTTTTAATGGATGGATATCGGACTTAACTACTATCGTTAGACAACCAATCATATTATTCTGTGTATGAAGTTGTTAGTATTTGGCAAGCGTACGTCTAACTAGGGGTGTGCAAAGTCGACCCACCCGATCCCACCCGACCGACCTGAACCCCGAACAGGCCGAGAAAGTGTCACATGATTATCCGAAACCCGATTCACCCGAACCCGTTTAAAAATCTCGGGTATTTCGGATCGGGGTGGGTCTCCATTACCCACATCCGAACCTGTCCGAAACACGAACTTATTTAAAAAAAATTAAATTGCTAATATATATATATATATATATATATATATATATATATATATATAGAGAGAGAGAGAGAGAGGAAAATTCAAATGAAAACTCATTTTCAATTGTGCACATGAGGACGGATCTTGGCTCTTCCATCTCTATTGATCCAATGACTCATATTAAATAGAGTTTTTAATTGAAATTATTAATTAAGGTGATTAGGGGTAAAAAAGGAAGATAATTTCAATCTCACGCCTACTAGAGATTGAGTCATTGGATTCCAGATCTTTTTCATTGATGTTGGCCATCAAGGTGTACTTTACCTCTGTAAAGTGAGCTTCTTCATCATCTAGCCATAACCATTGCTTTGCCACCTTTTTAGCTTCACAGTCCCTGGCAAAATGGCCTGGCTTTCCACAATTAAAGCAATTATTATTCTCTTTCTTTTCTTCTCTCTCTTCTTTCTCTTCTTTCTCCTGTTTTTTTCTCATATCTCTTGTACTTATCAGCTTTGTGATATTCTAGTTTGTTCTTAGAGTAAAACTTTTTTTCCCAAATCTCTTATGAAATCTGCTGGTTAGAAAAGCTAGTTTCTCATCAAACTTAGTAAGTTCATCTCCTGATCCCTCCTCTTCAACATCAGAAACTTTCTCTTCTTCAACAAAATCAGATATTTAAGCTTTTGGTTTTCCTTTGCCAACCCTTTTATGTTTAGAAATTAAGGCTAAAGATTCTTCTACCTTCTTCTCTTTATTTTTGATTTCTTTAACCTTATCCTAATGTAGACTAAGGATACTAAAAAGATCATTCAATTGTTCGTCATCCATGTCTCTTGATATTTGTAATTAAAGCGAATATGCATCCCATACTGGCAAAAATTTTACCCCCTTAAATTTTAAAATAAATTATCTTAAAAATTACTAATATTTTAATCAAACAAATTACATCAAAAAAACGAGAATTTCGTGTTATTCGATATGACATCCATCTCGATATAGTTTTTTTGTTTTAACCATGTTTTACATTAAGTGTTATATATGTTATATATTCATTATGAATATTGATGTAAGTTCAAATATGTACCACATCTCGACATCGTGAGTCCGTAACTCGACATCACATTTCTCAACACTTTCTTCAACGTCGTAAGACATTATTCATCACCGTAACCCAACACCCATTGAGTTTTGGTTGTGAACCGGCGAACATAAGAGGGCGCGTCACGTGTCTACACTTTCACGGGTAATTCATGTATTATCCATCATGAATGTATCATTCAGGAAAAATAGTACGACATTCAAGGTAAATAATACACGATTCATTAATTTGTGTTTTATTCATCCCGAATGTTGTATTATTCATCATGAATAGTGAATAAACGTTCACATTTGTTATTCATACTGAATGTGGACACCTGAGGATGTGCATACATATTCATAATGAATAAAACCAAATTTCGGCTATGAATCGGGAAACAAAAAGAGCGCGCGATGTGCCCACACCTTCACTGTCATTCATTTATTGTTTATAATGTATCATTTAGGATGAATAATACTACATTAATGGTGAATAATACACGATTCATGATGAATAATACATGAACCATGAATTTGTGTATTAATCATCCTGAATGATGTATTAATCACTATGAATACTTTATTATTCATACTGAATACTGTATTATTCATCATGAATAGTTAATGAGCGTTGATCTTTGTTATTCATACTGAATGTGAACATCCAGGGACGTGCATACATATTCATAATGAATATATAACACATATATGACATTTCACGTAAAAACGGTTAAAATAATATAAAAAAAACTATATCAAGATGGATGTCATATCGAAGAGCACGAAATTCTCGTTTTTTTGATGTAATTTGTTTAATTAAAATATTAGTAATTTTTAAGATGATTTATTTTAAAATTTAAGAGGGTAAAAGTTTTTAATTAAAAAAGAAAATAAAAAGTCAAATAAGGTAGGCACATATTCAAATTTCCAATTTTGTTCCTAATCACTTCTTAATTAATCTTATTTTGTTTTAACCATTTATTAGTTTTCCAAATCTTGATCAATGGTTGTGACTTGACCTCATGTGCACAATTGAAAATGAGTTTTCATTTGAACCCAACCCTATATATATATATATATATATATATATATATATATATATATAGGGTTCCTTTAAATAAAAATGACTGCTAATAGTAATCTGTAAAGGAAAGAAAAGAAAGCTGTTGCGTAATAGCATTATATATTTCTATATTTGCAAATAGAAATTCATATAAAACATGCATTTGAAAGAGTACTCGTTGTGTTAATTTCCAAAGGAAAGAGTGTTTTATGTATTGCTAATTTGCTATGATGCTATCCAGATCTATAAAAGTCAAAAATTCCACCACGGCTACTAGAGAAGTAAATGAGTAGATATACTTATTTCAAGAAAAGAGGGTGAAAGCCCATACTTATTTCAGGAAAAGAGGGTGAAAGTGGACTGGAATCGGGCCCAACCCGAACGTACCCGATCCGACCATCCGAAACCCGATCCCCGAACTTTAGTTTGGACGGGTTTCGCGTTTGACATGTCCCACCCGAAACCCGATCGAGTTATGGGACCTGACCTGACCCAACCCGACCGTTGCACACCCCTGCGTCTAACAAGTTAATTAGGGTTCAAAGATCATGCAAGTGGACCAATAATGCAATATTGTTGAATCATTTAAAGGCTTCATAAATCCGACAATATTTCTCTACCCTTTCATTGACTTGCAACAAGCCCAAGGTTTTTGACTTTTGGATTTGCAAGTTGATAAAGATGGTTCTTTATGATGCATGGAAGATGCCACTCTTTGTGGTCTCGGTTTTCTTAATGGGACATCTTTTATTTATATAAAATTATCACCAGCCATGCTTTTCATTATTATATTCAATATAACAATAATTGTTAAATAAATAGTTATAAAAAATAGTTTCTTTTCTTGATGGTCAACTTAGAAAAACAACCTTTTTTGCAGGTCATAAAATACATAACCTTTTTAATATGATTTTTTTTTTTAAATATGAACCATATAATTAAACATTATATCCTTTAAATCAATCCTAATTGTTTATGTAAATAATCAAAACAATGTCAAGAATGTGGATTAAACCAGTTATAAAATTTAGGGATTATTTACTAAATGTTATTTTAATTGTTATCATGTGTCACTTACCAGATGAAAATGACATGGAATTAGAATCTTATTCGAAAAAGGTATAACATGGACCAAAATCTTACTCGGTAAGTGAGAAAGAAGACTCTTACCCGGTAATGTTTACCAACAATTCGTTTTGATAGCCGAGAATTTTACCTATAAGGTAATTGATGTGATGATCTTGTTGGTAAGTTCGTACCCGATAAGCGTTTGGTAAATGATTGTTAGGGTATTTTCATGTAATTGTATCAAAGTTGAAGGGTTGTTATGTAACCTTTAGCAGCTAGGTATAAAAAGCCTAGTCTAAGTCATTTTGCCATAACAAGCATTGTAATACTTTTGAGACTCTCTCTATGTACTTTGAGACTATATCAATATAGAGATGACTTTAGGAGACATTGCTTGATTGTATTGTTAGATTACTTGTTCTTGGGCTAACATTTGGTATTAGAGCCAAGCAAATCAACAGAGAAGTCGATCATTTTAGTGAAAATTCTATTTTTTTGGACTTTTTGCTATATTCGGAAATGGATCAAGATTTGATGACTTAGTGTGTTTTCAGTGGGTGCTTTGATTCAGAGTAGTGCAATTTGGAGTAGAAATTGATTATGTACAATCAATTTGGCATTATCTGCAACTGCAAGTTTGAATCGAATTCAGAGGAATTTTTGGATATTTTGGTTCGATAATGGTTATCTACTGTTTGGGATCAAATTCCTTGATTCTTGTTAGTTCTGGTGATAATCTGTTCATTAAAGCTATTCAGAATTGTTGTGCGAACTGATCTGGAAAGTTTGGATTTAATTAGATAAGTTTTGGTGAATATTTGGACTTAAGAAATTTTTAGGTTCGACATTCATCTTGATCGCACAAAGGTAATCTGCAAATCTTCAAAGTTATCGCACGATAAGGAAATCCATCCTTATCGCACAAGGTTTGATCGAGAAGAATTGTAAGGACTTTTGATCGTATAAGGTGTGACCGAGAACTTCTTTTGATCGCACATAAGTTAGGCGATAACTTTCCCTGACCTCACAAGTTTCAGTCGAGAACTCTGACCGATTACTTTCTTTGACCGATAACTTTTTCTAATCGCACATCATTTGACCGACAACCACTGTTCATCGATATTGATCGCACAACGTTTGTGCGAGAAGTTTTTCACTTGTCAAATCTGAATCAAAAATTAATTACAAGTTCATGAAGAATCTTTTGCCAGAATGGGATGCATATTCGCTTCAATTACAAATATCAAGAGACATGGATGACGAACAATTGAATGATCATTTTAGTATCCTTAGTCTACATGAGGATAAGGTTAAAGAAATCAAAAATAAAGAGAAAAGGTAGAAGAATCTTTAGCCTTAATTTCTGAACATAAAAGGGTTGGCAAAGGAAAACCAAAAGTTTTAATATCTAAATTTGTTGAAGAAGAGAAAGTTTCTGATGTTGAAGAGGAGGGATCCGGAGATGAAGTTACTGAGTTTGCTGAGAAACTAGCTTTCCTAACCAGCAGATTTCATAAGAGATTTGGGAAAAAGAAGTTATTCTAAGAACAAACCAGATTATCACAAAGCTGATAAGTACAAGAGATATGAGAAAAAAGAGAGGAGAAAGATGAGGAGAAAGAAGAGAGAAAAGAAAAGAAAGAGAATAATAATTGCTTTAATTGTAAAAAGCCAGGCCATTTTGCCAAGGACTGTAAAGCTAAAAAGGTAAAGAACTTCGAGTATTACAAACGAAAAGCATAGTTGGATAAAGTTAAAGAAAGTGGCAAAGCAATGGTGGCCGAGGAAGAAATATGGCTAGGGGATTCGTCAGATGATGAGGAAGCTCACTTTACAGAGGTAAAGTACACCTTGATGGCCAACATCAATGAAGAAGATCTGGAATCTGAGGTAAATTCTCTCTCTGATTCATCTGATAAATCTGAACATTTCGATAATTTTGAAACTAGCTTTGAAAATGAAGAAATGTTAAGTCTGATATCAGAACTCGATTCCATGAAAGAAGAATTTAAAACATTGAAAATCAATTTTAAAAAGATAGAGTACATCTCAAGGATATCAAGATGAGGCATTTCTTTATAAATGTTTATCAGAAGATAGACAAAAAGAAAAGGAAGTCATTAGAGCAAAAAATATAAAGCTTGAAACTACGATTTCTGAACTCAAAAAGTGTTAGTCCCATTTTAACAAGGCAACGATTCATATATTGATAGATTGGTAACAAGAAGGTAGAAAAATGATAAATGGTGTATTATTGATGAAGAAGAACACCTAGAGAGAGAATGGATCTCTCTCTAGTTTACACACACTACACCATAAGGAGGCTACATTGCAATGGACACACACTAAACCCTAATTACACACACTAAACATTATATACCCCCTTGTTACACTATTAAGCCCAAGCCCATTACACTATATCCAAGCCCATATTACTATTAATTACCCCTTTACAAAACTATCTTATAAATAGGACATTTTGTGTCCTAACAAAAAGGAAGTTAGTAAAATAAAAGGAGAATATCTTGAGGTATGTTGTAAATATGACATTGTGTCTGAAGAATTACATCAAGCCTATGCCAAAATTAAATAGTTGGAAGATTTAAATTTCATGAGAGGACAGACTGAAAAAACCTTGAAATTATTAACAAGTAACCCTAAGGACACTCGTTTTTACAATCCTAAGATGGGACTTGGGGGCTGTTTGTTTTCTAAAAATAAGCACTTAAATGCCTCTTTTCACCTTTTCGGTCAGAGGTACACCAATTAAGATTGTTTGTTTTTATCATTAAATAAGATCCACGTATCACTTTTTTCTCACTGACCGAAAAAGTGATAACCTAATCACTTTTTTCTCACTTTATCTCACATAAGTCGGCTCTTCTCCAAATCCCTCCAAAGTGCGACTCCAAATCAAGACTCCACAGATCGATCTCCATCTTCAAGTTCGATTGATCTCCATCTGCAAGCTGTTCGATCTCCATCTCCATCTGCAAGTTGATTTTCTGATTCCTCGTTTGGTTCGATTTCTATTCTTTCTGTTCGATTTGTTCGCTTTTTCATCCTTATTTCTGTTCTTCTGCTTCTGAAGCATTCGCAACAATCTTCATTATAGAACAACCCCTGTTTTCTTCTTAAAGAACATCCATTATAGAACATCCTTTTCTTCCTTTATTTAAGCCTGAAAAATATATAATTATTTTGAAAAAAAATATGATTATTCATTTTAGAGAAAAATATATTAAAATTAAAAATCCAACAAACATATTATTAAATCATTTATGAAACTTGAAAATTTCGAAAAACGATTTATGAAACATAAAAATCTTGAAGTTTTTGAAAATATAATTTATAAAACTCAACCAAATAGTTTATGAACATGGAAAAAATCGAAAAAACGGTTTATAGAAGTTAAAAAAATTCATACAATAAACTATAATTTAATAAAAATAATTAATGTGATTACATGAATATAAAAACAATTAATTACGATCACAAGATATATTTTCAAAAGTCTTAAAGTCTTAAAGTCTTAAATCTTTTTTTATTTAAAAAAATAATTATATTCCTTTTCTTCCTTTATTTAAGCATGCCGATTCTGCTTTTTCTATTATTATTTTTAATAAAACTGAAAATTAATTGTTGTAATTATCTTTTCTTATCTCTCTAACAACTTAAACTCAAATTTTTTTTATTTAAAAAATTAATTAAATTTCTTTTCTTCCTTTATTTAAGCCTGAAAAAATATATAATTATTTTGAAAAAAATAAGATTATTTATGTTAGAGAAAAATATATTAAAATTAAAAATCCAACAAACAAATTATTAAATCATTTATGAAACTTGAAAACTTCGAAAAACGATTTATGAAACATAAAAATCTTGAAGTTTTTGAAAAAATAATTTATAAAACTCAAACAAACAGTTTATGAACATGAAAAAAATCGAAAAAAAACGGTTTATAGAAGTTAAAAAATTCACATAATACACTATAATTTAATAAAAACAATTAATGCGATTACATGAATATAAAAACAATTAATTACAATCACATGATATATTTTCAAAAGTCTTAAAGTCTTAAATATTTTTTTATTTAAAAAATTAATTATATTCCTTTTCTTCCTATATTTAAGCAATAAAACTAAAAATTAATTATTGTAGTTATCTTTTCCTATCTCTCTAACAACTTAAACTCAAATCTTTTTTTATTTAAAAAATTAATTAAATTCCTTTTCTTCCTTTAATTAAGCCTGAAAAATATATAATTATTTTGAAAAAAAAATATGATTATTCATTTTAGAGAAAAATATATTAAAATTAAAAATCCAACAAACAGATTATTAAATCATTTATGAAACTTGAAAATTTCGAAAAACGATTTATGAAACATAAAAATCTTGAAGTTTTTAAAAAAATAATTTATAAAACTCAAACAAACAGTTTATGAACATGAAAAAAATTGAAAAAACGGTTTATAGAAGTTAAAAAAATTCATATAACACACTATAATTTAATAAAAATAATTAATGCGATTACATGAATATAAAAACAATTAATTACGATCACAAGATATATTTTCAAAAGTCTTAAAGTCTTAAATCTATTTTTATTTAAAAAATTAATTATATTCATTTTCTTCCTTTATTTAAGAATGCTGATTCTGCTTTTTCTATTATTATTTTTAATAAAACTGAAGACTAATTGTTGTAGTTATCTTTTCTTATCTCTCTAACAACTTAAACTCAAATCTTTTTTATTTAAAAAATTAATTAAATTTCTTTTCATCCTTTATTTAAGCCTGAAAAATATATAATTATTTTTAAAAAATCAAGATTATTTATGTTAGAGAAAAATATATTAAAATTAAAAATCCAACAAAGAGATTATTAAATCATTTATGAAACTTGAAAATTTCGAAAAACGATTTATGAAACATAAAAATCTTGAAGTTTTTGAAAAAATAATTTATAAAACTCAAACAAACCGTTTATGAACATGAAAAAAATCGAAAAAAACGGTTTATAGAAGTTAAAAAATTCATATAATACACTATAATTTAATAAAAACAATTAATGCGATTACATGAATATAAAAACAATTAATTACGATCAATTGATATATTTTCAAAAGTCTTAAAGTCTTAAATCTTTTTTTATTTAAAAAGATAATTAAATTCCTTTTCTTCATTTATTTAAGTCTGCTAATTCTGCTTTTCTTTTATTATTTTTAATAAAACTAAAAATTAATTGTTGTAGTTATCTATTCCTATCTTTCTAACAACTTAAACTCAAATCTTTTTTTATTTAAAAAATTAATTAAATTCATTTTCTTCTTTTATTTAAGCCTGAAAAATATATAATTATTATGAAAAAATAAGATTATTTATGTTAGAGAAAAATATATTAAAATTAAAAATCCAACAAACAGATTATTAAATCATTTATGAAACTTGAAAATTTCGAAAAACGATTTATGAAACATAAAAATCTTGAAGTTTTTGAAAAAATAATTTATAAAACTCATACAAACAGTTTATGAACATGAAAAAAATCGAAAAACGGTTTATAGAAGTTAAAAAATTCATATAATACACTATAATTTAATAAAAACAATTAATGCGATTACATGAATATAAAAACAATTAATTACGATCACATGATATATTTTCAAAAGTCTTAAAGTCTTAAAGTCTTAAATCTTTTTTTATTTAAAAAATTAATTAAATTCATTTTCTTCCTTTATTTAAGCCTGCTAATTCTGCTTTTCTTTTATTATTTTTAATAAAACTGAAAATTAATTGTTATCTCTAAAATCTCTTAATATTATACCCCTCTCTCTCACACGGATCATTTCAATACTTATCTCTAAACTTAATATTATACTCGTCTCTCTCACACGGATCATTTCCCCCAATCTCTCTGAACTCTAAACTTATATCTAATCTCAAACTCCCCAGATTCACTCAGTTAATGCTTATCCCAAACTATGGTTCAGATTAAATCGTTCATCCTCTACCCATATATACATGCATCAGATTCCAGTTCCAATTACAGTTCCATTACAGTTACAGGCCTCTCTATTCCTCAACGTGTGGGTATTGAATTTATTTGCAGTTGTTGATATTTTTTTAATTTATTTGCTCAGGTAAGATTTCTATTTCTTCACGGTTTATTCATAGTTAGGTTTGTTTATGTGTCTCTTAAATCGATTTCTTCTCAGATACGAACCAAAGGTTTCTTTCTCCATTCCTTTCACCTCTCCATTGCCTCTATTTTTCAGGTAAAAGTTTAGGGTTTCACGGTTCTCGTAGGGTTTGTTCTGTGGCTTTGGATTTTAACATTTTTGTTTTTTGTTTCTCATACATCCACGATCAAATGATTTGTTTATTTTTCTTCTAGAGTAACAATTCTAGGTTTTCTAAGCTCTGTAAATGTTTGCTTTCAGACGAACACACAGAAAAATGGGTTGCATCTCATCGATTTCAGACGAACACGCCCAGGTAATTTTTTGGGTTTCGACAGTAAGCTTCGATTTTGGGTTTCTTCAGATGTTTGCTTCTGAAATTTTGATTTTTCGATTTTGGGTTTCGATTTTGGGTTTCTTCAGATGTTTGCTTCTGAAATTTTGATTTTTCAATTGTTGGGTTTTGATTTTGAAACCCTTCTTTTGTTCGATTTAAAAAAATGTTGAAGTTTTAGTAATGGTGTAGTTTGAAGAAAATCGAAGAACCAAAATTGATTGATGGTGGTGGTGCTGAACTTATTTTAATGTGTAACAAAAAGAAAGCATTCAGTTTGGTTATATATATAATTAGTTGTTTTTGAAAAGGCACAACAGTAAGTTTACCTTTTTTTCTTCAAAACCTCTCCTATGGTTCTTGATATCTAAGTTGTGAATCAATCAGTACCTTTTTGTTTCCAAACATATCTATATTTATACTATATTATCTCACCCATCACCGATGTTCTTACGGTCCTGTCGTAGTTTCAGATGTAAAGTTGTTAAAGCGGAAAGTGAGGAATGCTATTGTGTTTTCTATTAAGGTTTAAAATTGCTTGTTTTTCAGTTTTTTAGGATCAATGTTATTTGTTTTCTATTAAGGTTTAAAATTATTTTGTTTTCCAACGCTTATATTTGTATATGATCAAATGTTTGTTTGTTTCTCTAATTCGGTTAATATTTTTGGTTCGTCTGATAGATGTAACGAGTTCAAATTAGAATGTTTATGTGTTTTGTTATCAGATTTTAAAAATGAATGCATTGCCTAAAGACAAGTATTCTGACTTTAGATTGTTTGGAACACTATCTCGGGTTTTATTGTTAAGTGCAATGAGTTTAGTTCGTTAATTAAGGTAATTATCTGTTTGTGTATGGGCTTCTGGCGTTTTCTCTTATCAGAACTTCCGGTTGATGCATCCATTTGTTAATCATAACCCCAAAATTTGGATGTTAAAACAGGTGAATTTGAAGTCAATACACAATGCAGGATGATGAGGTTATATGGCAAGTCCTCAGGCATAAGCACTGCAGTTTTATGGCCAAGTGAGTCTTGAGATATCTTTATTGATTCATTTTGTGTAGTACTTCCTCTGTCCATGAGAACAGGACAACTCCATACTTTGTTCATACTGACTTTTGGGAACTTGTTTTCTAATGCTACCTTGATGTTTTTGGTTTTAATGATTTGTTTAATCAGAATTATGGTTGGGATTTTTTGTCGGAACCCTTACAATTTGACCGGGGTTTGTAATCGGAGCTCATGCCCCCTTGCCAATAGTCGTTACGCTACCATCCGTGATCATGATGGTATTGTCTTTAACATAGTTGTAGACTTTTATTGTGTTTTTTTGGTTCTTATCATGTATTTGCTTTGGAACTGAATCTTTAAAATTTGTTGAAAATGTTTTCGTAGCGTGGTTATCATTTGTGTACTTTTATCCATTATTTGGTCTTATATTATTCATTACTTTCTTTGCGGCAGGAGTCATCTACTTGTATATAAAAACTATAGAGAGGGCTCATATGCCAAACAAGTTGTGGGAAAGAGTGAAATTGCCTCGCAATTATGAGAAGGCACTAGAAATTATTGACAAAAATCTGGTATAAAACTTATTTTAGCTCATTTAAACATATGCGAGTATGTTCATAATGTAATTTGGAGAAGTTAAAATTCCAAGTTGTAATGGGTTTTGCAAATTGAATTGACAGATGTACTGGCCAAAGTTTCAGTGTGATATCAAGTGGGAGGACTTGATGATTAGAGAATAGATTGGGTGAGATATAAGCTGCATCTGGTTTCTTATATTGACATTAAATTCCAGGTCTATCTTTTTGAAATATTTGACGTTTTCCCAACAATATTGGTGAGTGAATTTTGGAGTTATAGAATTGATTGGTGAGTGTTGTCATAAAAACAATATTGATGGGTTGCTATTGAATAAACTACATCATTACAACATATAATTTAGTAAGACAATGAGAGATACCTTCAAACTTTTATAACGGAAGCACCTCGTGGTCTTCTGCAAGCTACTGCATATCCCCAACTGCATTAAATGCCTTACTTTGAAACCATGATGTAATTAGAGATCCTTCCTGTTTCCTAAATTGGTATTGATGCTCTCTTATAATGGCTACAACATAAAGTGAACGAGTTATGATTTTTGTGAAGTCATAAATAAACTTTAGTAAAATTGACTTGGTTTCTCTTTAAAAGAAAATAGACAAGAATCATGACAAAACTAGGCAAAAGCATAATTGAGGTCAAAACAAATTTTGTTGCATTTTTTCGTGTAAACAGCAAATTACCCGCCAAAATGATAGTAAGACACCGGTAAATGATTCAGGTCATTCAAAGTAGTTCAAAATTAGCTAAAAGAATCCTCTAGAGGCTATTGGAATGTGTGTGTGTGTGTGTGTGTGTGTGTGTTTTCCTGACAATAGGAGTTACTTTTGCTTTTTCTGTTTTGCATTTATTAGTGATGTTAAAAACCAAACCAACCAACTCAAGTCTCAGGGTAGGATTTAGTACTGTTATTAAACTTGTAACAATATTCTTAGTAAGTTTGAATTTGGAAAAAAAGTGTTTTGAATATTGAGGATAATCGTCGATGTTGTAGGACCCTAGGTTTGACCTTTTCAGGGAAAAAGTTCTTAAGCAGAGAACACCACGACCTCAAAAGTCACTTGGGAGGGGGATGGCAAGAGTATAATTCAATTCACTCTCTTAAAAAACATATCCATAGATTTAATTACAATCACCTTAAACATAAAATCAAGTTTACTTTGATGATCGAACGAGTTAACTGCAACAAATCACCCTACATGCATATTACTAAAAGTGTTCTGACTATTAGGCAAACTCTAAGATACTTCTCCGTCATAACAAAATAGGGTGCTTGTTATAATATAACTCATACATTTCAAATAGAAGCATGCCATGTAAACCAAAATCAATGCCACAATATCTTTGTAATCTAATTTACGTGTGTAAATAGCCAAATCTAATTCCGAAAAGGAGTCCACTCCAAAAATCTAGAAAGAATTTAGGGAGTTTATTTCAGCAACTAGAATAGGAAGAAGTATGGTACACCTTTGACATTATTACTTACTCCAATCGATTTCATTTCGATGTCACATAATATTGTAAAATTAAAACTAAACAAGACAGTCAATCAACTTATCAATAAAAGAGGTTGTGATTTTCTAAGAAACAAACCTTGAAAAATGTCGAGAGGAAGACGAAATTTGGGGATTTGACGTCGATTTGACGAACAATGATGAACGGGGTGATACAGAAGCAGAGAGCTTGGTGGTGATCTTGGGAGATAGAGAATGAAGATGAGAGCAGAGTACGCCATGAAAGAAAACCCTAGGTCAAAAAATGAAGTAGTGGATCGATTCCTATTTCTCAAATCGACGATTGATTACTTTAAACGGTTATCGGGTTCGGGTAATAGGCCCATTTATAGTTTACCCAACATATGGCCCATTTTTAAGTTTATATATAATTCAGTGTGTTTGGACTTTGGATAGGACAATTGTTAGACGAAATTGGATTAGGGGTTAGACCATCTTCAATGAACTCTCTATTTTACTCTCTATATCCTCTCCAATAAACTCTCTATTTTACTCTCTAAAATAGAGAAGTGAATAGTAACTCTATATATATAAAGAGTTACTATTCGCTACTCTCTATTTTTTTCTAACTTCTGAAATTACAAATGACCCTTCTATTTTTTAGATTCTTGTATTTTTATTTTATTTGTTGTCTAATACCAATTTTAATAAAATTAGATTTAGATTTATCTTTTAAGTTTTAAATTAATTTAAATTTATCCAACTAAATATGAATTATAACGTTGTTAAAATGACATGATAAAGTTAATAAATATAAGGGTATTGTGAAAATTAAAAATATAAGGATGCAATTTATAAAGTTAATAAATATAAAAGTATTATTGAAAATATATGTAATCAAAATAAAAGAGAATATACTTAGAATATTTTCTTTTAAAGAGTAAAATAGAGTAATACATTGGAGAAGATTTAACACATTCTCTATTTTACTCTTTATAATAAAGAGTAAAATACAGAAATACATTGGAGATGCCCTTAGGCAGTGCTGATGGTTTGGTGCACAATGATTAACAAACTATTATGATATACCAAAAAGTTCAAACCAAAGGGAGTTTACACATCAATTGTGGTTTATCGAGAAGTTTTGAGTGATGGTTGTATATGATTAAAGCATGATTGTAATTTCTATTTTGTTTAAACAAAAATTTAGACTTTTTGGATAAGAAATTGCATTAAGTTTTCATTTTTTTAATCTACGATATATCTCGTCGCATTGTGAAAAACTTTTAATACAATATATGAACCACCAAATATTTTGCAAAATTTTATGTTTAAAACTTAAATGTATCTTGATAGAACATTAACATCCCCGCCGCATTGCGCGGGTACTCAACTAGTATATATATATACTAGATATGTACCCGCACGCGATACGACGCAAAGTATCTCGAATCTAAAACCGATAATTCGAAAAAATAAGTTTGTTTCATGTTCATATTTATTAGTTTTTAAATCGCATATTAAGTGTATAAAATTAAAGGTCAATATGGTTAATTGGTCAAAAAAATGAAAAATATTCGTTCGATAGTGGGGTCTTCAAACCCATAACATTTGTGCTCATTTTGAAGGTTTTGATGAACGGTTATAATAGTATAATTTATAAAAAAAAGAAAAACATATTTGTTTAATGTATTTTAGTTTATGTATGTTGATATGATAAGGATGTAAAATGAAAAATGAAAGGAGAATGAATATAAAGTAAATTAAATAACTAATTATAATTGTATAAAGCGTAATTTAAAAATAAAAATAATTTTATTTTTAATTATCATGTTGAACGTTGAAGGTTTTAAAGCTTTTAAACTCGTACATGATGTATTGAAATTTGTACTTCTTAAAAATTCAAGAATAATCATAACTTGAATTATTTTTAAAAAAGTATAATAGATAAATATAGATAAGAGCGTAAAATGTACAAGTTTAATTAAAAAAAATCTAGGTACGTCATTCTTGAAAAATCTTTATACGTATTTATGATATTTCACAATTTTATTAAGTTGAAAAAATATTCAATAATAAAACTTATTTTGAAATTATTGACGAGAATATTGTAATAATATAATTTGTAAAAAATGCATTTATTAATATGTTTTAGTTAAACTATGATTATGTACTTTTAATATTATAAGGGTGCAACATGAAAATGAATAATGTAAGAGATATAAAACAAATTAATTCGTACATGTTCATGATATTTAATAATATGATTAAATCCAAAAATATTCAATATTTGACTCATTTCGAAGGTATAGACGAGACGATTACAATGGTGTAATTTGTAAAAAAAGAAATGTATTTTAATACATTTTAGTTCATATACATTATTTATGTTTATATGATAACAGTCTAAAATAAAAAATAAAAAAGTAAGGGATTAAAAGTAAACTACATACCTAATTATAAGGGTAGTAAATGTAACGTATAAATTAAAAAAAATTGAATTAAGGAGAAAGTTAAGGACCAGTGAATGTGGGTGTGCTAATTGAACTTATAATGTAAACTGCGTCCAGATACATGTTTAGACGGGAAAATACTGAAGTCGGTTCACCAGAAGTTGACACGTGGCATGCTTGTTACTTATTTATTATATATATATATATATATATGTGTGTGTGTGTGTGTGTGTGTGTGTTTTCTTGTGTCATAGCTAAGAAGACGTAACGAAAACTAATGAAATCACTCCGAATGGGAGGCGGAGCAAGAAGCGGAAACACGACTCCGGCACGGGCGGAGATCACCGGAGGGAGCGGGAGGAGTGAATTGATACTGCCATCGCGATCCTCCTGGACTCGTACACGGAGAAATTCATGGCGTTGAATCGGAGTAATTTGCGAGGGAAAGATTGGGAAGTGGTGGCTGAATTGGTCGCCGAGAGTGGCGATAAACAATCGTGCAAGAATATCGAGCAGTGCAAGAACAAAATCGACAATTTGAAGCTCAAGACTCAGAGAACGGAAGAACTTCCGATGATGATAACTCCATCGAAGCTTCTTCCCCTCATAGGCTAAGATGTTCAGCAAGGTTTGTGCCTAATGATTCAGCTTTTGGTTTAGAATTCTCATTATAGTTTGCTATTAAGCCATTGTGCTACATTATGATTTTCATGTTGAAAGATTATTGCAATTGCTGAATGGTAACTTCTTCTTTAGCCAACCTATTGTCTAATGACACTTTTTGGGTGTAGTTATATACTTATAATGCATGTTTATCTTGGCTTTTGCTTTATATTTCTCATATATTTTGATTTAGCTCTCTTTATGTTTGGATATGTTGGACTTTAAATTTACCGGGTAAAATTCACGACCTTTGCCAATTTCATCCTGTAAAGTAATGACATGGGGAAGAGTAGTGAATATTAATATGTATATATTTAAAATAAAAAACTACCAATGCTTTAAAATCATTTATATTTACGACTCTCGCCTCATTGTTCGGGTACACTACTAGTTGATACAGAATGCAAAGACATGAATATTTTAAAGAAACTGTTGATTGTTTGATTAGTTGATTATTTTAGTACACACAAACTTTTAGTTATGAAGACTGATTTAAGTAGTATAATTTAATTAAATTCGACGATATCACATTTTGAGGGATAAAATAGACAATAGTACGTATTCAGATGTTTTCAGATTTCAGCTTACAAAAACAAACAGTCTTTTTGATTCAGATTTCAGACTTCAGCGCCACCACTTAAAAGTCAGAAGTGAAATCAGTCTTCAGACTTCAGCACCACTTAAAAAACAAACGCCACCTTGGTCTTTCTGATGTGGAGGTTCTGAAAAAGGCACCTTCAAATTTGTACAAATTTGAAAATTTGGGTGAAGGTGTGCAAAAATCTATTTTTAAGGAAATACCTCCAATTTCAGAAATCTTTACAAAATCTAAAAGTCCTGTATCTTCTGTTTCAAATAAAGAAAATGAGAAGAAAGAGGAAGGCTCAAAAGAGAAGTCAGAGGATTCCGAGAAACCTCGTTTCAACACCACAAACTTTAAATATGATGATTTAATTTCTAGTTATAAGTATAAAAAGACTGAATTAACGGAATTTAATCAGTTGTTTTCAAAGGAATCTGACATTAATAAAACAGAACAAAAAGAGCCTGAATCAAACATCTCAAGTTCTTCAAGTGAAATAAAGATAGAGGTACCGGATGATTTGGTTAAAGAAAAGGTTGCAAGTGAGTCTGTTCCTGAAAATTCTGATTTAGATTTAGCACGTGAAAAGATTTTAAACTTGGAAAACCAGATCTCTGATTTGAAAATAACTTTAGAAAGAGAAAGAAAGGAAAAGAAAGATATAAAGTTGAGTCATATGAATCTTTCCAAACAAAACTCTGACTTTGAAAAAGTCTTGTTTTTAGAAAAAGATAAGCTTGAGAAAGAGAGATCTGATTTTGAATCTGAACGAAAATTAATTGAAGAAAAAACTAATGAGCTTTCACAAAAAATATCTGAGTTAAATTTGTTTATTGAAAGATTAGAGGAAGAAAATGATAACATTAAGACGGAATTGGATTACAACAAAAAGGCCAATCTTGATCTTCAAGTTGAAATTCGAAAACTTGAATCCAAACTGTTTGAACTTTCTAAATCTAGTTCTTCAGACACAAATGAAAAGAGTTTTCACGAATCGCCTACATCTAAAGATAAGAAGAAATCTTCTTACTTGTTTAATGGCACGGTTAAAAGTCCTTCTGAAAGACACAATGATGAAAACAATGAGAAAATTACTCCTATTAAATCTAAATTTGTATGTTTTGAAAATTCATTATTTGAATCTTTCTCACATACATCTGGACAGAAGTTCAATGATTTTAAAAAGGGAGAAACGTCAAGTACTAAATCTGATATAACTTCAAACGATTCTCCAATTTCAAAAGATTCTAACACTACTTCTTCTTTTGTTTCAGAAATTGATAGAAAAAAGTTCATGGCTATGAAGAAAGGAAGCGGTGATGATAAGAAAGTGGATTCAAATAGTGAACAATGTATTACCTTTAATAAAAATCGTTGTAATCATTCTTGTAATGGTTGCAAATGAAGTGTCAATAAAGGCATTCAATTTTCTGACTCTAATTTGTTGACACACGCCAAACGATGAATACATTGTGATCACTGTTGGGATAACTCCTTTTCACTAAACCGTAAATCCTCTACGAATAGTCATTTCAAAAGCTCTAATACTGATAATTCTTTTTCCAAATATTCAGCTAATCAATCCGCTCGAATGTTCGGATTTGGTTTAAAGAAAAAATCAAAGAAAAAGATTGATCCATCAGTTGAAGTAAATTTTGTATGGAAATGGGTTCTGAAAGGCAAATCTAAAACTCAAAATTTACACAAAGAACTCAAATTCGAAGGCAAATTCAAAGGTTCTTCAACTGATTTAAAAAGATGTATTCGTACTAACATAAAAGGACCCATACTAAAATGGGTACCTAAGCTGGTATAATTGACTTTTCAGGACTGTCATGTGTGGGTTGTTGATTCTGGTGCATCAAGACACATGACAGGGTACAAGCACCTACTGCACAATTTTATTATACATCCTTGAGGGTCTGTTCGTTTTGGAAATAATACGAAAGGTTATATCAGACGACACGGTACTTTAACCAACGACATGATCTAAATTGAAAAGGTTATGTATGTGGAAGGTCTCGGACATAATCTTCTCAGCATTAGTCAATTCTGCGACAAAGACTGTGGTGTTAGGTTCAACAAGAAATTCTGTTATATTGCTGACCAAAATGGAGTTGAACTTTTCAAATGTGTTTTCCCTTTGGGGAGTGCATAAATTGGCTGATAACACTCATGGCAAAGGTGATGTAAGGCCTTGGTAGATGAGTTTCCCGACCAATCTTTGATATCTCTCTTTATCAACCTCTGGACTATCTTCCTCGGCTACTAGTTTCTTGGGATCCATTGGGGTGCTAGCAGGTTTACATCCCATCATTCCCGTTTCTGATAGCAAATCAAGTACATACTTCCTTTGTGAAATGGAGATCCCTTCTTGGCTTCTTGCAACTTCCATTCCAAGGAAGTATTTGAGTGGTCTTAGATCTTTCATTTCTAACTCTAAGCTAAGGTAGGTCTTTAGTTTGTTGAGTTCTTCTAAGTCATCTCCTGTGATGATGATGTCATCAACGTACACAATAAGGATTGAGATCTTACCTTTTTCTGAGTGCTTAAAGAACATAGTGTGGTCTGCCTGTCCTTGACTGTATCCTCTACTTGTAACCGCTTGGGTGAATCGGCTAAACCATACTCTCGGTGATTGTTTTAGCCCGTAAAGTGACTTCTTCAGTCTGCATACTTTCCCTTTGGGGTTTTCAAAACCAGGCAGAAAATCCATATACACTTCCTCATTGAGTTCACCGTTTAGGAACGCATTTTTAACGTCCAATTGCATTAGAGGCCAATCGAGGTTAACTGCCAAGGAGAGTAAAACTCGAATAGTATTGAATTTTGCAACAAGGGCAAATGTCTCTTGGTAGTCAATGCCAAATGTTTGAGTGTAACCCTTAGCTACAAGCCTTGCCTTGTACCGGTGTATGCTTCCATCACTGATATACTTGGTGGTGAACAACCATTTACATCCCACAGTCTTCTTCCCTGTTGGTAGATCACTTAGTTCCCATGTTCCATTGTTTTTCAAGGCCTCTAGTTCTCCCAAGACAACACTCTTCCATTTTGGGAGTTGAAGGGCTTCGTAAATGTTTTTTTTGGTGTTCAACCTGATCCAAACGAGTAACAAACGCCCTATGTGTAGTAGAAAACTTCTCATAGGACACAAAGTTAGAGATAGGATGCTTTGTACATGATCGGACTCCCTTTTGAAGGGCAATTGGAAGGTTTTCAAGACCTGTAGCGTCCGAGACAGCAGCTAATTGTCGTTCATTTTCAGAACAGTTTTCGGGAACAGCTTCTTGGCAATCCAAAGTCGTTGATTTATCCACTCTGGTGGAGCGCCTCCTCGAATAAACAAGTAAATCAGGTTCATTCAATTCGGATATTTGTGTGCTGTTTGGTAGTGGTTCTAGGAAGGGATTTTCTAGGATAGGGACTATTGGGGTATTACTTTGATTTTCAGCCCCTTCAAGATTTAGGAGACCATTTAAGGAGTCATCTTCATGTAGAGTCTCTTCCTGAAGATGAGGCCTGGGAAAATAGGGCTCAGATTTGAAAAAGGTGACATCTTTAGAGACAAATATTCGTCTCAAGGTTGGGGAGAAACATTTATAGCCTTTTTGTGTTGATGAATAGCCAATAAAGACACATTTGTGAGCACGGGGATCGATTTTGGACTGATTTGGGTCACGAGATTGGACAAAGCTTGTACATCCAAAGACTTTCAGTGAAAGAGAGGAAGCTTGAAATAGTGGAAACGATTTCTATAAAACATCGATTGGGGTTTGCAAGTTAAGGACTTTAGAGGGTAATCGGTTTATAAGATAACAAGCAGTATGAACAGCTTCTCTACATAGATATTTTGGGATATGCATGGTGAACATTAAGGCACGTGCTGTATCGAGTAAGTGTCGGTTCTTTTGTTTGGAGACATCATTTTGTTGGGGTGTGTCCGGACATGAGCTTTGGTGAATAATGCCATGATCGGATAGGTAGGTTCCTAGAGTGTTGTTGAAGTATTCCTTACCATTATCAGTGCGGAACATGTGGATTGTTGTTTGAAACGTATTTTGAATCATGGTGTGAAAGGTTTAGAAGGGTTTTAGGGCTTCTGATTTGTCTTTCAGGAGATAAACCCAACATAGGCGTGTATGGTCATCGATGAATGTGATGAACCATTTTGATCCAGACACATTTTTTACACAATATCACTGTGAATTAAAGAAAATGGTTTAGAAGTAGTATAAGGTTTTAAGGAATAAGGAACACGGGTATGCTTTGATAACTGGCAAATTTCACACATAAACGAACCAACATCTTTATTTTGGAATAATTGAGGAAACAAATGTTTAAGGTACTGAAAGTTTGGATGTCCTAGTCTATGGTGCCACATTAGGATAGTGTTGTTATTGGAAGTAGAAACTACAGAACTTAAATATGCTTCTTTATTCTTGGATTCATTGCTTTCCCAGATGTAGAGTCCATTTTCGACTTTAGCATTGCCAATCGTCCTCCCCGATCCTTTTTCCTGTTCATGGCAATCAGTAGAAGAGAATAGAGCCAAGTATTGGTTATCTTGGGTGAGCTTAAGAATAAACAGGAGATTACAAGCCAACTTTGGAACATGGAGAACATTAGTGAGTGTGATTTGGTCTGTGTGGCGAACCGAGCCAATGCCTGCAATCGGGGAGAAGGGTCCATCGGCTATCCTTACTCTGGATTGGTTGTGGCATGGTCTATAAGTAAGAAATAAAGAGGAGTTACTGGTTATGTGATCGGTAGCCCATGAGTTGAAGATCCAATGATGATTTCCACTCGATTTAGACAGAACAGTAAAGGCATTACCTTTGATAGGTTTGCTGAGGAGTTGGTGTAAAGTCTCTAACTGGGCTCTGTTCAACTGGACATTCACTACCTCATCTAAGGTATGTGGTTCTTCTGGTAGTAGTGAGGACGAGGTATGGTGTGCTTTAGGAGGGGTTTGATTTTTGTTTTCCTATGGATATCCATGAATCTTGTAACACTTGTCGCGTGTGTGGCCTGCCCTGTTGCAGTGAGTACACCATGGTCGATCCCCTTGTTTGTTTTGCCCTGAGTCTCCTCTTTCACGCGTCTTGAAGATGGGTGGTCCTTTAGAGACCAATGTAGAGGTCTCTATAGGACAATTCCCATTGTTAGAAACTGGTTTAGTTTCCCTTTGATCTCCGAGCATAGCACATCGACGGTTTTCTTCACGACGAACCTCAACAAATGCTTCACCAATTGATGGTAACGGGGTTCGGCCCAGATTTCTCCCACAAACCTCGTCTAACTCACGATTTAGACCTGCTAGGAAATCGTAGAGTCTTTCTTTCTCCAAGTGTGCCTTGAATTTTACATGCACTTCGATGTTGTCCCAATCATCTTCATAGAACATGTCCAGTTCCTGCCATAAGACTTTCAAACAATTATAGTAGTTAGTTACTTCAGAAGTACCTTAACAAATATCTTTCAACTTCATCTTGATCTCAAACACTTGAGACGCATTTCCCAAGTCTGAGTAGTTTTCATTGACTGCGTCCCGAATCTTCTTTGCAGTTTTGAACAAGAGATAGGTACGACTGATGTTTCTTTCCATCGAATTGATGAGCCATGCCATCACAATAGACTTGTTGAGTTCCCAAGCCTCGTACTGTTTATCAGTAGCATTAGGGCGAGGGATGCTACCGTTGAGATATCCCAACTTGCCTCTTCCTCGGATGATCATTAGGACTGACTAAGACCACTGTAGGAAATTCTTCCCATCGAGCTTGTAACTAGTAATCACCAAAGGAGAGTTGTCGCTGTAGGTTTGCGTCTGAGTACTGATAGAAGATTCAGAAACTGTGTCTGTTAGTGCCAGATGGCTATAACAAGTACTGTAGAAGGGGGGGGGGTTGAATACAATACACAAATTTTACTTAATTAATTCTTTTATTGAAAACTTTCAACTAAGAATTACACACAGAAACTATAGATTGTTGCGGAAAGAACAGGTAAACTATTCTAACAATCTTCACAAAGCAAACTGAAAACAAAATAACTTCTAACACACTAAGATTCAAAGCTATAAAGTTCAAAGGAAGAGAGTAATCTTACACTGAGAAATCCTTCAGGAATGCGCAACCTTGCATGGAGAGCTTCATCCCCTTTATATAGTGCATGAAGCATTAAATGCTTAGGACACTTGTCATCTGGAGATTTGAGTATAGGAGTTGACTCTGAAAAGTTGACAAGTCATTATCACACTTTTTCTCAGTACCAGGAAGAACAACCATGCTTGATTGAGACAATATCTGAAGTTGGAAAAACGACAAATAGTCACTTTTTCCTGACATTAGATATTGTCCCATAATAAATGATCTTCTCATGTTGTCTTCCAAAGATGGATCTCACCGATTTGAGCCATGGATTCGGTGAGATACTTGACCGAAATATAGAAGCATTTCGGCTACTTCCTCACCAAATTGAGCTTTCCATCGGTGAGAAGTCTGCCCAAATCTTAGGAGGATTTCGGCCAAATGTCCACCGATTTTCATCTAGAATTTCGGTGGTAATAACTTAGTTTTCTTGTTGAGAGGAAAGTCTTCACTTCCACAATGAGAACTTCTTCAAGCTTGATTTCGGTTGATCTTCGACTTCACCGAGCTTTTGTAGTCTTGTCTAAGTTATACAAAAAACCAAAGTAAAATATTCTAAGTAAGATTTTAAGGGTAAAATTGGTGAGTCAATTTCAAATCTTTGGTGACCCAACAGTGTCTTCTTTTGTCATGATGTTTGACAATGGCTGATGGATTTAATGAAAAAGGATGGAACGATAGTGCAGACTTGCACAGAAAAAGAAGAGTGAGAATCTGGACTATAGCCAGAATAAATACGAACTGGAACAAGACCAGTATTAAAGCACAGAACCACAGCCGAGATCTTTAAAGCTCTGATACCATATGACAATTCAAAGAGAGAAAACTATGTTGTGTATTTTAATATAATGAGGAATACAGATATGTATAGGTACAAGATACAACAAACTACTCCTATAATAAAGGGAACAACTTATGATTATCTTAGCTAACAAATTTCCTACAGATTAGGACTGATTCCAGCAGATAATTAACTGTTCCAGCAGATAATTAACTCGATATATCCCAACAAAACAAATATTGAATATCAAATGTAAACACATATTTGAAACACAATTACAACTACAATCATGGATCAGGTTGTTTTGTAGCTCCTCATTAATAAGGCTACCAAAAAATCAAATTGATGAAATTCCTATCATACCCTTACACATTTATTGCATAAGTTTAAACTAACCATGAATGAAAATGAATTATTATTGGTCAATAACAATTTGTATAGTTAACAACCATCAATGGGTTAACATAATAATCTTCCTATCTCTCTCTGTCTCTCTATTATATATATATATATATATATATATATATATATATATATATATAGAGAGAGAGAGAGAGAGAGAGAGGCTTAATCATTTAAGAACTCATAGATTTGTGAGATCCGTGAGAACTTCTACCTTAAAGTTATATTTCACATGTTTTTCCCATCTAAGTATTGTATTTAATGAATTGATTAATATATATTTGTTTCACATCTTAGGAGGCTTTCGGCCAAATGTCCACCGATTTTCATTTGGAATTTCGGTGGTAATAACTTAGTTTTCTTGTTGAGAGGAAAGTCTTCACTTCCACAATGAGAACTTCTTCAAGCTTGATTTCGGTTGATCTTCGACTTCACCGAGCTTTTGTAGTCTTGTCTAAGTTATTACAAAGAACCAAAGTAAAATATTCTAAGTAAGATTTTAAGGGTAAAATCGGTGAGTCAATTTCAAATCTTTGGTGACCCAACAATCTCCCCCTATTTGAATTTGAGCTTCATACTTAGAAACTTTTAAGAGTAACTGAACATGAAATGCATTTTGACCATTTTTACTCTTCTTGGGTTTTTTTTACATAGACCATTCTTTTTGTTGTTTTTTTTATCTATTTTGTCTTTTATTGATTTGTTAAGTATATCCAACATTTACAAAAGAATAAAATAATGTGCAACAAGGAAATGAAATTTAAATAGCATCTAAGTTAACAAAAGAAAGTACTTGTATTTATTATGAAGACTATTACATCAAAGGATGAAAATTACAAGTACTTGAGATAACTAACAATCATGTCACTTCCTTGGTTTTTGATGTATGTGCTTGATTTCGGTGGCGATGTTTTGGAAGTGTGGTTGTGCTTCTTCAATGTAAGGCATGAGATTGAGAATGTCATCCAAAAAGAATATGTCAGCAAGATGAGTTTGTGAGAAACTCGGCCGAGTGCATCATTGAAGAATAGACCTGCAATGGGTGAAAGACATAATGTGGTGGAAGGATATGTCACCGAGGTTGGGATGCTTAAGTCGAGACTATCAACATAAGGGATCTTTCCTTTGGCAGCCATGTCCTTGAAGACAGTATCCCTTACCGTTTTGGTTTTGGTAACAGGAAGTCTTACGTCTTCTTTTAGGGTTCGAACATGAGCACGTTCTTCAGAAGAGAGAACAATCTGATGCTTCTTCTTGATCTCTTTCATGCGATCCATCAACCCACTGATGTATTTGATGAATATCTATTTCTTTGGGGTTTGCACATTTGACTAGAATCTTTGAAATTTCAAGCCATTCGGAGAGGCCGAATTGCTTAAGATGATAATCTTTGATGCTTCTGGATGACCCATCTTCTCTCCCTATGATGAGCCGAATGTCAGAAGGAGTGATTTTGGAAGTTGCAATCTTGATACAAGTAATCGGTGATCGATCAGTTCGGTAGGACATATATTTCTTGTACCAACCGATTTCTCTCTCCTTTTCTTCTTCAGCCCTCTTCACCGATTCTTCTAAGGAACCCAACTCAGACTTTTGGGCTTCAATGGGATTACGGGTTTTAGCTTTGGCGGCTTCTTCTTTGGCAACTTTAAGAGATAAAGCTTTATCAGCATCTAAAGCTTTCCGGGCAAGGAGAGCTTCCTCAATTTCGTGAGGAGAGAGACCTAGATCAGAGACAACTCCTTGGGAAGGAGTTTTAAGTCTCAGAGATTCGGCATCAGATGGTCGAGCTCCATACTTAGCCAATTCTTTCTTCTTCTTTTCTTCTTGAGCCTCATCTTCAGCAGATAGAATACCCTTACCTTTGTCTTTCAGGCCATCGGTCGGACCAGATTTCTCCCCCTGAACTGGTCCGCCGGTTCCCTCCACCGATGGGATATCAGGTTCCACCAAAGTGACCTGAGGAGCAGCTGCCGAAATAGTCTGAGGGGATACCACCGATTTTTCAGGAGAAGGAGCAGCCACCGATTTCGTGGGAGAGGCCACCGATTTCTTTATGGGGAGATCCACAAACTTTGAAGGCTCAATAGAGAGTTTGGTGGTTCTGGGCTTTGTAGGATGGATCTAATGGAGGCGAGCCCTGTCAACATTGTCAAACGAAAAGTCCCTAAGGTCCAAGTCCCAATCCAAATTATTGTTGAGGAAATCAACCTTTTGGTGGAGAGTCTTAAGAGAAGCCAAAATGTTAGAGTTGAGGGACTGTTGCTGAGAGTCCCTTTCACGAAGTCGGCGGAGTTCGGTGTCTTTAGCATCAACAGACGCTTTCAATGCCCCAAAAGAGATAGCCAATTTGGAATTGGAGGTTATCAAATCCTCCAATTTTCGGCCAACGGTTCCCAGAGAGTCGGTGAGAGGCCTCAACAGAGTCTGAAGAGAAGCTTCAAAAGTAGGGTGTCGAGACTGATCTTCCAACACCCGAACCCGATCATCAGTCTGTACAATAAGAGTTAAGGAGGCTTGCTTAAATGCCTCAAATTGAGTACCCACCAACCGATACTAGCGAGCACTCTCCTGAATTTCGGCAAGAAGCTCCGAAGTTAGCCTGAAGTTTGTAGCCGAAGATGAACCATTCTGAACATCTGGGATGTTGAATCGGGGAGTAGTTGGGGATAATGGAGTGTGGGGAAGTGTTCTTGTATCAGAGATGGTGGAGGAGGATGGTTGATCAGATAGTGGATCGGTGAAGAGGATTCTTGTTGGTGATGGAGAGGGTGACGAGCCAACTTCAGAGGAGGAACTACTGTGGTGAGAATGGGTTGATGATGTCGGTGAGACATGGGTCAGTGATGGTGAGGGTGAGGGTTTCTTCGGTGGGGAAGAGTGGTTCGGTGTGGAGGGGATTTCGGTGGGTGGGGTGGTATGTTTCGGTGGGGAGGTAAAAGCTGTGGTGGAAGGATCGGTGGTGGTATGTTTGGTGGACACAATCGTTGGGGGTTGCTCTTTCGGTGTAGTTGCCATCGGTGAGGAGGTTGGCATTTCGGTGGAACCAGGATGCGAGGATTGTTCATGGTGGGAAGAGTTGGTGTCCTGTAACAAAAATTCAGAAAGTCCAAGCCCTCCGGAACGACCGCTGGACCGGCCGAACCTTCATTGGGTTGTGCATCATCGACCATGAAATGGTCGGGTGAAAGGTTGTGCAGTGTGAAACCAGAACCTTTGAGGGGAGAGACCTCAAAGTCAGCTACACCACCTAATGGAGTAGGTGATGAGGAAAAGTGAGGGTTCTCCAATGTTACAACCGAAGCCTTTTGAAAGGCAACAGAGGAGTCGGTTTGGGGGATAGCAGATTCCCGTGGCCCGGAGGGTACAACTTCAACAGTCACCGATTTTTGAGAATCGGTAACTGGCTTGTGTGTCTTGGACAAATGTGTCCTAGACCTCTTTAGTGGAGATCTAGGAGGGGATTTGGAGTGCCTCCGCTTATGAGAAGGGGTTTGGACTTGGGTAGCCTCCGAAGGTGATTTCGGAGGCATAGTCACGGAAGCGGATACGAAGGTGTCGGTGGCCCTTAAATATTTCTTCTTGGCGCCTCCCGACTTCACTCGGGTAGAGGGGACAGGGGCCACTTCAAACCAGGGATTTCGGCATCTCCCTAGTGTAGATCGGGAGAGTGAGCAAAAGTGGACATACCTCGGCGAAGTGGTAGATCGGATGCAAGAGTCGGTACATTGAGGGCAGACTTTCCTACAACAGGAGCAGACCAATCATAGACAAACTTGGGAGTCTTGGACTTGCGATCAGCATCCAAAGCAGCACCCATTTTGTGGTTCAAGATCATAGAAATAAATATTGGGTAGGCAACGTGGCATTTTTTAGGGTGAGAAATAACACTGGTTAACTCAATAAAGAAATACTGAGAAAAATCAATTTTTCGTTGGAATATTAGTGCATGGGCCAAAGAGGTAATGTAGGAAGCAGATTGGTCATGTCCACTTGTCTTTCTAGAAAGATAGTAGATAACATGTGTGAAGAAGAAGTTCCAGATACCTCCCATTTTGTTTCGTAGAAGAGTACCTGGGCGTTTGGAAGATTTGGAGGATTGGTGTTGATAGCCTATGGTACGTACCACTTCATCGTGTGCATGGCTAACATGCATGTCTTCATATTCTGGGAAGGAAGGAATCTTTAAAGCCGCACGAACGTCAGCAACACCAAATGTGAGATCATGGTCACCATCATCTTCATCAATAAGGATGGATGCGTTGATGGAGTCGTTGGAAGGATCGTATACACAGGTAAGCCAAAACTTACCAATCAGAAACTTGCTCATTTTGGGGTTACAAGTAAAAGCATGTAGAAAAGGAGAACGAGATAAGAACTTAGAGACGGTGGTGAATTCTGGGTGAGTGGGGTCAGCATCAAATCTTGCAACACGATTGCAAGGATTGAACTTGAGATCTTCAAAGTAAGTGGGAACTTTCTTGACGAACTTGGGGTTCTTAGGAGCTTTAGATGAAGTGGAGGATGCCATAGATTGAGGTGGAGAGTAGTTGCAGATTTTGCTTGAGAGAGAGAGAGAGAAGTCGATCGTGGGTTGCAGGTTTGCGAAAAAGAAGAATGATGAGGAAGGTAGGTTTTTTATAGTGAGGGAATTTGAAAGAGTGAGGTTGGCGGCAACGGTTATGAAGTTGAAAGGTTCTCTTGAATTTTAAATAAGAGGTAAAATAATTTAAGAAATAATGATGGTAAGGGGATAGAATTCGGCTGAGTTTAGGGTTTCTTGAAAGGTGAAAGGTCAAAAGTTACTAACATGTAGGTTTAGGGGTGATGTAAGCATTGAAAAGCGTGTAGAATAAGGTTAAGAAATGAATCGGTGAGTGTATCGGTGGGTTGATTTCACCGATTAGAGGGAAATCGATGAGGGTAGTCGCCACCGATGTGTATAAAGGTTTCAGTAAGAGGGAACCATACACCGAAGATATGGATGTCGGTGGATGAGGTTTTCGGTGTGGAGAGATTAACCACCGATGAGATGAGTGAAACGTCGAGTATCGGTGAGCAAATTGGTGGAGAAAATCCACCGATGGGATCAGTGAAAAATCGAGTATCGGTGGAAAGGGATTAGGGGTTTCGGTGAGCGAGGGAGTTCGGTGAGGTTAGAGATTCGGTGAAAAGGGATTTTTTGCACCCCACCGACGGTCACCGAATGTCATCGATAATTATAAACAAAACATTTTTTAAATGTCTAAGTACAACATTCCAAGTTTTCCTATCAGAAAGTTGAACCTGGCTTCATCTAAGGGCTTTGTGAACATATCAACAAGCTAAAGATCAGTAGGAATAAAATGCAACTCAATGTCACCTTTGGAAATGTGATCCCTGATGAAGTGATATATGATATCTATGTGTTTTGATCTTGAGTGCAGAACTGGGTTGTTTGCAATAGCTATTGCACAGGAGTTGTCACATAGAATTGGAACTTGAGAGTAGACTTGATTATAGTCCCTTAGTTGATTCTTCATCCACAGGACCTGAGCACAGCAGCTTCCAGCAGCAACATATTCAGCTTCAGCAGTTGAGGTTGAAACTGAGTTTTGCTTCTTACTAGACCAACTGACCAATTTGCCACCAAGAAGTTGGCAGCTACTTGTGGTACTCTTTCTATCAACTTTGGAACCAGCATAGTCAGAATCTGAATACCCTATTAGTTCAAAACGTGAGTCTTTAGGATACCAAAGACCCAAATGCAAGGTACCTTTCAGGTACCGGAAAATTCGTTTTACAGCAGCCAAATGAGATTCTTTAGGATTGGCCTGATAACGAGCACACAGACAAATATCAAACATAATATCGGGTCTACTAGTAGTAAGATAAAGAAGGGACCCAATCATACTTCAATAATTCGTTACATCAACAGATTTACCATCTGGATCAACATGAATTTTCAAGGGTGGTGCCATGGGAGTTTTCATAGGAGAGCATTTTTCAAAATTGAATTTCTTCAGAAAGTCATGAATATATTTTCTTTGATTAATAAAAATCCTTCTGAAGTTTGTTTGACCTGAAGTCCTAAGAAAAATGTGAACTCTCCCTTCATGCTCATCTCATATTGACTCATCATGAGAGAAGCAAACTCCTCACAAAGTGATTCATCAGTGGCACCAAAGATGATGTCATCTACATAGATTTGAACAAGTATAAGATTACGTGAGGTTTGCTTGATGAACAAGGTGTTGTCAATTTTACCTCTGGAATACCCATTCTTTAAGAGAAAGTCAACAATAGTATCATACCAGGCACGAGGAGCCTGTTTGAGACCATAGAGAGATTTGTCCAATCGGTACACATAGTCAGGATGTGTGGGGTCTTCAAATCCAGGTGGCTGTTTCACATAGACTTCCTCAGCAGTTCACCATTGAGGAATGCACTTTTAACATCCATCTGGAAGACTCTGAAGTTTTGGTAAGCAACATGAGCCAGAAAGATCCTTATGGCTTCAAGTCTAGCAACATGAGCTATTAGATTAAATTAGCTCCTAATTTATTTAAATGTTTTATAAAGAAAAGTGTATGGGATTTTTAGTTAGCTTTTTAGTTAGCTTTATGGGCTTGAGCCTTTTATTGTAAATGGACCCTTTAAAAAGAAGTTTAGGGTTTCATTTATCATTTAGGTCATTTTTGGAGTAACACACAAAAACACACACTGACTAATCTCATGAGAGTCATCTAAAATGTAAAGTGTGGTGTTCTTCATTTTCCTCTCCATATAATTCATCAATGAATATGAGATGAGTTATTTTTATCATTATTCTTATTGTTCATCTTATCTCTATTTATATATGAACTGTTCTTCTATTGTCTGCTTGTCCTAAATGGGACCAACAATTGGTATCAGAGCTGGATTGAAGAAACTCTTCTTCAATCGGTCATCTATGCAACAATAGAAGATTAGATGATTTATTTGTTGTTTTGGTGCTTAGATTGATTCAATCACATGAGCCTAAACACAAATATCATATCTGATATTTATTTTCTGTTCTGTGTTTACTGGAAATCTAGTCTTTGATTTCATTAAGATTTGGATAAGTTTTGACAGAAAATTAGTGTTTCTCTTCACAAAATCTGATTCTGCACACCACATGTTTGATGAAATGCTTAAGTGAAGATTTGGTTCTGTTTGGATCAAATATGATCAGATTTAATACATGTTTGTGTTTTGATTTTTTCTCATTCATTGGTCTTATTTGATAAGCACTAAGTAGATGGTTGATTTATGATCCCATCCTTGTGTGTGCTTAAGTCCATAGCATTTTTTTGGCATCTTGGTAGTAAGGTTGTTGATCTTTGATCTGACTTTTATTTAAATCCAAGATTGGACTCTCTTTTATCCAGATTTTGTTTATATTCCGCTGCTCATAATCATTTAAATGAAAACAAAATCATTTGAGTCTTGAAAAAAAGTTGATTGAGAAAGATTTGGTGTTGTGCTATGTATTCAAAGTCTGATCTGAAAAGTTTTTATAACTATGAGTGTTTCTAATTAGTTTTCTGACCTGATCAATTAGAGATCTGATTATTTGCACTCACGGTTCTAAAAGTTATATGGAGATCGTCTTATTTTCTACATCAAATCAGATTTAATGACAGCATGCTGACAGATTTGCGATGCTGTAGTAAAGTGATCATATCTCACTGAACAGGACACCAATTGATGCGATTCAAAAGGCCCTGGATTCAAAGCACATTGATGAACAGCTTTTGTGTTTTGAGATTTCAGAGATTCGAAATTTATAAGGGTCATATGCATCGTTGAAGTAGACAACAGTGTGCTGATATAAAGCTGTTGGACAGATCTGCGCGACTATGGTAAATCAACCGTATCTTATTCGTCCGAGCTCCAAAAGAGGTGATTCTAGATGATCTGAAAATATAACAAACCAATGCACACTCTTTATGTTTTGAGTTTTTGCAAACTCTAGAGCTATCATGGTGTAAAGTAGTGTCGAAGTTGGTGTAAAACTGTTGGCAGAGGACTTAGAAGAAATCAGCAAGAGTTCACCAGAGCTCTGTCAGACCTCATCAGAGCTCTGTCAGAAAACTTCTGTTCCACCAGAGATAACCACCAGAGCAGAGGTACAACAGAGCAGAGGTAGAACAGAGCAGAGGTACAACAGAGCAGAAGTACAACAGAGCAGAGGTACAACAGAGCAGAAGTACACAACTTCTTAGTACTTGCTGTCAGCTTTGCGCACCTGTCGTATTTTCAACAGAACTCCCTCATCGAAGCTCCAAATTTGATGAGTCCAGATGCGTTGGATTCCTAAGACAACGAAGAACAATTTTGATGTTTTGAGATTGGTCTGAATCAGTGTTCTTCATGGTCAGAATCGCTGCTAAAGTCATTATACATCTGCTGGACAGAAAGTTTCTCTCATCAGAGCTCTATTGATTTTTTCAGACATCAGAGCTTACCAGAGCTCTGTTGAGCTTACCAGGGCTCTGTTGATTTATCAGAGGTTATTCAAAATATCATAGGGAATTGATAGAGTTTACCAGAGCTCTGATCATCGACAGAAGTTGTCCAGAGCTCTGTTGATTTTTTTTTGGACACCAGAGCTCTGTTGATTCGTCAGAGGCTATATGGATCAATTTTTTTTTCAGAAATAAGAGGAATGACCAGAAGGGACCAGAAGCAGACTCAAGCATGTTTATTAGAGTTCGTTGGTCAAGAAATCAAAACAAGCCAAAAGCCCGGAGCCCGAAAATTTTCAGTTTGTTTGACAGCTTTGCGCTGCTTCAGAAACATACGCACAACCTTTTACTCGGTGCTCCAATTGACACGAGTCCAGTTGCATTAGAAAGATAATTCCCCGACGCACGACTTTGATGTTCTGAGTTTTCTCAAATTATGTGAGCTGATATGCCAAAACCAGCTTCAAAGTCTGCTGTAAGGTGCTGGACCGAAAGCATTGCATTTAATTCATGCTCTTTCCGCTTTCAAGAACGGTGTTCTCTCGACGTTTCTTCACGGTTTCATACAGCTATTGTGACATATTGATTGTCACTCACTCCTCTGTTATTCATGTTTAGTGCTCGGTACTGAATGCTTACTCAACAGTGAAGTTGAATCATGAAAACTAGACAAAATGGGGTTAATTGTCTTGGTTTTTCAAGAAGATGAACCTACATTTGAGGGGGAGCTCGTGATGCTCTGAAGACTCAAAGATCGGAATGCCAAAGTTTCTAAAGAAAGCAAGGGGGATACTATAAGATGATGCTTTCTTTATAAAACATTAGAGGGAGATTGTTAGATTAAATTAGCTCCTAATTTATTTAAATGTTTTATAAAGTAAAGTGTATGGGCTTTTTAGTTAGCTTTTTAGTTAGCTTTATGGGCTTGAGCCTTTTATTGTAAATGGACCCTTTAAAAATAAGTTTAGGGTTTCATTTATCATTTAGGTCATTTTTGGAGTAACACACACAGACTAATCTCATGAGAGTCATCTAAAATGTAAAGTGTGGTGTTCTTCATTTTCCTCTCCATATAATTCATCAATGAATATGAGATGAGTTATTTTTATCATTATTCTTATTGTTCATCTTATCTCTATTTATATATGAACTGTTCTTCTATTGTCTGCTTGTCCTAAATGGGACCAACAGGAGCAAAGGTTTCATTATAATCAATTCCTTCTTCTTGTCTGTTTCCCTGAGAAACCAATCTGGCCTTGTTTCTGATAACTGTACCATCATCATCCATTTGGTTCCTAAAGACCCACTTGGTTCCAATGATAGTTTTCTTTGGAGGTCTGGGAACCAATCTCCACACCCTGTTTCTTGTAAATTGAGAAAGTTTTTCTTGCCTGGCAGTGATCCAACATGGATAAGCTAATGCTTCCTCAATTTTCTTTGGTTCTATCAAAGATAGAAAATTCACATAGAGACATATGTTTCCAATGCCTCTTCTAGTTTGGACTCCAGGTTGCTGATCACCGAAAATTTGGTCAATGTGGTGATCTTTGGTCCATTTGATAGTATGAGGTAAAGAAGGTGGAAGATTTGGTGAGGGAAGAGATGGAGGGTCTTGGATGATTGGAGTGGAATCTTGAAAATCGGTAGAATGAGAGGTGTTTGTGTCAATTTCGATGGGACAGGAATTTGGTAAGGTGGAAGGTGACCCAACTTGTTGGTGAGAGTTTGGAGGATTAGAATGGGTAAAAGGAATATACGAGGAATCAGTGGGAGATACTACAGGGGCATCACCAATAGATGATGAGATCCATCTATTGAGTTCCTCATCATCATTGGAAAGAGATGATGATCCGAGGTCATCAAACCTCACATGGATAGATTCATTAATGCATTTTCTTCTGAGGTTGTACACACGGTAAGTTTTTGAGGATAAGGAGTATCCCACAAAGATACCTTCATCAACCTTAGGATCAAGTTTCCCAAGGTTCTCACGATCATTCAGAATAAAGCACACACAACCAAAAACATGAAGAAATCCTATGTTTGGTTTTCTGCCATGGAAGACTTCATAAGGAGTTTTCCCATGTCTTTTAGAGATCACCGATCTGTTTTGGGTAAAAGCAAGCAGTATTTACAGCTTCGGCCTAAAAATAGGTGGGAATATTTGATTCACTCAGCATAGATCTAGCAGCTTCACACAGAGTTCGATTCTTTCTTTCAACTACTCCGTTCTGTTGAGGAGTTCTGACGACAGAGAAATTTTAAGAAATTCCTTTGTCATTGAAGAAGTCTTCCAAAGCATTGTTTCTGAATTCGGTGTCGTTGTCACTTCTTATCGATCGTACAAGCTGGCCATTCAGAACTTCATTCCTTTTGATAAAGTTAATGATTTCTTCAGTTGCATCACTTTTGTACCTGAGAAAATAAACCCAAGTATATCTTGTAAATTCATTAACAATTTCAAGAATGTACCTTTTCCCAAGAAAATAAACTGACTGGTCCACATATATCCATGTGTAGCATTTGAAGAGGAAGAGTGATGGAGGAACACTGCTTTGCCTTGAAGGAGGTCTTGGTGAGTTTCCCTTTTTCACATGCATCACATAGCTTTTCTTTCACAAAGTTCAGTTTCGGCATGCCGGTCACCAGATCTGTGTTGGAGATGATGTGAAGAATTTTGAAGTTCAGACGAGACAACCGTTTATGCCACAACCAGTTTCTTTTGGCTGTATCATCCGACAAAAAAGCATACATTTGAGGAGTCATAACTTTGTCCCATGTCTATGACATAGACATTTTCTCTCCTTCTTCTAGAAAGAACCACCTTCATGTCTTTATCAACAATTGTACAGATACAAATTCAAAGATAACTTTGTAACCCGGATCACACAATTGACTTATGCTCAGAAGATTGTGCATGAGTCCTTCAACAAGTGCAACTTTATTAAAGGTGACGGATCCATTGGTGAGAGTACCATAGCCTTTTGTGTAACCTCTAGACTTGTCTCCAGAAGTTACAGACGGACCCTTTTCAGACACATAGTTTATAAGAAGAGATTTTTTTCTGGTCATATGTCGTGAGCACCCCCTATCCAGATACCAGATCTGATGATGCTCATTTACCTTCAGTCACTGACAGATTAGTTTCTTGGTACCCATTTGGTGGTGGGTCTTTTGGGTTAGAAGAAGAAGAGTCTTTAGCCTTTGTTCGGTCAATTCTATATAGTCTTTGGCAAGATGAAAGGTGTCTCCACAGTTGTAACATTTTCTATAAATGAACACCTTTTTAGATTTTTGAATCTTTTCTTTACCTTTTCTTTTAACATCAATTTGAATAGCTTTTGGACCGAAGGTAGGAATGAGAGGAGGAAAACATAAAATTCCTTTTCCCGATGTGGAGGTTGCATTTTTTGGAGTGGGGTCAGTAGTGGAGTTTGAAAATGGAGCTTTTGAAAGAGCTGAGGACTTTCTTTTTAAAGAGAGGCTAGCTTTATCCTTTTTGGGCTCTTTAGGGTATGTGGATTCAGATGAAGAAGCTTCATCTAGTGTCAGAAGTTTCAAAAGATCATGAATGGGTTTCAGAGAGTCATTAGAGTCCTGAGTCTCATTGTTTGGAAAAGTGATTGGATCATTGGCTTTTATGAACATTCCAAATTTTAAGGCTTCAGATAAATCAGCTGAGTTCATAGAAACGGACCCAACGGAGCTGGATTCTGAGGACTCATAAAGGTTTGGAGAAACACAAGAAGTGGATGCAAGAGTTTGAGAAGAGAGGTCAATGTCCATCTTTCCGAAACCTAGTTCGGTTTTGTCCTCACGAGAGATTTGATCTTGAAATTTTTTCTCAAGGTTCTTAGAGGAGTTGGTCCATTTTCTTACGGTTTCTTGCTCTATTTTTTTAGCCTTTTAAAAAGTTTATTTTTCTCTTTAGCTATGATGTGGTTTATGGTTTTCAAGTCCTCTAATTCAGCTTTGATCTTATCAAACTGTTCAAGTTGGAAAAGACATGTTTGAAGTTGAGAAGTGAGAGTTTTAACTTGAGCTGATTTCTTTTTCTTTGCATCTTTGGCATTATAAAATTCATTTGTCAAAGACTCATAAGCATCAATATTTTCAAATTCATACATGGAGTTGAAAGGATGTACTTGAGAGTAAGAAGATGAGCACCCAGTTGACGCCAAAGCAGTTAAAGTAATTGCTTTCTCATAATCTTCCATATCATTGGATTTAGCCATGAAACACATGTTGGGAGAGTCCTTGTCACTCTCATAAGTTGGTTCATCAGCCCAGTCATGGGTTTCAGCCATGAGTCCTTTTCCTTTCCTGAGAAATCCCTCATTTATTTCCTTCTCTTTCTTGTATTTGGCTTTGTATTTTTCTGCGCGTTCCTGATGTTCCTGAGAGGAAGGTTGACTACCTTTTCTAGGAAAGGTTGACTTTGAGGTGTTGTTCTTGGATTTCTCACATTTAGAAGAAAATCTGTCAGAATGGGTGGTCCTTCTGCATTCAGATGCAAAGTGTCATTTCTTACCACAACTGAAGCATTCCTCATTTGACTTGTCAGTAGAGAAAAATATTTGTGGAAGAGAAGGGGTTTCTGAAAGATCTAGGTTTGCCAGAAAAATGAGGTTTATTTTTTAACCCGGCCATCATAGCCATTCCATCAGTTATCTGTTCAACAAAAGTTTCATCACCTTCATCATCAGCATCACTTAGATATGCCTCCGTTTGGTCAGTGGACTCATTTTGACTGTCATTGTCAGAATCTGATGAGGGGTAGGTGATGCGAGGAACACATTGAGCTTTCTTGGAAGTATCACTGACAAGGGCTATAGAGGAGCCTTTTATCTCTTTAATGATAGACTTCCTTTGCATTTTAGTTTTTTCATAATTAAAGAGAGTTTCATAAAGGACAGTGAGAGGCATGTATTCAAGATCCTTGGTTGTCTTGATGCAAGTATAGATGTTTTCCCAGAAGTCAGGAAGACAGTCCATAAATTTGCACAGGACTTCATCATTATCATATACTCTGCCCAACAACTTTAAGTCATCTAAGAGACTGTTAAAACGGTTGTAATAGCTAGAAAGAGATTCTCCTTTCTCATGAGTAAAGAGCTCATATTTCCTGATGAGACCAATTTTCTTGCTTTTCTTAACTTCTTCTGTACCTATATACAGTACACATAGAGTGGTCCACATTTCTTTAGCCGTAGCAAAGTTAACTAAAGAATGGTAGACCTCATCAGGAAGAGAAAGTGCAATGATTGCTCTAACCTTAGAGTCAAGAAATACGAGACGTTTTTCCTCATCAGTATATTTCTTAGAGTTTTTGAGAATGTAACGACCAGTAGCATCGGATTTTTCTTCATCCGAAGAATCATTAGAATCATCCTTATTAGCAGTTTTTTTTGTCGGGCCTCGACGTTTCATAGCAAGCCCAGACTCTATGGACAATGGGTCCCTTACTGAGAATGGTTGGATATCTACTATCCACTCCTTCCATGAAAAGCATCATCCGGCTCTTCCACAGAGAAAAGTTGTTGGGATTAAACTTGGGAGGTTTGGCTATGAGCCATTTTCAGAAAAGTTGTTTTGAGGAGAAATTTCATTGTTTGAAGAGGAGGCAACCATTGCAGATCAAGTTTATTGATTAAACTTTCTGCTCTGATACCACTTGTTAGTCCCAGATGGCTATAACAAGTTTTGTAGAAGGGGGGAGGGGTTGAATACAATACACAAATTTTACTTAATTAATTCTTTTATTGAAAACTTTAAACTAAGAATTACACACATAAACTATAGATTGTTGCGGAAAGAACAGGTAAACTATTCTAACAATCTTCACAAAGCAAACTGAAAACAAAACAACTTCTAAGACACAAAGATTCAAAGTTATAAAGTTCAAAGGAAGAGAGTAATCTTGCACTGAGAAATCCTTCAGGAATGCCCAACCTTGCATGGAGAGCTTCATCCCCTTTATATAGTGCATGAAGCATTAAATGCTTAGGACACCATCTGGAGATTTGAGTATAGGAGTTGACTCTGAAAAGTTGACAAATCATTATCACACTTTTTCTCAGTACCAGGAAGAACAACCATGCTTCATTGAGACAATATCTGAAATTGGAAAAACGACAAATAGTCACTTTTTCCTGACATTAGATATTGTCCCATAATAAAGGATCTTCTCATGTTGTCTTCCAAAGATGGATCTCACTGATTTGATCCATGGATTCGGTGAGATACTTGACCGAAATATAGAAGCATTTCGACCACTTCCTCACCGAATTGAGCTTTCCAGCGGTGAGAAATCTGCCCAAATCTTAGGAGGATTTTGGCCAAATGTCCACCGATTTTCATCTAGAATTTCGGTGGTAATAACTTATTTTTCTTGTTGAGAGGAAAGTCTTCACTTCCACGATGAGAACTTCTTCAAGCTTGATTTCGGTTGATCTTCGAGTTCACCGAGCTTTTGTAGTCTTGTCTAAGTTATTACAAAGAACCAAAGTAAAAGATTCTAAGTAAGATTTTAAGGGTAAAATCGGTGAGTCAATTTCAAATCTTTGGTGACCCAACAATGTCTTCTTTTGTCATGATGTTGGACAATGGTTGATGGATTTAATGAAAAAAGATGGAACGATAGTGCAGACTTGCACATAAAAAGAAGAGTGAGAATCTAGACTATAGACATAATAAATATGAACTGGAACAAGACCAATATTAAACCACAGAACCACAACCGAGATCTTTAAAGCTCTGATACCATATGACAATTCAAAGAGAGAAAATCTGTTGTGTATTTTAATATAACGAGGAATACAGATATTTATAGGTACAAGATACAACAAACTACTCCTATAATGAAGTGAACAACTTATGATTATCTTAGCTAACAAATTTCCTACAGTTTAGGACTGATTCCAGCAGATAATTAACTGTTCCAGCAGATAATTAACTCGATATATCCCAACAAAACACATATTGAATATCAAATGTAAACACATATTGTTAGGACACAAAATGTCCTAATTAAAAGATAGTTTTGTAAAGGGGTATTAATTGTCATATGGGCTTGGGTATAGTGTTATGGGTTTGGGCTTAACTTTGTAACAAGGGGTATTTATAGAATAGTGTGTGTAATTAGGATTTGTAAGAATCTTATTGCAATGTAGGCTAAGGTGTAAGTGTGTGTAAACTAGAGAGAGATCCATTCTCTCTCTAGGTAGTTCTTCATCAATAATACACCACTTTGTCTGTTATCCCTTCTTGTTACAATCTTCTATAATATATGAATCGTTGCCTTGTTTAAATGGGACTCATACATATTTGAAACACAATTACAACTACAATCATGGACCAGGTTGTTTTGTAACTCTTCATTAATAAGGCTACCAAAAAATCAAATCGATGAAATTCCTATCATACCCTTACACATTTATTGCATAAGTTTTAAACTAACCATGAATGAAAATGAATTATTATTGGTCAATAACAATTTGTAAAGTTAACAACTATCAATGGATTAACATAATAATCTTCCTATCTCTCTCTGTCTCTCTATTATATATATATATATATATATATATATATATAGAGAGAGAGAGAGAGAGAGAGAGGTTTAATCATTTAAGAACTCATAGATTTGTGAGATCCGTGAGAACTTCTACCTTAAAGTTATGTTTCACATGTTTTTCCCATCTAAGTATAGTATTTAATGAATTGATTAATATATATTTGTTTCACATGTATTCGGTTCATCGTTACGAAACAATTGACTTTTACCCACAAAATTCACTCAGGGAAATTTCCGTCGGTGATTACCCAGGGATCACCTAGAAAATACCAATGGTTCGATAGAATTCGATGTTTTTTGAGAAAATACCCATGGATCACCCAAAGAATCCATGGGTAATCTGTCACTGATTTGAATTATTCACCAAAAAATTGTGATGGTTTTGTGACGAATCCCCCTTTAGTGCATAATTTAAAACTTTTTGACCTGTATTTTTTGTTTCATAAACACGTAAAATAGATTTACATTACGAACCGAGTACATATGAAAAGAAACACATTATTAAAAAAATATATGTTAATCACTACATACTTACATAGCTAGTCATAAATGAAAAAAAAAATATAAGATAACATATAATGCACGCTCTAAAGATCTAACCATTTAGAAAGTCCTCAAAAGAAGGTTATATATACATATATGTCTAAGAATACTTTCAGCCTTTTTTATGTTTGTCTAGCATGACCCATTAACTTATTCATCCCAAGTCAGCATTGGCACCATTATAAAAAGGTTGAGGGGCACGATGACCACATATGCCCAAAAATGTCTTGATTATATGAGATGAGATGTCGGTCGAGTTTTAATTTTACATTTTCTTGTGTTACTTTCATAAGTTGTCAAGTAAATAGAAAAAGCTTTATTCAATGATAGAAAATCATGTTTTAAAAATATTATACATACCTATGAATGGGGAATTATATTGACTATCGTTTCTTGTGAAATTGAAAAGAGAGCAGAGAAACAAACAAAAAGCATAAATACCATGGAAGAAGTGTAGAAAGTTGTAATCTCAATTCACTTTTTTTGGGATGGGAATTTGGACATGTTTTGTGGATCACTGTTAACTAGATGTTAGCTTGTTAGATTTTGGGGTTTAAACAAATAATTAGGCGATAATGAGTGGATTGAACCTAAATTTGAGACTTGGATGTTCTATAATTTAAGATAAGTTGTTGAGTGCAAATTTCGATTGTCGAAAGTTTACATAATTGTGGACGGGATATTTCAAGATTAATAACCATAGCGACGATCTTGTAAAAATTAGGGTAAGTGGGTTTGTTGGAGCATGGTCTTCTGGCTTTTTGTCTTATTTGGGTTGCAGCTCGGTTTTTTGGCCCGTGGTTTTTGCCTTATTTGTTGGTTTCTTTCCTGAGAAATTGACTCAAATAGCCAAATCATATTTATAAATTGGTCTTCTAGCAAAATCTCTCCCAGTTTTGCACAAATAGCCAATGAGTCCGCAATCCGCATCTACAATTGTGGACCTAGCTTAGAAAGTACAAATCTTATCGATTTTTCTATTTTTTTGTATATATCAGATCTATGTCAGTAATTGCGGACCTGGATTAATTTTTTTATAAGGAAAATCGAAGTAATTAGGATTGCTCGGGAGTCAACACGTGTCATAGGTCCGTAATTGCAGATCTGGAGTGCGATTGCGGACTTATTGGCTATTTGTACAAAATTCGGATAAATTTGGCTAATAGATCAATTTCTCGATATCAAATGACTATTTGAGTCAATTTCCTTTCTTTCCTTTGATGTATGTTTTTGTTTCGGATTTCGCCTCTTATGTTTGTGACGCAGTAGTAATGCGTGGAACGGATCGACAAGCGTCAAATCCAAAAGATGAATGAGTCTACAAGCGTAGAACCCGGAAAATAAGAGAAAACTCTTAAACTAGAGATGAACTCTAAGAAATAACTTTATTAATCAATAATACTTGTGATCCCACACTGACAAGTAATAAGAGTAAATACACAAGATATATGAATCAAAGAAGTACACCTCTATATATGAAAGATGAACTTGCAGCTTACAACTTCACAGAAGGTTGAGAGGTTTACAAAGTGGAAGGAGGCTGCGAAGATAGAGGCGTGTGTATTTCGTGTATCTCTGACCTAAAAATACAGATAGTATACTATATATACTATTCAAAGTTTGACAACATGTCACATTAGGTCCCTCAACTATAATACTACATGGTACAAGATAATGTAACATTAACAATCTCCCCCTTTGTACCAATGTAGAGCCATAAGCTTTAGACATTCATTGGAACCACTTGTGTCTTCCGAAGCCCGAAAATCAACTCGAATCTTCTTAGTGCGTTCCGGTAGTCTACTCGATATTTGACGACATCCATTACTTCCTTTATCAACGCCTTTTGTTTCTTTGACAGCTTCTCTTCTCCTTTAGCATCCAATCGTAATCTGCTCACTAGATGAATCTGAATCATCCTGAAAGTTCCGTCGCTGAATTTATTTGCATCAGTGACTCTCATGAATTTCTTTTCTGAGGCTGAGTCAATGAACACAACTCCAAGATCTGGTTTGCTCAGCACGGTGTAAGCTTGAACACTCTGAATATCTGCCAGATCTAGATTCGGAGGTCTGATGTTGACTCGTTCTTGACGCGCTTCCAAGGCCAATTGAAAATCCTTAAGATATGAAAACTTCAGGATGTTCTTCATGTACCTCTTCAGACTTTGATAAGCATCTGACCATTCTCCCTTCTTTTTAGGATCTTGAGACAGGATTTCATACAAGTTGCAAACGTCATTGAGCTGTAGTTTCTGAAAATCTGCCTCATTAAAGACTAGTTCTGAATCATCTGATCTCTGAACGGTAAACACTGGGTACCAAACCTTTGAAAGCTTTCGCGATTCTATCTTCAGTACTCTTCTGATCGGTTTGTCAGACTTTATTGCATTGGCGTTCAGAGATTCATATCTCATGAAATAGAGATATTCAGTTCTGTGCTTTTCTGGCCAGTCTTCAATCCCGTAGACTTTTTCCCAAGTGATTGGCTGCATGACCCTTACAAACATATTGCTTCGTAAGATTTCCTGAAAGGGAGTCATAATTCTGACTCGTAGGCCAGTCGCCACAAATCCTGGTTCATTCTGGATAATGTCTTGGAGAAGTCTGATTTCTGCTTGAAGCGTTGGATCTCTGAGATGTTCATCAGGTTGTAGGTTGATAACGATCGGAGCTTGCGGTTGAATTACTTGAGTTTGAGCTGGAGTTTATGAAGTATCTGCTTGTTGAATAGAAGATCCTGGAGCTTCAGTCTCTGAATCTAGAGCAGCCATCATAGTATCAGAAGAATCAAACACATTTGCAATTTCTTGTTTGATCTGCACCGTTGTTCGTTCGGGCTCTTCATCTGAATCTATGATTATAAAGTCTGTCGTCCATTCATCTTCTGTTCTATTGTCACTAGCCGAAGGCTTTTCAACCCCAGCTATGACATCAGCTAGAATATCGAGATTCTCTGAGTCAGTGGCTCCTTTACTTGTATCCTCGGACGCTTTACCGGATGTTGTCTCAGTTTCTTTCTCTACTGCAGTGCTCTCAGAAGCAGCAACTGTACTTGTTCCAACACCTGTACTTGTACCTGTACTCTCCCCCTCATGGTGATCTGGATCATCCTGATCATCATGTCTTCTTTTCTGAGCGGTTTCAGCTTGAACACCACAAGCCAGTTCGACTACTTCGACCCTTTTGACAATCGAATGAAAGCCAGCCAAAAAGGAATCTGCCATGTTGGAGATTGAGTTATTTAGCTGCTCAAATTGGGGAACAAGCAGTGGATTGGTGGTTGATGAAGCTTGAGGCGGTGGTGGAGGTGGAGGTGCGGTTTGTTGACGAAGCAAGCTAATAAGATCGACATCCTCGCCTGGTCTTGGATCGTGTTTGGCAAGAAGTCGTGCAAGCAGCTCTGACTTGAGTAGATCTTCAGGAGCAAGATTTAACGGGATCGATGTTGGATCTTGTTCAACGGGTTCTGCTCTAGTCGGTTGAGGTTCAGATGTAGATGATTCAGCCGGTCCTTTACCTTTCACCGCTCTGATTACATCATCACGTAATTTCTGAAACTCTGCTTTCATTTTATCAGTATGAGCCTGATATGTGTTGTCGATTGATCTGACGAAATGCTTTAGTAGAGTAAGTGGCACGAATCTATTCGGAGGAGGGCCAACCAAACTAAACGCTCGTTCTAGATCAGCATTTATGGGACTATCACCCAGACCACTTAGGTTACTGGTTGAAGTAGCGGTTGAAGCAACCGTACTGCCTGTGTTCAAAGTTGGCATAGTGTTAGCAATGACAGGACTTCCACCCGATCCTCGTGACGCACCAACAAAGGGTGGCACTCTGGGTGTTCCGGTTGGGGCACGAAAGCTCCCAACATGGTGTTGTTCAAATAGCGGTGACCTAGGAAAAGAAGTTGTTCCAAAAGGCGCTAGACTCGATGTGCTCTGAAATGAAGTCGGTGGCCGGGGCAGGGGCCTACCTGTTTCAATACCAGCGAACACCGAATGTGTTGCCGATAGACTTTGTGCATATTCCCCTGTGCTGAATGAAACACCGACCTGTTGAGAGACCGATGAGTGGCTTGGTGGGGGTGTGCACTGCATGGTTGGGCGGACCATGGCTGTTTCAATGCTCAACGGCGACGAACGCACGTTGGCAGAAGATGTGGTTGCCCGGCTTGGATCGGTTTGGGAAGAGTCGGTAGTTATAACTTTTTCCGACTCTTTCACAATTTCGCTCATTTCTTTTCTCCCTCTTACCTCACTACTAAACACGTTTTCTTCATCGACGTCTACTTCTTCTTGTATAAGTGTATTACCAACAGCAGCAACTGTATAAGTAACCATAGGTTCTGGTTGACTAGATGAACCTGCACCAGGTGTTTGAACGCGAGGCCTTTTTCTTGTTTGCCTTGGTAACAAGTTTGCTTCTTGATCTGAGTCATATTCATAATCACCAAAAGCAACAAGAGGACTGAATGGTTCTGTTCTTTGGCTTGAAGAAGATGTTGCTTGACCGCCAGAGCGTGAAGATGTAGCACGACCAGTACTTCGAGTCCTACCCCCCCACTCTCTTTCTTGTTGTTCTTCTCACCACTTGTTGTTCAGGAACCTCTTGTTCCTGAACCCCCTCGACAATAGGACCCTCACCACCTACTGGGTTTGCATCTTGGGCAGGTCCAGCCGGATTTGGCTGGTCCATTAATGCGTTTTGCTCCCTATACTGAATCACTACCCAACTATCCTGGTCGGCATAATTTAGTACCTCTGGTCGAATAACGGCGGTATGCACGAATGGTTCATGTGCTGGCGGTACAAGGCGGTGCATCCAGCTTGCTGGTCCTCGCTCAGCTTCCTCTCTTCTTGGGATTTCCGGTCGGTCTTGCATAGCCTGATGAATCAGGATTTGGAAGAACCATTGAAATGGCACAAAGTTGCGTCTCATTTTGGGTTTGAGCTGATCTGCAACAATTTCCACCATTTCATTCCAGATAAGGACAGCATAGTCTATATTGCGGTTGAAGGCGAATGCATGAAACATCTTTAGGATCGCTAGATTCGTCTTATCTAGGCCAGTATGCTTAGATGTCATGCAGCGATTGAGGATTGAGCATAGGGTGTACCACACCGGCGGTAGATGTTGTCTTCTGAATTGTGATGAACCGGTGAGTACGGGGACTCTTGGATCTTGATATCCAAGGCTGCGGATATCAGTGAATAATTCTTCAGAAACAGCTGGATCTTCGAAGTTGTCGCGTCTTGGAAGTTCGAGAGCACGACGTAAGCCTTGTAGTGTGATCCTTACTTCGAAATGGTCTATATTAGCATTGAATCGCTGTGGTCGAGCCGTAGGATTGAATCGGAGTGTGTGCCAAAATTGTTGTAAATAAATGGCAGGCACTCTCTCGACCCTTGTCAGTGCAGTGCGAATTGGATGACCACGGATGATCTCTAGAATTATCCGGTGAGAGAAGTTGCTTTCAAGATCCAGGTGATGATTATTTTCACAGATTGCTAGAAAGCTGGCCTTTGGCATGATTTCTTCATCCGGGTCAACGGCATTGACGGACGGATGTGAAGAGCGTTGCGAGGCGATGATGGTGTTGTCATCGGATGCATATTCAGCAGGTTGTTCAGCCATCTGTAAGGTATTTTAACATGTTAGAACAGATTTAAGCAATTTAAACAGAAAGGTATTTTTCTTGAAAAAAAAAATCCCAAAAACAAAAAAATTTTCACAAGGCCTTGAAACCTCGCAATACAAGATTGCGAGGCTCGCAGTCAATAGATATAGAAGATTGCGAGGCTCGCAAGACCTGGAAGGTTGCGAGGATCGCAGTCTTGAAGAGTATGTGTTGCGAGGGGTTTGAATGTCAGAGGATTGCGAGGTTTATGAACCTCAACAGTAAAACTCATGTGATTTTCCAGATTTTCGAAATTAGCATGTATAGATGTTAAAATTGATACTAGCATGCTCGGTTTTGGTTCGTGAGTAAACCTTAATCATCTAAAACATCTAACAAGCACCAATCGATTGAATTTTAGCATGTAACAGTGACCGACCCTAAAACCCCTTAAACCCTAGATGCAAAATCGATTAAATCAGGAGTTTTAACGGATGAAATGTAATAAGAATCGAGAATACATACCTCTTAATCGAATGTAGTCGATTACACGGAATAGAATCAACAAATAAAACACCTTTGGTCGAATCGCAATGATCAGAATGAGAGAAAAACGAGGGTTTCAAATGGAGAGGTTTTTGAAATAATGACCAAGTCAAAGTTCACAATGTATAAACCAATTTGAAATCCGTGACACGTGTCACTTCCTGATTTTCCCAAAATTAAAAAAAACGGATCGCAATACAAAATCCAAAACCTCGCAATATAAGGTTGCGAGGGGATCTTTGGATCGCAATTAACTAATGCGAGGGAATCTTTGGATCGCAATAGGAGACTGCGATGGAAAGATTCCATCGCAATGAACTATTGCGAGGAAATTGCGAGGAACTTTGACATTTTTTTTTTGATCTTTTTCCAAATTTTAGCCCACTGGAAGATGTCCAACTTCCAATTGTTTATTTAAACTAGGTAATATCCAAGACTATTTTTCACTCCCCCTTAAGTGATGCATAAGGGTTTGTAAAAAATACAAGTTAGAAACACTTACCTTGTTATCTTCAAGCAGTAAGTATTTGGAAATACCTTTTACTTACTCTGTCATGTATGCACACTCCCCCTCTTTTTGTGCATACTCCAATTCCTGTACTCTCCCTGAGACTATGAACAAGTCTTTTGCACACATAGATATCATCACAATTGTATCGTTACGATAAAATAAACTTTGAAACACAACAAATACATGAAATTGAAATATCTTATGTTGACAATAGAATGTGATGAAAATATGAGTGTATCAATTTAGATAGATTTATCTAGATTGAAAGATACATATTTCCATCCATTAAATGATCAAATTAGATATTACACTTTCATGTTCAACATGCCAAGCTTGGATATTAAGATTTTAAAGAGTTTTTCATTCAAGGCTTTTGTAAACAAATCGGCAAGTTGATGCTCTGTTGGAACAAAATATAATTCAACCGTACCTTTTTCCACATAGTCTTTTATGAAGTGATACCTGACATCTATGTGTTTGGTCTTTGTGTGCTGAACCGGATTTGCTGTAATGGCAATTGCACTTTTGCTGTCACAGTTGATAGGGATCTTCTCGTATCTGAAGCCGTAGTCCTGCAGTTGAGTCCTCATCCACAGAACTTGTGAACAACAACTGGCCGCAGCAACATACTCTGCCTCCGCAGTTGATGTAGAAACACAGTTCTGTTTCCTCGATGACCAACTGACCAACTTTTCCCCTAAAAACTGAACATGACCAGAAGTGCTCTTCCGGTCTAGCAAACTACCTCCATGATCTGCATCTGAGTATGCAGTGAGCTCGAATCCTGATCCCTTTGGGTACCAAAGTCCAAGGTACGGTGTCCCTTTCAAATATCGAAAGATCCTTGTAACAGCACTTCGATGTGATTGTTTTGGTTGTGCCTGAAATCTTGCACATAAACATGTAGAGAACATTATATCTGGACGACTCGCAGTGAGGTACATTAATGAACCTATCATCCCTCGGTAGTTCTTGACATCGACATCTACACCGTTTGGATCAGGACCAACTTTTGATTGGTGAGCCATAGGTGTACCAATCGCAGTACAGTTTTCCATTTTGTATTTCTTCAAAATGTCAAACACGTATTTTGATTGGTTGATGAAGATACCTGTCGAGAACTGCTTGACTTGTAATCCGAGAAAGAAATTAATCTCTCCCATCATACTCATCTGGAATCTGGTCATCATTAAACCCGAAAACCACGTGCATAATCCAGGGTTAGTTGAACCAAAAATAATGTCATCGACGTAAATTTGTACCAAAAGAATATCACCTTCTTGTTCCAGAGTAAAGAGAGTTGTGTCAATTTTACCTTTTCGAAAGCCAGCACCAAGTAAGTAGGTAGATAGGATTTCATACCAGGCGCGAGGGGCTTGCTTCAGACCATAGAGAGCTTTGTCAAGTATGTAGACATGATCTGGATAATCTGTGTCCACAAAACCCTCTGGTTGAGAAACGTATACTTCTTCTTTCAAAACGCCGTTCAAGAATGCTGTCTTCACGTCCATTTGATAAACAGTGAAGTTTCTGTAGGCAGCGTATGAAAGAAATATCCGTATTGCTTCTAAGCGAGCAACCGGTGCGTATGTCTCATCATAGTCTATTCCCTCCTGTTGCCTGTACCCTTTCGCTACAAGGCGTGCTTTGTTCCTTATCACAATCCCTTCACTGTCTTTCTTGTTCTTCAGGATCCATTTTGTACCAATGACCGTTTTACCCTTTGGTCTAGGAACAAGTCTCCATACTTTTAGAGCTTCAAATGAGTTCAGCTCATCTTTCATGGCAATTATCCAATCTGGATCTTCTAAGGCATGTTGAACAGATGTAGGTTCAACTTGACTAAGAAAGAGCGCAAATAGGACCTCGTTTGCCGTTGCCGATCTTGTTTTGACTGGTTCGTTGACTTGACCAATAACCTGAGTAATGGGGTGACTCTGCGTCCATTTCGTTGAGTGTGGGAGAGATGCAGCACCTACATTTGGATCCACCAAGGTAGGGTCTTTATCGAAGTTCAACTGTATTGTCAAGATAGGTTCCGGTGTTTTGACAGGTTCATTGACAGATGTGTCAACAGGAACTGCCTCCGGTTCTGCTTCAGAAGATGACTCTGGTATGTTTGCAGACCCATCATCATTGACATTTGAAGTTGTACCCGACGAAGAAGCACCATGCGTGGATTCACGTTGTCGTCTACTTCTCATGATGATTTCTTGTGTAGAAACCAAATGCCTGTCACTCGAAGATGTTGTCTGAGTCGTTGCATCTGTTGAGGGTGCCGATGAAGGACCCGACAACGAAGCCTGAGCTGGTGTTGCAACCTGACTCCTGTTATTTAAAGATGACGAAGAGTTATCATTATTAAAGTAGTCATCATAAAAGTATTCAAACAATAAATCAAGATCACTGGGCTTTGAGTTAGAAGTGGAAGCTTGATTCTTGTTTGATGTCCTAGTCACCATCGGACGTATTTGTCCGGATGCTAGGATCCCTGATATTGCGGGTTCTGTACTGTTATGGACAGAAGCCATTTCTTCAGATTCGTCGAATTTGACATTGACACTTTCTTTCACATTCTTTGAAGACTTGAGATAGATCCTGTAAGCCTTTGATGTGAGCGAGTATCCGATAAAGAAGCCCTCCAGACCTTTAGGACTGAATTTGTTCAATTTGTCCTTATCGTTCAGCACAACGCACCTGCAACCAAACACACGAAAGTAGTGTATTACAGGTTTTCTATTATTCATTAATTCATATGGTGTTTTGCCAAACCGTCGATGTATAATGGAACGGTTTTGTGTGTAGCATGCCGTTGCAACAGCTTCAGCCCACAGATATAGAGGTAGATCAGAATGAGACAACATCGTTCTTGCCACTTCAACGAGTGTTCGGTTTCGTCTTTCAACTACACCATTCTGCTGAGGTGTTCTGGCCGCAGAATGTTGATGTGAAATTCCTAATGACTGAAATAAGTCATCAAGAGTTCTGTTTTTGAATTCTGTCCCGTTGTCTGATCTGATATTCTGAACTGATAGTTGTAGATTCACTTGAATCTGTTTGATTAACGAGATGATCAAGTCTGGAGTTTCGTCTTTTGAACGAAGAAACTTGACCCATGTATATCTTGAGAAATCATCAACAACAACTAACACATATCGTTTGGCATTGATACTCTGAGTCTTCATCGGACCACATAGATCCATATGAAGAATTTCTAGTGCTTTGCTTGTGCTGGGTTCCGGCTTTGGTGGGTGAGGAGCATGCTTTATCTTCCCTGTTTCACATGCAGTACATAAGTTGTCTTTCTCAAACTTCAGTTCTGGTAGACCAGTAACTAAATCACCTGTCTGCAGCTTTTGAATGTATCGAAAGTTGAGGTGAGATAGTCTTCGGTGCCATAACCAGCTTTTGTCAAACGACGCCTTTGACATCAGACACACATTCATCTTGGGGTTTAGCTTGGATAGGTCAATGGTGTAAAGATTTGAATTGCGCGACCCAACTAGAAGTTCATTTCCGTCATCGGTTAGAACTGCACACCGAGTCTTCTTGAAATGTACTTCTAGGTCTTTGTCACATAATTGACCTATACTAAACAGGTTGTGTCCCAATCCTTCAACATAGTTAACCTTGGTTATTTTGACCTTGTCTGTTACTATGTCTCCATAACCTAAGATAGGAGAGTACTGATCATTTCCAAATTTGACTCTCCCTCCATCTCTTTCTACAAAGTTGCTCAAGAGTTCCTTTCTTCCAGTCATGTGCTTTGAGCAACCAGAATCCAAGTACCACACATGACGGAGCTGCAAAAAGGAATTTAAACAGTTTTAGGTACCCATTTCCAATTGGGTCCTTTTGGGTTAGGAGTCTTTGTAGTTCTAGGTAGCCATTTCAAATTGGCAATGCTCTTTCTATTACCATTGTTAGAGTAATTAGGTGTATACAACCAACAGTTATAGTCAGATTTGCCAATAAAATCATCCACACCACATGAAGCACAACAGATTTTATCATGAGACAAGTTAATCAGTTGTTGCATTGTATAAATCTTGCAAGGTGTTACAAGTTTTCTATAGTCAACAGCATGATTAATTACATTCAAAACCAACTTGTCCTTCTTGAAATTTAAAACATTTAAAGGAACTTTGGATGATTTGATCTTTGTCACTTCTTGTGTGGATGCTTTTATCTTCCACTCAAGTTTCTTGTTTGTTCTTAAATTACGATCTGAAACATCAGACAAAGAAGAGTTGTGAGATTTTGAATATAGAGTTTGAGTAGATTTAGCATGCTTCTTCTGTTTTGGTTTTCTTTTCTTTTTCTGAAATGATTGTTTTGATTTAGATTTAGAATAGTAATCATTGACAGAAATTTTCTCTGAAGACTTGGAAGATTCCCCTTCCAAAATGATCTTTTTAGGTTCCTCTTCTTTTATCAAAAAATCAGTGTGATCTGGAAGTTTTGCACTGAAGTCAAATAGAACAGGCAATTCATTTTCAACTTTGCCTTTGCCTTTACCAACATCCATACTATCAATATCAGAATCACTTTCTGATGAAGCATAAAAGAAACCATAAGACTTAGGATAATGAAATTCATTAAATTCTGATGAAGCATGTTTAACAGATTTTTCCTTTAAATTCCAAAAATCATAACCATGAGATGTTGGTTTACTAAGAAAATCATCTATTTCTTTTTCTTGGTCATCTATTTTACAACCCTTCAAAACAGTTGTTCCCATGAAGAAAGATCTGAATCAGAAGAATGTGTTACGTTTGAAACCTTTTCATCAGATATTTCCTCAAGTTTTCTTTTCATATCAATTAAGTTTTCTAAAAGAACTGTGATCACAACTTCCTTTTCAATCTAAAAAACAAGTCTGTTGACATCTCGAATGTCTTCAATCTTGCTTTCGGATATTCTTTGTGAGAAAACGGTATTTTTAGATACAAGAGATTCTTTTTCGAACTTAAGTTTCTCTCTTTCTTTCCCTATTAGTTGTCTTTCAAGAAAAAGCGTTTTCTGAAAAGTAAATAGTTGATCTGAAAGATCCAAACATCTAAGTTCTAGAGATTTCTTTTCTTCAAAGCTTTCAGGTTCATCATTTATGCTATATGACAAAACAGTAAAGATAACTTCTTTTTCAATATAAAAAAGAAGTTGATCTTCGTTTCTGATTTCTTCAACATTAAAAATTATATTCCTTTCGAGCTCCATGAGTTTTTGTTCAAGAACCATTGGTGGAAAATACCTTTTTCCTTCCAAAACAGATTTTTCAGGATTATCCTTTTGAGTATTTTCTTTTTCCTCTGGTTCTTTAACAATATAACTCTCAAAATAATCATTTGGTAAGGTTTTTTCATTATCTAATGCCTTGGCATTCTCTGGACCATACCAAAAAGGAAGTTGCATTCTAACAGTGATTTTTCTTTTTGTTTCTTCCTCAGCCTTTTGTTCTTCCTCATGAAGTTGTTTGATTTGATAGCAAGGATGTGTAACAGGCATAAACCATTCAAATTCATACTGAGTGGGAGTTTTAGTTATGGCATTCCTTAGGTAATGAGGATTGTCATATCCAATACCCCACTTTGCGTTATAGTATCTGAATTTGTTTGGCTTATTCATTTGAATTGTTTGTTCTGTTTGACCTGCTTTGTACAGTTTATTTTCCAGATCTTTGATATTTTCACTCAGCTCTTCATTTCTTTCTTTATAAGCATGTAAAAGACTTTCAAACTCGCTATTCTTTATTTCTGAACTCATTAATTTTTCCGATAGTTCAGATACTCTATCTTGAAAGTACACATGACCAATATCGAATTCAGTCTTTTTCTTTTTCAATTCAGTAATTTGACTGTCTTGTTCTATTAGTCTTTCCTTTTGAGTTGAAATTATTTCATTAGCAATGTTCTCATCAGCTTTTAATTCTTCTAACCTTTGTGTTAAGCATGCTTGTTTAGAAATAAATTGATTATAGAAATCGAAATATACCTGTTCTGAAGTAGACTCTGCTCCTTCATCATCGGCTTCTTTGGTCATGAAGCACATCTTTGTTTGAGCAGTAGTCTCATTATTAGCTTCATCATCAGAATGATCAAGCCAGTAATCCTCTTCTACCTTTAGTGCAATACCCGATTGCTTCTTTTCAGCAAGCAACAACTTGTTTTTGTAGTAATTGGTATCTTTCACTATCTGCTTCCAGCACTCCTTCGCGAAATGACCAGGTTTCCCACAGTTGTAACAAGTCTGTGGTTCTTCCTTTTTCTCAAAAATCTTTTTCTCCTCTGGCCTCTTGTAATCATTTGGTCGTCTATACTCAGTAGGCCTTTTGTACTCTTCCGGCCTCCTGTATTCTGCTCTTTTGCTTGATTCAACATGCGCCCTATGCTCAAAGTTCTTTGAGCCCGACGCATACCTCTGATTATTAGAACCAGGACTTTTCCCAAATTTTCTCTGAAAAGAACTGGTAAGCAGAGCCAGAGAATCCTTCATTCTCTCTATTTCTTCTATCCCACTTGCTTCCTCCATTTCTCCTTCAGACTGGTTCTCCTCATCCTGGGAGTATCCTCTGCTTGAAATCAACGCAAGTGGATCTTGCTCTTCATCCTTCATCCCTCTTTTATCTTCATTCTTCACTTTCCTATTCTTCTTCACTTTCTTCGCTTCAGCATCATCTTCATCCTGCTTCAACGTTTCAAACATCTGTTGTAGAGGTAATTCTGATAGCTTAGCATTCTGCTTCATTCGGTGAGCGTACTTCTTCCATTCTGGTTGAAGAACGGTCAGGAATTTTACGTTGTGCTCAATAACCTTCCTCTCTATTTTGAATCTGCTTAGCTCATTCAATATTGTGGTGAAACGTACATAAGCAGAGTCAAGAGTCTCTCCTTCTTTCTGTTTGAAGCATTCGTATGAGTTGATGATGGTTGAGATTTTCATTTGATTCTCTACTTCAGATCCTTGAAATAACTTTATCAGTTCATCAAACATGGCTTTACCAGATTGATTTTTGCTGTCTACCCTCCGATAGACATTATCGGTCAAGGCCTGAATAATTAGAGATTTCGCCATTTTATCTCCTTGGTACAATTTCTTCTGTTCAACAGAGTAGTGAATCGGTAGAACAGTAACAATATCTGGAATTGGATCACCATCAATAGCAATCCCTCTTCTTGTTATAGGCTTCATTGGTCCATTATCTAGAGAATTGATAATGAATTCTCCGTTCTCTTGTCTATCTACCCAGTCTAGGAATCTGTCTTTCCAAATTTTGAATTCTGATGTAAAGAGAACCGGAGGTTTGTCTTTGGAACCAATGGATAGCACATCTCTTGTAGTCATTTAATTACTTGTCTGATCGTTTTATCTCTTGTTCAGTAGCTTTCTTTTTCAACAATCTCTTTCTGTCTCTGCCTTTGTATGGGTTGCGAGGCTACTGTTTGCGATGCAACAAAAAGTCTCAACAATCTGTTGCGAGGCAAACAAAGTATCGCAATGAAATAGGATCGTAGTGAACAATTGCGATGGAAACTAAGTCTCGCAGTCAACAATTGCGAGGCAAACACCAAACCAACAAATCGCAATAAAAGATTGCGAGGCAAGAAACAGATCGCAATTGAAAATTGCGAGGATCGCAGTCCGAAGATCCTGAAAGTTGCGAAGCTCGCAGTCCAGAATTTTAGAAAGTTGCGAGGGATTTGAATCTTGCGAGGGATATGATGATTTTTAAGCAGATGTTCAAATGAACTAAAAAATGCTTGAAATTTTGAACGAGTGTTCCTGGGTAATTTCTGGGCACTTTTATAACCTTGTGTTTTGTCTAAAAACCAACCTAACCTTGATTTGATGAGCAAAACAGTGAGTTTTACTCTAAACAGAGACTTCGAAAAGATGCACGTATTGATTTAATTTCCTGGTGATATGCGGAATTAAATACACAGGAAATTTCTATTTTCACTTCTTGATCGATTCCAACCACTAGAAGAACTCCAGAGACCAAAATCAACCAAAAAAAATTGAACTTTAAGAATACAGTTACGTACAACTTTTAAGAACAAATCTGAACAAAATGATATTAAGCTCTGATACCAATTGTGATCCCACGCTGACAAGTAATAAGAGTAAATACACAAGATATATGAATCAAAGAAGTACACCTCTATATATGAAAGATGAACTTGCAGCTTACAACTTCACAGAAGGTTGAGAGGTTTACAAAGTGGAAGGAGGCTGCGAAGATAGAGGCGTGTGTATTTCGTGTATCTCTGACCTAAAAATACAGATAGTATACTATATATACTATTCAAAGTTTGACAACATGTCACATTAGGTCCCTCAACTATAATACTACATGGTACAAGATAATGTAACATTAACAATACTTGAATTGGAAAACAAAGAAACCTAATAGTCCTATTTATACTAAACTAATTAAGATAACTATGGAAACTAAATTCAAACTAATCCTAATCCTAATCCTAATCCAACTTTAGAACTAATAATTAAGAAATTAAAATAAGTAATAATCCGAATAATAATAATAATTATCCTAAAGATAAATCCTTATTGTAAAAAGAAACTAACTCTTATAGCAAATCAGAAACGAGAAAGAGAGTTGGATGACCAGGGGGACGCGCGGTTTGGCTCGCGGCTTCAGGCCGCATGGCTAGCCGCGCAAGTCACTGTTTGATCTTTCTTCGATGCCAAATTCCGAGCCTTTTTCGAGCTCGTTTTCTTGTTTTCCGGAGATAGAAGAAACACGTTAATAACTCTAGAATTCTCCCTACATCAGACACCCTCACTTGAAAAGAACTCGACCTCGAGTTCACTTGATAAATAGCTTCACTCGCCTCCTTGGGACTTGTACGTTTTGGAAGTAGCTTTGGGAGGTTTGTACGAACCACCAAATCAATTATATGTTGGTTGTGTTGTAGGGGTGGCGACATATTAAAAGGATCCTTTGCAAGCACCCCTTCGAACTTTTGCAAGAGTGGCTTGACTTGAATCGAGCTCTCTAATGTTGGTGTTTCTGGAGTGTCTTCGAAATTGGCCTTTTTAAACTCTTGCTCCACTGGTTTAACTTGAGTTGGGAGGTCCTCCGTCGGTTCGCTTGCAGTTCCTTCGGTGGTTGGCCTGAGATCTGGTTCGAACACTTGGGCCTCGGTAAAGATGTCTTGTTGTGGTTTCGGCACAATAAGGAAGCCCTTACCTTTGACCTTGTCGTGCAAGTCTTCATCTTTTTCTGGCGGTTTGTCAGGAATGGGCTGTTGTTTGAGTTGAAAAGAAACTGGACTAACGATACAGTGGTCATGGTTACCGTTGTGCGGAAAACTATGTTGATTATTTCTTCTGTCTCTTCACCGATTGTTGCCACTGTTGTTGTTGAAGGCGTTTATGACGTTCGCTATCAGATTAGCGAGTGCCGTGGTAACGACCGCGGTCATGTCTTCCAAATCTGCTTTGGTAGCGGGTCGGTCGGCCATTGTTAATGAAAGAGACAGGAGAAACCTGCTCTAATACCAACTGACGCAGTAGGAATTGCGTGGAACGGATCGACAAACGTCGAACCCAAAAAGGTAGATCAGTTTACCAACGTAAACTGGAAAAGTCACAAAGAAGCCTTGAATGTCAAGAACTATATTAAATCTGAATATCAAATCGAATGCTAAACAATGAATATGAAAACCCTATTTATAGCTAAACTGAATAAGAGATAACTATAGGAAACTAGTGTTGGTATCGATCCCTAACGGAAAGAAACCTTATTGGAAAACAACTAGCTGAAAGCAATAAAAACGAATAGCTGATAGGCGATGTTGGAGGAGCCGCGCGACTTGGGCCGCGGCTTCAGGTCGCGCAGGCATCTGTTTGTTTGAACTGTCCAGGGGGTTGCGCGGTTTGGGCCGCGGCTTCAGGTCGCACGCCAGGCCGCGTAAGTCCCTGTTTCGACTTTCTTTGGCTTGGTCCATTTGTTCTTCGAATCGGGTTGCTAGGCGCTCTATATCAGTTTAAGTTATGCATCTCCTTTGTATGTGTTTGATAGCTTCTTAATAAATGTGGCTTTTAAAAGAAAAATAGATAAATATATACATGAAGAAATTAATTTGCCATATTTACTGTTTAAATGGAAACACATGAAGGTACCAATTTTTATATATAACACATGAATACAAGTTTTGGCTCACAATATTAATGTTCCAATAAGCAAATTATATATACATAGATAGACAAGGAACCCTTTTTCATTTATGACCAAACCATTTGGCACATCCCTAATGTTTTCCAACCCCCCCAATATCACCTACCCCCTTAAACCAACACAAAACAAAGCTTGAGAGGATGGGCCCTTCTCCATTAGGAATTAGCTAGTACAAGAATACGGAAACGTATACACAACGGGTAACTAAGGACACAACCTTTTACATTTTTTATTCATGAAATAAATAATAATATATTACATTAAAAATTTACATTTGTGTGTTTGTCATACATATATATATATATAGGGGTTAAATCATGTGAGAACCACAAATATGTTATAAACCATGAGAATCGATATAAAAAATATTTTTTTACATAAAATTTTTTCATCAAATGCTAGGGTTTATTATATTTTACTTCAAATATATGTGTTTCATAATATGATAGCTTCACATTAATTTGTTTCACCATGTGAATATTTTTTACGCGTATTTTTCATTTCACTAGATGAAACAAAATTCGTTTTTCACATGTAAACTTATCATAAGGTGAACACGAACATATATGTAACAATATCTTAAATCATAGGTTTTGATGAAAAAAAATCATGTAAACAAAATTTTTTACATTGGTTTTCACGAGTTTGTAATCTATTTGTGGTTCTCATTTGATTATCGTCCTATATATATATATATATATATATAATGTGTGTGTTTGTGTGTGTGCAAAAATCATTTGGTTATATCAATTTAAAGATGCAATAAGACCTTAAACCTAAGTGTCTAAAATGGTTCTTTTACCTATACAAAACATTTAAGAACCAATTTTGTGGCTCTATTATAATTAGGCCATACATTACTTAAAAAGGTGAGTTCTAACACAAGCTAGTTTTTCAATGGCGTTTTATTAACCTCTAAAACTTTCCCCCCCACTATCTAGTTATGCTTTCTATATAAGTTTTTTTCTATCAAACATGATTAGTTTATCTATAAAATATTAACTTACAACTAGCTTATTAACCAATAACTAATTTGTTAGTTAACAACTAGTTTATCAATTAAATTGCTAAAAAAACAATTGAACGACTGCTTTAATTATTAAAAATAACTTAAATGTTTTAAGCAAGTGAATTTACCATCATGGTAGATAAAAATTAGGGGTTTTATAAAACACACATCGATCATTTGGGTGCATTAATTAGTGAGCAAGTGTTTTCTCAGATTCTTGATTGTTTTAGTTTTTATTATTAAATTTACAGTTGCATTTAATTGAATAAAAGTAAAAAAAACAACTTAATTTATTTGTATGCACAAATACATACCATCCAGATAAAAAGTTAAAAGAGTGTTCATTAGTTTTTCATTTTTTTAAGAATTTTCTCTAAACCTCTCTGAACTCTCTCTCTCTCTCTCTACATATATATATATATATATATATATATATATATATATATATATAGGAAGAATCATGATTTGTTAGAGGCAAAAACGCATCAATTCAAAAGACGTTAATCTATATGATGCTAAAAACAAAATAGTTTAAACCCTAAAAACAAATGATAGATCAGGGGTAAACTATTCATCCCTGTTTATTACAAAAAGTACCATTAAACCTTTTTTTCTTTCTTTTTCTCCCCTCATTTGCTTACCCCTTAGTTTTCTATTTGCTCTCTCTCTCTCTCTCTCTCTCTCTCTCTCTCTCTCTTAATCATAAAATACATCATCTTTCTCTTTTTTAAACATAAATTTCCTCCATTACCGTCATACTTTATTATTCTTCATCTCTCTTTCTTCTTGTTTCTCTTCCTTTAGATTTTCTCCCTGGTCTCTATATCTATAACATGTCTAACAATTTAGACTTAAGCTCCACTTCCCCTTTCTCCCTTCAAAACCTGCAAAACCGCCCAGACCTCCATCTCCAAATCCCTCCGGATTCCGAAGATGACAACAACCACCAACACACACCCGGTTCCGGCAGCGGCAGCGGCGATGTCGTTGGCCGGAGACCACGTGGCCGCCCACCTGGCTCCAAAAACAAAGCAAAACCACCAGTCATCATAACTAGAGAGAGCGCGAACACCCTGCGAGCTCACATCCTCGAAATAAGTGGCGGATGCGATGTCTTTGAATCGATCGCGAATTACGCCCGAAAACGTCAACGTGGGATTTGTATAGTCAGCGGTAGCGGCACCGTCAACAACGTGAGTCTTCGGCAGCCCGCAGCGGCCGGATCTGTACTCACACTTCACGGCCGGTTTGAGATACTTTCGCTGTCTGGATCCTTCTTACCACCTCCGGCGCCCCCGGGGGCGACGAGCTTAACTATATACTTGGCTGGGGGGCAAGGGCAGGTTGTCGGCGGAAATGTTGTCGGAGCTTTAATTGCTTCTGGGCCGGTGATTGTCATAGCAGCTTCGTTCACAAACGTGGCGTATGAGAGGCTGCCACTGGATGAAGAAGAGACTGCTGGTAGTAGTGGAGGAGGCGGAGATGGGAATGGGGGCGTGAATCAACCATTTCCTGACCCATCGTCCATGGGTTTACCGTTTTTTAACTTGCCATTAAACATGCCTAACGTTCAGTTACCAGTGGACGGTGGTGGTTGGTCGGGAAACATGGCGAGCCGGCCACCGTTCTGACTACTTTTGACCAAATTGAACTCTATTGAAAAAACAAGGTCAGATAAACTCCATGGATTATTAATTAATGTTCTCCATCTTGTACAATAATCTCTCCTCCTTTCTATTTTTTTTCTTTTCAACCTAGGGGATTTCTAATTTCTTCTGCTCTTTCGAATTCATGTTAATTTACTGTTAGCTTTTAAAACGTGAGTTAAATTGAATCATCTTTATCTTGATGTTGTTGTACGCTTGCTGTGTTTATGGAACTGTATTATCATTATCATTGTTGTTTATGGAACTGTATTAGCCTTCTGATAATCAAGAAAATCGAAATAACCATTTAACTTCATGCAAGAAGATTGAATATAGAAATTCAAAAGTTCATGTGTGAAAAAGTGTTTTCAATTAAGTAGCTTTCTTTCTTTCTTTGGTTGTAGGGTTATTTAAAACATTAACCGACTCTTTTCGTTTCCCTATTCATTATATTGAGTATTTAAGTTACTCCCGTGTGATCTTTCGTCCAAGAAAATCTTAGGTGATCTATTAAGATTTGTATTTATTACTGTTTTATTTCTAAGATTAAATAAATCTAAAGTTCAGTTTGGACACTATATTCAATGGATAAACATTTCTCTCTCTCTCTCTCTCTCTCTCTCTCTCTATATATATATATATATATATATATACATTATTTTAAGTCTCAGGATCTAATTAAAGGGAATACTTTTGCAACTTGTTCTCTAATGGCTGATATCCATTAGATGTTCTTTAAAATGAATTATTCTTTAGTTATTAACCAAAACTTTATTACTAAATTAGAAATTAGAGCTTGGATGGCCAAAGATGGGACTTGGTAATTATCAGATGAGCAATCAATATGTTCATTTAAAAGAATCATTAGTTCCATCACAATTACCTAACTAGTTCTATGGTCTTATTGATCTACTTAATTAATGTGTAACTTTCAGTAAGTAAATTTCTAAGAGGATCTTAATTAAGGAAAAAAAGTCAAGGGTTTTGTTTACTCTTAGCTAGGTTTTTGCTTTCCATCTTATCTTCCCATTAGCTAGAGAAATAATCTTCTATTATATATACCATAAATTTACAAGATCTAAAGGTTCACAAAGTCTCTCACAACTATTGTTTTATTCTAGTAACATAGATTAGTGTGTGTTTTCTTTTGCTTGGAAATATGGTGTCTATGATTTCTAGGGCATTATATCTGTTAGTTGGTGCACCATGTCTAATTAAACATATTGTTTATCACCTAGTCCAGATTTAAAGAATAGCTATGATGATTCTGATATAAAATTAGGGCATGCTGCATTGAGGTTCAAGGGAAGTCTTATATATATAGTCTCACTCGCATGTTATCATGTGAGAAGTGTTATTTTTGGTGAGAAGTTCTTTTAAACTGTTGATCACTTTTAATCAAATACCCTCCCATGAATTGTTGTTTAAAAGGGAAATGATTCTTCGGTGCATCTTATTTCAGTGCATCTCATCCTAATGTTCGTTCATTTCTCATCCAACGGTTGATAACCACTTCTCACGCTTCTCACCAAAATTGGCACTTCTCACCGGCACCCAACCCTAGTGCCACTATGCTAAGATATACCCATCGATATAGTGTTGCCTAGCATGTAATAATTAAGGTATCTGATTGTTGAATCACTGCTAGATTAAGTTTAAGAATAGTAGTTGTTTGTGAATGTCATGTGTGTCGAAACTTTTTAGCCTATAATGCTATAACACAAACAGATCAATCTACGTTTTGAGTACACTACCAAAAGTCTAACCAATTAACTGACTGACTTAGGTAAGTCGTAGTTTACAAAAACTCTGATATAAGATTTACCAGACTAAATCAACATGACCTAGTAGAGAAACGTAGTTCGCTAATTAACAATATTTCAATCAATAATGTGCATGTGGGTGCACGAGAGGAGGCCGTGAACACCTTGATGATCGAAAAGGGTTGAAGGATAGCAAAAGAGAGATCCGAATGTAGTGTTCATCTTGTCAATAATGATGAAACCAAATTGTATGAACGGTTAAATTGATCGGTAACTTGTATTAAGGTGAAGGACTGCCATCTTGATGGAAAATCCCTTTACAGGTAGATAATCTGATCATCACTACTATAAGATAAATGCCACACACCAGTATTTTAGTTCTTTAAGATATTGTAGTTTTAACCCAAACGTGTATCTAAACAGAAAGACTAACAAAGTTGAAGAAATATCTTCCTACCATAGTTAGAAGTTAACGCCCCTAGTGGATCAGCTACCTTTGATTATTCAAATGAGTGTAGGACCATATATCATATTATTATATATATATATATATATATATATATATATGCTTGTAATGATTAACCTTATATCTGTACCTTAATTTGTCAAGTTACAGCTACATATATATTTTCTTTTTTCTAGCCAGGATGTCTGGGTTGTAAATCTTTTGCTCGTAGCTTACCTAATTTTGTGTATTAGGATATTCTATTTTAGCTGTAGCAGGTAATTTCATAGATAAAGTTTCCAGCAAACATTAATCATGTGTTGTTTTAAATCTTGTAGTTTTCTTTAATCCATCCTGGCCTCATTATTAAATTGTATTTCTGACATTTATCTGATCTTCAAACAACCTTTTGAAACTATATATTCATTAAGTATCGCGATTATAATAAAATTGAAAGTATAATCTTAACTTTTAGAGAAAAATATAATATATGATACAAGTTAATACAAGAATTGCTTTGAATCTCATCTTCAAGTGCAAATTCTGCTTTTCCAGCAGGTGCCTTGATACAATTTCAATTGACAAATCAAAAAAATGAAAGCAAAGGAAATTGTTAGTCTAAAGCATGATATGATCTGTGCTAGGGTACATTTATCCATCATTATATATTAAAAGGTATATCTCTGAAAATGAACTTATGACCTAACGTTTGTGAAGATACAAGGATACCATGCCAAGGACCACCAGTCTTTATCCTCAATTCATCTTTGATATAATTTTATTGCCAATTTTGTAGTGTATGCTTTGCAGCTTTTCTTGGAGCTCATTGCTTCTGTATGGACAACATCCCTTTCTAGATTGAGTATATTCTGTATTTGTAATGTTCTTTTACCCTTTGAAAGTAGTAATTATATGCAGAATGTAAACATTACCATTCTACAAAAGACATATTAGGGCAAAGATATATATATAGTAGATTTCATGAGACTGCTTAATTAACTCACATTAACTAATCTTTTGAAATTAAATCAGAATTATAGAGGTGAATAGACAGAAGGATCTAAATACATTTTCTATGTCATTCATTCGGTTTCGCTTTTACTGTTTTTCTCTTCTTTCATGATTGTATCCTAATTAACATCTATTCAAATTCAGTTCATCCTTAGATTTTACTTGAACAGCACCATCTTCCCAACCTTGTAGCTCGGATGAGGTTGCATAAGCTTTCCACCTCTTTGTGCACTCTATTTTGTTTGTATGTTGCTTTCTTTTCAACATCGATCTTATGTGATTTTCTGATTCGGCATTATATATGTATACTTGAAGTCTTTTCAATGGCTAATGGCAAATTACTAAATTTATATCACTAAATAGAATTCAAAACTTCAACAAAATTGTTGTTTGTCTTCCTATGTGATTGAGTAGCTTTGCTCGTAAATTATCCTCAAATTTTCTGTGTTTACTTTGTATGTTTTCTGGAGCAAACAAAATCAGATCACTTGAGGTCTATCACGGTAATTATACGTAACCAAACTCTTCAGAACGTAAATCACACATAATGGTGTGTGCTACAACATTGTGAATTGCATTTATCTAGCTAATTACATATTATATGAGAATGAAACCCGAGGAATGTATGTTAGAGGAACAAACCCGAATGAATGTGAATGAGCCGCATTGGTTTGTTTTATTAAACCAGTGAGCGATAGTTTTGTGTTGCAACGAACCCATGGTTTAGTGATCTAGATGTATGTATTACTGAAATCCTTGTTATGTACATGGGTGGTCATCATATATCCTTAGTGGCTAGCCATATCAACACTTGGTATGTTATAAAGATAGCAATTTTTTTAGAACGGCGATATATATAACGAAAACTAGCAAGAAGCTAGGGATACATCAAATGAAGATAGCAAATTAAGGGTTCTGGTATGTATGAAGAGATAGAAAAAGGATTTAAAGAAATTGATTGAGGTTTTGGCTATTGTAACAAGGTTAAAGGGGAAGATATATATACCTTCAATTTCCTAACAACAAATGACATGATGGTTTTAAAACAATCTTAGAAGATGTGTTAGTCCCATTTTAACAAGGCAACGATTCATATATTGATAGATTGGTAACAAGAAGATAGAATAAGGATAAATGGTGTATTATTGATGAAGAACACCTAGAGAGAGAATGGATCTCTCTCTAGTTTACACACACAAACACCTTGGCCTACATTGTGAGTCACACTTGCAAACCTTAATTACACACACTTATCTATAAATACCCCTTGTTACATAGTTAATCCTAAGCCCTTATAACATAACCCAAGCCCATATTACTATTAATACCCCTTTACAAAACTATCTTATAATTAGGACATTTTGTGTCCTAACAAGATGTTATCCCCACATGTACAATAACCTTTAGAAGTGGTCAAGTACGAGTATATATTTTCCTCTCCTTGTGAGAAGGGTCAGTGTTGTGCATAAAATATGAAATCATACCCGGGGGGTGTTTGGGATTGCTTATCTTTTTTGACTTATTTGTTTATGGCTTTTTCACACCGCAAATAAGCTATTTCTAGTGTTTTTGCATTGAAAAAAAGAAAACTGTTTATGACTTTTCCACACCACAAATAAGTTGTTTTTAATAAGTTACTCTATCCTAAATTATTTGAAACTCTTTATCAACTTATTTGTCTAAATTACATTTTTATCCCAACTCTTTTTTGTCACCACATAAGTTGATAAGCACTTTTAAAAGTAAGCATAAGTTGTTTTAAATAAGAAATCCCAACTTGCAAACTTTTAGTGTATAAATTTTCAACAAAAATCTATATCTATATATATATATAAAAACAAAAACCAAGAAGAATGAGGTGGCACCCTCTAAAGCTTAAAATCTCTTCTATCTTTTTTCTCAATTTTTTGATTTTTTAAATGTTGAATGTGTAAAAGACATTTTCACCCCTATATGGAAAATATGTAATTCATTATTAAGATGGGTTTCTTGGTAATTTTACATGCTTAAGTTTAACTTTCAACTTTTGATTTGCTTCTTTATTTATTATCAAAAATTTCTTAATAAGGTTTGGTTTTTTATGTTGCAACAATAAAGAATGTTAAACTCTAGAACTTCCTTTTGGTGTAGAATGCATAAGATGAGAGTTGAAGAGGATATAGAAGACTATAAACAAGTATTTAGAAGTTATATTCTTGAAAAAAAATGTAAGTTTGTTATTACATATTTATTCCTTTGGTGAAGAATGAAGACAATCGATGAGAGCTGAAAAGATATGGAAGACTATAAACAGGTATGTCGAAGTTATATTATTGAAAAAATATGTTTTATTATTACATAGTTGTTTCTTTGGTGGAGGATGAATAATATGAGGGTTGAAGAAGATATGGAAGAATGTAAACAAGTATGTAAAATTATATTCTTAAAAAAAATGTGAGTTGTTATTACATATTTTTCATTTTCATATTGTTGGATTTGTTGTTATAGCAATTGTGTTTACTATTAAATTATATATACATATATATATATATATATATATTTGAATAAATTTTTTATATTTTATATATATATATATATATATATATATTTGAATAATTTTTTTATATTTTGTGATTACAAGATCTGATAAAAGAAAAAATCAAATTAAGCGTTATTGACATTAGTCGTGTATATGTGATAGATAATTGCGTTAACTTATTATCAAGATTTTTTCTAATGACATTAAAATTGTTATTTTTGTAAGAATTTATGGTGTCTACTACTTCATCCCCAAAAATCATTCTCAAATTTTAGTGAAAAAATCCTTTCATGATCAAAGGTTGAAATATTTTTTTTGTTGAAAAGTTTTATGAATTAAGGATTAAAGGTTGAAATGTTTTTTTGTTGAAAAGTTTTATGGATTAAAGGTTGAAATGTTTTTGTTGAAAAGTTTCATAACTTTGGTTTGTAACAAGTTAAAAGAAATTATTTTATTTTAGATTTCCATTTTTTATTTATATAACAATCAATATGAATAATTTTTTTTATTCTCTTTTATTCCATTAGTTTAACTTTAATATTTATTTACCATTATTTTTTCTTTACAAAACAATCAATATAATATGATTAATTTTTTCTGTTTACGTGTAATTTTTTCTATTTTGTAGTGAGTCTATTTATTTACATTTTATAGTATTAGTTTAACAATTAATTTAATTAAAAAAAATTAACTTTATTTACTATTCATTTTCTATTTGTATAACAATCAATACATTAATATCAATATGCTATTATGAAAAAAAAGGTTAAAGTAATGTATGTTGGCATTTTAAAAATGATTGAATTATTGTTATGATTATTTATCGAGTTTTTAGTGTTTTAAATATATAGATATATACATATAACTAATTGATCAAATATTAATGTATTTTTGTATTTATTATATATATATATCAATACACCTCATTATTGATATAACATTTGATATTCTTTTCTTAATTACCATAAATCAATAAATACAAAAGACATACTTATGACATTTTAATACATTTCAATATAATATTTACTATTTATTTTTTTATTTACACAATAATTAATACATTAATATCAATATATTATTATAAAAGAAAGGCAAAAGAAATGCCTGTTGTAATTTTGTGAATGCTTGAATTATTGTTTTTTTTTTAAAAAATTGTATATTTATATCGCATTAATTGATTAAATATTTCTTATATTTTTGTAATTATTATAATCAATATACCTAATTAACTGACCTAACTTTTCATATTCATTTTAATACATTTCAATATAATATTTACTATTTATTTTTTTATTTACACAATAATTAATACATTAATATCAATATATTATTATAAAAGAAAGGCAAAAGAAATGCCTGTTGTAATTTTGTGAATGCTTGAATTATTTTTTTTTTAAAATTGTATATTTATATCGCATTAATTGATTAAATATTTCTTATATTTTTGTAATTATTATAATCAATATACCTAATTAACTGACCTAACTTTTCATATTCTTCTTTAAATATTAAAATATATATACATATATCAAATACTTATGATAATTTAATACATTTCATCATGAAAAAATTAATAAGAATGTTCAATCATATCTATATATTTGTTTTGTCATTTTGATTTATTTTTAATCTAAATTCATTACATTAATTTATAAACCTTTTATTTTTATTTTTTATTACATAACAATCAATATGAAAAAAATTCAATTTTATCATCCTTTATTTCTTTTTCTTTTTATCATCCTTTATTTTGATAACAATATATGATAAAAAAAAACTATTAATATTGACATAAAGCACATTTGAGACTATTTCTTCTTAGCAATTGAAGAAACCTATCATTAATTCAATAAAACATTATGTTGATAATCTATCTATCTTTTTTATGAGATTAAAACTATTCTTTATCATCAATGAAGATTTGATTAGTTTTGATATGGTTCTAATTCATGAAATTGTGTGTTTTTATATTACTTTATTCTTATGTTAATACCAGTTATTAACAAATTTTGTTATGCTTATCAATTGGTTTTGTTGTTGTTGTTGTTGTTGTTGTTGTTGTTTAGGGTCACTAATGACGACTCTGACAAACTTGGTCACTAAGTTTAACTGTTTTATTACAAGAAGGAAATGGTATATATGTGTTTTGCAAAATTTCAAGGTTTGTAACATTAATACATTCTTATTTATATGCATAAAATAAAATTTCTTTAACATTTGTGGAAAAAGTAGGTTTTGTCGTTCATAAAGTTGAAAATTTTGGGAGCTAATGAATATTGAGTGATTAAGGTAAGAATTTGCCGATTCTAGAGTCTTTGAACTAAAAAAGACAAAGAACTAATTAATTTGGATATAGTCCAAATTGAAATGGCATGTCCACTTTGTAATACGGATCAATGTGTATCTACAAGTTTAAAATTACAATATTCAATATAAGGATTTATACCAACTTACTTTATTTTTATCTTATTTCAGGGAACCTAATAGCTACAGGAGTCTGGAAGAATTTGGTGTCGAAGTTTAAGCATCTGTTGAATGAAGGTTTGGTGCATACCGTGAAAATTTTCTAGGTGGTTGCAAATTCTTGAGATATATAGGGTTGTTAATTCAAATAAAAAAACCGTGTACTCTTTTAACAATAGTCAAGAAAATAGAATTGAAATGCATATTTGTATTAAATTTGCATGATTTATGAATAAATTTATATATATATATGTCTGTTGAAGGGGTGGATAATTGCATTGTTGATCAATAATCTTTTAATACTCAAAAACTATAACTTTTTTCCATATTGATCATTTTAATTTATATATTAACCTATTCTATTATTAAAAATAACATGTTTTCCGAATATCGCGCAACGCGCGATATAGACCACTAGTAATATTAATGAGGGGACTAGAGAGAATCTTGGAATAGTTGCTTTCTTGATTATATATATAGAAGGTTTGTGTAATTGTGTCTTGAATTATGAAGTTCTTTTTCGTAAAAAGGCAATGCAGAAAAAGGGAAAAGAAAATGGTACAAATGTTCATGGTACACAAAAACGGAAAAAGGAGATAAACCGATCAAGTGATCTTTTATTACCATACGTACCACAAAAACGGAAAAAGGAGCGGAACCCTATTATTATTAGTATTATTATTTCTTTTTATTATTGCCTAATATTCTAGTTGTACTATGTAGAGGGATTAATATTGTAATTGTAATAGTTACATAGTATATAATGTTTGCTATGTCTAACTTTCTCGTTAGGTCATCAATTACTATTTCACACAAGTACACACACATAGCTTTTCTCTCTAGAATTTATCTTGGTACTTTGTGATTGTTTCTTCATTCAATATATTGGTGGCCATCTTATTGCTAAATTCATGGATTGATTACTTGGTCTGGGATCACACTTTTGAAGATCAAGAAAACCATGCACATTAGAGGAGATGAAATCAATTAATTATACATTTAAGACATCATAATTTTTCGGTGAAGGCTTGGAACCTGGAAAGGTGGTAGTGAAAGGCTGATCGAGAGCATGTTTAGTCCTTAAAATTAAGAAAAATAGTTTCAAATGGCTTAGGGAAGTACATGATCTCGATAGGAGGTGGAATATGTTCAAATAAGAAAGTAAAAGAAAATGTTGAAAACATACTAATAAATAGTTCATATGTGAATAATTGGTAAAAAGGTAATTAAATATGAGTTTACATATATATATATTTAAATGAATTTTTATTCTATCCAAGTGAACTCACTTTTTCTTTTACCAATTATTCACATATAAATCATTTATTCATATCTTATCAAACATTTCGGCTTTCTTACGTCTATGTAATCAAATCCCTTGAATCAATTAAAGTAATGATTTTCCCATGAACCTCTCTCTCTCTCTCTCTCTCTCTCACACACACACACACACACACACACACACATATATATATATATATATATATATATATATATATATAGGCTCCTTTAAATAGAAACTAATGAAATGTTGGAACCACCTTAAAAGTGACTGTCACTGATTGTTTATCATTCCTGATATGATAATTGACAATAACTGAAATCCCTATGTCTGGTAAATATATGATAGACGTATTTACTATTATTGACATACTATAGGGTTTCCCATTAGGTGATTGGAACTATAGGGAATTATACTGCACATAATAAACACCAGAGGGTTAAAAGTGTAAGATACTCTTATTATAAATAGAGTACCCTAATCCTTCTTTTAACCCTAATGAGATATCGGCTAATCACATCCAGCCGTGTGCCTCCCCACGATCGACTCTCTCAAAAGAATCGATCATCATCCCATCATAATACGATCACCTCGTTCTGGGAACCCGGCAATCAATGGCAAATATGTTTAATGCTTTCACTGGATCCTCTGGATCCTCAGGATCATCGGGTATGTTTTCTTGTCATCTTATTATCTATCAAATACAAATCATGATTATTCCAACATGTGGTATCAGAGCCCCAGGTTCAAAATTGATTCATGATTTGTATTAGTTTTTTTTTATGGCTTTAATTCATTGGTTTCTTTCGTGTTTATGTATGCCGCCGCAAACATCAAAACTGCATTGAATTGCAATTTTATCATCTGCGATTATAATGCTATTTTTTCATCGTATTAAACCCTAATTATGCCATGTTAATTGATCAATGTTATTTATCCCGAATTGATCAATGTATGGAATTTTTTTTTCCGAAAACCTTACTTTTCGCTACTGTACATAGCGAAAACCTTACTTTTCGCCACTGTACATTGCGAAAACCTTACTTTTCGCTACTGTACATTGCGAAAACCTTACTTTTCGCTACTGTACATAGCGAAAACCTTACTTTTCGCCACTGTACATTGCGAAAACCTTACTTTTCGCTACTGTACATAGCGAAAACCTTACTTTTCGCTTCTGTACATAGCGAAAACCTTACTTTTCGCTACTGTACATAGCGAAAACCTTACTTTTCGCTTCTGTACATAGCGAAAACCTTGCACTAATATTTATGGTCTCATCATTTGTGCCCAAAGGTCAAATATGATTCTCATAATGCATTTTTTTTCCTTTTGCATAATGAACACTGAGTATACTAATTCTGCCCAAAGGTGATTTAATATACCTGTGTGTCAAAAGGACTTTCTACATGCATAATTCACACGATGCTCTATTTTGTGCCCAAATGTCAAAAGATAAGCATTGTGTTAATGTTACATTATCTTGTACCATGTAGTATTATGGTTGAGGGACCAAATGTGACATGTTGTCAAACTTGGAATAGTATATATAGTATACTATCTGTATTTTTAGGTCATACCACAACATAGAACATTCAACATACAAAATACACACGCCTCTATCTTCGCAGCCTCCTTCCACTTTGTAAACCTCTCAACCTTCTGTGAAGTTGTAAGCTGCAAGTTCTTCAATCATATATATAGAGGTGTACTTCTTTGATTCATATATATCGTGTATTTACTCTTATTACTTGTCATTGTGGGATCACACTTGGTATCAGAGCTTAATATCATTTTGTTCAGATTTGTTCTTAAAAGTTGTACGTATCTGTATTCTTCAAGTTCAATTTTTTTGGTTGATTTTGGTCTCTGGAGTTCTTCTAGTGGTTGGAATCGATCAAGAAGTGAAAATAGAAATTTCCTGTGTATTTAATTCCGCATATCACCAGGAAATTAGATCAATACGTGCATCTTCTCTGTTTTTCACGAAGTCTCTGTTTTGAGTAAAACTCACTGTTTTGCTCATCAAATCAAGGTTAGGTTGGTTTTTAGACAAAACTCAAGGTTATAAAAGTGCCCAGAAATTACCCAGGAACACTCGTTCAAAATTTCAAGCATTTTTGAGTTCATTTGAACATCTGCTTAAAAATCATCATAACCATCGCAACCAACTAATATTCATATCTCTCGCAAGATTCAAACCCCTCGCAATCTTCTAGAAATTAAGACTGCGAGCCTCGCAACCTTCTAAAATTCTGGACTGCGAGCTTCGCAACTTTCAGGATCTTTGGACTGCGATCCTCGCAATTTTTAATTGCGATCTGTTTCTTGCCTCGCAATCCAATCTGTTATTGCGATTTGTTGGTTTGGTGTTTGCCTCGCAATTGTTGACTGCGAGACTTAGTTTCGATCGCAATTGTTCACTGCGATCCAATTTCATTGCGATACTTTGTTTGCCTCGCAACAGATTGTTGAGACTTTTTGTTGCATCGCAAACAGTAGCCTCGCAACCCATACAAAGGCAGAGACAGAAAGAGTTTGTTGAAAAAGAAAGCTACTGAACAAGAGATAAAACGATCAGACAAGTAATTAAATGACTACAAGAGATGTGCTATCCATTGGTTCCAAAGACAAACCTCCGGTTCTCTTTACATCAGAATTCAAAATTTGGAAAGACAGATTCCTAGACTGGGTAGATAGACAAGAGAACGGAGAATTCATTATCAATTCTCTAGATAATGGACCAATGAAGCCTATAACAAGAAGAGGGATTGCTATTGATGGTGATCCAATTCCAGATATTGTTACTGTTCTACCGATTCACTACTCTGTTGAACAGAAGAAATTGTACCAAGGAGATAAAATGGCGAAATCTCTAATTATTCAGGCCTTGACCGATAATGTCTATCGGAGGGTAGACAGCAAAAATCAATCTGGTAAAGCCATGTTTGATGAACTGATAAAGTTATTTCAAGGATCTGAAGTAGAGAATCAAATGAAAATCTCAACCATCATCAACTCATACGAATGCTTCAAACAGAAAGAAGGAGAGACTCTTGACTCTGCTTATGTACGCTTCACCACAATATTGAATGAGCTAAGCAGATTCAAAATAGAGAGGAAGGTTATTGAGCACAACGTAAAATTCCTGACCGTTCTTCAACCAGAATGGAAGAAGTACGCTCACCGAATGAAGCAGAATGCTAAGCTATAAGAATTACCTCTACAACAGATGTTTGAAACGTTGAAGCAGGATGAAGATGATGCTGAAGCGAAGAAAGTGAAGAAGAATAGGAAAGTGAAGAATGAAGATAAAAGAGGGATGAAGGATGAAGAGCAAGATCCACTTGCGTTGATTTCAAGCAGAGGATACTCCCAGGATGAGGAGAACCAGTCTGAAGGAGAAATGGAGGAAGCAAGTGGGATAGAAGAAATAGAGAGAATGAAGGATTCTCTGGCTCTGCTTACCAGTTCTTTTCAGAGAAAATTTGGGAAAAGTCCTGGTTCTAATAATCAGAGGTATGCGTCGGGCTCAAAGAACTTTGAGCATAGGGCGCATGTTGAATCAAGCAAAAGAGCAGAATACAGGAGGCCGGAAGAGTATAAAAGGCCTACTGAGTATAGACGGCCAAATGATTACAAGAGGCCAGAGGAGAAAAAGATTTTTGAGAAAAAGGAAGAACTACAGACCTGTTACAACTGTGGGAAACCTGGTCATTTCGCGAAGGAGTGCTGGAAGCAGATAGTGAAAGATACCAATTACTACAAAAACAAGTTGTTGCTTGCTGAAAAGAAGCAATCGGGTATTGCACTAAAGGTAGAAGAGGATTACTGGCTTGATCATTCTGATGATGAAGCTAATAATGAGACTACTGCTCAAACAAAGATGTGCTTCATGACCAAAGAAGCCAATGATGAAGGAACAGAGTCTACTTCAGAACAGGTATATTTCGATTTCTATAATCAATTTATTTCTAAACAAGCATGCTTAACACAAATGTTAGAAGAATTAAAAGCTGATGAGAACATTGCTAATGAAATAATTTCAACTCAAAAGGAAAGACTAATAGAACAAGACAGTCAAATTACTGAATTGAAAAAGAAAAAGACTGAATTCGATATTGGTCATGCGTACTTTCAAGATAGAGTATCTGAACTATCGGAAAAATTAATGAGTTCAGAAATAAAGAATAGCGAGTTTGAAAGTCTTTTACATGCTTATAAAGAAAGAAATGAAGAGCTGAGTGAAAATATCAAAGATCTGGAAGATAAACTGTACAAAGCAGGTCAAACAGAACAAACAATTCAAATGAATAAGCCAAACAAATTCAGATACTATAACGCAAAGTGGGGTATTGGATATGACAATCCTCAGTACCTAAGGAATGCCATAACTAAAACTCCCACTCAGTATGAATTTGAATGGTTTATGCCTGTTACACATCCTTGCTATCAAATCAAACAACTTCATGAGGAAGAACAAAAGGCTGAGGAAGAAACAAAAAGAAAAATCACTGTTAGAATGCAACTTCCTTTTTGGTATGGTCCAGAGAATGCCAAGGCATTAGATAATGAAAAAACCTTACCAAATGATTATTTTGAGAGTTATATTGTTAAAGAACCAGAGGAAAAAGAAAATACTCAAAAGGATAATCCTGAAAAATCTGTTTTGGAAGGAAAAAGGTATTTTCCACCAATGGTTCTTGAACAAAAACTCATGGAGCTCGAAAGGAATATAATTTTTAATGTTGAAGAAATAAGAAACGAAGATCAACTTCTTTTTTATATTGAAAAAGAAGTTATCTTTACTGTTTTGTCATATAACATAAATGATGAACCTGAAAGCTTTGAAGAAAAGAAATCTCTAGAACTTAGATGTTTGGATCTTTCAGATCAACTATTTACTTTACAGAAAACGCTTTTTCTTGAAAGACAAATAATAGGGAAAGAAAGAGAGAACAGACTTGTTTTTGAGATTGAAAAGGAAGTTGTGATCACAGTTCTTTTAGAAAACTTAATTGATATGAAAAGAAAACTTGAGGAAATATCTGATGAAAAGGTTTCAAACGTAACACATTCTTCTGATTCAGATCTTTCTTCATGCAAAGCTTTCATGGGAACAACTGTTTTGAAGGGTTGTAAAATAGATGACCAAGAAAAAGAAATAGATGATTTTCTTAGTAAACCAACATCTCATGGTTATGATTTTTGGAATTTAAAGGAAAAATCTGTTAAACATGCTTCAACAGAATTTAATGAATTTCATTATCCTAAGTCTTATGGTTTCTTTTATGCTTCATCAGAAAGTGATTCTGATATTGATAGTATGGATGTTGGTAAAGGCAAAGGCAAAGTTGAAAATGAATTGCCTGTTCTATTTGACTTCAGTGCAAAACTTCCAGATCACACTGATTTTTTGATAAAAGAAGAGGAACCTAAAAAGATCATTTTGGAAGGGGAATCTTCCAAGTCTTCAGAGAAAATTTCTGTCAATGATTACTATTCCAAATATAAATCAAAACAATCATTTCAGAAAAAGAAAAGAAAACCAAAACAGAAGAAGCATGCTAAATCTACTCAAACTCTATATTCAAAATCTCACAACTCTTCTTTGTCTGGTGTTTCAGATCGTAATTTAAGAACCAACAAGAAACTTGAGTGGAAGATAAAAGCATCCACACAAGAAGTGACAAAGATCAAATCATCCAAAGTTCCTTTAAATGTTTTAAATTTCAAGAAGGACAAGTTGTTTTTGAATGTAATTAATCATGCTGTTGACAATAGAAAACTTGTAACACCTTGCAAGATTTATACAATGCAACAACTGATTAACTTGTCTCATGATAAAATCTGTTGTGCTTCATGTGGTGTGGATGATTTCATTGGCAAATCTGACTATAACTGTTGGTTGTATACACCTAATTACTCTAACAATGGTAATAGAAAGAGCATTGCCAATTTGAAATGGCTACCTAGAACTACAAAGAATCCTAACCCAAAAGGACCCAATTGGCAATGGGTACCTAAAACTGTTTAAATTCCTTTTTGCAGCTCCGTCATGTGTGGTACTTGGATTCTGGTTGCTCAAAACACATGACTGGAAGAAAGGAACTCTTGAGCAACTTTGTAGAAAGAGATGGAGGGAGAGTCAAATTTGGAAATGATCAGTACTCTCCTATCTTAGGTTATGGAGACATAGTAACAGACAAGGTCAAAATAACCAAGGAGTCAGGTTGCAACACCAGCTCAGGCTTCGTTGTCGGGTCCTTCATCGGAACCCTCAACAGATGCAACGACTCAGATAACTTCTTCAAGTGACAGGCATTTGGGTTCTACACAAGAAATCATCATGAGAAGTAGACGACAACGTGAATCCACACATGGTGCTTCTTCGTCGGGTACAACTTCAAATGTCAATGATGATGGGTCTGCAAACATACCAGAGTCATCTTCTGAAGCAGAACCGGAGGCAGTTCCTGTTGACACATCTGTCAATGAACCTGTCAAAACACCGGAACCTATCTTGACAATACAGTTGAACTTCGATAAAGACCCTACCTTGGTGGATCCAAATGTAAGTGCTGCATCTCTCCCACACTCAACGAAATGGACGCAGAGTCACCCCATTACTCAGGTTATTGGTCAAGTCAACGAACCAGTCAAAACTAGATCGGCAACGTCAAACGAGGTCCTATTTGCGCTCTTTCTTAGTCAAGTTGAACCTACATCTGTTCAACATGCCTTAGAAGATCCAGATTGGATAATTGCCATGCAAGATGAGCTGAACTCATTTGAAGCTCTAAAAGTATGGAGACTTGTTCCTAGACCAAAGGGTAAAACGGTCATTGGTACAAAATGGATCCTGAAGAACAAGAAAGACAGTGAAGGGATTGTGATAAGAAACAAAGCACGCCTTGTAGCGAAAGGGTACAGGCAACAGGAGGGAATAGACTATGATGAGACATACGCACCGGTTGCTCGTTTAGAAGCAATACGGATATTTCTTTCATACGCTGCCTACAGAAACTTCACTGTTTATCAAATGGACGTGAAGACAGCATTCTTGAACGGCGTTTTGAAAGAAGAAGTATACGTTTCTCAACCAGAGGGTTTTGTGGACACAGATTATCCAGATCATGTCTACATACTTGACAAAGCTCTCTATGGTCTGAAGCAAGCCCCTCGCGCCTGGTATGAAATCCTATCTACCTACTTACTTGGTGCTGGCTTTCGAAAAGGTAAAATTGACACAACTCTCTTTACTCTGGAACAAGAAGGTGATATTCTTTTGGTACAAATTTACGTCGATGACATTATTTTTGGTTCAACTAACCCTGGATTATGCACGTGGTTTTCGGGTTTAATGATGACCAGATTCCAGATGAGTATGATGGGAGAGATTAATTTCTTTCTTGGATTACAAGTCAAGCAGTTCTCGACAGGTATCTTCATCAACCAATCAAAATACGTGTTTGACATTTTGAAGAAATACAAAATGGAAAACTGTACTTCGATTGGTACACCTATGGCTCACCAATCAAAAGTTGGTCCTGATCCAAACGGTGTAGATGTCGATGTCAAGAACTACCGAGGGATGATAGGTTCATTAATGTACCTCACTGCGAGTCGTCCAGATATAATGTTCTCTACATGTTTATGTGCAAGATTTCAGGCACAACCAAAACAATCACATCGAAGTGCTGTTACAAGGATCTTTCGATATTTGAAAGGGACACCGTACCTTGGACTTTGGTACCCAAAGGGATCAGGATTCGAGCTCACTGCATACTCAGATGCAGATCATGGAGGTAGTTTGCTAGACCGGAAGAGCACTTCTGGTCATGTTCAGTTTTTAGGGGAAAAGTTGGTCAGTTGGTCATCGAGGAAACAGAACTGTGTTTCTACATCAACTGCGGAGGCAGAGTATGTTGCTGCGGCCAGTTGTTGTTCACAAGTTCTGTGGATGAGGACTCAACTGCAGGACTACGGCTTCAGATACGAGAAGATCCCTATCAACTGTGACAGCAAAAGTGCAATTGCCATTACAGCAAATCCGGTTCAGCACACAAAGACCAAACACATAGATGTCAGGTATCACTTCATAAAAGACTATGTGGAAAAAGGTACGGTTGAATTATATTTTGTTCCAACAGAGCATCAACTTGCCGATTTGTTTACAAAAGCCTTGGATGAAAAACGCTTTAATTTCTTAATATCCAAGCTTGGCATGTTGAACATGAAAGTGTAATATCTAATTTGATCATTTAATGGATGGAAATATGTATCTTTCAATCTAGATAAATCTATCTAAATTGATACACTCATATTTTCATCACATTCTATTATCAACATAAGATATTTCAATTTCATGTATTTGTTGTGTTTCAAAGTTTATTTTATCGTAACGATACAATTGTGATGATATCTATGTATGCAAAAGACTTGTTCATAGTCTCAGGGGGAGTACAGGAAATGGAGTACGCACAAAAAGAGGGGGAGTGTGCATACATGACAGAGTAAGTAAAAGGTATTTCCAAATACTTACTACTTGAAGATAACAAGGTAAGTGTTTCTAACTTGATTTTTTTATAAACCCTTATGCATCATTTAAGGGAGAGTGAAAAATAGTCTTGGAAATTACCTAGTTTAAATAAACAATTGGAAGTTGGACATCTTCCAGTGGGCTAAAATTTGAAAAAAAAAGAGATCAAAAATGTCAAAGTATCAAATTTCCTCGCAATTCCCTCGCAGCAGTTCATTGCGATGGAATCTTTCCATCGCAGTCTTCTATTGCGATGCGAAGTTTCCCTTCATTCAAAGATTCCCTCGCAGTAGTTTATTGCGATCCTAAGATTCCCTCGCAATCTTATATTGCGAGGTTTGGTTTTGTTTATTGCGATCCGAATTTTTTTTAAATTTTGAGAAATTCAGGGAGTGACACGTGTCACGGATTTCAAATTGGTTTATATACTTGCGATCTTTGACTTAGTCATTATTTCAAAAACCTCTCCATAAAGAACCCTCGTTTTTTTTTCTCTCGATACTGAACATTGCGATTCGACCAAAGAAGTTTTATTTGTTGATTCTACTCCGTGTAATCGACTACATTCGATTAAGAGGTATGTATTCTCGATTCTTATTACATTTCATCCGTTAAAAATCATGATTTAATCGATTTTGCATTTAAGGTTTAAGGGGTTTTAGGGTTGGTCACTGTAACATGCTAAAATTCAATCGATTAGTGCTTGTTAGATGTTTTAGATGATTAAGGTTTACTCACGAACCAAAACCGAGCATGCTAGTATCAATTTTAACATCTATACATGCTAATTTCGAAAATCTGGAAAATCACATAGGTTTTACTGCTAATGTTCATATACCTCGCAATCCTCAGACATTCAAACCCCTCGCAACTCATACTCTTTAAGACTGCGATCCTCGCAACCTTCCAGGTCTTGCGAGCCTCGCAATCTTCTAATTCCGTTGACTGCGAGCCTCGCAATCTTGTATTGCTTGTATTGCGAGGTTTCAAGGCCTTGTGAATTTTTTTGTTTTTGGGATTTTTTCAAGAAAAATACCTTTCTGTTTGAATTGCTTAAATCTGTTCTAACATGTTAAAATACCTTACAGATGGCTGAACAACCTGCTGAATATGCATCCGATGACAACACAATCATCGCCTCGCAACGCTCTTCACATCCATCCGTCAATGCCGTTGACCCGGATGAAGAAATCATGCCAAGGGCCAGCTTTCTAGCAATCCGTGAAAATAATCATCACCTGGATCTTGAAAGCAACTTCTCTCACCGGATAATTCTAGAGATCATCCGTGGTCATCCAATTCGCACTGCACTGACAAGGGTCGAGAGAGTGCCTGCCATTTATTTACAACAATTTTGGCACACACTCCGATTCAATCCTACGGCTCGACCACAGCGATTCAATGCTAATATAGACCATTTCGAAGTAAGGATCACACTACAAGGCTTACGTCGTGCTCTCGAACTTCCAAGACGCGACAACTTCGAAGATCCAGCTGTTTCTGAAGAATTATTCACGGATATCCGCAGCCTTGGATATCAAGATCCAAGAGTCCCCGTACTCACCGGTTCATCACAATTCAGAAGACAACATCTACCGCCGGTGTGGTACACCCTATGCTCAATCCTCAATCGCTGCATGACATCTAAGCATACTGGCCTAGATAAGACGAATCTAGCGATCCTAAAGATGTTTCATGCATTCGCCTTCAACCGCAATATAGACTATGCTGTCCTTATCTGGAATGAAATGGTGGAAATTGTTGCAGATCAGCTCAAACCCAAAATGAGACGCAACTTTGTGCCATTTCAACGGTTCTTCCAAATCCTGATTCATCAGGCTATGCAAGACCGACCGGAAATCCCAAGAAGAGAGGAAGCTGAGCGAGGACCAGCAAGCTGGATGCACCACCTTGTACCGCCAGCACATGAACCATTCGTACATACCGCCGTTATTCGACCAGAGGTACTGAATTATGCCGACCAGGCTAGCTGGGTAGTGATTCAGTATAGGGAGCAAAACGCATTAATGGACCAGCCAGATCCGGTTGGACCTGCCCAAGATGCAAACCCAGTAGGTGGTGAGGGTCCTATTGTCGAGGGGGTTCAGGAACAAGGGGTTCCTGAACAACGAGTGGTGAGAAGAACAACAAGAAAGAGAGTGGGGGGTAGGACTCGAAGTACTGGTCGTGCTACATCTTCACGCTCTGGCGATCGAGCAACATCTTCTTCAAGCCAAAGAACAGAACCATTCAGTCCTCTAGTTGATTTTGGTGATTATGAATATGACTCAGATCCAGATGTAAACTTGTTACCAAGGCAAACAAGAAAAAGGCCTCGAGTTGAAACACCTGGTGCAGGTTCATCTAGACAACCAGAACCTATGGTTACTTCTACAGTTGCTGCTGTTGATACTTCACTTATACACGAAGAAGTAGACGTAGATGAAGAAAATGTACTTAGTGGTGAGGCAAGAGGGAGAAAAGAAATGAGCAAAAATGTGAAAGAGTCGGAAAAAGTTATAACTACCGACTCTTCCCAAGCCGATCCAAGCCGGGCAACCACATCTTCTGCCAACGTGCGTTCGTCGCCGTTGAGCATTGAAACAGCCATGGTCCGCCCAACCATGCAGTGCACACCCCCACCAAGCCACTCATCAGTCTCTCAACAGGCCGGTGTTTCATTCAGCACAGGGGAATATGCACAAAGTCTATCGGCAACACATTCGGTGTTCGCTGGTATTGAAACAGGTAGGCCCCTGCCCCGGCCACCGACTTCATTTCAGAGCACATCGAGTCTAGCGCCTTTTGGAACAACTTCTTTTCCTAGGTCACCGCTATTTGAACAACACCTTGTTGGGAGCTTTCGTGCCCCAACCGGAACACCCAGAGTGCCACCCTTTGTTGGTGCGTCACGAGGATCGGGTGGAAGTCCTGTCATTGCTAACTCTATGCCAGCTTTGAACACAGGCAGTACGGTTGCTTCAACCGATACTTCAACCAGTAACCTAAGTGGTCTGGGTGTTAGTGCTGATCTCGAACGAGCGTTTAGTTTGGTTGGCCCTCCTCCGAATAGATTCGTGCCACTTACTCTACTAAAGCATTTTGTCAGATCTATCGACAACACATATCAGGCTCATACTGACAAAATGAAAGCAGAGTTTCAGAAATTAAGTGATGATGTAATCAGAGCGGTGAAAGGTAAAGGACCGGCTGAATCTTCTACATCTGAACCTCAACTGACTAGAGCCGAACCCGTTCAACAAGATCCAACATCGATCCCGTTAAATCTTGCTCCTGAAGATCTACTCAAGTCAGAGCTGCTTGCACGACTTCTTGCCAAACACGATCCAAGACCAGGCGAGGATGTCGATCTTATTAGCTTGCTTCGTCAACAAACCGCACCTCCACCTCCACCACCGCCTCAAGCTTCATCAACCACAAATCCACTGCTTGTTCCCCAATTTGAGCAGCTAAATACCTCAATCTCCAACATGGCAGATTCCTTTTTGGCTGGCTTTCATTCGATTGTCAAAAGGGTCGAAGTAGTCGAACTGGCTTGTGGTGTTCAAGCTGAAACCGCTCAGAAAAGAAGACATGATGATCAGGATGATCCAGATCACCATGAGGGGGAGAGTACAGGTACAGGTACAGGTACAGGTGTTGGAACAAGTACAGTTGCTGCTTCTGAGAGCACTGCAGTAGAGAAAGAAACTGAGACATCTTCCGGTAAAGCGTCCGAGGATACAAGTAAAGGAGCCACTGACTCAGAGAATCTCGATATTCTAGCTGATGTCATAGCTGGGGTTGAAAAGCCTTCGGCTAGTGACAATAGAACAGAAGATGATTGGACGACAGACGTTATAATCATAGATTCAGATGAAGAGCCCGAACGAACAACGGTGCAGATCAAGCAAGAAATTGCAAATATGTTTGATTCTTCTGATACTATGATGGTTGCTCTAGATTCAGAGACTGAAGCTCCAGGATCTTCTATTCAACAAACAGATACTTCAATAACTCCAGCTCAAGCTCAAGTAATTCAACCGCAAGCTCCGATCGTTATCAACCTACAACCTGCTGAACATCTCAGAGATCCAAAGCTTCAAGCAGAAATCAGACCTCTCCAAGACATTATCCAGAATGAACCAGGATTGGTGGCGACTGACCTACGAGTCAGAATTATGACTCCCTTTCAGGAAATCTTACGAAGCAATATGTTTGTAAGGGTCATGCAGCCAATCTCTTGGGAAAAAGTCTACGGGATTGAAGACTGGCCAGAAAAGCACAGAACTGAATATCTCTATTTCATGAGATATGAATCGCTGAACGCCAATGCAATAAAGTCTGACAAACCGATCAGAAGAGTACTGAAGATAGAATCGCGAAAGCTTTCAAAGGTTTGGTACCCAGTATTTACCGTTCAGAGATCAGATGATTCAGAACTAGTCTTTAATGAGGCAGATTTTCAGAAACTACAGCTCAATGACGTTTGCAACTTGTATGAAATCCTGTCTCGAGATCCTAAAAAGAAGGGAGAATGGTCAGATGCTTATCAAAGTCTGAAGAGGTACATGAAGAACATCCTGAAGTTTTCATATCTTAAGGATTTTCAAATGGCCTTGGAAGCGCGTCAAGAACGAGTCAACATCAGACCTCCGAATCTAGATCTGGCAGATATTCAGAGTGTTCAAGCTTACACCGTGCTGAGCAAACCAGATCTTGGAGTTGTGTTCATTGACTCAGCCTCAGAGAAGAAATTCATGAGAGTCACTGATGCAAATAAATTCAGCGACGGAACTTTCAAGATGATTCAGATTCATCTAGTGAGCAGATTACGATTGGATGCTAAAGGAGAAGAGAAGCTGTCGAAGAAACAAAAGGCGTTGATAAAGGAAGTAATGGATGCCGTCAAATATCGAGTAGACTACCGGAACGCGCTAAGAAGATTCGAGTTGATTTTCGGGCTTCGGAAGACACAAGTGGTTCCAATGAATGTCTAAAGCTTATGGCTCTACATTGGTACAAAGGGGGAGATTGTTAATGTTACATTATCTTGTACCATGTAGTATTATAGTTGAGGGACCAAATGTGACATGTTGTCAAACTTGGAATAGTATATATAGTATACTATCTGTATTTTTAGGTCAGACCACAACATAGAACATTCAACATACAAAATACACACGCCTCTATCTTCGCAGCCTCCTTCCACTTTGTAAACCTCTCAACCTTCTGTGAAGTTGTAAGCTGCAAGTTCTTCAATCATATATATAGAGGTGTACTTCTTTGATTCATATATATCGTGTATTTACTCTTATTACTTGTCATTGTGGGATCACACATTGCGTTGCATAACCCTAACGCTCATGTTTACTTAGATATTAGTTATTTCTGCCCAAAGGTGATGTAACATCTAAGTAGAGCCTTACTTTGACTTATTGTTTTGGTGTTTACAATAGGTATACTCATCACTAGCTTCATCACTAAAATGGTCATAGTTTCATTACTCTAAGGAATATTACTGTTAGGCCTGCTTACTTTAACATTACTTTGATTCCATTACTTTAAGAAACATTACTTTGTCCGCCTTTTATAGCTAACTACGTCACTATAATAGTCTTCTATAACTTATATCCTCCTCATTTCCTAATCAGTACCTAACTTTGGCATTGAGCCACTTACTGGTGCGAACTTTGCGTCATGGAAGGATCAATTACTTCTTACTCTGGGGATGCTAGACCTTGACCATGCTATTCGCCATGATGAACCCACTGCTATTACTGCTGCGTCCACTGCAGCTCAGAAAGCGGATTTTGAAAAGTGGGAAAGGGCAAATCGCTTGTCACTAATGATGGTCAAGAACTCCATTAACCTCAGTATCCGAGGAGCTATCACTAATGATAAAGTCAAAACTTACCTCAAATCTGTTGAGGATCACTTCAAGGGATCGTCTAAGGCTCATGCAAGTAGCTTAATGCTACAGATGCTCACTCTGAAATATGAAGGAAATAGCAGTGTCCGTGAACACATTATGAAAATGATTGATATGGCTCATAAGCTTAAGAGTCTTGAGATGGAAGTCTCTGATAATTTTCTTGTGCATTTCATAATGACCTCTTTGCCTGCTCGGTTCGACACCTTCAAAGTTAACTACAACGCTATGAAGGATAAATGGTCGATAAGTGAACTGATTGCAATGTGTGTGCAAGAGGAGGATCGCCTAAAGCTGGTACAACCTGAAGCTGTTCACCTGACAACCACTGGTAATTCTAAGAAAAGGAAGGGTAACCACAGTAATCAGACTGGAAATAAAGTCCAAAAGGATAATAATCATGGTGCCGTTGCCTCTGGCTCTAAATCCTTGTCTAACAAACCTAGCTGCAAATTCTGTCGTGCCAAAGGGCACGGACAGAAAGATTGCCCTAAGTTCAAGGAATGGCTAGCTAAGAAAGGTAACATTCTTTATGTAATATTTGATTCCTTTACTACTGATGTCCCTATTAATACATGGTGGGGTGACTCTGGTTCTATGGTCCATGTGACAAACTCAATGCAGGGATTCCTTACAATCCAGAAGCTACCAAAGGGCCAAAGAAAACTTAGAGTTGGAAGTGGTGATCTCTTAGATGTCGAAGCCATGGGAACTTTAAATTTACATATGAGTACCGGAAAGTGTATTAGACTAGTGGATACCTTATATGTACCGAGAATTACTCGGAACCTTGTATCCATATCTAGACTAGACCTTGAAGGTTATGTAATAATTCATGGTTGCGGCAAGATTGCTATTACTCATAATAATGAATTACTTGGTCGAGGTTTCTTGGATGGATTACTATATAAATTGGAACTAGATCATAATTTCTCACAGTCTTTGTTGTCACTTAATATTGATGACGTAACTAAAACAACAAAATCACCTAAACAATTAGAGAATTCCTCCATGTTGTGGCATAAACGTCTCGGCCACATCTCACGAGATCGAATGACTCGACTCGTAAAGGATGGAATCTTACATTCTCTTGATTTTAGTGATTTTGAAACATGTATTAAATGCCTCAAAGGCAAAATGTCGAAAGAGAATAAGAAAGGAGCTACTAGAAGTTCCAACTTGTTGGAAATAATTCACACTGATATTAGTGGTCCTTATCCCGCATCAATCACAGGACATACATCATTTATTACATTCATTGACGATTATTCGCGTTATATGCACCTATATCTGATTAAAGAAAAATCTTGTTGGGAACTGAAGATATGCCAAGTATGGTTAGTACTGCCAGAACAACATTACTACTGCCAGATCAAGTTAGTACTGCTAGTTCAAGAGTTAGTGCTGCCAGAACAAAGATACTACTGCTAGTTCAAGGTTAGTACTGCTAGTTCAATGTTAGTGCTGCCAGAACAAAGATACTACTGCTAGTTCAAGGTTAGTACTGCTGAGATATTAATACTGCTGGAACATTATTAATACTGCTTATGTGAGGTTAGTACTGCTAGACAAGTTACTACTGCTGGTACATGGTTAATACTGCTGAACAAAGTTAATACTGCTGGTATATTACTACTGCTGGAATATCATTAGTACTGCTTAAGAAGAATGAAGTTACTACTGCTTGTGATCAAAACATGGAATGCGATACTTTTGGAGACAAAGAAGGAATTGATCAAGATATGTTTAACGAAGATTTAGAAGATCAAGTTACTTTTGATAGTTATCTTGTAATTATTTTTGTATAAATAGTATTGATAGATAGCTATTAGAACATACATGATATACGTGTGAAAAAGAATTCGATTGTGTTTTAGATAGAATTAACCTCAAGGTTTAAGAACCCTATTTCTAGAGAAGTAGAAGTCGTCTTGTTGAGCCTGTTCAACAAGATTGAGGTTTGGTTGTTAATATTGTGAGTCGAAACAGTGAATACAAAAATTGTGTGTTTTCTGATATTCTGTTCATTGATTGTAAGAATTAAAGTTCTATTCCGCAGATTCTTTAATTCTGAATTCTAAGTATTAATTATCTTGTTAAGATTCGATCCTGACAAGTGGTATCAGAGCTTGTGTTTCTTAGAATTCTACAATCATTATGGAAAATTCTGTTGAATCAAACAGTACTTTTGATTGGAGTGATCAAGCAGAAGAGGCAATCCAGAATCATGCACTCATGGCAGAAGTCTCAGATATTCCTACGGAGGTAAAATCTAATCTCTGTTCTCAATCTTGTATAGACACTGTTAAAAGGTATAGAGATCACAATCAGGGAATGTGTGATGACCTTAAGAGATTAGAAAAGGACATAAGAGATTATGTATTGATTGTTGAGAGGTTTGAAGAACAAATTAAGGCTTTTCAAGCCAATATATGATACAAACTACTGGAAGTGGGAAAAGGGTGGTCTGGAGTTCCAACTGAAAGAGTCTAGGGAAGAGTGTGAGAAACTAAAAGGAGAGCTTGAGAAAGTTAAACTTGATGTAGAAAAGTTTACTTGTGCCTCCAAAGTCATGGACAACATAATCAACTCTCAAATCCATAGTAAGTTGAAACCAGGAATAGGGTACAATGCCACACCCCCACCCTATAACAACAACTACATCCCTCCTAAGTCAGACCTATTAGAAACCAAGGATAGGAAGGACTTACCTAAAGGAGCCACTGAAGTAGATCCATTAGATAAAGTAGTTGTTGAGGATGAGACTGAAAAAGTAGGATCTGATGAGGAATGTGAAAGTCCATGTGTTAAGAACAATGAGATGAAAAGGACTGAAAAGGGAAAGGGAGTTCATTATACACAGACCACTGTTGTGAACTCTAAAACTTGTGAACATTGTTCTTGCAAGAAATCTCAAGAGAATAAGCCCCAAAAACATGATAAAAGGAGGGGAAATCAAAGAAATTGGAATAACCAGTGGGCACAAAAGCAAGGAGTTGATCTGCAAAGGATTAACAGACCAAAACCTTGTTTCATCTGTGGCAGATTGAATCATCTTGCCAAACACTGTTATTTCAATCCTATTAACCAAAGGATGAATTTTCAAAGACCTTTTTATAAATCCAATGGTTATAGGAAGCCTGCAAGGAACCATGTGGCTAAGAAACAAGCTAAATCCAAAAGCCACATGAAGAAAAAGCCTGAAAAAGAATGTGTCACAATGTGGGTTCCTAAAAGTACTGCAGCCTCAGATAATGCTGCTAGCAGTGTTAGTGCTGCTAACACTGTTAGTACTTCTTCAAAAATTAGTGTTGCTAGCAGTGTTAGTGCTGTTAACTCAGTTAGTGCTGCTAACTTTGTTAGTGCTGCTAACTCTGTTAGTGCTGCTAACTCAGTTAGTGCTGCTAACTCTGTTAGTGCTGCTAACTCAGTTAGTGCTGCTAACTCAGTTAATGTTGCTAACTCAGTTAATGCTGCTAACTCAGTTAGTGCTGCTAACTCTGTTAGTACTGCTAACTCTGTTAGTACTGCTAACTCAGTTAGTACTTCTTCTAAGGTTAATACTGCTTCTAGTGTTTGTGCTGCTAGACCTATCATATTGACAAAATACTCCAATTCTACAGTACCTAAGTTTGAAAATCTCATCAAAACCAAGTGCAAGTACTTTGATGAGCAAGGGAGACCCAAGACCACTTCGGCTTGGGTTCCCAAAAAAAACTAATTGATTTATCAGATGTGCAGGGCAACCAACAGCTCAAGGGAAAGAGCATCTGGCATGTTGATAGTGGTTGCTCCTGGCACATGACAGGTAATATGTCCTGCCTCAAGAATTTCAAAAGAATTGATGGAGGACATGTTGCTTTTGGGAATAATCATCCAGTTGGTAAGATAAAAAGTAAAGGTGATGTCAGAAGGTAAGATGACATTTGAGGATTTGACTAGTGCTGCAAAGTGCAAGTATAGTTACTACTGCCAGTGCAGAGTTACTACTGCTAGTGCAGAGTTACTACTGCTAGTGCAGAGTTACTACTGCCAGTGCAGAGTTACTACTGCTAGTGCAGAGTTACTACTGCTAGTGCAGAGTTACTACTGCCAGTGCGTAGTTAATACTGCTAGTGCACAGTTAATACTGCCAATGAGTAGTTAATACTGCTTAGCAGTTAATACTGCTTGTGTAGTTAATACTGCTCAGTCGTTAATACTGCTTATGTAGTTAATACTGCTCAGTCGTTAATACTGCTCAGTAGTTAATACTGCTTGTGTAGTTAATACTGCTCCGTTGTTAATACTGCTTAAGTAGTTAATACTGCTTTGTTGTTAATACTGCTTAAGTAATTAATACTGCTGGGTAGTTAATACTGCCTTGCAGTTAATACTGCTCAGTTGTTAATACTGCATATGTCGTTAATACTGCTTTTGAAAATCTAGGGCAAATACTGCTATAAATACCCCTGTTTGCCCGCCAAGGTTCATAACGACTCTTCGCATTAACTTCTTCTCTCTCTCGTTCTAACCTCTTCTCCCTAGAATCTCTGTGTTTTCTATACAAATCCTCAGGAAGCACAACGACTATGGAGTTTGTCAACGAGCACAATGAGATTGCAATGCTTCAGAAGCCGAAGCAGGCCGAAGGATTTCATGAAATTGTGGATTTTCTCAAGTCCACTCATATTTCGTATGCCCTAACGGTGAATCCGACAATATACATCGAGCATCAGACGCAATTCTGGGCCAATGCCACCGTAGAATCCGAAGATGGGCATAAAGTCATTCAAACAAGGGTATGTGACAAACCCTTGAAAGTTTCAGAAGAACTCATTCGCATCACTCTTCGACTAGATGATGCCTCAGGTATATCTTCCATTCCCAATGAAGAACTATTCTCAACTTTACAAAGAATGGGGTATGAAGGTCCCATTGGAGTTTTTAAATTCTACAAGTCAAAGTTTTTTACTCAATGGAGATTCTTTGTTCATACCTTAATGCATTGTATTTCAAGGAAAACTACTGGATGGAGTGAGTTCAGTAGTACTATTGCTTATGCTCTAGTCTGCTTAGCCACTAACAGGAAGTTTAATTTTTCTCAAATGCTTTTCAATGATCTTGTAGCAAACCTGGAATCCAAAAAGTGTTTCTATATGTATCCAAGGTTTGTTCAGGAAGTAATTACCAAGGACTTGACGGATATGCCTCAATTTGATGAGGTATATGTGCCAAAATCCCCTACAGGGAAGGTTTTTTCAAATATGAAAAGACTTCCTAAGGACTCGGAAGGAGTTGACACACCATTGTTCTCTACAATGATGGTTGTGTCCCACACATTTGAAGGTATGGCATCAGGGTCAAGGCCCTCATTAGACACACCCGCTGATGACCAATCCCAACCTTTCATCACAAAAGACATCCCTCAGTCCATTCTTGAACGACCCACTCCCACAATAACCAAAAAGTTTGAAAGAAGAAAGGTACACAAGGTTCCTTCCCTTGATGTATCTCCTAAAAGCCCGAAGCCTTTAAGCCCTCTGTTGGAGCATTCTCCAATGGAGAATATCGAAAGGGAAACCACAGGGGTGTCTCCCAACCCCAAGAAGGTGCTCACTAAGGAGAAGGTTGAGCATGTGAGTCGCAAGGCTGCCACTACTTCTGCTAGCAAAGAGAAGGCCAGTGGTAAAATAACTAAGCCCTTCCTCACGGCAACTCAGGGTGAGAAATCATCCAGAGGTCCCAGGTGCCAAGAAACCAAGGGGGTAGGTAGTGCTTTTGCTAGGCAAGATACACCTGCTAAAACTTCCAATAATCCTTTAAGGGAGGTAAAAACTCCTAAACAGGGTGAGGATAGATATACGTACGAGGAATTGATGGAAACTATTGCAAATATCAACATTGAGGTCATGGATCAGAAAAAGGAAATTGATAAACTCAAGAAAGTGGTCCTCTATCAAAACTCACAGCTTGAGAAGCAAAGGAAGATGATCACTAAGTTGATGCACAGAAAGAAGAGAGCTCAGTTTGTCCTTAGGAGAAGAAACCCTACCAATGATGCTTCCAAAAAGGGGGAGTCAGACTCAGATCTAAACATGGAGGATGCAAACATTGAGGGGGAGTATGAGTACAAGGTTGAGGGGGAGACTGAGGAGGCTGCAGATATTACAAAGGAAGCAGAAACAGAAACAGCAGCAGAAACCGTTACTGCTGCTGATATTACAAAGGAAGCAGAAACAGAAACAGCAGCAGAAACCGTTACTGCTGCTGATATTACAAAGGAAGCAGAAACAGAACCAGCAGCAGAAACGGTTACTGCTGCTGAGGTTGCAAAAGAAGTAGAAACAGATAATGCTGCTGAAAAACAAAAGGCAGCAGAAACTGTTAGTGCTGCTAAAAGCCACAAAGAAGAAACAGCTGAAACCACTCCTGAAGCTGTTAAATCTTTCAAAAGAACAAAGAGGCCAAGAACAATGACAATAGCCTCAAAGAAGAAAGATGTCAAGAAGCCAAGGGTGGATCCAACTGTGGAAGAAGCCCAGGAGGAAGCAGTAAAAGAGAAATCTGATCCAAAAGTTGCTGAAGAAGAAGTGGCAACTTCATCAGGTCAACCAAGCAATGTACAATCACAATCAAATGCTCAATGTGATGTGTATATAACTATGGTTGATACTAATCCAATCAAGACTACACCATTGTCTTCCATGCCTCCTGAGATCATCTTCTGGGACACATTGAAAGATGGAAGAAAGGAGTTGATCAGAATCAAAAGGGCAGATGGAAAGTTTGAAGTTTGTCCTACTTGGGGAAAACTTATCAGAACATGCTCTAGATCTGACTTGGAAGAGATGTTCAAGGTGGGAATGAGGCTATATGGAAACATGCTGACAGAGCAAGGTATGTCTATCACTAAGATGGTTCTTGAATACTTGTGCTTAATGTTCAAACCAGAAGCAGTTCAGTATTTGATGGCAAGGAATTTTCAAGTCATTACCAACTGGATGCTCATTGAGAATTGTGGAGTGTATGTCATCTCTCTTGACAATACATTTCATGAATATTATTTGGTGGATGTTGTATACAAGCACAACATGAAAAAGTTGAATGGAATGCTGCATGCTAAGTTGGTGAGTGACAAAAACTCTAAGATGGCAAGATACCTTGTAAAAAGGATTCTCAATCAAAGTCTGGGATTGGATCCAAATTTATGCGTTGATGATTAGGTTTTGGAAGCATCATCTGAAGAACTTAACTTCTCATCCTGAAAAGTCAAGTTAGGGGGAGATTGTTGGGAACTGAAGATATGCCAAGTATGGTTAGTACTGCCAGAACAACATTACTACTGCCAGATCAAGTTAGTACTGCTAGTTCAAGAGTTAGTGCTGCCAGAACAAAGATACTACTGCTAGTTCAAGGTTAGTACTGCTAGTTCAATGTTAGTGCTGCCAGAACAAAGATACTACTGCTAGTTCAAGGTTAGTACTGCTGAGATATTAATACTGCTGGAACATTATTAATACTGCTTATGTGAGGTTAGTACTGCTAGACAAGTTACTACTGCTGGTACATGGTTAATACTGCTGAACAAAGTTAATACTGCTGGTATATTACTACTGCTGGAATATCATTAGTACTGCTTAAGAAGAATGAAGTTACTACTGCTTGTGATCAAAACATGGAATGCGATACTTTTGGAGACAAAGAAGGAATTGATCAAGATATGTTTAACGAAGATTTAGAAGATCAAGTTACTTTTGATAGTTATCTTGTAATTATTTTTGTATAAATAGTATTGATAGATAGCTATTAGAACATACATGATATACGTGTGAAAAAGAATTCGATTGTGTTTTAGAGAGAATTAACCTCAAGGTTTAAGAACCCTATTTCTAGAGAAGTAGAAGTCGTCTTGTTGAGCCTGTTCAACAAGATTGAGGTTTGGTTGTTAATATTGTGAGTCGAAACAGTGAATACAAAAATTGTGTGTTTTCTGATATTCTGTTCATTGATTGTAAGAATTAAAGTTCTATTCCGCAGATTCTTTAATTCTGAATTCTAAGTATTAATTATCTTGTTAAGATTCGATCCTGACAAATCTGAATCCTTACAAACTTTTATTGATTTTAAAACTTTGGTTGAAAACCAACTTGATCATAAAATAAAAGTTGTGAGATCAGATAGAGGAGGTGAGTATTATGGTAGACATACTGATATTGGTCAAGCTCCTGGTCCTTTCTATAACTTTTGCAAGGAACAAGGCATAATTAACCAATACACCATGCCTGGTTCTCCTCAACAAAATGGTGTTGCTGAAAGGAGAAACAGAACCTTAATGGACATGGTGAGAAGTATGCTTGCTAACACTAACTTACCTACTTTCCTATGGACTGAGGAATTAAAAACAGCCGTTCATATACTCAATAGGGTTCCATCAAAATCTGTCCCTAAAACTCCTTATGAAATCTGGACAGGTAGGAAACCGAGTCTAAAATATATGAAAGTATGGGGCTGTCCTGCCGAAGCAAAAGTCTATAACCCTAACTTAAAGAAACTGGATCCTAAAACCCTTACATGTTTCTTTATCGGTTATCCTGATAACTCAAAAGGTTATCGGTTTTACTGTCCTTCCCACACTACGAGCATCATTGACACGCAGCATGCCACATTTCTTGAGAACTCAAAGATCAGTGGGAGCACGACAAATCATGACTCAGATTTGCAAGAAGTACAAGAAGCGGGGGGAAACCATTCTTCCGGTATACTTATTCCTCCGATAATTCCTCTTGTACCCACCGCTGCTCCTAATATCACTGATCCTGCTCCTCCTAACCAAAATACCGAGGGAACATCATCATCGCTTCCGAACGCTGAACCTAATATCACTGATTCCACTCCTTCTGTCACTGAACCGGAAAATCAACTCAGTAGATCATCTAGGGCACGCAGGGCCACAAATTTTGATGATTTCATAACCTTTTTATCTGAAGTTGAGGACATTGGAAAGCTTACCGATCCTACCTCTTATCGAGAAGCCATTAATAGTGATCAGGCCACTCAGTGGAATGAAGCCATGATTGAAGAGCTTAATTCCATGCAACACAATGATGTTTGGGACTTGGTTGAACTTCCTGAAGGATCCAAAACTATCGGTTGTAAATGGGTCTTCAAAACCAAATTAGACCCGAAAGGAAACATCGAACGCTATAAGGCCAGACTGGTTGCAAAAGGCTTTACTCAAAAGGAAGGAATTGATTATCAAGAGACCTTCTCTCCTGTCTCTCGTAAAGATTCTTTAAGGATTGTTATGGCACTTGTAGCTCATTATGATTTAGAGTTACATCAGATGGATGTCAAGACCGCATTCTTAAATGGAGACTTGCAAGAAGACGTATACATGCGACAACCTAAAGGATTCATTCCATAAGGTAAAGAGCATATGGTCTGCAAGTTGAAGAAATCCATTTATGGGTTGAAGCAGGCATCACGACAATGGTACCTCAAGTTCGATAAAATCGTAAAAGGGCATGATTTTCTAAAGAATCAAGTGGATCAATGCACCTATCTCAAGATCAGTGGGAGTAACTTTATAATCCTTGTCTTGTACGTAGATGACATCCTACTAGCAAGTAACAACTTGGATATGCTGCATGAGTCGAAGCGGATGCTTTCGCAAAATTTCGACATGAAAGATCTCGGTGATGCCTTTTATGTCATTGGTATCGAAATACATCGAGATAGGCATAATGGTGTTTTGGGTCTCTCTCAAAAGGCATATATTGAGCGTATCTTAAAACGCTATAACATGCAGCACTGTACACCCACTGTAGCTCCAGTAGTTAAAGGGGACGTGTTTGGTTCTTTCCAAGCTCCGAGCACTGAGATTGAAAAGGAAGAAATGAGGATGATACCTTATTCGTCTGTAGTAGGGAGCATTATGTATGCTCAGGTCTGTACTCGTCCGGATATCGCTTATATCGCTGGTATGCTGGGACGTTACTTATCTAATCCCGGAATAGCACACTGGAAAGCGGCTAAAAAGGTTCTACGATATCTGCAAGGGACCAAAGACTACAAATTAACTTATAGAAGAAGTGACAACTTAGAAGTAGTAGGATATTCTGATTCCGATTTTGCTAAATGCAAGGAAGATAAGAAATCTACTTCTGGGTACATATTTATGTTAGTTGGTGGACCCATCTCCTGGCGGAGTCATAAACAGAAGCTGACTACAACGTCCACCATGATGGCTGAATACGTTGCCGTTTATAATGCCTCTTGTCATGGGATGTTGTTAAGGAACCTGGTCAGTGGACTCAAAATCGTCAACTCCATTTCTAGACCATTGAAGCTTTACTGTGATAACTCAGCAGCCGCAACTTTCTCGAACAATAACAGTTCAACTGGCGCTGGGCTGTATCTTGATACAAAGTATCTGTTTGTGCGCGAACGGGTTGAGGAAAATGTCCTTTGTATCGAGTACATAAGTACAAAGAATATGCTAGCGGATCCGATGACCAAAGGTCTTCCTCCTAATGTCTTCGTAGGACACGTGTCGAAGATGGGGCTTATGAAAGACTTAATTTAATAGCATATTGTACTTATTGGTCATTACTATTATCTTAATAAAATTTTCCTCTATATTCAGATTTTGTTTGTCTATTAGTTACGCTTTGAGCTCATAATGGTGTATGGACATTATTACAACGAAATCTGTCTCAGTCAATTGATCATTGCTTATTCAGTTTTAAATTTGAGTCATAGTTTGACTAGTGGGGTCCTGAGTTGATATTCTTCTCTACGGCTGTACTTATTAGCTATGATTTCAGTTTAAAACAAAATGAGTATTATCCCGGCCGGACTTATTGGTACTCATAGATAAAAGATCGCTTGGTCAAGTGGGAGAATGTTGGAACCACCTTAAAAGTGACTGTCACTGATCGTTTATCATTCCTGATATGATAATTGACAATAACTGAAATCCCTATGTCTGGTAAATATATGATGGGCGTATTTACTATTATTGACATACTACAGGGTTTCCCATTAGGTGATTGGAACTATGGGGAATTATACTGCACATAATAAACACCAGAGGGTTAAAAGTGTAAGATACTCTTATTATAAATAGAGTACCCTAATCCTTCTTTTAACCCTAATGAGATATCGGCTAATCACATCCAGCCGTGTGCCTCCCCACGATCGACTCTCTCAAAAGAATCGATCATCATCCCATCATAATACGATCACCTCGTTCTGGGAACCCGACAATCAATGGCAAATATGTTTAATGCTTTCACTGGATCCTCAGGATCATCGGGTATGTTTTCTTGTCATCTTATTATCTATCAAATACAAATCATGATTATTCCAACATGAAATTGTACAAACTATGCAAACCAGAGTATTTTTTTTTACAAAATTCGTACCTTTAAGAACAACCAACTTTCTTAAATATCTAAAAAAATTATAATATTTAATAGATTTATTTAGGAATATACGAAATCATCATCATATGTGATTCATCATCAATTCATACTAGCAACGAAAACAAAAGGTGAACCGAGATTTACGACGAAGAGGATAACCAAGACGATACCCACGACGTACATATATGACTCTGTTTCATAGTGTTAGGACTAAAAGTCCTATAAAATAGAAAGTAATATAAAGAAAAGAATTGTTTTCTTTATTTGTTTGTAAAAGCCTTTTATGCTAAATGGGCTTAGATTAGTGTTTGTGGTCCATGGGCTTAGGCTTAAAGCCCTTGGTATATAAAGTTGTTTTTCCAATCTTTAGGTTAGTAGTGGTGAGATTAGTCGTGCGCTTAACAGTGTTTAGAGAGAGAGTTTGTTCATCATTCTAATCTTGTAACTCTCTGCATTCAATCAATAAAGGATTAATCGCTTCAAATTCATTGTTACTTGATCAATCTGGGATCCACAATTGGTATCAGAGCAGAGGGACAAAGCTATCGATTCAAAGGTATTCTTTTTGATTTTTCTTGATCATTCATCGCACGCACTGTGTTCATATCAAGAATTTGATTGCTTTGATTTTGGTGATAAAACCCAAAATTGAGGCTTGATAAATTCTTCTCATTCGTTTTCTAAGATATATCTGCGTGTTTTCAAATCGTTTGGTTGAGTAAAAATCACTGATTTTTAAGTTCTTGATTTGTTTGGTTTTTGCTCCCTGTTCTTGAAAATTATCAATTTTTCTTGTCAAAAGTGCTATTTGATTCGTTTTAGTAGTGTTTTCGTGTGTTTTTGGGCTAGTTTTCTTGTTAGTACTAAGTTCTTGCAGATTATTTCTCATCAAGACTGCAGAAATTCATCGAACCGGGTAAGTTTTTCTTGTATCTGATTTGTTTTCGAAGTCCCGGTACTGATATCTCCCGGTAGTGATAACTCCCGGTGCTGATATCTCCCGGAAGTGACTACTCCCGGTGCTGATATCTCCCGGTAGTGAACAACTCCCGGTATAATTATCTCCCGGTAGTGAACAACTCCCGGTACTGCCATCTCCCGGTATTCCATCTCCCGGTACTCCATCTCCGGGTATTACATCTCCCGGTACCTAACTTAGTCCCGGTATTACTCAGTTGTGGGACTCGGTTTGCCAGTCCCGATATCACAACTCCCGGTATTTCTCTGTGACTTTAAAAAGCAAAATTCCTTATCTCCCAAATAATTACTTCGACATCTGTTCGCTTGCCAAAACGGTTGAAACTCCGCTTCCCGGTCCGGCAACACCAGATGCAGATTCTAACGAGAAATCAGAGTTCAAACGTTATGTTCCACCTCTGATTTTGGAAAATATCATTTTCAAACTTGAAGAATCGATTGCGAGGGATAAGGTCATTTATGAAACCGAAAGGATTGTACTTTTAGATTCTATTGAAAAGCTCAAACAGACTAAACCCGAGACACTACCCGAATCTGAAAGAGCGCTCTATCGAACCGAGATTGCTAAGTTGACCTCTCAGTTGTCCGTGCTAGCGACAGAAGCTTTAACGCTGAGAATGGCTAAGGGGAATTCTGTGGATACTCCAATGACGCCGGTCACACCTGAAACAATCTCGTTTGACGAAGCTCCGATCTATTCGGATAGTTCCTCGTGCAAAGCCTTTATCGGAGTGTCTGATGCCACAAATGACAAGGATTTGAGCTTTAAGGATAAAGGTAAGGCCATCGAACCCGATTCAGTTCAAAAGAATCTTTTTCCGGTTTTTGATAATCCCTTTGCGAATGACTCCTCGTCTGACTCTGATGGCGACACTCCACCTGATTCTGCAAGAAGATTTTCTGAGTTTATGAATTCCACTCCTTGTCATGAAGATGATTTTCTAAGATTGATGTTGCTCCTAAGCTTGCAAGTCACATTCAACTTCTTGAGAAAATGCCTTCACCGGTTAATTTTAAAAAGGGAGAATGTTCCAACTCCAAATATGTTTCTAAGACCAATTCTTCAAATTCAAAATCTAAAAGACGGTCAAAGAAACGCCCGAAAACCGGTAAGTCTCACAAAAGACAATCTTATTACTCTAGTTCTACTGACAGTGAGCCTCATGATTCTTCAGATAATCATGTTTTTAGAAAAGTAAAAATGGTTTGGAGAAAGAAATCAACTACAGAAGACAGTGATGGAAACAAGTCTCATAATTCTCCTGTAGTTGATACAAAGTAATTTACTTCCAAGACTGGCTCACGTGCTCATGTTTACCCTATAGCTAAGCTAATCAGTCTAAATCGAGCAAAGATCTGCTGCACTTATTGTAGAAAAAGTGACTTTGTACATCCAAGGTATGTGAACAACTGGTATGGTACTTATAGTATCCCAAATCCCCATTTTAAAGCCAAGGCATCTAACCACCAAGGATCCATCAAGGCATGGATACTAAAATCTTTTTGATTTGTTTTTACAGGAATGTCATGTGATTCAACCGAGAATATTCTTTTCACATGACTATATTCGAAGGTTATGCCACATTTGAGGGGGAGCATCAGGTATTTGACATATACATGAATTTTTCAGTGAATTCATAGAACCGTGGTAATGCATTTTGAATAACTTACTTGTGTTTGTTATTCTATGATTTAACTTCCATGTTTGCCACGTGTTATATTTTCTTGATTTAGTTATTTCCATGTCTCACATATTTTGTTGATTTTTCGATGGAAATACACTCGCTTGAATTCCAATTTTGGTCTCATAGTACGTCCTTATTTACTAATGATTCAGTTCTTCTCTGATAAATTAATTGTGACTTGTTCTTTACAATTAAACTTTCTGATCAATTGTTTCATTTGTTGCAAACACTGTGCTTACTGAGTCATCCTCGTCGCGCTTGAACTTGTTCTTTGATCTTCATTCACATTTTATGATGACTTCTGATCAACTCAGATCAGGACTCGTTCTTAAAAGATTGACTTCTAAACATGCCAATTTAGAACTCGTACTTCAATGTGCGCTTAATGTTTTATTGGTTCATTCAAAGAGTGTTAGGAATTACATCGTTTCTATGGTCTATCCAGAACCGGAAGGACCTACCCGAGAAACACATCCTTTTTAGATAACAGTGAGGGGTCTAGATGTATAGACGAGTTTGGAGTGAAAAAAAAATGGTGAGGATGTGACATGACTTAAAAGACATATTGGTCCTTACCAAACCGAGTCAGTTAGCCGGGTAACCACATAATCTATTCATTCTCATTCTTTGGAGATGAATATTGAAACAGACATGGACCCAGTGTCGACAACTCGTGTCACCCCACCTAGCCACTCAAGCATCTCACAAAAGATGTTTGTTTCATAAATGCACGGAGATTTAGCACATAATCTATCTATTCCTCACTCGGAGGTATTGGATATTGAAAAAGGAAGACATCAGCTCCGGTCTCCGAACTTCATATTCTATTCACTGTGTCAATTGATTTTTAACTTGAGTCCCAGGTTAAATCAATTTTTGAGCCAAATCGATATAATTTATTTCTTTCACACATGCACGAGTCTTTGTGATTCCCATTGCATATCTTCGTGATATTGCCGGAACAGTTTGAGAGGTAATTTTTAATATTTTACTTCAGTGATAACTGGAAGTCCTATCAGAGATATCCCGATGCCAACTCTGAAGATAGGCCACACAATTATTTTAATTCTTGTGATAACAATTACTATTGGGTTTCTGTGTTAGATGATTACCCTATTTTGGTTACTTATCGTTTTATCTGGTACTTTTGCTACTCATCAGTGTTATCTTTGAAGTTACATGATACTCAGGATGCTCCTAATCATAATGAGGGGGAGAACTGATACAAATTCAAAGACAAAGATCATCATCATGAGGGGGAAAAACGTTATAAAAGTTCAAAGACCCAGACTATCAAGTTGAGGGGGAGTAAGAAAAAGTTGAGGGGGAGTAACTGTTATAACCTGTGCTGAAAATATTACAACGTGCATGGTTCTTCTATCCGTTTAACAAAGTGCTGAAGTTTTCAATGCTAATTCAACTCGTGGTTCAACTCGTGATACTAAGAAGACCAAGAGCATATTTCAAGGGGGAGCGTGAAAGATATGAAGACAAGCAACACTAAAGTGCTTCAAAGATTCAAGACGAAGAGAAGATCAAGATCGGAAGAGTTCAAGTTCGTATTTTTTCTTTATATAACTTTAGGGGGAGATTGTTAGGACTAAAAGTCCTATAAAATAGAAAGTAATATAAAGAAAAGAATTGTTTTCTTTATTTGTTTGTAAAAGCCTTTTATGCTAAATGGGCTTAGATTAGTGTTTGTGGTCCATGGGCTTAGGCTTAAAGCCCTTGGTATATAAAGTTGTTTTTCCAATCTTTAGGTTAGTAGTGGTGAGATTAGCCGTGCGCTTAACAGTGTTTAGAGAGAGAGTTTGTTCATCATTCTAATCTTGTAACTCTCTGCATTCAATCAATAAAGGATTAATCGCTTCAAATTCATTGTTACTTGATCAATCTGGGATCCACACATAGTTTTGCAACTGTGAAATCTGATTATTCATATGGGAAAAAATTATATAAAACTTAAAAAGCTTGAAAATTTCGAAAATATATGATTATTTAAAAATCTATTTATTGAATATGAGAAAAAATATAAGAAACTTAAAAATCTGATTATTCATACGGGGAAAAATATATGAAGCTTAAAAAATATATGATTATTTCGAAAAAAATGTGATTATTCATATGGAAGAAAAATATATGAAACTTAAAAGTTCAACAAACAAATCATGAAACCGTTTTATTGAAACTTGAAAATTTCGAAAAAACGATTTATGAAACTCGAACAAACAGTTTATGAACTTGATGGGTTTCGTAAAAACAGTTTATAGAAGTAGAAAATTGTGATCCCAGAACAAGTAATCAATCAATATAAATATCAAAGGAAGCCATCTCTACATTCAATAAGATCAAAGTAGCTCACAATTACAATGAAGAACTCTCTTGAGTGTGTGTGGCTACTATGTGTATGAAATGACCTGATTTCGCAAAACGGAAAATAGCAAACTATATATACCTAGGGTATAGAATAGCCCTATTACAAATATAGTCCCTCTACTTGGTACAATTACATTTAAGCACTAACATTCTCCCCCTTTGTACCAATGTAGAGCAAAAGATTTAGACGACTACCGGGGTCACATTCTTCATTCGAATACCAAAGATGATCTCGAATCTTCGCAGTTCAAGGCGGCAGTCTTTCCGGTATGAGATGGCTTTCAACACTTCGTTGATCAGGTTATTTTCTTTCACAGTGAGCTTTACCTCTCCACGCGCATCCAGATGAAGCTTACTTTCCAAGTAAAACAGAATAATTTTCAAAGTACCCTCACAGTACTTGTTGATCTCAATAACTTTCATAAATCTTTTCTTTGAGTCAGTATCAACGTAAACAACCCCGAGCTCAGGCTTGTTCAGTATAGTGTAGGCGGGGATACCTATAATATCAGATAAGCGTCTATTTGGTCTTTTTAAGTTCACATGAGTTTGAAAGATTCCAAACCTATCTGAAAGTCAGTGAGGTAAGAATACTTCAGAATATTCTTCATAAACTTCTTCACACTTCGAAAGGCAGCACTGTATTGAATTCTATACTCTGGACGCTTCTTCTCTGGATGGACAACAAGACAGTTGTAAAGGCTTAGAAGATCATTCAGTCTCAGACTCTTGAAATCAGCTTCAGAAAATACGCATTCAGACCCATCTGATCTCAAAACCGTGAACTCAGGATAGAAGACATCAAACAGCTTCTGAGATTCAACTTTCAGTACCTTCATTATCATGTTATCTGACTTGACAGCTTCTGATCCTTTGTCTTTGTTCTTCATGACGTATAGAAACTTGATCTTCTTCAGCGATGGCCAGTCTTCAATCCCATAAACCTTCTCCAAGTTAATCTTTTGAACCTCTTGTACATACAGTTCTTTCCTCAAGGTTTCTAGATAGGGAGTTTGGATTGATACTCTCTCTCCAGTGGCTACATACCTTGGTTCAGCATCAATAATAACTTGGAAAAAACTGAGTTCTGCTTCAAGTACTTTATCTCTGATCTTTCCATCAGGTACAAACGGTGTTTGTGAAACTAAAGTACCTGAGCTTGGACCTGCTGCATCTTCTAACTGTGGAGTGCCTGAGATTGGACCTGCAGAATCAACCTGTGTCGGAGCATCTTCTACCACTGTCGGAATAACATCTTCAGACTCGATATCCAAATCCTGATCCCCAGTTTCAAAGTCAAAATCCAATTCATCCAGAGCTTCTATCATCTATTCTTTAATCTTGTAGTTGAGCTGCTCTGGTTCTTCCTCAGAATCAATGTAGATATAATCTTGTACGAATTCATCTGCCATTCTTTCTTCCTCTGTTCTATTGTCAACAGCCGCAGGCTTTTCAACCCCGGTTAAGACATCAGCTAGAACAAGTGTCTCTGTATCAACGGTCTGTACCACATCTGTTGCCGTTCCACCTTCACCTGTATTTTCCCCAGCTTCAGGTTCATTAGCAGTACCTGTAGAAGCAGCAGCACTAGACTCTCCAACACATGCTCTCTTCTCCCCCTCATGTTGATCAGGCGGATCCTGATCATCATGTCTTCTTTTCTTAGAGACTTCAGATTCAATACCACGTCTGTCTTCTACAACTCTGAGCCTGTTACTAATGGTGGTGAATCCATTCATCAAGGCATTCGTCATGTCTGTCACAGAGTCGGTTAGCTTCTGAAGTTGTGTTGTCAGAAGAAGTTGTGTATCTGTGGATGTTGAAGATTGAGGTTGGGTTAGAGGTGGTGTATGTTGGCGAAGTAAGGAAATTAAGTCAACTTCTTCAGATGTACTAGAGTCGCTTTTGGCTAAAAGGCGGGATAACAGCTCAGATTTAAGCTGGTCTTTAGGTATAAGGTGTAGTGGGATAGATGATGGATGTTGTAGGTTAGGTTGATTTTCTGATGGTGGATCCTGAGGAGTGGATGATGATTCAGCTATATGTTTGCCCTTTATGGCTCGGCTGACTTCAGATGCTAACTGATCAACTGATCTCTGCATGTGTGCACGATGTTGCTTGTACGATCTGTCTATAGTACCTAGTGCAGAAGTCAGTAATGGTAGAGTAATAAAATGAGGACGTGGCCCGAGCATCCGTATAACCTGTTCATGAGGAAAATTTGGGAAAATTGAGCTAACTTCTGGACCACTTAGGTAACCGGTTGAAGTAGCGGTTGTAGCAACCGTACTACATGTGCTCATGGCTGGCAAAGTGTTAACCATGACAGGACTTCTACCCTGTCCTCGTGGGGCACCAACGAATGGTGGCCGCAATCTGGGTGTTCCGGTTGGGGCACGAAAGCCCGCAACTTGGTGTTGTTCCAACAATTGTGTCCTAGGAAAGGATGTTCTACAAAATGGTCCTAGACTCAATGTGCATGGAATAAAAGGCGGTGGCCGGGGCGGGAGCCTACCTGGTTCAATACCAGCAGATACCGATTGTATCGCCGATAGCAGTTGAGTTTGATCCCCTGTGGAAAACGAAACATCGGCAAATTGAGATGTCGATGAGTGGCTGAGTGGGGCTGTGCTACGCATGGCTGGGCGGACCACGACTTGTTCAATACGCAACGGCAACGTACGCTCGTTGGTAGAAGATGTGGCTACCCGGCTTGGATCGGTGTGGGGAGAGTCAATAGTTAAAACTTTATCTGACTCTTTCACAGCTTCACTCAATTCTTTTCTCCCCTCATTCTCACCACTAACTACCTTTTCAACTTCTACTTCTTCTTCTACTTCTTCGTTCACAGATGAAGGACCCGCAACATCAGTAGCAGTGTCGAGAAGTTCGGTGTTCCGATTGGAATCAGCATCCGAACTCAGAACACGTGGTCTCTTTCCCATATGTCTAGGAATCAAATATACCAACGGGTCATGACCTGAGTCATCGTCATCATCATCATCGTCATTGGCAGGAAAGAAAGGTTCCATCTCATCGTCTTGATTAACTGCATCATCATCAGGAGATGATGCAGCGGCATAAGCTTCATCCCAAGAGACATCATCATCAAAGATCTGGGGAGGAGGTCGAGGTGGTGGTTGAGCTGGTCGCGAGGAAGATGCTTGGCTAACAGTCCGTAATCTTCTCCCAACTCTCTTTCTTTTCGTTCTCCTCACCCCTCGTTGTTCAGGAACATCCCCCTGTTCCTGAACCCCCTCGACTTGGACTTCCTCACCACCTAAAGGATTAGCATCGTGGGGAGGTCCTTCCGGTTCTGGATTGACAATCAATGCATTATCTACCCTATATTGCCTAACTACCCTGGACTGTTGGTCGGCATATGCAAGTAGATCTTCACGTAGAACGACGGTGTGAGCAAAGTTGACCTGCTTGGGCATCCTGAGATAGTGCATATACTGGCTTGGGCCTCTAGGGTGATTCTCTCATCTTGGAATCTGATCATTGTCTACCATAGCTTGATGAATCAAGATCTGGAAGAATCGCTAAAATGGTACGAAGTTTCGTCTCATCTTTGGGTTTAACTGATCCGCGACAAGATCAACGATCTCATTCCATATCAAGACGACATAGTTGATGTTGTGGTTAAAGACGAATGCATGAAACATGCGCAGTGTGGATAGGTTTGTCTTGTCTAGTCCAGTATGCTTTGAGGTCATGCACCGGTTGAAGATTGAGTATATAGAGTAGTATATTCTCGGTAGGTAGTTCCGTCTGAAAGTGGATGAGCCAGTAAGTGGGGCATTCGGTGGAGGCTGATAACCCAGACTTCGGATGTCATCGTAAAGCTGAGATTCAGGAACCGGATCCTGAAGATTCTCACTCGGGAGGTTTACTGATCGGCCGAGTCCCCTTAGAGTGAATCGGACATCGAAGTGGTCGAGTTTGGCAGTAAAGTGTTGTACTCTGGCGGTTGGATGAAATGTCAGTGTACTCCAGAATTGTTTAAGGTATAATGCATGCACAAGCTCGACTCTGGTCAAAGCAGTCAGTAAAGGGTGACCGCGAAGAATCTCGAGAACTACTCCGTAGTCAAAAGGAACCGCGAAGTCTAGATGATGGTTGTTGTGCAGAAATAGCACCGTATTAGTGCTCGGAAAGATCTCTTCGTCCAGATCATGGGCATTGACTGACGGATGTGATGAACGATGTGAACAGATGATGGTGTTGTCATCCGAGTCATTTCCATCATGATCAGCCATCTGTACCACTTAACAGTTTAGAATAGTGCCAAAATTGGATTTTGTCTTAAAAAAATTTCCAAAAATTTCCCAAGTCTTGGGCAAGTCGCAACCAACAAGAAATGGCATGTTGCAGGCCATTGCGATGTCGCAATGCAGAGAAGTTAAGACATGGAGATGTCGCAACACAAGGTTGCGATTTGGTCCATGTCGCAACAGGCCATTGCGACATGGTTGAATATTAGGCCACTGCGACATGTTTGAAGATTTGAGGGTTAGTTGCTTGCGACATTCATGAACACATGAATGTCACAAGGTTGCGACATCAATGAACACAAAAAATATCTAAGTGTTCAAGCCCTAAAAAACATGTTTTCGCCCAAAAAATGTTAAAACTACCACTACTAAACTCGTAATTCTAGCGTGAACAAACCGTAAACATTTAAAACTCCCTAACAAACACACATACGCATCGAATAAGCAGATTCAAGTAAATGTCGAACCTAAAACCCTAGAAATCGACTGAAGCATGCGATTTAGTGGATGAAAATCAACAAGATTCGAGATACGGTACCTTGGAGTCGATCTGAGATGATTGTATGAATGAAACCATGAAATCGGCCTTGAATCGAAAAGTCAGTTGAGAGAGATTTTGAAAGGGTTTAAGGGTTTTGGGTTGAGATATGGTTGAAAATTCAAAACCCTATTTTATACGATTTTCAAACTGAGGGACACGTGGCACAAAATGATTGGTTCAAGGTTTGACCTGCCACGTGTCATCAAGTCGCAGTGAACTAACTGCGATTTGACAAAAGATCATGTCGCAACAGAAGGTTGCGACTTGCTACTGTTCACATGGTCAAGTCGCAATGCACAGTTGCGATTTGGCACTGTTCACATGGTCATGTCGCAATACACGGTTGCAACATGGCACTGTTCATGCCTTTAAGTCGCAGTGTACTGTTGCGATTTGAAAAAACTTAAGTCCATTGAGATATCGCAATAGAAGGCTGCGATCTCTCACTGTTCACATGTGAAATCGCAAGTGTGGGTTGCGATTTTAATAAAACTTGGACATTTTTCAATTTTAAAAAAAAATTGAAAAAATTTATCACATTGGAAGATGTCCAACTTCCAATTGATCAAGCATGCAAGGTATTAAAACATTTTCACCCCCCCCCTTAAATGATGCAAGTAAGTTTGAAAAAAAAAATTGATTTTCATCATCTAAGGGTTTGTGGTTGAAAAACAGATTAGAGAACATACCTTGTGATCTTCAAGTAAGGAGCACAGGAAATCAACACTTACAAGCTTAGTCAGAAATGCACACTCCCCCTATTCTTGTGCATGAATGAAGAGCGAAGGTAGGGCAAACTTCCTTCTTTTCAATATCCAAACCTTCCGAGTGAAGATTGGATAGATAATATGCTGCATCCCCAAGAAAATTGAAACATTTCTTTGTTGAGAAAGAAATGAGTAGCTGGTGCGGTTTAATGCAAGAGTTGGCATGGGCTAGTTGCATGTTTCAATGACGGTCACCAAAGAATGTGAACCAATCAGCAATGTGGCTGCCCGGCTCAGAAAGTGGCTGGTACAGAGTTCTCGTATTCTTTTAACTCTGTTCTGACACCCTCTTTCTGTTTTTAATCATCTTACTGCTAACCAAATTCTCTTTTCATTTTATCTCAGCACAATGAGATTACTCAACCGGATGAGTTATCTCCCCCACTCTTTGATTTCGACCCCTCACCTCTCAATCACTCAAGGATAACTTCTTGGGTAGGAAACACTGGTTAACGTGGATCCATAGAAGTTCTTTTAAGCTCTCACACTGATTCCCATGAAAGTTGTCCTAAAAGATATGTTGCTCAACAGTTTATCTTGAACAATTATAAATCTTGGTTTTTGAATTACATTGTCATCAGAATGTATGCTTCTTAATAAAATCATGAAATATTTGAGCATTTGAAGTTTGAAGATTTCTCAAAACAAGGATATTGAATGAATGAAGTGAATTCGAAAGACTCGTTTGAGAATCTGACAATGTATCAATCAGATCAAATATGAATGATAATCATGTAAGGTTTAGGGTATAAAAAAATTGATAGTTTGTTTATATGAACAAATATAAACATCTTTGAATGAAACGTTTTAAATTCGAACGCTGAAATGAATGTATGATGCTCAACAAAATTGGAAATTCAAACGGGAGTATTACCATCGATAAAGTTGTTTCGTTTTGAGACGTGGTAATAACAAAGTCAATATGAAGCTGAACCGGTGTGTATGAGTACTTGAAAATATAGAAAAGATAATACACAAGTATTAATTTTTTGAAACACACGGTCAGAAACAATGATATAATCTGAGATAATCATGAAAAACATTTAAAATCACACTTCTAAAATTATAAAATCTGTTTGAATTAGAGAAGTGGTTTGAACATTTAAGAACAGGTTTTTCATGCTTGAAAGTTGTCCTTCTTTCAAACAATCTCAGATGAAGTTCAGAAGATACTTACAGTCATCAGTATTATCTCCCCCTCAAATTATGATCGACTGATTTAAGAATCGGATAAGCTCCCCCTCAAAATCTGCAACGATCTTAATTTGACAAAATCAGCACATGTAACAGTCAAAGTTTTTTTTAATTATTATTATTATTTAAAGATTAAGAACGAGTCCTGATATGATATGATCAGAAGTAAAACACATTTAAAGCTCGGGTTCTAACCTGAAGTGTTTAGAAGCCATAATCTATTTGAAGTCCGGGTTCTAAACTGATGTGTTTAGAAACCATAATCTCTTTGAAAAGCGGGTTCTGAACTGAAGTATTCAGAAACCATTAACATGTAGAAAGATATATCAATAAGCACAAACGGGCAAGTTCATAGCGCTTGCCCGGGTTCAAATCCCACGCTCAACACTTGTGGCCACTGGGGATTATCTCAGGGCTGCATTACTTCGCGGTCGGTGTATTTGCCAGGGATGTACTAGGCCGAAGGCCCATGAACCCTCTAAAAAAACAATCAAAAGTTTAGAATCTCTCCCCCTGAAATTATGCAGATGGTTTCAGCACAGGTTTTCTTCTTCAAATCTGCACAATTCTCTTCTGTTTCCCAGTCATGTGTTTGTATAGTTCTGACAATCAGCACCACACATGATAAACCTGCAAAACCGATTAAGTTGATTTTGGTACCCATTGCCAATTGGGTCTTGGCTTGTTATGTGCAGTTCGATTTGAAGGAATATTGTAAGTACCATACCAGTACTGAACATCTTCTTTCTTAACAAAATCATTAGTTCCACAATAAGAACAACATATTTGGTTTTGTGCTAACCTAATCAAATGATTTGCAGAATAAACAAGATTAGGTTTAACAAAAGACTTACCTTTTGGAACGTTGTTCTTCTTGTTCACGGTGGGTGGAGGAACAGATGACTTTGGGGCATCTTTTTCAGGAGTTGAGCCTTTTGCTCTCCAAACCATCTTGACAGGCTTAAAGATATGAGTATTTGAACTTGTAGCAGCACAGTAATCAAATTTCTTCTGTAGATCAGATTTGATCTTCTGCTCTTTCATAGATTCCGTTGCTAAAGCAGATAATCTCCTTGTGAGTTTTGAGATTTCAGCCTGAAACATCTTTCTTTCATCTGAATAGACATCTTTCACACTTTTTGCTTGAAAATCTTTAATTTTCTTCTTTTCAGATTCTTTTATTTCGATGTCTAATTCATTCTCCAAATTAGATATTTTCAGTGAAAGCTCAACACTTTTTGATTCAAAGACTTTTCTTTCAATGTCAAACTCAGACATCTTTTTCTCAAGCTTTTCCTTTTCTAAAAATAAAACCTTTTCAAAATCAGAAACTTGTTGTGAAAGTTTTAAGCATCTAAGTTCGAGAGATTTCTTTTCTTCAAAGCTTTTTGTTGACGATTCAGAAACAACCTTTTCAGACTTATCTCTCATGCTATTTATCAAAACAGTTAGCATCACTTCCTTTTCAATATCAAAAGCGAGTTGATCGTCATTTCTGACTTCTTCAATTTTGCTTTTAATACTCAACTCAAGATCGACAAGCGTCTGTTCGAGTACCAAAGGAGGATAATATATTTTTCCGTCAGAAACGGGTTTTGACACAGTTCCCTTTGGTGGCTGAACAACATAGCTTTCAAAATAGTCATTAGGCAAGGTTTTCTTTTCTTGCATTGCCTTCCTATTTGCCTGATCATAATAATAAGGAAGTTGCATGGTTACAGTTGTCTTTCTTTTGATTTCTTCCTCAACTCCTTGTTCCTCCTCATTAAGCCATTTGATCTTGAATTTAGGATCTTTTAGATACTTAAGCCATTGAAACTTGTATAAACAAGGTGCCTTTTTCAAAGCATTCTCCAAATAATGAGGATTGTCATATCCCAAACCCCATTTCGAATTGTAATATCTGAATTTCTTTGGAGTGTTTAGAAAAATTGTTTGCTCAGATTGACCAAGTTTGTACAGCTTCGCTTCTAGATCACTTGCTTTTTCGGTCAATTCGTTGTTAATATCTTTATAGGATTGCAACAATTTTTCAAGCTCAATCTTCCGTTTTTCAGAAACTCTTACTTTTTCTTCCATCTCATCCATTCTTCTTCGGAAAGAAGTTCGAGATTGTTCGATCTCAACTCGTTCCTTTTTCAAATCATCATTTAACTTTTTATGGTCAATGATTGTCTGTCTTTGAAGTTCAATTGTTTTATGCGCATTTTTGAGTTTCTCAGTTAAATCAACTGCTTGTGATTCAACTTTTGCTTCAGGAGCTGACATCTTGTCTTTGAGACTAGTGGTTTCCTCTGAGCTTGTCTTGGGTTTGTCTGTTGATGAATCATTCCAACCCATATATTCTAGCACGAGATAATCATCTAATGAATAATCATCCATTGTTACCTGAAAAAGTAAAATGTCGGATCGTTAACAGATACTTCGTGAGAAGTAGAATTTGTGCGCTTGTACGATCAAAGAAAACACGATTAAAGTCAGAAAAATATTCTCAAAAATAAATTTTGAAAAACAAATTGTAAATTTGTCTCAAAAAATTAATTCCGAAAAATTAATGCGGAAAACTAGACTTTAAATCGACAAACCTGCAAAACACGAGAAAGATATATCAGTTATGGTTCATTGCAGACAAAAACTGATAAAATCGACGAAAAATGAAAAATAATGGAGAATAAGGACTAAAACTGACAACTTACGAAACTAAAATGAAAAACAAGGACTAAAAATGTAAAAATCTAAAACTTAGAAGTCTAGGGACTAAAACTGTAAAAATCTATAAGTTAAAACTACAGGGGCTAAAAAAGACAAACTCTGAAACTTTAAGTCCAGGGACTAAAATTGACAGACTCTGAAACCTTAAGTCTAGGGACCAAAAGTGTCAAAAGCTAAAACTTTAACTGGACTTAACGGGCTCTTAACGGAAGGACTAAAAATGTAAGAAAACTAACGGAAAAATCTAACGGACAGTTAGTAAAAGTGACACTAACGGACTAACTAGGACTTAACGGAACTAGGACCTCAAATGTAACGAAAACTAACGAAAACTAACAGAACTAACGAAAAAAGGACCAAAAATGTAAAGCATTTAACGGAGTACTAACGGACTCAGTTAGTACTGTTCATCATCACCAACTTCAGATCTGAGATATTCCAACTCGGTTTTCTTCAACTTCCCACGTTCAAAACGAGTTTCATTTGGTTTCTTTACGTTCTTAAGTCACGACAAAAGACGATTGCGATGTTTAAAACGAGATTAAGCAACGTTTCCGACGACCCACAAAATTTCCGGCGAACTTGAACTTTCCGGCGAGATGTGGGTTGCGACAAGATGGTTATCGCAAGTGAGTTTCGATAACAATTGGTTGCGATAAGAATGGGCTGCGATAGTTATGAGTTGCGACAAGGATGAACTCTGGCGAAGTATTTCCAGAATCCGGCGAGATTCCGGCAAAGTCGTTTTTCCGGCGAGTTTGAGTTGCGACTTCCCGGTGACGTTTGGGTTGCGACCTGTTGCGATATCGCAACAGTTGCGACAACAGGTTTGTTGCGACACAACTTTCACTTGAGTTGCGACTCCGATGAACACCGGCGAAATAAGCAGTTTCCGGCGAGTGAATTTTCAGGCCACTTATCTTGCTGATTTCTCGATGAAATTTGATTCTGAAAGCTGCTGGATGCTTGAAATTTCAATACAAATTGATTTGTAGCATAAAATTCAATTAAAACACATCAAACAACGAGATCGATTATAAATCTAAGAAACCTTCGATGAACACTTTTTCAGATCTGCAAAAACTTCAAAACCACGATTTTATTGTTGTTTCTCGATTCTAAATGTTGTAAGGTATTCGAAATCAACACAAATATCAATCTGTGATAAACAACACAACTAAATGACATTTAAAACACATATCAACATTTTACCTTGAAAGCTTCGATGAACATGAAGAACCCACTGTTGTCTTTCCAAACATTAAAAAAGCTGATTTGTTGCTTAAATTCAAATCTAAAAATTGAGACGTGTTCCAAAATATATATGATAAAAAGATGTGTAAACAGATTGAATCAAAACACTCAAACAATTTCTAGATTTTTGAAAAAATTCGATAAAATCTCAAAACCAAACAACTCTTCAATTTCTTCAAAAATTGATAAAAATGTAGGAATGATTGCACAAATTCAACTCTGTTAAGCTCTGATACCAATTGTGATCCCAGAACAAGTAATCAATCAATATAAACATCAAAGGAAGCCATCTCTATATTCAATAAGATCAAAGTAGCTCACAATTACAATGAAGAACTCTCTTGAGTGTGTGTGGCTACTATGTGTATGAAATGACCTGATTTCCCAAAAGGGAAAATAGCAAACTATATATACCTAGGGTATAGAATAGCCCTATTACAAATATAGTCCCTCTACTTGGTACAATTACATTTAAGCACTAACAAAAATTTTGAAAAAACAGTTTGTAGATCCCAAATTGATCAAGTAACAATGAATATGAAAACAATAATCTTTATTGATCGATTGTGGAGAGTTACAATATTGGATTGATGAACAGAAATCTCTCTAATCTCTATTACGCGCATAAACTATTCTCTCAAAGTCTAACCTAACGATTAGAAAACTAACTTTAAATACCAAGGCTTAATGTCTAAGCTCATGGCCCACACACTCTAATCTAAGCCCATTTAGCATAAAAGGCTTTTACAAACACATAAAGAAAACAATTATTTTTCTTTATATCACTTTCTATTTTATAGGACTTTTAGTCCTAACAATCTCCCCCTAAAGTTATATAAAGAAAAATTATGATCTTGGAATCTTCAGGTCTTGATATTCTCTTTCTCTTGAAGCTTTGACATATGTTGGCGTTGCTTGGCTTCAGGTCTTTCACACTCCCCCTTGAATTATGCTCTTACTCTTCATAGTAGCATGAGTTGAGCCACGAGTTGAATTGGCTTTGAAAAACTTCAGAACTTGTTGAACCAATATGCTCGAAGGAGGAAATAATGAATTGCAGCGATCACCACTTGATAATGGATGGAAGAATCAATCACTTGTAATCTTTTCTGAACGGATCATAACAGTTACTCCCCCTCAACTTTTGCTTACTCCCCTCAACATGATAATCTGGGTCTTTGAACTTTTAGAACGTTTCTCCCCCTCTGTATCAGTTCTCCCCCTCATGATGATTAGGAGCATCCTCAACATCATGTAACTTCAAAGACAACACTGATGAGTAGCAATATTGAAACGACCCGTCCCAAACATACAACATATAACATATTTTTCATATTATCATTTCATAACAAAAGATATATAATAGATCACGTACGGTCCCTTAGTCCCAAAACTATACAATACATTTCATAGTACTATCCACACAAAACAAAACATAAGCGCTTCCTAATCTCCGTCAGCTATCAACTGCATACTACATCTTATCCTTTCCTTTGATATTAAAAGTTCCTCAACCTGAAATACATATTTTTTAAAAACGAAATGAGCGTTAGACCAATTGGTCTAAGTGAGAAAATCCATGTCAGTGTATCATCATTTGCAAAATGTTAGGAAACAAAATGTCCTAATTATAAGATAGTTTTGTAAAGGGGTAATTATTGTAATATGGGCTTGGGTTATGTTATAAGGGCTTGGGCTTAATAGTGTAACAAGGGGGTATTTATAGATAAGTGTGTGTAATTAGGGTTAGCAAGTGTGATTCACAATGTAGGCCAAGGTGTTTGTGTGTGTAAACTAGAGAGAGATCCATTCTCTCTCTAGGTATTCTTCATCAATAATACACCATTTATCCTTATCTATCTTCTTGGTACCAATCTATCAATATATGAATCGTTGCCTTGTCAAAATGGGACTAACAAGTGGTATCAGAGCCAAAATCGAAGGAATCAATCATCGATACGATCATTCTGCAACGATTCGTCATCAACAGCCCAATCTGGTATGAAACAGTCATTTTTTCGGATTTTTTGTTGCACACACTGTTTTGGGATTGAAAAATACATTTCTGTTGGTTTTTGGATAAAACTCGAAGCATTAAAGTTGTCCAGAATACCCTCGCGCATCTGCGACAAAGGGTTAAAATGTGTATTTGCGACTGTTTCTGGAGATCAAGATGGTATCATCGCCCAAGTAATCACCCATTCAAGTTTGCCAAGATTTCCAGAAGGGTTAAAATGTGTATAGCAACTGTCAATGCTTAATAGAGCTCAAGTTTGCCAAGATTTCCAGAAGATGGGTGTTGGAATTCAGTCTTTGGTTGAATTGGATTAGACGTTTGAGCATTTGCAATCATTATTCTGAAGTTTTTGATTGACGATGCTAGACCGTTGAGTGCTCTTAATCATTCTTCTGACCTGATCAATCAGAATTGTGAGTGCTTGCAATCATTGTTCTGGTGCTTTGGTTGTGATTCAGACTCTTGAGTGCTTATAATCATTCAACTATTTCTTGAAGATTGAAGTTCCGGATTTTCATCATTCAGTATTCTGATATTTTGTGGATGAGCATTTTTCTACAGTTGATGAACAATGTTACTTGTGGAGTTCTTCTAAACCCTACCTTATAGTGTATGCTTCATTATGTTTCCTCCTTCGAGCAAATCTGAATCAAGCTCTTAAGCCGAATTCCTATTCAACTCGCGGCTTATCGACGGATTTGGTGTTATAGACTGAGATTGCATTTGGTTTATCATGCAACAACTCGCTCATTATCTTTCTTGTGAGCTTATCAGTACGAGTTAGAGTTTCAACATTTATGAAGATGTTTTTCGTGCACTCGGTCGAGACATTGAATCCGATTTGTCAAGGTTGAAATATAAAGAGTAAGAGCATATTTCAAGGGGGAGCCTAGGCTACATTTAAAGAATTGCATCACTACGGTTTTATAAAGAAATCAAGGGGGAGAAGAACTGAAGATCTTTCGAGACGGGTGATTCCTTTACAAAACTATAGGGGGAGATTGTTAGGACACAAAATGTCCTAATTATAAGATAGTTTTGTAAAGGGGTAATTAATAGGAATATGGGCTTGGGTTATGTTATAAGGGCTTGGGCTTAACTAGTGTAACAAGGGGGTATATAATGTTTAGTGTGTGTAATTAGGGTTGAGTTAGTCATTTGCAATGTAGCCTCCATAGTGTGTATGTGTGTGTTCTAGAGAGAGAACCATTCTCTCTCTAGGATAGCTCTTCCACATTGAATAATACACCACTTTGATTATACTATCTTCTTGTTACCAATCTATCAATATATGAATCGTTGCCTTGTTAAAATGGGACTAAGACAAAACACATAATATATATAACACATATTCAAATACCAATCATGACTCATATGCATTGTGTACAATTCTTCCTCATGGCCATATTAGTTGGTTGCGAGCCAACTAATCAGTTTACTCCGCTGCACTAACATACAGCCAACTTTGTTGTCCCTCCGTACAACCAAACTCCACCGGTCCTAAGTCCGACCAACGTGCACTCGTGTAGTGTAATGCTCATATAAATACAATATACATCTCAATATATTATATTTCAAATATAAGCACATAATCACACTATATATCACATTCCCAATCAGTATATGTATTCCAGTTTGAAAATGGTTTAAAGTAAAACTCACCTGATTGCTTATCAAAAACCCTTCCAAGCTTTTCTCAAGCAATCCAATCTTTCACCCAAAATTCACAAAATCTGAAACGAATTAAATACAAATATCTCTTTACTAATCAAACACATAATACTTATTAGCAAGCTAAGAACTCTAGATAAACCTATCTAATTCTTACCCTCAAATGTTTCCCTTAAAGACTAAGAATCTTAAATAATCCAAAATTCTCGACTCTTATCGCAACCAACTAGTGGCGATAACCCTTGTCGCAACCTTCTACTTGCGACACAGTATCTTGTCGCAACTCACTGTTGCGACATCCAAACTTATCGCAACTAACTGTTACGATATACTTCTTGTCGCAACCAACTATTGCGATACCTATGAGTTCACTAGTACAAAAATGACTTTTTGTGACGGTTTTGAAAAATAGGTATGTAACGGTTTGATAAAAAAACGTTACAAAAAGTCACATAAAAAGTTAGAGAATTGTTTTAGAAACAATTTTTATAAAGAAACGTTACTATTACAAAAAACATAAAATCATAAAGCAACGTTATAGATAAAAACGTTAATAAATGGTTCCTAAGGTAACGGTTTATGACGATTTTGAAAAACCGTTGCCGTTTGTTGTGATGTTTTTAAAAACCGTTGCCATATAAGACCTTTTAGTAACGGCTTTTGTCTAAATCGTTTCTTTATGTCGTAACGGTTTTAAAAAACTGTTACCGAAAACTAAAATATGTAAACCACAAGGGTGGTGGCGTGTTGGCAAGGGCTTGGGGGGTGTGGTGGAATATCCCATCCACCCCGGGTTCGAGTCCAGGCGTCAGCATTCTATGGTCAGGCTTAGTCTCACACGGCCGCTTTGTTTGTTTGTTTTCAAATTGCCAAGGATGTAGTCTAGGCAAAGCCTAGATGAAACTTATCAAAAAAAACTAAAATATGTATAACAACGCTTCTTTGAAAAGCGTTTCCAAAAGTCACCAAGTTCTATGGCAATGGTTTTGCAAAATTTGTGTCACCAAAAGTTAGTGTATGGCAAGGGTTTTTTGAAAATTTTGCATCACTGACACGGGGTTTTGACACCCCGTGAATCTTACCGCAAGTGTACGGGTCGAAGTCAAGTAATAGTAATTGAGAAACTACGAGTATCGAATCACGGGGAACTAGGAACTAAGTATCACAATTACTATAAGCTCTATTAACTGAACTGTCAAATTAAGAGATTGGTTTTAGACTACTTAATTGTACTAAATCAAATCAAATCAAATCAAACACAAGACAAACAGAACAGCTTTGAAGACTTTGATAGAGAGAAAAGTTGAGGGTTGGAAATCCTCAGGTTATACACATGCAAACAATCGACTCAAAACAGTTACCAGTTAACCCCCTTAATGATTCCCAAATCTTTTAAGATCACCGTCGTTTTCTTTCGACCAACAACGGATCTTATTTTGAAAAGGATAAGTTCAATCTCTCGATCTCACTTATGGGTTCCAAAACACATTAAGTACTCGATTTATGTTAAATTGGCTAGATTTTATCTCTCGATATCAACCTAACGGTTTAAATGGGACTAAAGCCTACTCGGTATATCTCTATCACCTTTCTGGCTTTAGGCATGCAATTTCTAATTCTAAATAGCAATCAATTCTCACGAACTTAATTACTAACAATAAATCAATTGTAAACTGGCCAGATTCACAAAAGCATTACGAACAAAATCACATACTTCATTAAGTAAAGAAAACTGATAAACGTTCAAATCAATTCGTCACATGCTTATAAACTGAATTCATTCCAACCCCCAACACGAACCGGTTAGTTCATGTCGGTGGTGGATTCAAACATAAGAGAAAAAGGTGCAAAAGTATGTGTAAACATGATCAAATGTGAAAGATGAAATCGTGATAACAAGTGATGAAAACTCCCTCCTCTCGTGTTCGTCTCTACGTTCCGTGATGAATGTATCCGTGATCAGCTCTCTAACGTGGCTTCGAGGACTACGAAAAATCGCCCAAAGTCGCCCCTGAACTGCTCCCTATCGTCTGCCGTAAGAATGATATCGAATAATGACCTAAACCCCGGATAAAATAGCTGAAAATCGCGAAACAGACACTTACGCGACCTGCCACGCGACTTGCAAGTCGCAGGCTAAGTCGCGCGTATGCTTTTTGCTGTGTGGGTCGATTTCTGGTTCGCGGTTCGGGTCCTGGTTCGGTCGTGGGTCTTGGGCTTGGCTTTTGGGCTCCCGTTAGGCTTCGTTTTGACTCGTTTTGGGCTCTTTTTAGCTTCTTTCTCGAGGAATGCCGTCTTTTAGCTAACCTGCATAATTCACTAGATAAACCGTAAAATACACGCCTTTTTACTTGAATTCAAGCCAATCTCGTTGGTTTGAGAATTGAAAATAACGCCAAGAAGTGGCGTTATCAACAACCCCAAACCGAGCGTTGCTTGTCTCCAAGCAAATTAGCGATAAAATAGAATAAAAGCCCACAGTGAATTAGTAATGACTGCACAATTCCCAATCGGTACCAAGTGATGCATCGGTGATTTCCCATACCCGTGAATGTCTATCTCACTCTCGTCTCATTCTTATTTCGCTTGGTCTATGACCTTCCATTGGGAGTTGAACTCGTGACTGTTCCGATTACGTTAAGGTTAGACTAAGTCCAAACATTTCGCCTTGACCCTACCTCACGGGATTCTCTCTTTGCACTCGAACCTAGGTTATCGCTCGTGTTGTCATGTTTACGGAGGTTATGTACAAGAATACTCAAATTATTACATGACAACTCTAAAGAAAGACGCACAAATGTCCAAAGGTTTGATCTCAGAAAGAATTAAGTAGCAAGATAGGGAATATCGATGAGGGTGGTCGTATACCGTAATCACATCTTCAAAAGATCATCCAGGTCTTTACACGGGTTGTAATGAGGCTAAGGTTAAGGCTAAGAAACGAAGGGTAAAAAGGATCAAAAATCCTCGGTGTGTCAATCATTGGTAATTCCTGAACTCTCGTTGCTTCACATTCGCTTCCTTGGCCCTTTTCTTCACTATTGGAGTCGCTTTGACTCTCTTATTTTGCAGCTCTAACTATTATCTAAATAACTGTATTTTTTTTGGGACTTCATTGGTCCTCTTTTCTACTTCTCGGGTTACATTGACCCATTTTATTCTCATGACTGGCCTATTCTATTCTTTTCTGCTCTATCTCGAGTAGTTCATTACTGCTTCCGATTGACACACTTTCGGATAAGGGTTGGCTAAGGCTTTTGGCTAAAGGTTTAATGGTGGGTTTAGAAAGAATTAAGGTGCGTGTTTGGCTGCAAAAGGGGTTATGGATACACACAAACGGGTGAAAGGGAACGATAGCTAAAAATGGTTTAAAAATAAAACACATAATGCATGGAATCATATCTTAAGGCCCACACGATACGGTCTATTCTACCCTTACCTAATATCCCGATGTTCGTCTTTGCTACTCAATACAATAATGTAGCGAGATCATTCTACATTCACGACAAGGAATTCGAAAAATGTATAAGAATTAAGTGTATGAATCCCTCGAAATGAAAAAAACGTCTTTTAGGCTCAAAATCTCACTATCGGGTGGTCTCCACTAATGTCCCTAGTTATGCCCTTTCCCGGTCCTTCCCTAACGGTCACGTCACTATCATAAGATTCTTCCCACAATGGTCGGTCTCAATCATTTGAAACAAAACTTTTTAGCTATGCGATCTAGATACTCAGAAGTGTAGGAAATCTACGTGCATAAGCTTGGGCCCGATTGGGCAACCCCAAACCTTACCCACACATTGTCCCCAATGTGCAAGCAAAGTCATAGGTGATGCGACTCAATCATTGTGCAGTTATTACAGTTATCAAAAGGACGGGCAAGGCATTACATAGCAAGCAAAAAGAAATCCCAACTTTCTAAAAATGGGCACCCCAAACCTAGGTCGTGGCCTAGGTTTGTCAAATAAAAGCCAACCCCAAACCTCAATGAAACCGAGGTTTGCACAGGGTTTAAAGAATTGAGTGTGTAGATGTGAAAAAGATAAGGCACCCCAAACCTAAGTGGAACTTAGGTTTGTTGCCTCTCGTTTAACTAATACTGAGACAAACATCATACACCACTCATTAACATAAAGATTTAGAACATACCTGTTTTGCCCGGCCAGAGGATTCTTGACTGGTAGAGCATCAATCGGAGGAGACGGAGAGAACATGCAAAACAAAACAAAGAGAAACAAAGCACAAGACAAAATACTGGAAAAGAAACATACAAAACAAGAAAGGAATAAAAACTGCACGAAGAACAAAACGAAGCAACAGGGACTTACGCGGTTTAGCTCGCGACTTGCAAGTCGCGTGGCAAACCGCGTAACCTACTGTTTCAGAAAACCAACAGAGGGTCCCGCGGCTTGCTGCGCGGTATACAAACCGCGTGTAAAGCCGCGTATGTCCCTGTTTCAAAATATTTTTGGCTTTTTTCGGTTTTTCGATTTTTATGGCTTTTCGGAAATGAAAACACACGCAAAGTAAAAATAAAAGGAAACAAACCTTGGTGGGTTGCCTCCCACCCAGCGCCTTATTTAAAGTCGTGGCACGACTATGTGGGTTCAGCTCGACTCAGTATCCGCAGACTCGAATCGCCCACACTTGCGATTCCCCGCGGATTGTTCCCTCTTTACTTGACCTTTACCATCTCTAGATCTGCACTGTCCACTCTCGAACATCTTAAAGTTTACCTTCTCGCCACCAACTCTGAAGGTAATCTCTCCTTCCTCCATGTCTATTAATGCTCGACTCGTGGCCAGGAAGGACCTCCCCAAAATCAGCGGGACTTCCTCATCTTCATCTATGTCGATGACCACGAAATCTACCGGGAAGTACAACTTACCAACTTTGATCAGCACGTCTTCAATCACCCCGTATGGATACCTTATCGATCTGTCCGCGAGCTTGAGTGTCATGTATGTTGGGCTCACCTCTCCCAATCTGAGTTTCCTGAAAACAGATAACGGCATTAAATTAATACTCGCCCCTAAATCACATAACACTTTATTAAAACCAAGATCCCCAATTTGAATAGGGATTGAAAAACTCCCTGGGTCTTTGAGCTTCTGGGGAAGCTTATTCTGGAAGATGGCACTACACTCTTCAGTGAGTGTAACTGTGGATTGATGATCGATCGCCCTCTTTTTGGAAATGATCTCTTTCATGAATTTCATGTAAGAGGGCATTTGGGTGAGAGCATCTGCAAAAGGGATATTGATCGTTAGCTTTTTAAACACATCTATAAATTTTGAAAAATTGACCTCATCCTTATTTGCTTTCAGCCTGCTCGGGTAAGGTACTCTTGGTGCTGCCGGCTTGACCGGTGGTGTCACTTCTTTCTCCTTCGGCTTCTCTTTCCTCATACGCTCTTCATCAGCCTCTAATGCATCCATGTCAATGATCTCCACATCATTCTCGGCTTCCTTTGCTGGCTCCTCATTCAGCTCCTTGCCATCTCTCAGATAGATGGCATTACAATTCTCTTGGTTCCTCTTTTCGGCCATGCTTGGAAATGTGCCAGGTGGTCGGTTTTGTAGGGCCTCGGAGATCTGCCCTACTTGCCTCTCGAGGATCTTGATTGCAGCTGTATTCTGATCAGTTGCGGTTTTCACCGTGTTCACAGTGCTTGCTAGCTCTCCAACCGTGCTGTCCATTTTCGACATGAACTTCATCATCATCTCCTCCAGCCCCGGTTTCTTCTCTCCATTTGGTCCTTCGTTTCTTTGATTAAAACCTGGAGGACGATAAGCATTATTAGCATTAGAAGAATTTGAAGAGTTAGAAAAATTACCTGGCTGTTGACCGGGTTGACTCCACGAGAAATTTGGGTGCTTTTTCCACCCTTCGTTATACGTGTTGGAGAACGGGTCGTTTCTCGGCTGATGATTCCGGTTTTGCATATACTGGATTTGCTCGGGTGCTTCCGGAATTCCTCTATTCATCTGATTTGTAATGAATGCCAGTTGAGCTTTCAGTCCATTCAGCTCATTACTCTCTTGGACACTTGCAACTCGTCTTACCGCTGATCTCAGAGTGGAGAAACTATGTTCGGCCAAGTTCTCAATCAGCTCACACGCTTCCTCATACGACTTGTCCATTAGTGCTCCACCCGCGGCAGCCGTGATGTCGTTCTTAAATTGCGGGTGGAGTCCACTGAAGAAGGTCTGGATGATGACCCAGCCCTGTAGCCCATGATGAGGACACTTCTTGATCATGTCCTTATAACGCTCCCAAGCCTCATATAACGTTTCCTGATCCCATTGAGAAAAATGGGTGATCTCCGCCATTAGTTGGGCGGTTCTGCTCGGTGGGAAAAACTTTTGGAGGAAGGCTGATTTCAACTGTGCCCAAGTAGTGATCTGATCTGACGGTAGGCCTTCTATCCATATTTCAGCTCGACCTTTTAATGAAAAACTGAACAGCCTCAGTTTGATTGCGTTCTCCTCCATCCCGTTGATCTTGAAGGTGTTACAAATGCGCTCGAAATCCCGGAGATGAGCGTGAGGATCTTCGGTCGGTGCTCCTCCATATTGATTTTGCTGCACCATTACGATGGTGCTCGGCTTTATCTCGAAATAGTTAGCCGCAGTGGTAGGTGGTTGAATGCCTATCCGTGAGGCCGCCACATTAGGATCGGCAAATGACCGCATCGGAACTCTTTCCGGAGGTGGTGGTGGATTGTTGCGGCGAGGTAGAGGATCATTGCGCGGAGGTGGTCTCTCGTCGTCGGACATCTCGAATTTCAGATTCCTATTGGCTTTCGCTTCCTTACGCAGCCGACGAGCGGTTCTTTCGATCTCCGGATCAAATTGTTCGATCTCTTTTCCTCGGGTCGTCCTTGGCATAAACCAAGTGGTACCTGAAAAGAAGACAGTAAAGTCAATAATCCGAAAACTGAAAGTGATGGAAAAATAACAAGAAAAGAAAATGCCCAATCTAATAGCGTGTATAGATGGTAGTGCTATTAGCTACAACTAGTTCCCCGGCAACGGCGCCAAAAACTTGACACGGGGTTTTGACACCCCGCGAATCTTACCGCAAGTGTATGAGTCGAAGTCAAGTAATAGTACTTGAGAAAGTACGAGTATCGAATCACGGGGAACTAGGAACTAAGTATCACAATTACTATAAGCTCTATTAACTGAATTGTCAAATTAAGAGATTGGTTTTAGACTACTTAATTGTACTAAATAAAATCAAATCAAACACAAGACAAACAGAACAGCTTTGAAGACTTTGATAGATAGAAAAGTTGAGGGTTGGAAATCCTCAGGTTATACACATGCAAACAATCGACTCAAAACAGTTACCAGTTAATCCCCTTAATGATTCCCAAATCTTTTAAGATCACCGTCATTTTCTTTCGACCAACAACGAATCTTATTTTGAAAAGGATAAGTTCAATCTCTCGATCTCACTTATGGTTCCAAAACACATCAAGTAATCGATTTATGTTAAATTGGCTAGATTTTATCTCTCGATATCAACCTAACAGTTTAAATGGGACTAAAGCCTACTCGGTATATCTCTATCACCTTTCTGGCTTTAGGCATGCAATTTCTAATTCTAAATAGCAATCAATTCTCACGAACTTAATTACTAACAATAAATCAATTGTAAACTGGCCAGATTCACAAAAGCATTAAGAACAAAATCACATACTTCATTAAGTAAAGAAAACTGATAAACGTTCAAATCAATTCGTCACATGCTTATAAACTGAATTCATTCCAACGCCCAACACGAACCGGTTAGTTCATGTCGGTGGTGGATTCAAACATAAGAGAAAAAGGTGCAAAAGTATGTGTAAACATGATCAAATGTGAAAGATGAAATCGTGATAACAAGTGATGAAAACTCCCTCCTCTCGTGTTCGTCTCTACGTTCCGTGATGAATGTATCCGTGATCGGCTCTCTAACGTGGCTTCGAGGACTCCGAAAAATCGCCCAAAGTCGCCCCTGAACTGCTCCCGATCGTCTGCCGTAAGAATGATATCGAATAATGACCTAAACCCCGGATAAAATAGCTGAAAATCGCGAAACAGACACTTACGCGACCTGCCACGCGACTTGCAAGTCGCGGGCTAAGTCGCGCGTATGCTTTTTGCTGTGTGGGTCGATTTCTGGTTCGCGGGTCGGGTCCTGGTTCGGTCGCGGGTCTTGGGCTTGTCTTTTGGGCTCTCGTTAGGCTTCGTTTTGACTCGTTTTGGGCTCTTTTTAGCTTCTTTCTCGAGGAATGCCGCCTTTTAGCTAACCTGCATAATTCACTAGATAAACCGTAAAATACACGCCTTTTTACTTGAATTCAAGTCAATCTCGTTGGTTTGAGAATTGAAAATAACGCCAAGAAGTGGCGTTATCAATCACCATGTGTCATGCTTTGGTAACGGTATTAAAACATTTACATCACAATATATCAAGCTACATTGACAGTTTTACATATGTCATGTTATGGTGACGGTTTTGACTACGTTACCATATGTGATTCTCCGGTAACGATTTTGAAAAATAAATGTCACCATATGTTATGTATGGTGACGGTTTTAAAAAATTATGTCACAATAGTGACGGTTTTGTATAATAAATGTCATTATATTACATGCTATGGTGACAGTTAGAATAATAAAAGTCATGCTACAATGACGATTTTGTATAATAAAAGTGACCATATGTACAGTTATGGTGATAATTTTAAATAATAAATGTTAGCGTACGTCATGCTTAAGTGACCATTTTGAAAAATAAATGTCAATGTACGTCATGTTACGGTGACAATTTTAAAAATAAATGTCACCCGATGTCATACTACTGTGACGGTTTTGACTCTAAATGTCACTTTATGTCATGCTACTATAACGGTGTTGAATGATAAACGTCATAGTGTGTCATTTTACAGTGACGATTTTGATACCATTATGTCACCATATGTCATGATGTGGTGACGCTCTGAAAGTTTTATGTTAACAGTATGATGTTATGAATAATAACGTCACTATATGTCATGTTAAAGTGACAATTTTGAATAATAAATGTCATTATATGTCTTATTACGGTGATGGTTTTGAAAAATAAATGTCACCGTATTTCATACTACAGTGATGGTATTGAATGATAAATGTCACGGTATGCAATGTTACGGTTATAGTTTTGATTGATAAACGTCACTATATGTCATTTTACAATGATGGTTTTGATAAACTTACATCACCGTTACGTCACCGTATGTCATGATGCGGTGACGGTTTTGAGAAATTTACGTTACCGTATATCATGCTATGATGATTTTTATTGAATATTAAACGCCACTATATGTCATGCTAAGATGACATTTTTTGAATAATAAACGTCATTGTATGTCATACTACACTGACGATTTTCAAATATAAATGTCACCATACGTCATGTTGTGGCGATGGTTTTAAAAAATTAACGTCACCTTATGTCATACTATAGTGACGGGTGTTGAATGATAAACATCACGGTATGTTATGTTACGGTGATGGTTTTGAATGATAAATGTCACCATGTGTTATTTTATAGTGACAATTTTGATAAAGTTGCGTCACCGTATGTCATGATTTGGTGACGATTTGAGAAATGTGCGTCATTGCATGTCATGATACGTTAACGGTTTTGAGAAATTGATGTCATCGTTTGTGATGATATGGTGACGGTTTTGAAAAATTTACGTTATTGTTTATCATGATACAGTGACGTTTGAGGAATTTGTGTCACTGTATGTTGTATGTAATATGTAGTGTAATAGTGGGAACAAACCGGTCCAAAACACCCGGTCGGTTCAAGTCTCGGGTTGACATGTCATTTTGGACACGTTTTTCTAAAGAATCCAATCTTTCAATTTTCTGTTTTGAATACATAATTTAAAAGTTTATAACATATTTTTGGTCGACAAAAATGAAAAGAAAAAAACTCGACCTTGGTTCGCCAAAAAGCTCAGCCTGGTTTTCGCCGGTCTGGATAAATCTTGCTCTCGGACCAGTACGACTCTAATATTCTGATATGAACATGGATTGGTATTTACGCAGTCCGAACTTAATCAAAATACCCCGATCCAATTGGGCCCGATGCTTTTGTCTACCTTTTCATGCATAAAACTATAATATTTACCTTATCCAATTCAAGAAAAAAAAGATAATCCAACAATTATTTGGTAAAGAATAAGTATTACAAAATTACCATTTTAAATTTTATGACAATCATAAAGGCATGTAGACAATAAAAATATGAAAGGTACAGTGGTAAAATTTATGGAATGCAATAGTAATAATTGTTCGGTTTGTGAACAAGCAACACGTCCCAAATCATGTTTTACAAAAATCAAATGTAGTCTAAATAACATATCTAGAGCCTTAAGGTTGACTGCTACCAAGTTTTCTTTACAGAACAATGGTTTTTTTACTGTGAAAAAAGACAACGATTTTTAATATTCTGTATCAGAAACAATGCATGACAAAGTATCGAGTACTTTTCAAAACTTTCAGCAAAATAACTAATGTGAATTAAACATTTCTAAAACCTGTGTAATGACATAAAACGGAAACCGACGAAAAAAAGACAACTATGGCACAAAGTGAACCAAGTAAAAAAACTAAAACAAACATATAAATATAACAAACATGCTAGATAAATTTATTTTCCGAATAGTTGTTCAAATCTTTACATCTTCCGAACGAAGTTGAAAGTGTCGTCAAATTTTGTAAAAACACCTTCCGTGCGCTAATATTTGATTCTTTCAATGCCTGCTCAAAAGTTGGAAGGAAAAATATGTGAAAATTAATACTAGTATGCTCAGATATAACTTGCGATAGCAAATAGATAGAACTTAACAAAGCAATATGATTACAACAATGATCATACTCACACACGTATTATATATATATAGGGGGTCATTCAAGAGAGAACTAGTTATTTTGTGGTAACTGTAAGAACCAATGTGAGCCACGTATTAAGCTATAAATTAGGAAATTAATAATTTTGGTAATTTTGTTTGAAATTTAAATAAAAGGGCATTTTAGGTATTGTAAAATATCCTCTCTCCTCTCTCCTCTCTCCTCTCTCCGGCTTCTTTCCTCCGGTCTCCGGCCTCCGGTGACACCAAGATGCCTTTGAAAATGCACTGTGATACCCTTTGCCTGTGATACCCTTTAAAAATGCATTGTGATACCCTTTGCCTGTGATACCCTTTGAAAATGCACTGGTGATACCTTTGTGTTACAGCCACATGGTATATGTGATTCATATTATAAGACAACAACCACATGGTATCAATGTGATACCACTGTGATACCACATGTGATACCACTTTGATTCATATGTGATACCACTGTGATACCACATGGAATGGAGGGAGCAAAACGAATTAAAAGGAATATGTGATACCACTTTGATTCAATACACCAATAGGTAGGTGTTCAAATTAAATCGGAAACAACCCATGTCAAATAATTGTGATTTTTACTACAAAACATCACATAATAGTAGTCATAAAAATCAAATAGATTGAAAAGCAAACAAGCAGAAAACTACATATCCAATAAACGTTTCGTACACTGAAATTAAAGGTTTGAAGGTCATAACAGACTGATATATGAAGGGGACTAAAAAAACAAACACTAATCTAAACTAAGAAAAGAAACAGAAAATAACAAAAAAATGTAACAGGCATCACTGTTGTAGAAATTCTCTCAGACATTATATCGAACGGTTGGCGTGCTAGACAAAACATACCCAAAATTCAAAGCATCCAAGATCATTTCTGTTTCCATTTCTTCTCTGCTAAGCAGGAACTATCAACTGGTGCCAATGCAAGAATTCTAAGAGTAAAAAAACATAATAGTAGCCAAAATTCAAGCATTGATACAAGCCGAGACTTCATAGAATTATGAATAAAAGTAGAGGAGATAACTCTTCAATTGTCTTCGTTTTCAATTGACTTTGCATCCCCAAAATTTCTTAATGTTAGGGTGTAATACGAGATTCCAGAAATGTGATTCTGTATTACACGAGTAATTCCAAAATCGATTCGAAGAGCTCAGATGCATAATTGAAATAGATCTATATGAAATATGAAAAACAACTTGAAGATCTCATATGCAGAATCGGATTCAAGCACTGATATAGAACAATAAAATGATTAATCTCGAGATGAACCAGTAGCAAAAGAAGACGAGCAATGAGTTGAGAGACGAACCAGGAGCAAGCACAATAGAAGAGAGAAGCAAGGGTACCCATGGAAAAACGCCGTCTCTGAATGATATTGAGATGGAACATGGAGGAGCGATCCAGAGCTTGTTGGTGCGGGGCTGTGATGAAGGTATGGAGGCTCTTAGGTTTTTGGTATTTGGTAGATAGAAAAAGTGAAGGAGAGGAGAAAGACGTATGTTGCTGAATATAGGGAGATATTTTAGGATTTAATTATTTAATTAGATATAGGAAACAAATTTACTAAAACATCCTTTTGTATTTATTTAAAATTTATATTAGTTATTTCAAATGTGTGGCTCACGTTGGTTCTTACGGTTACCACAAAATAAATAGTTCTTATTTGATTAAGCCCATATATATATATATATATAGAGAGAGAGAGAGAGAGAGAGAGAGAGAAGAAGGTTCAAACGAGAACGATAACTATTTACGAGAACGACCGACCATGTACAAAATCACTAGTGATTCGCGTACAAAATCACTGGTGATTAAAATTCTGGACACGCGTACTTTGGGCCGCGACTTGCAAGTCGCGTGACAAGTCGCGCGAATCACCAGTGATTTTGTACGCGAATCACTAGTGATTTTGTACATGGACGGCCGTTCTCGTAGTTCTCGTAAATAGTTAGCGTTCTCGTTTGAACCCACCTCTCTCTCTCTATATATATATATATATATATATAGGGTTGGGTTCGATAAGAAGTGCCAAACTTGTTGCTCCTTTAACTAGTGGATTTTACTTAATGTTGGTTATTAAATGTTCGGTATGTTCAATGGCTTCTTAAATATGCTAATGTTTTTACGTCACAACTTGCATAACCCAACCTACACGGATTGGCTTGGGTTGGGTGATGTTTTAAAAAAAATTAACAAGGTTATAGATTTTTCAAACCACACTAGTTGGGTTGGGTTGTCCAAACATCTTCAAACCGGCCAACTCACCCCGTGTGCAACCCTGCATTTCCGCGATTTAATTCTGAACACGAATAGTTCTAACGACCATTAGCTTCTTTTCCAACTTTTTGAACCTATTTTACTTTATGTTTATATGCGTATTTTTTTGCCCCTTCCATTGTCTTGTCTTTTAATTCTATAAAGTATGGATTGCTATTTCTGTTAAATGCCTTTTGTTTATCCATGTACTTCTCTTTTCAAAGGGTTATATCTTTTGTGAAGTTCTCATATGATATAATATCTTATTGATGCTTTACTTATTGATTATAGGGAAATGTAGCTAAAGAGTTTTACTCATGCAATTGTCTATTTTGTTCAATGGAACCCGACCCAACAATAACTTGCATATAATTTTGTATTTCTGATTTAAGGTTAGTTTGCATCTTACATTACTCCAATCCTGCTATGTTTATGATATATTTCTGCAATCACGAACTAGGAACACTAAATGTACAACGTCGTGTATACTGTCTCTCATTCTATTACTTGTTAGTCTCAAATATCGGATGATTGACTTTTCAAACCAATTTACTGGGCTTCTTTTTAGTGCTCAAGTCACAATTCTTCCCTTGAGTTTTGGCTTTAATGTTTATAAGTATGAACTTGTTTAATCTTGAGTTTTGGATTTATCTTCTTGCAGGTACCACTAACCACTTCTAATCATCATGGCGAGAAGCAAAAACATAGAAAGAGAAACAACATTAGTACATAGTATTAACAGGATGATGATGAAGAGATCAAAGGAAAGGACGAGAATAACATAGATAAGATTTTTTTTAAAGATATTTAATATTTTTGTAATGGGTGTTCTCATACGTAATTCTTGTAATAATATTATTACTTTAATTTTTGTATATGTAATGTTGATCATTTGATTTGATTTATGTTTGAAGTTTTTTAAATTTGTATTCATTTTACCCTTAAATGATAAAATCTGTCACAAAAAATAGCTCATTGCAACGGTTTTTATAACGTCACTAGTTGTTATGCTATGGTGACGATTTTGAAAAAATAAACGTCACAATATAAACGTCATGGTATGTCATGCTACAATGACGGTTTGGATAAATAAACGTTACCCTATGTCATGTTATAGTGATAGATTTGAAAATAAACGTCACCGTATGTCATGCTATGGTGACGGCTTTGACAAATAAACATCACGTATTGTCATGCTATGATGACGGTTTTGACAAATAAACATCACTGTATATCATGCTACGGTAACAATTTTGACAAATAAATGTCATCGTATGACATGCTACAATGACAATTTTAAATAACAAACGTCACATTATGTCATGCTATAGTGATGGTTTTGAAATATAAACGTTACAATATGTCATTCTATGGTGACAGTTGAGAAATATAAACATCATTGTTTGTCATGCTACGGTGACGGTTTTGAAATATATGAATGTCACCGTATGTCATGCTATAGTCACGGTTTTGAAATATAAAAGTCACTGAATGTAATTCTACAATGATGATTTTGATAAATAAACGTCACCATATGTTATGTTACATTGACGGTTTTAAAAAATAAACGTTACTATATGTCATGCTAAGATGATATTTTAAAAAAATAAATGTCACCATATATCATACTACAATGACGGTTTTAAAAAAATAAACGTCATGGCATGTCATTTTACAGTGACGATTTTGAAAAATAAACGTCATAGTATGTCATTCTATGGTGACAGTATTAAAAAATAAATGTCATCGTATGTCCTTTTATGATGACGCTTTCGACAACTAAACGTTACCGCATGTCATTCTACAATGACGGTTTTCATAAATAAATGACACCTTATGTTATGCTATGGTGACGGTTTTGAAAAACAAACGTCATAGTATGTCATACTACGGTGACGGTTTTGAAAAATAAATGTCACCATATATCATGATACAGTGACGGTTTTAGGAAAAAAATTGTTTTTTAATACTTCTAAGGTGACGGTTTTTAGCCTATGGTAACCATTTTTGATGTGATTTAGTGACATTTTTAAAACGTAACCAAAAGTGTATCAAAAGTGACGGCAAGATAGGTGACGTTTTTTAAGTTTACGATAACCGTTACTGTATACCTACGGTAACGGTTTTTAACCGTCACCAATGACCATTTTTGTTCTAATGCTTGTCGCAACCCAAGGTTGCGATATTCATAACTGTCGCAAACATCATAACTATCGCAACCCATTGTTGCGATACTCATAACTATCTCAACCAACAGAATTCATACTTAACCCATAAATCTATAGTTTTAAACCATGAACGATTCTGTAACTATGCAGATATGTTTAAGACCACTTTTAGAACACTATTCTAAACCCAGATTTCTCATATCCTTCTAAAATTATCAAGATCCATTTCTAAACTCATAGAAAGCTTGATACACATAAGGAGAGCAATTTAAATAAAAACATACCTTTGATTCTCACAGGTTTCTCTTAGAATTTCCAGTTGAAGAAATCTGTTTCTTCTTCTTCTTTGTCCTTCTTGGTTCTCTCTCTTTTTCTCTCTTCTCTCTGGCCGTGAAAAACCCCCACACACACACACTTAAGATACTAAATGTATCCAAGTGAGACACCTCACCCTCCATAAATCAAATGGGGTGGTGTTGGTAATTAGTTTAATCACACTCACCAAACAAACCCCAAACTTCTCTTAAATGGCAAAACATACCCTCAAACTTCTAAATTAAAATTATAGTTTACCTCTTAACTTATAACTCCATAAAACTATTAACGAAACTTAAACTTATAAAACTAACCCAAATCTACCTTAAACTAAAAATAATAAAATTAAATAAACCAACAAACGTACCTGGTTATTACAAAGATACCAGATAAAACAATTATAGTAACCAATATGGGGTAATCAACTAACACAGAAACACATAGTAACTGTTATCACAACAATTAAAATAATTGTGTGGCCTATGTTCAGAGTCGGCATTGGGGTATCTCTGATAGGACTTCCAGTTATCATTGAAGTAAAATATTAAAAATTACCTCTCAAACTGTTCCTGCAATGTCACAAAGATATGCGAATGAAATCACAAAGACTCGTGCATGTGTGAAAGAAATAAATTAAATCTGTTTTTGCTCAAATATTGATTTAACCTGGGACTCAAGTTAAAAATCAATTGACACAGTGATTAGAATAAGAAGTTCGGAGACCGGAGCTGATGTCTTCCTTTTTCAATATCTAAGACCTCCGAGTGAGGAATAGATATATTATGTGCTACACCTCCGTGAATATATGAAACAATCATCTTTGTGAGATACTTGAGTGGTTGGGTAGGGTGACACGAGTTATCGACACTAGGTCCATGTCTATTTCAATATTCGTCTTCAAAGAACGAGAATGAATAGATTATATGGTTACCTGGATGACTGACTCGGTTTGGTAAGGACCAATGATATAGAGCGCCTAGCAACCCGCTTTGAAGAACAAATGGACCAAGCCAAAAGGAATCGAGACAGGGACTCACGCGACCTGAAGCCGCGGCCCAAGCCGCGCAACCCCCTGGACAAGTAAAACCAACAGAGGCCTGCGCGACCTGGCGCGCGAGGTCCCGCGCCAAGCCGCGCGGTTTCTCCAGCATCACTTATCAACTATTTCGTTTTTATTGCTTTAGAGTTGTTTTCCAATAAGGTTTCTTTCTATTAGGGATTGATACCAACACTAGTTTCCATAGTTATCTCTTATTTAGTTTAGCTATAAATAGGGCTTTCATCTACATTGTTTATCATTCGATTTAGTATTCATATTTAATATTAGTTCTTGGTATTCAAGGCTTCTTTATCACTTTTCTCAGTTTACGTTAGTAAACTCGTTCACCTTTAGGGTTCTACGCTAGTCGATTCGTTCCACGCAATTACTACTGCGTCAGTTGGTGTCAGAGCATAGACTTACCTGTCTCTTCACCTTCAAGATGGTAGAACAACCACCACCACCACCACCTCTCACGCGGGCAGATCTTGATGGGCTTACAGCGGCTTTTACCGCGTCCCTCAACATACTAACAAACGCATTCACTAACCAGCTTAACGCCAACAACAACGACCGACGAAGACGAGACAGGTACGAAGGTCGTCATCGACCCCAACATGGTGGCCGACGCCACCCGATCACCAGTTCCAGTTCTGACTCCGAACCCGACGGAGATGTGGAACCACCCCGGAGAGACCCCGGTTACCGAATGAAAGCCGACATTCCCTACTTCTACGGGAATATGGGCGTGGAGGAATTTTTAGACTGGCAAATTGAGGTCGACCCTTTCTTCGACATTATGGAGATCCCGGAGCACAAGCAAGTAAAGATGGTTTCTTTCCGTCTGAAAAGCACCGCCGCCGTATGGTGGGATAAGCTAATAGTCCAACGACAACGGCTACGGAAAGGTCCGGTACGTTCATGGAGAAGGGTGAAACAGCTTATGACCAAACGATTCCTACCGGAAGACTACAAGTAAATCTTGTACAAAATGTACTTGGATTGCTCACAAGGATCGAGGACCGTAACCGAATACACCACCGAATTCATTCGCCTCTCCGAACGGAATGAAATCAGCGAGGCAAAAGGGCAAAGGGTTGCACGATACATCAACGGGCTCAAAGGTTGGATACAAGACAAAATCGGACTCCAAACCGTATAGACAGTAACGGAAGCATCAAGCCTAGCCATGAAGGCCGAGCTTATGGAGAAAACCACTCGAACCTCATCCTATCGCCGATACACCACACTGACTCCCACCGAAGCAACTAGTTCCGCGTCTGATAAAGGAAAGGGTATCGCGCCAAGTCCCACCGTCCGCGACACCAATCCATCACGAACCCTACCGGGTCCCAAAGCAAACCCGACACACCGAAACCATCCAACCCCTACGCCAAACCAACAGGATCTAAATGTTACCGTTGTGGCCAACCGGGCCATAGATCCAATGAGTGTACCAACCGAAGAACAGTCGGTTTCGTAGATGAACACGGAAGCGAAGAGGAAGATGATTACCATGGAGTTGATTTCGCGGAATGTTAGTGCTTAAATATGATTGTACCAAGTAGAGGGACCTAATATGTCATTGTGTTAAACTTATCATAGTTATATATTGTTTGCTTATTTCCTCTTTAGGAATTAGGTCATTTCATCACACATAGTAGCCACACACACAAGTTCTTGTATTGCATTCACCATTGTGTGCTACTTTGATCATATTGAATATAGAGATGGCTTCCTTATTGTTTTACATTGATTGATTACTTGTTCTGGGATCACAATTGGTATCAGAGCCTGTATATCACATTGATCAAATTAGGATTGTTAGGGTTTTTGCAAAAGTTGAGTGTTCTTCCTATTTTTCATCTTTTTGGTTGATTTTAGCCATTAGAGTTCTTCTAATGGATTAGAATCGATCAAGGGTTGTTAGTAAACAATTCCTGAGTGTTTTTATTCCTCAAAATCACTAGGTTTGTAGCTCAGATTGTGCATTTATCCATTTTCGGACTTTTGTATTTTTGCACTCTGTTTTGCATCGAAAAACCACTTTCTGTTGGTTTTTGGACAAAACACGAAGCATTAAAGTTGTCCAGAATATTGTCACGAACCGGCATACCAAATTTCAGCCAAATCCGATTAGTTTTGAAGATTCGACTCAAGAACACCTTGAATCTTCATAACTATCGCAACCCTATAAAGTTCATAACTATCGCAAGTGAACAGTACCATATCGCAAGGGTCACTTGCGACAAGAGTGTTATCTCAATCATCAGTGTTTGAACAGTAACTTATCGCAACCTCCTGTTGACCTTGAACAATTGTTGCAATCTTATAAAGATATTAACAACGAGTTGACCGAAAAAGCAAGTGGTCTGGAAGAGAAGCTGTATAAACTTGGTCAATATGAACAAACCATTTTTCTAAACACGCCTAAGAATTTCAGTTATTACAACTCGAAATGGGGTGTGGGATATGACAATCCTCATTATTTAGAAAATGCGTTGAAAAAGGCACCTTGTCTTTACAAGTTTCACTGGCTTCACCTTCCATCCATAGAACCTAAATACAGAATCAACTGGCTTAATGAGGAAGAACAAGGGGTCGAGGAAGAGATTAAGAGAAAGACAACTGTGACTATGCAACTTCATTTTGTCTACGAAAATGAAAATAGGAAGGCACTGATTTGGAATTGGAAACAAACCTTGTCTAATGACTATTTTCAAAGCTATGTTGTTGAGCCACCAAAGGAAACTGTATCAAAACCCGTTTTTGAAGGAAAAACATATTACCCTCCTTTGGTACTCGAACAGAAGCTTGTCGATCTTGAGTTCATAATTAAAAGCAAAATTGAGGAAATCAGAAATGATGATCAACTTGCTTTTGATATTGAAAAGGAAGTTATGTTAACCGTTTTGATAAATAGCAAGAGAGATAAGTCTGAAAAGGTTGTTTCTGAATCGTCAACAAAAAGCTTTGAAGAAAAGAAATCTCTTGAACTTAGATGCTTGAATCTTTCAAAACAAGTCTCTGATTTTCAGAAGATGTTATTTCTTGAAAAAAATCAAATTGAGAAAGAAAGTGAGAGATTTAAGTTCGAAAGAAAATCTCTTGAATCTGAAAGTGTTATATTTTCAAAGAAAATATCTGATTTAGAAAACATTTTGACCAAAGAGAGAAAAGATTTTGAGACTAATAGAGAGTAATTTCAAAATGAAATCTCAAGACTTATGGGAAAATTGTCAACTTTATCCACTGAAGCTATGACAAAGTTTGTGAGTAAACCTTCCTCTGATTCAGATGCTTCCTCATGCAAATCCTTCATGGGCAATACTCTTTTCAGAAGCATGACTGTGGATGACTTTGATGATTTTGGTCCTATTGATTTTGAGAAACAACCTGTTAATGAAAACTCTTGTGATATCTTCCAAAACTTTTCTTCCGATGACAGTAAGGTTGATTGTGTAATTGACATTCCTTGTGATGGGAAGGGTAAGAAAGCACAACAAAAAGATGTTCAATTTGATTTTGGTGCTAAACTTCCAGATCATTCTGATTTTTTGATCAAGGAAGAGGAACCCAAGGAGAATTTCTTTGAAGGGGAATCTTCTAAAACCGTTGAGAAAGAGAAAAAGAAAAAGAAAAAGAAGAAAAATAAGCGCAAATCTAAATCTTCTCGAGCTCAAAATTCCTACGCTTACGATTCTTATTTTGATGCCATTTCAGATCGTTATTTAAGAAACAACTCACGGTTAGAGTGGAGAATAAAGGAGTCCACACAGGATGTGGCCCAGAGAAAATCATCTAATGTCGCTTTTCATTCCAAGAAAAACACTTTTGTTTCTACTGTTAGTAATCGTGTTGCCTACAACAAACAAAAACTTGTTATTCCTTACAAGATTTCTTAAATGCAACAACTGATTAATTTAGCACATGATCAAATTTGTTGTTCTTCATGTGGTGTAGATGATTTTATCTGCAAGTCTGATTATTCTTCATGGTTTGGTTATAATTTCTATGGTTCCAATCGTTTTTACACAAATAAATATTATAACCACAACACTTCAAAGAAACATGCCAACCAAAAACCTGTTAATTCTTCTAACATAAAAGGACCCAATTGGCAATGGATACCTAAAACTGTTTGAACTCCATTTTGCAGCTCCGTCATGTGTGGTATTTGGATTCTGGTTGCTCAAAACACATGACTGGTAGAAAGGAGCTGTTGAGCAACTTTGTGGAAAAAGATGGAGAGAAAGTTAAATTTGGGAATGATCAATACTCTCCAATCTTGGGTTATGGAGATATAGTAACAGACAACGTCAGGATCACCAAAGTGAATTATGTTGAAGGCTTAGGGCATAACTTGTTTAACATAGGTCAATTTTGTGACAAAGATCTAGAAGTCCATTTCAAAAAGACCCGGTGTGCAGTTCTAACCGACGAAGGAAATGAACTTCTAGTTGGTTCTAGAAAGTCAAATCTTTACACTATTGACCTATCAAAGCTTAAGCCGAAGAATGATGTGTGTCTGATGTCTAAGGCAACAATGGAAAAGAGTTGGTTATGGCATAGACGACTATCTCATCTCAACTTTCGTTACATTCAAAAGCTAACGTTGGGTGATTTAGTTATAGGTCTACCGGTTCTGCAGTTTGAGAAAGACAACTTCTGTACTGCTTGTGAGAAGGGGAAGATAAAGCGAGCTCCTCACCCACCAAAGCCTGAGCCCAACACAAAGAAAGCATTGGAAATCCTTCATATGGATCTCTGTGGTCCGATGAAGACTCAGAGTATCAGTGCCAAACGATACGTGTTAGTCTTTGTCGATGATTATTCGAGATACACTTGGGTCAAGTTTCTACGTTCAAAAGATGAAACCCCTGACTTGATCATCTCGTTAATCAAACAGCTTCAAGTGAATCGTCAACAAACAGTTCAGACTGTCAGATCAGATAATGGGACAGAGTTCAAAAACAAGACTCTTGATGATTTCGTTAAATCATGAGGAATATCTCATCAATATTCCGCGGCTAGAACACCTCAGCAGAACGGAGTCGTTGAAAGACGGAACCGCACACTTGTTGAAGCCGCCAGAACGATGCTGTCTTATGCTGATCTACGTCTGTTTCTGTGGGCTGAAGCTGTATCGACGACATGCTATACACAAAACCATTCTATTATCCATCGACGGTTTGGTAAAACTCCATCGGATACTCGCTCACGTCAAAAGCGTACAGAGTCTATCTCAAGTCCTCCAGAACTATGAAAGAAAGCATAAACGTCAGATTCGACGAAACTGAAGACATGGCTTCTGTGCAAAATAGTACAGAACCCGCAATATCTGGAATCCTAGCATCTGGACAAATCCGTTCAATGATGTCTAGATCTTCAAACAAGGATCAAGCTTCCACTTCTAACTCTAAACCCAATGATCTTGATTTATTGTTTGAATATTTTTATGATGATTATTTTGGTAGTGATAAACCTTCCTCGTCTATTACTAACAGGAGTAATGTTGCTACACCACCAGCTCATGCTACAATGTCAGGGCCTTCACCGGTACTGACTACTCCTACAACTGGTGCAACAACTCTTGCATCGTCTTCAAGTAACACACATATGGCATCTCCACAAACAACACAACATGAACCTACGAATGGTGCTTCTTTATCGGGTACAACTTCTAACGTCAATGATGATGATTCTGCTAACATACATGAGTCATCTTCTGAAGCAGATCCGGAGGCAGTTCCTGTTGACTCTTCTGTCAATGAACCAGCCCCACAACCGGAACCAACCTTGACAATAGAGTTGAATTTTGATAAAGATCCTACCTTAGTGGATCCCAATGAAGAAGTTGTATCTCTCCTCCCACATTCTACAAAATGAACTAAGAGTCACCCCATTGAACAAGTCATTGGTGACGTCTCCGAACCTGTAAAGACAAGATCTGCAATGGCAAACGAAGTCCTTTATGCGCTCTTTCTAAGTCAAGTTGAGCCTATATATGTTCGACAATCCTTAGAAGATCCGGATTGGATCATTGCCATGCAAGATGAGCTGAATTCTTTTGAAGCATTGAATGTGTGGCGACTAGTTCCTAGACCCAAGGGTAAAACGGTAATTGGTACCAAGTGGGTCCTGAACAATAAGAAAGATAAAGATGGGATTGTTGTGAGACACAAAGCACGCCTTGTAGCGAAAGGGTACAGGCAACAAGAGGGAATTGATTACGACGAGACGTATGCACCGGTGGCTCGCTTAGAGGCAATTCAGATGTTTCTTTCATTTGCCGCTTTCAGAAACTTCACTGTCTATCAAATGGACGTGAAAACTGCTTTCTTGAACGGTGTCTTGAAAGAAGAAGTATATGTTTCTCAACCGGAGGGCTTTGTGGACAATGATAAACGAGATCACGTCTACATTCTTGACAAAGCTCTCTACGGTCTCAAGCAAGCCCCTCGGGCCTGGTATGAAATCCTATCTACCTACTTACTTGGTGCTAGCTTTCGAAAAGGTAAAATCGACACAACTCTCTTCACTCTGCACAAAAATGGTGAGATCCTTCTGGTACAAATTTACGTTGATGATATTATATTTGGTTCAACTGGCCCTGGATTATGTACTTGGTTTTCGGGCATTATGATGACTAGATTCCAGATGAGTATGATGGGAGAGATTAATTTCTTTCTTGGATTACAAGTCAAATAATTCTCAACAGGTATCTTCATCAACCAATCCAAGTATGTGTTTGACATCTTGAAGAAATTTAAGATGGAAAACTGTACCTCCATTGGTACACCTATGGCTCCTGGATCTAAAATTGGTTCGGATCCAGATGGTGTGGATGTAGATGTTAAGAATTACAGAGGGACGATAGGCTCATTAATGTACCTTACTGCGAGTCGTCCAGATATAATGTTTTCGACTTGTCTATGTGCAAGATTTCAGGCACAACCAAAAGAATCACATCTTGGTGCTGTTAAAAGGATCTTTCGATATCTGAAGGGGAAATCGTACCTTGGTCTGTGGTACCCAAAGGGAACGGGATTCGAACTCACTGCATATTCTGATGCGGATCATGGAGGTAGTATGCTAGACCGGAAGAACACATCTGGTCATGTACAGTTTTTGGTGGACAAACTGGTAAGTTGGTCTTCGAGGAAACAAAACTATGTTTCCACATCAATTGCGGAGGCAGAATACGTTACCGAGGCCAGTTGTTCACAGGTTCTGTGGATGAAGACTCAACTGATGGACTACGGCTTCAAGTACGAGAAGATTCCCATTTACTGTGACAACAAGAGTACAATTGCAATATCAGCTAACCCGGTTCAGCATACAAAGACCAAACACATCGACATCAGGTATCATTTTATTAAAGATCATGTCGAAAAAGGTACGATTGAATTATACTTTGTCACAACTGAGTTTCAACTTGCTGATCTCTTTACAAAAGCCTTGGATGAAAAACGATTTAATTTCTTAGTATCCAAGCTCGGCATGTTGAACATGAAAATTTAATACCCTATAATGATCATATAATGGATGGAAATATGTGTATTTCAATCTAGTTATTTCTATCTAGATTGATACATTCAAATTTTCATCACATTTTATTCTCAATATAAGATATTTTACTTTCATGTCTTTGTTGTTTTTCAATGTTTATTCTTTTTGTCACTTTACATTCTTGTTATGATACTTGTGTCTGCATAAGGTGTGTTCATAGTCTCAGGGGGAGTACAATATAAGATGTATGCACAAGAATAGGGAGAGTGTGCATATCTGACAAAGCTTGTAAGTGTTGATTTCATTTGCTTGATACTTGATGACCACAAGGTATGTTCTCTAATTTGTTTTAACCACAAACTCTTAAATGATGAAAATCAATTTTTCAAAACATACTTGCATCATTTAAGGGGGAGTGAAAACATTTCAAAAAAAAAAACCTTGAGTGCTTAATCAATTGGAAGTTGGACATCTTCCAATGTGATTAAATCTTTCAAAATTTTATCTGAAAAATGTCAAAGTTTCATTGTTATCGCAACCTGCACTTGCGATAACACGGTGAACAATAGTTTATCGCAACCATCTGTTGCGATGAAACCAGGTTGCACTCTTATTGCAACCCTGCATTGTGATAAGATGAGATGCACAGTATCTTGTCGCAACCCGTATGTTGCGATAAGATTGCAAGTTTGTCGCAACTTGTTCATTGCAATAAACTGACACGTGGTAGGTCAAACGTTGGACCAATCTCATTGTGCCACGTGTCATGAAATTCGAAAAATCGTATAAATAGTAGTGGGTTTCCAAAACTTGTCTCAACTCAAAAACCCTACTCTCTCTCTATACTGCTCCTGTACATCGAGTTTTTCAAAGGCGATTTTCGTGTTTCTGTTCCGTACATTTGATTCAGATCATCATCGAGGTAAACCCTTCAAAATCTCAGTCGATTTCATCCATTAAATCGCATGCTACAACTGTTTCTAGGGTTTAGGGTCGATATCTTTGTTATCTGCGATTAAATCCATGTGTTTTGTGTGTATTTGTGTTTAGAAATGCTAGGGTTTCACTGTCGAGGTGATTGCGAGTCTAGTAGTATAGGTCTTAACATGTTTTGAGCGGAAAACGATTTTATGGGCTTGAACACTTAGTTTTATTTCGGTGTTCATCTTTATCGCAACCAACGTATCTTCAAACATTCATAACTATCGCAATGGTCTTTTGTTCATCCTTATCGCAACCTTGAGTTGCGACAAGATCTTATCGCAACCAATGCGTTGCGATAACCTCTTGTCACATACTTCACGTTGCGATAACCCTTCTCTTGCGATATCATTTTTGGTGTGCACTGCGATAAGCCCAGCACTTAGGATATTTTTCAAAACTTTTTCAAGGAAAATCAATTTTGGCACTGTACTAAACTGTTAAGTGGTTCAGATGGCTCAACATGATGGGAACTCTTCGGATGAAAACACCATCATCCGTTCGCATCGTTCATCCCACCCGCCCGTCAATGCTCGTGACCGGGATGAAGAAATTTACCCGAGGGGTTCATTTCTAAGATTTGATGGCAACAACCATCATCTGGATCTTGCGGTTCCCTTCGACTACCAGATCATAATAGAGATTATCCGTGGCCATCCTCTACGAACTGCGCTTACCAGAGTTGAACTTGTACCGGCCATTTACCTTCAACAGTTCTGGGGTACACTTCAATTTCATCCTACACATCGTACACCACATTTCACGGCCAGAGTTGATCACTTTGACGCCAGAATCACTCTAAGAGGACTCAGTCGTGCACTTAATCTACCTTACTCCGAGAACTTTGATAGGTATATATTGTTTGCTTATTTCCTCTTTAGGAATTAGGTCATTTCATCACACATAGTAGCCACACACACAAGTTCTTGTATTGCATTCACCATTGTGTGCTACTTTGATCATATTGAATATAGAGATGGCTTCCTTATTGTTTTACATTGATTGATTACTTGTTCTGGGATCACACGGAAGAAGAGTTCGAAGAAAGAGTGAACATCGTACTCCAACGGGTCCTCCTCTCCCCAAAAGAGGAAGGCCAAAGGAAGAACCTTTTTCGTACCTATTGCTCCATCAACAAAAAGGTTTGCAACCTAATTGTAGACAACGGAAGCTGCGAAAATCTTGTCTCCAAAAAGTTAGTAGACTACCTTGATCTATCGACCCAACCACACGACGCACCGTATTCCCTTGGGTGGGTAAGAAAGGGACCGCAAGTTCGTGTGACCCAAGCGTGCAAAGTTCCCCTCTCCATAGGCAAGTACTACAAGGAAGATGTCCTTTGTGACGTCCTCGATATGGACGCATGCCATATCTTACTCGACCTACCATGGCAATATGTTAGGAGCATAAATGTCCTACATATTAGAAAGATATATAAAGAATTATATATAGCTTAATTAGTTTAATTAATCTTTTATAAAAGCCTTTAATCATAAATGGGCTTAGATTAGCTTGATGGGTCATGGGCCTTTATGCATAAAGCCTTAGTATATAAGGTTTAGTTAACCTTTAGTTTTAGATTAGCAATTAGAGAGATTCATTAGAGCTTATTGTTTAGAAAATCGTCCTTTACTTTGAATTGTAATATTCTCTTAACGATACTTTGAATGAATACGAGAGGGATGACAAGTTGAAATCATCAATTGTTCTTGTTATTTCTTATTGATTTTATTGTGACTTGTCAAACTGGGACTCACAATTGGTATCAGAGCAGAATCGGTGATTTGAAGATATAGAAGAAATCGAACGAAAGCGAGAAAAAGCATAAAAATTCGTATTGAATTTTCTGAAAACGCAGCTGTGCCGTTTTGCCTATTCCTGGAGTTTGAACCGTCAGATCGTCGCGATTTTTGAACCATAGCTTCACGACACTCTGTTCTACATTCTGAACGGTGGGATTAATCGTTTGAGGTCCAGAAGGCACCCATATTATTTTCGACATACTGCAGTTTTTCTTGGGGTGAAACGATCATCAATCGGGTTTGTAAAGCTTTTCGTTGATTTAATAATTCGTTTGTTAGATCTCGATTGTTTACTCGCTTTTATCTGCTGTTTTTCTGCGCTTATATCGATTCTCAACGGTATTTATTTTTCAACTTAAAAATCAATTCTTGAGTTTTTGGTGTTCTTAAATTTTTGTGGTGATTATTGAAAAATAGGATAAATTTTGCTTAGAAATCGATTTGGGTTTGTTTGTTTTTGTGTTTTTGGTCAAAATCAAATCCTACAAGAGTGAAATCAAGCAACCCTATCGAATCCTGATCCGAATTTCTCATCCAGCCGCAGTGTCCGGAAGTTCCCAATCTTTCCGGGTAAGTTTCCTATTTCTCACCACTATCCGGACAAATCCATCCGGATTGTCTTTGGTTCCCGGATAAAATTTCACCCCGACACTCAATTGTCTCCGGATAAAACAATCTTTCCGGACAAAATCAATTGTGTGCTTTCCGTATGTAACCCATTCTCCGGACACATCATCTTTCCGGCCAATCACAACTTTCCGGTTGAAACAAAGTTTCCGGACAACTTTTTTTCCTCTAGATTTGAGTGTGATTTGTTGCTGTGTGTAAGTCTTTATCATAGGAAGCCACTTTTGTTGACTGTGTTTGAATTTCATGGTTAACCATTAATATTGCATTCATATTATATGCAATCATCTCATGCACACGTAAGTTTGACATACATAGGTGGTGCATACATCCATACATCATCGCATACATAGCTTGCATACATATATGATTTATAGTTTGATAACTGTTGTTTTATTTGTTTTAATTTTTGCTTGATTTGATTTTGATCGAGAAACAAGTTTATCCGGTAAGTTGTGTTTTGTGCGAAAACTCCTTATCCGGAATCGATCAATCACCCGGTAAATTTGGTTGGTAAGTTCTCGTCGGTACCCGAGTTACCGCACGTCCCGTGATTGAAAATTATTGCGACTTTTTGAGCTTATTTTCGTCGTCTTCGATCTAGCTTGGTTTATTTTCTTACAGGTTTCATTCTCGAAGATTGATTTCGTTCGTTCGAATTTGATAATAAAATTTAATTTTTGGAAACGAATTTAGTTCTTAAATTTGCTTCTCAATTTTAAATTTTCGCTTTTTCTTCCGCATTGATTGATTCATCAAAATAACACCGATTAACGATCAATTTTTCAGGTAACAATGTCAAGAATTCAAGATTTTTATACTACTAGGCCTGAAAATCCAATAGAAAAAATAGAAGAGTTAGAAAAACACATTCGTGGCTATAAGATGCAAATCGACTACGGCGATAATCAGATTAAGACCTTGACAAAAGAAAGAAATGCCCTTTGGGAAAGTTGTGAAACTTATCAGAAGAACACAAAAGCTTCGGAGGCAAAAATTTCTGATCTAGAGAAAAGCAATTTGGATCTCCAGCAACAAATCTTCGATCTCGAAAGAGAAGCCGATTTGAAGAAAAGTGAATCAACAAGTGCTGAAGCTTCTGAAAAATTATCTGTACTTAAACGAAGAGTTGCAGATTTCGAAGCCAAAGAAGAGAAGCTTCGATCCCTTGATGAAAAGGCAAAGATCTTAGAAACTGAAAACACTGAGTGAAAAAGAAGTTATCTGATTTATCATCACGAGATGCTATCAAGGAGACTGAGAAAGACCAAGCAAGACTATGTGAAAAGAATATCAAGCAATAAGATGATTTGTGCAACAAGTATATCAAAGAACTGAAGAAACTGAAATCTCAAATCTGGAATAGTTCTGAGAAGCTGGTTAAATCTGAAGAGAAGTGTAAAACCTCGATTTTTGTATAAAGTATTAAGATGGGTTTTATTGATAATTTGAGTATGATTATTTGATAGATTAATTTTAGAGTTTATCCCCAAGTAAGTTACATTATTTGTTTTATGGAATTATAAGTTAAGGGGTAAACTTTAATTTTAATTTATAAGTTAAAGGGTGTTAATGGCCAAGTGTTGATAGTTGAGGGACTATTTTGGTTAAGGTGATGAAAGATTAACACCATCACCGCCTCTTTTATGAGAAAAGAAGCAAAGTGACTCATCACTTCACTTTTCATTTTATTATTGGTGTATGTGTGTGTGTGTGTACGGTGTCAAGAGAGAGAGAGAGAGAATTGAGAAAGAAGAAGAAGAAGCAAAACAGATTTCACCTGGAAAATCTAGAGTACAATCTGTGAAAAATCAAAGGTATGATTTCATATAAATTTCTCTCCTTATGTGTATTAAACTACTTATTGGTTTAGAAATTGGGTTATTATGTTTTTGGAAGTTATGAAGATTCCGAGGTCATAAATCCCTTCTATTAGTAACCTTAAGCATATCTGTAAGTTTGTAGAATTTATTATGGCTTAAAAGTATAGACTTCTAGGTTAAATACGTTTTCAGTTGGTTGAGACAATGTTAAACATCGCAACAGTGAGTTGCGATATTTATGATAGTTGCGATAAGTATGAATGTCGCAACCTTGGGTTGCGACAAGTTTGATTGTATCGCAACAGTAGGTTGCGATAAGATGATTGTATCGCAACAGTTGATTGCGATAAGATGCATGTCGCAACAGTTGGTTGCGATAAGTAGGGAAATCGCAACAGTTGGTTGCGACAAGTACTGTGTCGCAAGTAATAGGTTGCGACAAGTATTATTGTAATTAGTGGGTTGCGATAAGTGACGAGAATGTTGGGTTATTTAGGATTCTTAGTCTTTTAAGGGTCTTATTTAGTAGATTAATATAAATACCATTAGTATTTGGGTATTTCAGTCTTTGTGAAGTTTGGTGACGGAATTCATTACAAAAAGTAAAGTAAGATTGACGCTACTGCTATCAGGTGAGTTCATTCTTACCTTACCCTTTTTATAACGTTTTAAATTATGGTAAGGTATATTTTTATAATGAACTGTTTTGGATGAATTTTGGAAGAATGATTTTATGAAGTAAAATCGGTTATCTTAAATTGATGGTTTTGCTTAATTTTAATAACGCTATTTGAAAATGATTTATATTAGGCAATAACCTGCACGAGAACAAATAAGTGTAATGGATCCATATGCACTAGTTTTTATGAACACATGGAATAGGCGTGGACTAATCGTAATTCCAATGTGTGTGATAAACGTGGAATAGGCGTGGACTAATCGTAATTCCCGTTTAGGTGAAATGAGGAATAGGCGTGGACTAATCGTAATTCCCATTTCACATTGATGAGAAATCATGGGATAGGCGTGGATTAATCGTAATTCCCGATTTCTAAGGAAGAAAAGGGATTGACATGTGTAATTGTAATCTCTACTTCCTTTCCAAGAAATTAACATGTGTAATTGTGATTTCTTGGATATGAGCATTAATCTAGAATCCGTGGAGATTCGTAGTGGGCTCTTGAACATGGTATTATGACTAACTTTGGTGGCTGAACTTTTCAGTCCCAATTCTCTCTGAAATTCCAACAACTTTCCCAGATCTTCAAGTGTTCTTTAGTTAATGTTCTTATTATCTTCAAATCTTCATATACCTGTATGAATACTTGTAGCATCGTCTGTGGCACTGGGCAGTAATTTTTAATTGCTTTCTTTTGATTCTATCGTATATCACTAATCTTGGTAGTTAGTTTATGTATTTATTTTTCTGCACTTAATATAAGCATCTTACATTATTGTACTTACATACCATCCTTTGATATTGTCATTTATTTCCTTGTACCCTTATTTTCTTGTTAGTTATTAGTTATAATCTTTGTTTTCTAAGTATCATTTCCATTCTAGTATAATGTTTACCTTATATAACTTTTTCATTTATTTCAGTTTATTTATTATCATGAGTAGCTAAGCATATTAGCTTGGGTGTGAGGCAAATGGTGTTATGTTGACCAAAATAAAGTAGGCATTTTCAATGGCAAAAATGATGTTTTATTATTCTAACCCAAGTTTCTTCAAGATAATATAACTCTTTGACAAATTGATCACTTTGATAGTGTTCAAGTGTCATGGACCTCGAGAGAGGCCATTGAATAGCACGTCAATTTGGATGACTTAAGGAGTAATATCGAGAGAGTTGTTACTTTTGTTTTCTAAAATGATTCATTCTTGATAAGTTATCTTTTTCTCAAAGGGTTAAAATGGAGTAGACTTAGAGATAAGCTACTTAGGATCACTCAAACTTGGGAGGTACAGGGGTTATATCGAGAGAGTAACTTTTAACAAAGAGAATTTGTTTTTCCGTATACTTTGAAAACTCCATTCTATCGTTCCTTTACCTTTGGTTCTGCTCAGAGATGAGATTGCTGACTGCTAATGGAATCATGGGATGGTGAGAGTCCGAGAGGAACGTGTTTCAAAATAGATAATAAAACCAGTTTTTGTCACTGTTATGCTGCAACATCTCTGCAGCAGTAGCCTACTGGAAGTTGGTTTAACATAACATCACGAGTCTTACACCCTTGCTTCTCTTTTATTACTCTTTGTTGTAATCTGTGATACTCATCAACCAACCAATCAAATATATTTTCTTCCAAATCGTCATCTGAAATCATTTCTTTCATCATACTTTAATGGCAATTTTAACTCCAATCTCTGTGGGACGATATTCGGTATTTTACCATTTATTACTTGAAAGACGACATAGTTCTATATAAGTATACTTGCTTATTGGTTCTATTAGCACACGTCTGTAGGTGTATTCAAAGCACTCACGCATCAAGTTTTTGGCGCCGTTGCCGGGGATTGGTAAGCTAAAACTCTATAAAAGTATTTTTAAAGATTTGGTTTTTCTAACACCGTTGGGAATTTTAAAGATTTTCTGAAAGTGGTGTATGCCAAGAATATCACGTGGGGAACTTTTCGAGTTGGATCCGGATATTGAGAGAACTTTTCATCAAAGAAGAAGAATTCAAAGAACATCAAACTCTCTCAATATGGACGGACCCCCACCCGGTTTTGAAAATAGACCACCAAATCCACCACCTTTAGAAAATCACGTTCGACCACCTTTGGAAAATCAAATGAGACCACCTTTAGAAAATCCAATTCGGCCTCCACCAATCTTTGGAAATAATCGTCAAAATCCACCTTTTCAACAAAACCCACCTTTTCAACAAAACCCACCACTTTTTGGTAATCCACCGTTTATTCCATTTCAACAAAATCCACCTTTTCAACAACATCCACCACATAACAATGAGGAAGGGGATGATAATGGATCTATTGGTAATGAAGAACCACTTAACATCATTGATCTTGCAAACTCGAAAGATGGAAGAATTATGGACTACACAATCCCGAATTTTGAGCAATTAAATTCTGGGATTGTTAGGCCACATTTAGATACTTTACATTTTGAACCAAAACCCATCATGTTTCATATGTTGCAAGCTAATGGTCAATTTTCCGGATTACCATCGGAGGATCCCCACTCTCATTTAAAATCTTTTATGGAGATCACCGATGTTTTTCTAATCCCTGGAGTATCTCCCGAAGCCTTAAGGCTCACTTTATTTCCATTTTCTCTAAGGGATAAGGCAAGAGTATGGTTCAATTCATTAACACCAGGTTCAGTACCATCTTGGGGTGATATGGCTGAAAAGTTTTTGCGAAAATATTTTCCACCTACCCGGAATGCTAAGTCCAGAAATGAAATTTGCATGTTTAAACAAATGGACGATGAAGCAATTTCCGATGCTTGGGAAAGGTTTAAAGAATTATTAAGGAAATGCCCTCACCATGGCATTCCCTACTGTATTCAACTCGAGACTTTTTACAATGGACTTGATTCCAACACAAAACAAATGCTCGATGCGACTTCAGGAGGGGCCTTTACCTTTAACACCTACAATACCGGGTATGAAATTCTTGAAAAGATTTCTGCAAACAATGGACAATGGGCTGATCCAAGAGCTCAAATTTCAACTCAAAAGAAGTCTTTCGGGTTGCATGAGATTGATGCATACACTGCATTGACAGCTCAGCTTGCTTCCATGACTAATATGCTTAAAAACATCACTTCAGGTCAAGGAGCGCAGCCACCTGTCACCAAATCTCCTGCACCTGTCCTTTCTGTGCAATGTGTATGTTGTGGTGATGAACATTCTTATGAACACTGTCCTCATAATTCTGAATCTGTAAACTATGTTCAAAACAGACCGAATCCTCACTCCAACACATACAATGCCAGTTGGAAGCAACATCCTAATTTCTTTTGGAATAGTCCATGTTTAAATCCACCTGCACAAAAACCACAAGGGAATACTAATTTTCAAAATCAAGCAAGCAGTTCTCAAAACCACTACAAGGGAAATTTTCAAAACAACCATCATCAGAATAATCGTCATCAAGGTTTTCAAAATAATCAACCACCTTTTCAAAACCAAAATCATGCATCTCCACATGATGACTCAAATCTTTCTTTGGAAGCACTCATGAAAGGGTTCATGACCCAAACTCAAGCTTCAATCAGAAATCTTGAAACTCAAGTCAGTCAACTTGCTTTAAATCAAAGCACTAGGGCCTCAGGAACTTTTCCTAGTAATACTGAAATCCCAAAGGCCCCAGGAAAGGAACATGTGAAGGCTGTGACTCTTAGGATTGGAAAAGAATTACCTGAAATTGTGGAGAAGGAATTTGGCCCTTTGACCAAAACAGATTTTGATAAATTATCCAAAGCCAATTCTACTCCAGAAATTCAGGTTGTTCCAAATCAAAAAGAGGACCAAGACCCTAAGATCACTAGTTCAAGTCCATCCAACATGTCCAACACCACAAGCATATTGGAACCATCTGGCTCAAAACTTTCAAACAAATCTGTTATCAAACCAGTTCCCCCTTACATTCCTTACCCCCAAAGGATGAAGAATGAGAAGGAAGAATTGCAATTTAAAAAGTTTTTGGATGTTTTCAAACAATTGCACATCAACATACCTCTTGTTGAAGCAATTGAGCAGATGCCCAATTATGCCAAATTTCTGAAGGATATTTTGAGTAAAAAGAAGAAGCTGATTGAGTATGAGACTGTCGCCCTCACTGAAGGTTGCAGTGCTCTGTTTTCCAACAAAATACCCCCTAAGCAAAAAGATCCAGGGAGTTTTACCATTCCTTGTTCAATAGGTGGGAAGGAAGTTGGACAAGCCTTGTGTGATTTAGGTGCCAATGTCAACCTCATGCCCTTATCAATTTTTAAAAGCTTAGGGATAGGAGAGGCAAGACCTACCACTGTCACACTCATCTTAGCAGACAAGACCATTGCCTATCCAAAGGGTAAGATTGAAGATGTGTTAGTCCAGGTTGACAAATTCATTTTTCCGGCTGATTTTATCATTTTAGACTTTGAGGCTGATAAAGATATTCCTATTCTTTTAGGAAGACCTTTCTTATCCACGGGTAGAACTTTGATAGACGTCCAGAAAGGAGAATTGACCATGAGACTTCACGACCAAAAAGTCACATTCAATGTTTTCAATTCCTTAAAGTACCCTAATGATATGGAAGACTGTTCAAGCCTAAGTACCATTGAGTCATTATGTCACGAGGAAGAAGACAATCAGACTTGTAGGATAGAAGAGGAGGATGAGGAAAAAAGTGAGGAATATGATGATGATGATGAAATTCCCATAGAAAAGGAAACTGTCCCTTTGGTTGCTGCAGCATTTGAGCTGCTGGAAAATAGTGAGCAAAAACCGACCATTCCGTCCATAGTCTCACCACCCGACCTGGAGTTGAAGAAACTCCCATCTCACCTGAAATATGCCTTTCTAGGAAAAGAAGACAAATTACCTGTTATCATATCAGCTACCCTAGAATTGCATCAGGAAAAGAAGTTGGTGGATATGTTGAGGTTACACACCAAAGCCATAGGTTGGACCATTGCTGACCTTAGGGGAATTAGCCCCTCTATTTGTCAACATAAGATAATCCTAGAAGAAAAGAATTTCAAGTCCATAGAACCGCAAAGAAGGCTGAACCCTGTCATGAAAGAAGTCGTGAAAAAGGAAATTTTGAAATGGTTAGACACAGGAATTATTTTCCCAATAGCCAGTAGTTCTTGGGTTAGTCCAGTCCAATGTGTGCCTAAGAAGGGTGGGATCACTGCCATTTCTAATGACAAGAATGAACTCATCCCGACTAGAATAGTCTCCGGATGGAGAATTTGCATGGACTACCGTAGGCTAAACAATGCTACTCAAAAATACCATTTTCCTTTACCTTTTGTTGATCAAATGTTGGAAAGGTTAGCTGGAAAAGAGTTCTACTGCTTCTTGGATGGATACTCAGGTTACAATCAGATAGCCATAGCACCGGAAGACCAAGAGAAGACTACTTTCACTTGTCCTTTTGGCACTTTTGCTTTCAGGAGAATGCCCTTTGGACTTTGCAATGCACCTGCTACTTTCCAAAGATGCATGATGTCCATATTCTCTGACATGCTTGAAAAATCCATTGAAATATTTATGGATGATTTTTCTGTTTATGGTTCATCTTTTGATCATTGTTTGGAAAATCTAAAACAAAGTCTTGAAAGGTGTGAAGAAACTGACTTGGTTCTTAACTGGGAAAAATGTCATTTCATGGTTACAGAAGGAATTGTCCTTGGTCATTTAATTTCAAAAAGAGGAGTTGAGGTAGATAAAGCTAAACTTGAAGTTATTGAAAAACTACCTGAACCAACCACTGTTAAAGGAATCAGAAGCTTTCTCGGTCATGCTGGTTTTTATAGACGTTTCATAAAAGTTTTTTCAAAGATTTCAAAACCTTTATGTCTATTATTACAGCAAGACCAAAAATTTGATTTTGATAAGGATTGCAGAAATGCATTCCTTACTTTAATGAAAGCTTTGGTAACTGCTCCAGTGGTTGTTGCTCCTGAATGGGACAAACCTTTTGAAATCATGTGTGATGCAAGTGATTGGGCTGTTGGTGCAGTTTTAGGTCAAAGAAAAGAAAAGATTTTTCATACCATCCACTATGCAAGCAAAACCCTAAATGAAGCTCAAATCAATTACACTACAACTGAAAAAAAGTTATTAGCAGTGGTTTTTGCATTTGAGAAATTTAGATCATATTTGATGGGAGCTAAAGTCATTGTTCACACTGACCATGCTGCCATCAAATATCTCATTTCAAAGAAAGATGCAAAACCAAGGCTAATAAGATGGGTTTTGTTATTGCAAGAGTTTGACTTAGAAATTGTTGATAGGAAAGGGGTGGAGAACCAAGTGGCTGATCACTTGTCTAGGTTGGAAAAGTTAGTTGAAAGTAGGGAAGGTGGAGACATCATAGAAACCTTCCCTGATGAAAAGATTCTTATGGTGCAAACACAACTGCCATGGTTTGCTGACATAGCTAATTACTTAGCTTGTGGCATCAAACCTTCTGATTATACTCACCATATGCTGAAGAAATTTCTCCATGATTGCAAATTATACATATGGGATGACCCTTTCCTGTTTAAACTTGGTGCAGATCAAATACTGAGAAGATGCATCCCAGAAACAGAGGTGGTAGCAATTTTGCAGCATTGCCACCAATCAGCTTATGGAGGACATTTTGGAGGCCAAAGAACAGCAGCTAAAGTTCTTTAATCTGGCTTTTATTGGCCTACTCTCTTCAAAGATGCCCACAACTTTGCACAAAGGTGTAATGAATGCCAAAGAACTGGTTCCATCTCTCAGAAAAATGAAATGCCTTTGAATGGTATCTTGGAGGTTGAATTGTTTGATGTGTGGGGAATTGATTTTATGGGTCCATTCCCATCATCAAACAATTGCCAATACATTCTTGTTGCTGTTGATTATGTATCAAAATGGGTAGAAGCAATGGCATGTGTTTCAAGTGATGCTAAAACTGTTGTTAAGTTTTTACAAAAACAAATTTTTACAAGGTTTGGTACTCCCCGTGCACTAATCAGTGATGAGGGTACCCATTTCATAAATAATTTGTTGAGTAAAGTTCTTGAAAAATACAATGTGAAACACAGAATTTCCACTGCTTATCACCCTCAAACAAATGGTTTAGCTGAACTATCAAACAGGGAAATCAAAGGGATTCTAGAAAAAGTCGTCAAACCAAATAGAAAAGACTGGGCTTTCAAGTTAGATGATGCTTTATGGGAATATAGGACTGCTTTCAAAACTCCTTTAGGTATGTCCCCATATAAGTTAGTTTTTGGAAAAGCTTGTCACCTCCCTTTAGAGTTAGAACACAAAGCATACTGGGCTATAAAGGAACTGAACATGAATCTAGATGAAGCTGGTAACAAAAGAAAGTTACAACTCTGTGAACTAGAAGAACATAGAAATATGTCCTATGAGAATGCCAAGCTCTATAAAGAGAAAACCAAAAAATGGCATGACAATAGGATCAGGCACAGAGAGTTTAAAGCTGGTCAGAAATGTCTCTTGTTCAATTCCAGGTTGAAATTGTTTCCAGGTAAACTTAAGTCTAGATGGTCAGGACCATTTGTCATACACAAGGTTTATCCATACGGGGCCGTAGACTTAGTTAACCCAGAAGACAATACTGTGTTCAAAGTAAACGGTCAGAGGGTGAAGTTGTACTATGAAGCTGCCAAACCTCCACAACACCACACGGTGGAGGTGATTTCTTTGTGCTGAAAGCTTCAAAAACAGATGGGAACTATCTTAAAGTTCTAACTATCTTTGTAAATAATCTGTTTATGCTTATTGTTATGTTTTCTAGTTCAGTTATGTTTAATACATCTGTTAGTTTGCAGCTAGAAAGGAGAAAACAGAACAGCTAGGAACCAATGCTGCAGCATCAAGCTCTATCATTTGTAAAAAGCCAAAAATCAGTTGTATTTAATAGGGGAAATCTGGAATAATAAATTCAAAAGGTGTTTTAAGGATTGAACATAGCAGGTATCAGTATTTGTATTTTGAAAAATATACCATCTTTTATCCTTTGGGTAATAGGTGAGATATCTTCTTAAAAAGTACAACCTCAGATATCATATTGTACTATCCTTAGCCATTACCTCTTGGATTTTTATTTTACCCTAAAAATTACAGCTGTAAAACACTCATACCCTTTGTAAATTTTCAGATAAGGACACACACCTTTTCAAAACCATCCTTTCAACTTCCCTCTCTCTCCTCACTCTAATCATTCCCCTCTCTCTCTCTCTACTCTCTGCTCTCTGTTACGAACGTCGAGCACCACCATCAACCACCATCATTTCCTACTCAAAATCCTCACCTAATCCGATTATCCATGGCAAGGGTGAAGCAGGTCGCTAAAAGAAACCCTAATACGGGTGCTGTTCGTCGAAGCGGGAGAAACCAGGCAATGGTTCGGCCTCCGGCCACCACAGATAAACCACCGGAAACCATTGTTCTCAACGATTAGTCATCCAAACCATTAACCAGAGAAGAAATGTTGAGGAAAGCGAAGGGTGCTGTCATAAAGTCATCAATCAAAACCACAACCTACGTCGCAAACACCGCCGGAACCGTCGTCGCTACCACCACTACAAACGAAAAACCACCATTCGATGCATTGTCTCTTGCCCTTCACTCTACCACTGCAGAAACAGACCAAAGTCAAAAGGAAAAGGTATCTTCTAAACCTAACACAACTTTGGTAAATGAGCAAGCAATATCTTGTTCTGAAAATGAGTCGGTAATACCCACCAAAGTGCAAAGTCAACCTTTTTCTAACCTAAATAAGTCTGTTGATGCATTTCTTTTGGGGGAAAATGTCAAAACCACCATTCGCCCTCTTGAGACCGAAATACCACAAACAGGGGATGGGGTGGTTGAGGGTGAGAAAGACAAAACTTTGGGTAAGAAAGGACAAGTTGTTAGTGAGAAAGAAAGGGATTTAGGTGAACAAGTTATGGAAGTGAATGAAACAGGGGAGGGTGTGATTATGACTGAAACAGAGCCTAACACAGTGGTAGAGCTGAACGAAACAGAGATAGGAATAGTCGCAAATGAGGAGTGTGCGGGAGAGAAGTTACCAGACCTAAACGAGAGGCTTTATTACTCGGATGATGAGTTGATAGTCGAGAGCCTTAGACCTCAAAAGAGAAAATCCTTAGGGAAGTCCTTTGCCAAGAAAACCCAGCCTAAACAACCCCCTACAAAGAAAGCTAAGAGGGTGATGGAGAGGGGAGAACCATCTGGAACAAAACCCAATGAAACTAACTGGGATGCTGCAGCACCAATGCAGCATGAGCAAGCACTAGATGAGAAAAAGAAATCAACAGAAACAGCTATTTTCATTAATCGACCAAAGGCTCCACATAAGGGATTTAGCTCAAAGGCAGTGGCAAGGGTATGGCCTAAGCACAAAAACAGGGTAGGATTGCCCGATAAGGGGTTTGACGAGCAAAGCCTAAGAGAATTTCATTTCATCCGAGATGTAGTCGACACCCAAGGTTTGGAGAAAGTGGCTGAAGTGTATAATTCCTATAACCTGACCCTCATGAGAGAATTCTACTGTGAAGTTTCTGTTACCTCATCACCCAAAATTCAAATACGGGGGGTTACCATCAAACTGACCGGAACAACCTTTAATAAATTCCTTAACCTCGATCCACCCAAAAAGACCGAATATGGCACATTAATGAGAAAGGGGAAACCATCAGATTTGGCTGAAGTAGCGGCGGTTTTGGGAAAGCCGAAAACCTAATGGGACCTCCACAACAATTTCATGTTAAGCTCGTTTAAAGCTCTCAATCTTTCAGCATCATCGAACGTATGGATTAATTTCATACGGCACTCCATCTCGCCTACAACCCATGACAGCACCATATCTGTAGATAGGATGTTTCAATTGTATTGCTTAACTACAGGTCGAAGCATTAATCTAGGAAGAATCATGGTCGATAGCATTCAGGAGTGTTCATCCCGTACCAGGGGGAAACTGTACTTCCCTGGTATGCTCTCCCGATTGCTAGTTGTTGCTGGAGTACCGCAATACAAAGATGATTTGATCGTGCGTGAACAAAGGGAAAAATGGGAGATTGATACGAAAGCAGTCAATCGGCTGTGTAACCGCAGAGATGGCCGGGTGGAACCAAACGATCTGATGGTACTGGTACAGGATCTGTTGGCGCAAAACAACAGTTTGATGGAAGAGATAAGGAGGCAAAAAGAAGAGTTCATGTGTAAGTTTGGGACATTGAAGGAAGAAATGATGAAGGCTGCGGATGGAAAGAAAAAGGGAACCGAAGAAGGGGTGTCTGTAGATAAGCAGGTGAGAAGGCTAGAAAGCAAGGTGCTGGGGAAGAAAGAAAAGATCATGAAACTAAAAGATCAAGTTGCGGATTTGATCGAGGAGAATGCCTTTCTGCGGGCACAAGCTGTTGCAAGAGCTGGTACTGCAGCATCCACTGCTGCAGCATCTAGTGATGCCTTTGGAAAGAATTAACTTCATCCCTTAAATGGGACAGGTTCAAATCACACTCTTTAGCTCCATTTTCATTTTATTTTCTTATACTTGTGTCTGGGATTAGTTTTGCTGGTTAAGTAGTTTATTTTCATGCGTATGGGATCATGTTGTTGATAACTCCGAATGCTTGCATAGCCATAATAATTTTCAAAACACACATGTCACTTTTAGGATTGATTCATGCTAGAACTAAACACAATAGTGCTTGGGACACAATTTGGTCCACATTCAGCATAAATCACAGAAACGATCCATGCTTTTGCTCACTTTTAGCCACTAAAAACGTCTAAACACATCCATGCTCCACAACAATGAGGACATTGTTAATTTTTTTAGTTTGGGGTGGGGGTGCCTAAAAATGGCAGCAAAAGCATAGCTTAAAGGCCATGAAAAGTGGTCTAAAGAAACACCAAAAATACCCCATAGGGGTAGGTGTAAGGTTCCAACCAAAAGAGCATAAAAAGTGCCAAAAATTTCAAAATTTTTACAAGTGTTGGAACATGTCGTGAGAAAAGGCAAGCTGAGAAAAGAATACGCCATAAAGAGAGAAACCCTTTTTCCTTTCAAAAGCTTTGGTGATCTGGGATATGGTATGTGCGAGCATAACAAAAAGACAATGTGATTAGCTTATGGTTCATAATCATGAATAAGATGATGGTTTGGTCGTTTTAGAATTATGACAGGCTATGCTATGTATGTGTGGATGTTTCAAGATCATGTTGTGCACTTAATGCCATCCATTTGCATACTTTTCAAAAATTTGAGTCATTTCTTTTGTCTTTTTCTTGCTTGAGGACAAGCAAATTTCTTAGTTTGGGGTGGTGATAAGTGCTCAATTTTGAGTACTTAAGCACTTATTTCTCTTCTCTTTTAGGTAGGATTTTACACGTTTACATCCCAATTTGAGTCTTTTACTTCATTATTTTACACTTTATTGATTTGGAGCTTAGGATGATGATTTACTTGTTTTCATGGGATGTTTGGGTTAATTCTAACTTGGATTGAAAAACCTCTTTGATGAACAGGTCATGCTGCAGCAAGGCTTGCAGCATTGGACAGTCGCTGAACTGAAAGGAATGGGAGAATTGGAACCGGCTTAACATGGACTGGAAATAGATTTTTGTTTATCCATTGGTTAAGCCATTTATTCAGCTGAACAAACTAATAGTTGTAATCTAAATGCCTTTTGTACTTTCCTAGTTAGTTTTTGTAACTAAGGGTTAATTCCCAACTAGATTGGTTGCCATTTTACACCTTTAGCCCCTCCCTATTTGCTATAAATAGGAGGCTTTGGGTGCCCTAATTGGCATCACTTTTACTATCTCTCATATGACACTTACTACATTTTCTCTCTACCTTTTGTAACTTTGGTGGCTGAACTTTTCAGTCCCAATTCTCTCTGAAATGCCAACAACTTTCCCAGATCTTCAAGTATTCTTTAGTTAATGTTCTTATTATCTTCAAATCTTCATATACCTGTATGAATACTTGTAGCATCGTCTGTGGCACTGGGCAGTAATTTTTAATTGCTTTCTTTTGATTCTATTATATATCACTAATCTTGGTAGTTAGTTTATGTCTTTATTTTTCTGCACTTAATATAAGCATCTTACATTATTGTACTTACATACCATCCTTTGATATTGTCATTTATTTCCTTGTACCCTTATTTTCTTGTTAGTTATTAGTTATAATCTTTGTTTTCTAAGTATCATTTCCATTCTAGTATAATGTTTACCTTATATAACTTTTGCATTTATTTCAGTTTATTTATTATCATGAATAGCTAAGCATATTAGCTTGGGTGTGAGGCAAATGGTGTTATGTTGACCAAAATAAAGTAGGCATTTTCAATGGCAAAAATGATGTTTTATTATTCTAACCCAAGTTTCTTCAAGATAATATAACTCCTTGACAAATTGATCACTTTGATAGTGTTCAAGTGTCATGGACCTCGAGAGAGGCCATTGAATAGCATGTCAATTTGGATGACTTAAGGAGTAATATCGAGAGAGTTACTTGCAACGAGAGTTGTTACTTTTGTTTTCTAAAAGGATTCATTATTGATAAGTTATCTTTTTCTCAAAGGGTTAAAATGGAGTAGACTTAGAGATAAGCTACTTAGGATCACTCAAACTTGGGAGGTACGGGGGTTATATCGAGAGAGTAACTTTTAACAAAGAGAATTTGTTTTTCCGTATACTTTGAGAACTCCATTCTATCGTTCCTTTACCTTTGGTTCTGCTTAGAGATGAGATTGCTGACTGCTACTGGAATCATGGGATGGTGAGAGTCCGAGAGGAACGTGTTTCAAAATAGATAATAAAACCAGTTTTTGTCACTATTATGCTGCAGCATCTCTGCAGCAGTAGCCTACTGGAAGTTGGTTTAACATAACATCACGAGTCTTACACCCTTGCTTCTCTTTTATTACTGTTTGTTGTAATCTGTGATACTCATCAACCAACCAATCAAAGATATTTTCTTCCAAATCGTCATCTGAAATCATTTCTTTCATCATACTTTAATGGCAATTTTAACTCCAATCTCTGTGGGACGATATTCGGTATTTTACCATTTTATTACTTGAAAGACGACATAGTTCTACATAAGTATACTTTCTTATTGGTTCTATTAGCACACGTCTGTAGGTGTATTCAAAGCACTCACTCATCAAAAACCATTTCATTAAAATTTGTAACGTTAACAAAGCGCAAAAGCACAACAAACAACTTCTCAAAAGGAATCGTTACGGTTCTAGCATGGATTGATCTATGTTATGCACGTAGGGTGATTCCCTCATTGAATATTGTGCAACCAAGAGGTCTATACGTGCCTCAAAAGGTTCGAGCGTCATTCGATTCCAAAATTCCCTTTTTAAATCATGAAATAGCATGAAATAAAATTTACCACTAGAGTACTCACACATCAGTTCATTTCACAATCGGTGAAACAATCCCATAATGGCACTTTGGTTAAAACATAAAACGATTTGTGTCAGTTCCCAGTTTAAAACATAATAACTACGTGTTCATCGTTCGAAGATATTGACTAAAACGTCAAGAAGAACTCTCAAATTGGAGTATGCACACAAACTTGTAACACTCCCTTATAAACTTTCTTCAAACGAAGTCACGTGTATCAAGTCATTCGTGGTAATTTCAAAAAAAATGAAATTCTTTAAATCAATGTTCAAAATCTTCTCCCTTAGTCATATAATTACATAAGAGTAAAACACTTTTAACCATGCCCACGCATTAATGCGTTTTCCCAAAACTTAGGAAAATACGTGTTTGTAGTTGATTGACACCAAAAAGGATTTAAATCGACTTCAAATGTGACTCATACAAACGGTGCGTATTAATGTTCCAAAATTTTAAGCAATCCCACGCACCCTAGTTTAGGGCAATTAATTTCCCAAAATCTCCATCACGGAGTGTTCACACCAAAATTTCGCATTCGCAAAACAAAACGTTGAAATGACAATGTTTCAAACTTACTCGTTAGGATACTCAAAATACCCATTTTCTCCAAAATCAAAAGGTTTAAATCTCCCAAAATATCCTTTATGCCCAAAATTGACCAAGGTCAACTACTCACACATTCGTGTTTTCAAAATGTTCCGTATCGTAATCCGTGCATAAACTCCACTATTTTAAAACGTATCCTTGACCAAACGACCCTCAATTATGAAATGAATCAATAAAACATTTTCATTCACGGTATACTTATCAAGCTTTCGAGGGTTAGTGACTACCAATTTATGCACACCCTTAGATCAATACCATGCGTTTGCGAGAAAGGACAATAAAGTACTCATCTAGTCGGAAGCACATAAGGCAAATTGTTAAGAAGTACAATTAGCATATTCTTTCATGCATTACTCATGCCACGTATAAATCAATTGGTACAATTAGATAAATTGCAACAAAAGTTGTTAACACAATCCTTTGAAAGAGAAATCACGCGACATCAAAGTTCCCAAAACGTTCCACTTGGTTGCCTTACGGCTCAAATAACACTTCTCAACAAAACCCGAATGAGTCAAAATACCCAATAAAATCCACAATCAATACACGCAATAACTAAGGTATGCATCTTACAAAATTGTACTCACACGACTCAACACGTCGTAAAACGAAACTTCGTAAAAACTCCATGGGCTTAATTGCCTCAACTCAACCAAATGGTGCCAAGCCTTTCGCTTCCAACAATCAAATTACATAACGCAATACCATAGCCAAAATGCCAAAACTCCCAAAATTTCCTTTTGTTGTAATACGATCTAAACAACACTTTCGATAAAACTTCCATTAAATAAATTTTCCAATAAAACTCAATCTTAAACATAACGGAAGATAACTTTCCGTCCAAACCTTAACATATGTGGAGGAGATCCAATGTTAAGGTCATAAGCCGTAGTTACTTGCCCAATATCTTAAACATCATGAAATTATGGATATCACGGTATCCGAAAGTAATGTTGGACAATAATAAAATAAAGCCAGTCCCGACGGAGTTTGCAACATCCGCATTAAAATAATTTCATGTAGGTTCAAAACTCATGATTTAAAACCTTGTGCATATGCTAAACATTTCCCAAAATTTGTGACACAATCCATATAAGGATTTGAAACACAAGAAATAATTGGTGCAATCTATTTTCAAAAATAAAATTTGCGCATAACCTAGTCGGCACTCAACATCTCAACCCATGCTCCTCCAAATCATTCCGGTCATACTACCGTCATCCGGTTGTTCAAACCTCTTAAGGTAAAGTTGGGATTTACATCGGTTATCCTTACAATTCTTCATCGAATTAAAATCGTTTCAATAAGTCCATGGTTCTAATCCAACCATCAAATTTCGACCCGAAACGGTCCACTTATAGCAGTTATCATGCTTATTGTCACCCCAAGTGACTAATACTAAAATCGTCGATCTTTTCTAACAATTATTCGCTTAGGAACTTCTTTACTACCCCAATGGTCTTCACGTAAGAGGAATTCAAGTATGCACATGTAACCAATAGGTTTACCATAACACTTGCCAGGTGTAATTATGAACGAACCGTACATGCTTATCCTTGCTACCCTCGACGTGATTCTCTTTCCTAGTGACTCCATCAACCTCAAAACATCCTATCTTAACGTGCCTAATAGTGCAATTTCACATTCTCTCACTTAAAAGATCGCTAGTTTGAGTCTAGGTATTCAAAATCAACACCTAATTCTCTCAAACTTATGCTCTGATACCAACTTGTAACACCCTCAAATTCGGAACGAGCAACTAACTTTAATTTCAATAAAATCACCAAAAGTAGATAAAATCATTTCTACAGTTCATTCCTGAAAATACCTCGGAATTTAAACATTATACTTTCCACAACTATAAACTTAAGACGGGCGTTACTTAATACAACTCAAGTTGCTAGTCCCAAATATATGCGGAAGATTCACTAAATCGAGATCATCTCTCGTGCACTCTACTAGCACTCGCCACTTCACAGTGTAGCTAAAGCTACTCCTAACCTGAGCCTGTTGCACATGCCGACAAATAAAAAGGGTTAGGCTAACACCTAGTGAGTTCAAGCATTTTATCATGACTATATAAAATCATAAATCGTGAAAGTAGTAGTTTTAACCATGATTTCAAAAGAGTTCACTTTAAACTCAATTCACCCGTTTTCCAACTCATACAATTTCCATATTGAAATCTTTAATATAGCACGATTTCCAAAATAGACTCATTTCCAAAATCATCGTGAATGTGAGATAACATTCAATTCTCAAAACGATTGAATTCATAAATATTTGCCATTATCCCAAAACATCCCAAAATATGGATGAAACATAATCCACAACTCTTATAACGTGGAAATGCAAATCTCATAAATATGATACGTTACCGAAAACATGGATAAACACAATTACCCAAAACATCACACACGGATGAGATATAAACCACAACTTACATACCATGGAAAAACAATCCATATAAATATAACACGTCACCGAAAACATGAGTAGCAATAAATACCCAAAACAACACCTTTCCGTGACGGGGGAGATTCGTATACATCGCACGTGACGGAACACTAAAGTGGGTCACTTACTATGCAATAAAAACACCTACGTGGATTACTCTCGTAACTGAGCTCAATCACTCCAGATCTATTGCCCGCGAGACTAGGGAGTTCCTAACTTCAACCACTGCAGGTCTATACATTGGGTCACTCCAAATCCACAACAACAGATTAGGGATTACACCTTACTGCCCTTGAGACGACGCCCAACCATATAGGTCCACGCATTACTTATCATGGAACACGATGCCTATCCCGTGCTAAGCACATATAGGGAATTCCACCTTACTGCCCATGAGACGACGCCCGACCATCAAGGTCCACGCCTTACTTATCATGGAACCCGATGCCTATTTTATGCTACAAAAGAAACTAACGTCTCGTAAACTGAGCTCAATCCATCTCGACCTCTTGCCCGCGAGACTAAGGGGAAAACTCAAATGCCTATGGATCCATGGCCAACAAGGTCTAAAATATTACAAGACCCCAAACATATAAACCAATGCATTTCAAAACATGCAATTCCCCAATAACATAAATCGTGATCAAAACTCAACTCTGAGCTATCAAAACGGACAAATGTCCCCAAGACTTAAGAAAACCCAATACCGAGCCACAAGCTCAACTAACTCGAAAGATATCTCATAAAAGTCATAAAATGACATTAAGTACAACAACACACACCGGTTGCCAGTAAATACTTCAAATCCATGAAAACCCGAAATAAACTCTTGGATCGGTAAAACCTTCATTTCCAAAGGACTCACACCTTTACATTTCCAAAACATCTCATGATGTACTATATGCATATTTCCAAATTATCCCCAAATGAATTTTCATAACAATAGACTCCATTTATCACATAAATCAATATCCCATTTCATATAAAATTTAGCTATCACATTTTTCCAAAATATTCAAAAGTAGTGTTTTACAACATTTACCACAATTAATACCTCAAAAGGTAAAATCTACCAATTAACTCAACATTGATAATTTTCAGGTAAAACACATAATTAATTGGAAAAAAATAACATTTTGGCATGTACAAAGTTTTCGCAAAGTAACTTGAACTCACCTCGCTAGATTAAGCTAAATCTAGATTTTCCCATACGTATGCTCCTTTGAAGAAGTCTGTATCTTCAAGTCCATATCTTTCAAAACCTAAATCCATAAGTTTCCAACCTAAATCCATAAGTTTCCAACCATAAATATTTATCCCCAAACACTTAGAATCATTTCCCCCAACATATTACACCCAAAATCACCAATAGATCAAAACCCTAATTTCCAAAATGAAGAGAAGAGGAGATTACCTCAACCATCAAGTGAATCCACCAACCAAACACTTCTAGTGTTACCAAAGTGAGCCTCAATCTTCATTTCATCCAAAGGAAGGAAAAGGTTTAGGTGAGGGTTGGGTAAAACCCTAGAAAGTGTAGAAATCTTACCAAAACGAAAGTGAGAAGAAGGGTTCTAACCTCCATCCATAATCCCTTGTTAAGAACTGAGAGAGAAACTTTGATTTGCAAGATTTATGGCTTCAAGAGCTCCAAAAACGATTTAGAGGGTTAGGGTTTGGTTTGGGAGAGTTGAGAGAGAAATGGGTGGAATAGAGAATGAAAGGGGAATGAAATCGTGGGTTTAAAACACCCTGGAACCCGCTCGCGATTGTGACACGGCGAGAGTGACCATGTCACAATCGCCGGGGCACTCTCGCCTGCTACCAAAAATGCCCACGGTACAAACTCGGCGAAAGTGACACTGCGAAAGTGACCATGTCACTCTCGCGAATGTCATACTCGCTGGACCTCTCAAAACACTCGGTACATACTTAGCGAAAGTGACACCGCGAAAGTGACCATGTCACTCTCGCGAGTGTCATACTCGCTGGACTTGTACCAAGTCCAAACCTGGCCAATTTCTCGAGGGATCCAATTAGCATTACGCGTCCCACCTTCCAATGCAACACCTTGTCCTTCTAATAAATCTAAATGGACTATTTACAATTTGAGTTAGGATTTTCGGGGTGTTATAGACAGGGATTTTCTCACTTAGACCGATTGGTCTAACCCTCATTTTGTTTTAAAAAATATGTATTCCAGGTTGAGGAACTTTTAATAGCAAAGGAAAGGATAAAGTGTAGTATGCGGTGGATAACTGATGGATATTAGGAAGTGATTATGTTTTGTTTTGTATGATCAGTATTATGAAATGTAAAGTGAATTATTAGCGAAAAGTTAATACTCAAATATGTATTGTATAGTTTTGAGACTAAGGGACCGTACGTGACTTATTATGTATCTTTTGTTATGAAACGATGATATGTATAATATGTTATATGTTGTATGTTTGGGAACTGGGTTGTTACAGATGGTATCAGAGCACTAGTTTAAGGGATTTAGGTATTTGGATCCACACCTAGACTTAAACTGCATGTGAAGTAGGATGTCCCTAATAATTTAGAACCTTTGGGATGTAAAATATAAGAAGGTAGAAAGAACATCATGTAAGGTAAATTCGAATTACATCTGGCCAGTGTAATTGTGAACTTACAGGTACATGTTTGAACTGGAATACCTTATTATATGAGGTATGTGCTTACGTGTATATTAACCTTGTTGAAATCAACAGAATGGCGAGTGGTTCTGGAAATATGGATAGAGATGAAGAAGGAAACCCAATCAGGCCGAATCCAAGAATGAGAAATATCCAGGAAATGATGACCGGAACCGGAGGGAGAGGTGCAGGACGAGGTCGGGGTGAAACTGGAGGTAGGGGTCATCCCCACGGCACTGAATTTGTTACCAGAGATGATTTGGCTATAGAAATGGGAAGATTACAATCTAGTATACAAGCTATGTTCGACCGTACTCGTCATACTGAAACTGTAATACCAGATCCTATCTTGGAAGGAGAGACGCCTGTTACACCTATTGTTACACCAATGCCCAAGAAGTGTGATTACAAGATGTTTTTAAGTTGCAAACCTCCAACCTATTCAGGGGAAAGAGATCCAGTGAAGGCTATGAGGTGGCTAAAAGAGATAGAAGCTATCTTCAAAATCAGCAAATGTGCCGATGAAGATAGAGTGTTATATGGAACTGCGATGCTGAAGGCTGATGCATTATATTGGTGGGAAGCTCTTATTACCTCTAAAGGACCGGACGTGTATTCTACTTTCTCCTGGGAAGAATTTACCATAGCTTTTAAAAGCCAGTTCTGCCCTCAAGCTGCTGTAAGACAATTGGAAGAAGAATTCACGAATCTGCAACAGGGAAAGCTATCAGTTCAGGATTATACTGCGCGTTTTCTGGAGAAGTCCCGTTTTGCCGAATATTATGTTGCCACTGAAGCACTCAAAATGGAAAGATTTATCTTTGTGTTAAATTCGGAAATCAGAGGACTAGTAATTGTAAAGGGAACCGATGCTTTTTCAGCAGCAGTGGATGCTGCAGAAAATGTAGAAAGAGATAAAGGGAGGGATACTGGTGATAAAAGTATGGGAAAGAGAAAATGGGAAGGACCGCATTATGATCCAAAGAAGTCCAAATCTCCGAGATTTGATAGCCGTCCACCTTTCAGACCAGCTGAAAGACCATGTCCAAAATGCAACCGTATTCATCAGGGAAATTGTTATGTTGATTCCCGAATTTGTTATAAGTGTGGAAAGACTGGTCACATCGCTAAAGATTGTCGGGTAACCCGATTCTGTTTCTCTTGCAATTCCCCTGATCACATTCAGTCTGAGTGTCCACAATGGAAAGCACAACAGGGTAGTATGACAGTGATACCAACGGGTGTTAGACTGGGAGGGATACAAAGGCCTGAAGTACTGAAAGCAAGGGGTCGTGCCTTCCAAATGACAGCACAAGAAGCAGAAGAAACTACTGATGTGGTTACAGGTACATTTCTAATAAACTCTACACGTGCTAAAGTGTTATTTGACTCTGGTGCAAACCGATCATTTGTGTCTCCTTCTTTTGCTGCTTTTATGCATTTAAAACCTAAAATGTTAGATCGTGCGTTAATGGTAGATACTGCAAACGATAATCAAGTACCGGTTAAAGAGGTATTTGATAGTTGTGTTATAGATATAGATGGGTGTGGAGTACCTATTCAGTTATTTCCTATAGCTTTGATCGAGTTTGATGTGGTAGTGGGAATGGATTGGTTAGCCGAGAATCAGGCTAGTATAGTTTGTGATAAGAAGTTGATTAATGTTGTTTTGCCTTAGCTCGTAAGTGTGTTAGTAAAGGCTGCTCGAGTTATTTGGCTTATGTAATAGATACTAAGCTAGAAAAGAATAAACTGGAAGATATTTATGTTGTTTGTGAATTTTCGGATGTTTTTCCAGAAGATTTGACTAACCTTCCGCCCGATAGACAAATAGAGTTTGGTATAGATCTGATTCCTGGAGCCACTCCTGTTGCCCGTACACCGTATCGTCTGGCACCTCCAGAAATGAAAGAAATGATGACGCAACTGCAAGATCTTTCTGATAAGGGCTTCATCAGACCCAGTACTTCACCGTGGGGTGCACCAGTCCTGTTTGTGAAAAAGAAAGACGGGTCGATGAGAATGTGCATTGATTATCGGGAACAGAATAAGCGTACGATCAAGAACAAGTATCCGCTTCCCAGAATTGATGACCTCTTTGATCAATTAGTTGGAGCTTGTTATTTCTCCAAGATTGATCTAAGATCTGGTTATCATCAACTAAAGGTTAAAGAAGAAGACGTTATGAAAACTGCCTTCTGCACAAGGTATGGTCATTACGAATTCTTAGTGGTGCCTTTTGGACTGACCAACGCCCCAGCTGCCTTTATGGATTTAATGAATCGGGTATGTAAGTCGTATCTCGATAAATTTGTTATTGTGTTTATCGATGATATCCTTATCTATTCTCGATCCAAAGAAGAACACGCACAACATCTTCGTTTAATTCTGGAATTGTTGAAAAAGGAACAGTTATATGCCAAATTCTCTAAATGTGAATTCTGGCTTCGGGAAGTTCAATTTCTTGGGCATGTAGTTTCAGAAAAAGGCATTCAAGTTGATCCGATAAAAGTAGAGGCAATTGAAAAGTGGGAACCGCCGAGAACGCCAACAGAAGTACGAAGTTTTCTGGGTTTAGCTGGCTAATATCGAAAGTTTATACAAGACTTCTCTCGCATCGCTACGCCTTAAACCAAACTGACCCGAAAGAATGTGAAATATGAATGGAAAGAAGAGCAAGATAAAGCATTCAGAATTTTGAAAGAAAGACTTTGTAGCGCACCGATTCTGTCACTACCTGAAGGTTCCAATGATTTTGTTGTTTACAGTGATGCTTCCAAACTGGGATTGGGATGTGTACTAATGCAGAGTGGAAAAGTTATTGCTTATGCTTCTAGACAATTGAAGGATCATGAAAGACAGTATCCTACGCACGACATGGAACTTGCTGCAGTTGTTTTCGCGCTAAAGATTTGGAGACATTATCTATACGGTACTAAATGTCAAATTTTTACCGATCACAAGAGTCTCCAACATCTTTTTGATCAACGAGAACTGAATATGAGACAAAGAAGATGGTTAGAATTGGTGAACGATTATGACTGTGAAATTCTCTATCATCCAGGAAAGGCGAATGTAGTAGCTGATGCACTGAGTCGTCAAGAAAGGAGTGGAACAATAAAAGCCATTGCACTACGAGCTGAACTTCTACCTAACATCTTTGACGAAATGAAGAAGTGTCAAGTATAAGCCTTTCAAGAGGAACACTTGAAACCAGAACGGTTAGTGGGTATGTCAGCATCACTCGTAAAAGATGATCGTGGGTTACTGTGTTTGGAAAACAGAATTTGGGTGCCTCGTTTCGGTAATTTACGTGTTCGAGTACTTCAAGAAGCTCATCCATCTCGTTTCTCTATTCATCCCGGTACGAATAAGATGTATAAAGATCTACGACAATTTTACTGGTGGCCGGGAATGAAAAGAAGTATTGCTCAGCATGTGGAAGGTTGTTCCACTTGTAAAAAAGTAAAGATTGAACATCAAAAGCCTTTTGGTCAGTTGCAACGTTTAGAAATACCTATGTGGAAATGGGATCAGATTACTACAGACTTTATCATGAAACTACCAAAGACTCCAAAAGGGTTTGATTCCATTTGGGTAATCATTGACAGATTATCAAAGTCTGCACACTTTTTACCGATAAAAGAAACCTATTCATTAGAAAGACTAGCCAAACTGTATATCGATGAAATAGTAACCCGACATGGAGTTCCAATCTCGATTATTTCTGATCGTGATAGTCGTTTTACTTCAAGGTTCTGGAGAAGTTTTCAAAAAGAAATGGGGACGCAAATAAAGCTAAGTACAGCATATCATCCTCAAACTGACGGTCAGAGTGAACGAACAATTCAGACTTTAGAAGATATGTTACGGGCCTGTATTGTTGATTTTGGGGGATCGTGGGATAAGCATCTACTGTTGATTGAATTTGCCTACAATAACAGTTATCATTCCAGCATACAAGCGGCACCATTTGAAGTTCTGTATGGTAGGAAATGCCGAACGCCTCTGTGTTGGAACGAAGTGGGAGAGAAACAGTTAGCAGGGCCAGACATAGTTCAATTAACTGCGGATAAGATCACTCAAATTCGTGAACGATTGAAAGTGGCACAAGATAGACAGAAAAGCTACGCTGACCGACGCCGAAAACCATTAGAATTCCAAGTTGGGGATTTTGTAATGTTAAAAGTCTCACCTTGGAAAGGAGTCATTCGATTTGGGAAACAAGGTAAACTTAGTCCAAGGTACATCGGACCATTTACAATTACAGAAAGAATCGTTGAAGTGGCTTACAGGTTAGAACTCCCGCAGGAGTTAAGCGGTATCCACAATGCATTTCATGTTTCCAATTTACGAAAGGGTTTGGTTACACCAGATCAGGCAGTTTCTCTACCAGATATACAGATCGATGAAAAGCTGAACTTTGTGGAAGAACCTGAAGCTATTGTTGACCGTAAAGTTAAAGTGTTGCGGAACAAGGAGATCAAACAAGTAAAAGTTCAGTGGCGATATCATAAAGGTCAGGATGCTACTTGGGAATCAGAATCAGAAATGAGAACTAAATACCCTCATCTTTTCGCCTAACCGAATTCCGGGACGGAATTCTTTTAAGGAAGAGATGTTGTAATAACCGGGTACGTTATTGGTTTACTTAATTATTATCATTGTTAGTTTAAGGTAAGTTTGGGTTAGTTTTATAAGTTTAAGGGTATTTCGGTTATTATCGTAAAGTTTAAACCCTTAGGAGCAATTTTGGTTTAATATAGATACCAAAAATCTTCAGACCATTTTCATTAAGTCGGTCTCCAAATAGTGTGTGTGTGTGTACGTTGAAGCAGAGAGAAAGCAGGAGAAAGAATTTCTCAACTAGGGTTTCAATTGGGTTCGTTTGGAATCGTTATTGAGGTATAGGTCCTTTTCATTTTGTGTTTGTAATCGTTAGTAGTAAGTTTCTATCGGTTTAGATTTATCAATTTTATGGTTGGTATCAATTTCAATCGATTTCTGGGTTGTTTTAGTTCCGAATCGTTTTCCCGGTACGAGTCCCGGTATTGGAGTCCCGGTATTGGTTTCTGATTTTTTTTATTGTTACGTACTCGTGTCGTTTCAAAGAGAAATATGGGGGTATGGGTACTCGTTTTGAGTGTAAAATAGCATTTTAACACTTTGAACATGTTTTTATGTGCCAATTACAAACCCAAAGTCTTGTGATTGACGTCGGTTGTTCGGTTTCTAGCTCGGTTGCGAGTCGGGGTGTTCGGTGGGTTGTTAAGGTTGTCAATTGTCGTAGTGAGTCTTATATACATATAATCATATGTATTTCATCAATGTGTATATATTTTAGGCTTGGTTGCCCCTCGTTAATGAAGTTTGATAGTAGTGTTCGGATTGTATCGTTTGCGCGTGTGTGGCTTCAAACTATTAATAAGGTGAGTTTTACTTTAACCATTTTCAAACTGGAATACATATACTGATTGGGAATGTGTTATATAGTGTGATTATGTGCTTATGTTTGAAATATAATATATTGAGATGTATATTGTATTTATATGAGCATTACACTACACAAATGCACGTTGGCCGGACTTAGGACCGGTAGAGTTTGGTTGTACGGAGGGACAGTGGAGTTGGCTGTATGTTAGTGCAGCGGAGTTAATTGATTAGTTGGCTCGCAACCAACTAATATGGCCATGAGGAAGAATTGTACACAATGCATATGAGTCATGATTGGTATACGAATATGTGTTATATATATTGTGTGTTTTACAAATGATTATACACTGATAGGGATTTTCTCACTTAGACCAATTGGTCTAACCCTCATTTTGTTTTCAAAAATATGTATTCCAGGTCGAGGAACTTTTAATAGCAAAGGAAAGGATAAAGTGTAGCATGCGGTTGATAGCTGATGGAGATTAGGAAGTGATTATGTTTTGTTTTTTCTGATCAGTGTTATGAAATGTAAAGTGATATATTAGCGAAACGTTAATACTCAAATATGTATTGTATAGTTTTGAGACTAAGGGACCGTACGTGACTTATTATGTATCTTTTGTTATGAAACGATGATATGTATAATATGTTATATGTTGTATGTTTGGGAACTGGGTTGTTACAGTATGTATTAGATGTAAAGTCAGAAAAGAAACAAGTGGAAGATATTAAGGTGGTACGTGAATTCCCGGACGTATTTCCCGATTATCTTCTAGGCCTACCAACTGAACGGCAGGTAGAGTTTCGTATTGATCTTATCCCTGGATCGGCACCAATAACGCGTGCACCGTATCGCTTAGCGCCGACCGAAATGAAAGAGATGATGTCTCAGCTGCAAGAGCTGGTAGACAAGGGGTTTGTTAGACCAAGTTCTTCACCTTGGGGAGCTCCAGTGTTGTTTGTGAAGAAAAAGGATGGCACTATGAGAATGTGCATCGACTACCGCGAGCTGAATAAGGTGACAATTAAGAACAAGTATCTGCTTCGAAGGATCGATGATTTGTTTGATCAACTCCAAGGTACGGGATGCTTTTCAAAGATTGATCTAAGGTCGGGATACCATCAAGTTCGAGTAGAAGATGAAGATATCCCTAAGACAGCGTTCAGAATGAGGTACGGGCATTATGAATTCCTTGTAATGCCATTTGGGTTGACTAATGCTCCAGCCGTGTTCATGGATCTGATGAACAGAGTATGTCGACCATTCTTAGACAAGTCTGTCATTGTATTCATTGATGACATACTTATTTATTCGAAGAATGAAGACGATCATGAACGCCATCTTCGTGAAGTATTAGAGGTGTTGAGAAAAGAGAAATTGTACGCTAAGTTCTCGAAATGTGAATTCTGGTTAAAAGAGGTACAATTTCTAGGGCATGTAATTACTTCGGAAGGAGTCAAAGTAGATCCAGCAAAGATAGAAGCAATGACAAACTGGGAGACACCAAAGAGCGCGTCGGAAATAAGAAGTTTCTTGGGTCTAGCAGGTTACTATCGGAGGTTTATTAAAGACTTCTCAAAGATTGCTTCTGCTTTGACCGTGTTGACTCGGAAGAATGTAAAGTTTGTCTGGACTGAAAAGCAAGAACCGGCTTTCAGAACTTTACGTCAGAAATTGTGTGAGGCTCCTATTCTTGAACTACCGAAAGGAACAGAAGATCTAGTTGTGTATAGTGACGCATCAAAGATGGGTTTGGGGTGTGTATTGATGCAACGAGGCAAGGTGATTGCTTACGCATCAAGACAACTTAAAGAACATGAGAAGAATTATCCTACCCATGATTTGGAATTGGCAGCGGTCGTGTTTGCATTGAAGTTGTGGCGTCATTGTTTGTATGGAACAAAGTGCACTCTCTTCACTGATCATAAGAGCTTACAGCATGTCTTTGATCATAAGGAATTGAACATGAGGCAAAGGCGTTGGTTAGAACTACTTAAAGACTATGATTGTGAATTGCATTACCATCCCGGTAAGGCAAATGTTGTAGCCGATGCTTTAAGTAGAAAAGAATACAGTGGGTGCTTGAAAACGACTAACGCTAGAATTGACGTGACGTCAAGTTTGATTGAAAGAATAAAGGAGGCACAAGCAGAAGCTTTACTGGAAGAAAATCTGAAACATGAAGTTATGAGCAAACAACATCTTCAACTATCTGAAGATAGCCGTGGAATTAAACTGTTCCAAGGTCGTGTTTGGGTGCCCAAGATTGGAGGAAATCGAGAGTTAATTCTCGAAGACGCCCATAAATCAAAGTATTCTATACATCCTGGGAGTACTAAGATGTATAGGGACTTGAAGCTACACTATTGGTGGCCAGCTATGAAAGTAGATGTGGCACGAATAGTAGAAAAGTGTGTGATATGTTCGTTAGTGAAAGTCGAACATCAAAAGCCTTACGGAAGTTTCCAATCTTTGGAGATTTCGGAATGGAAGTGGGAAAAGATTACCATGGATTTTGTGACAAAGTTACCAAGGACACAAAAGGGTAATCGTGGATCGATTGACCAAGAGTGCTCATTTTCTAGCTATGAAAGAAGCATCACCAATAGATAAATTGGCGAAGCTGTATATTGATGAAGTGGTGTCAAGGCATGGTATACCGGTGTCTACAGTTTCTGATCGTGATAGTCGGTTTACCTCGAGGTTTTGGCAGTCACTACAAGAAGAATTGGGTACAAGAGTTAATTTGAGCACTGCTTATCATCCACAAACTGACGGGCAAAGCGAAAGAACCATTCAAACTTTGGAAGACATGCTCAGGTCGTGTGTGTTAGACTTTTGAGGTAACTGGGATACGCATCTACCGTTAGTAGAATTTGCGTATAACAATAGTTATCATTCCAGTATCGGAAGAGCACCTTTCGAAGCTTTGTATGGTCGGAAATGCAGAACTCCGGTGTGTTGGTTAGAAGCTGGAGAAAAGCAGTTTGCTGGTCCGGAACTTGTGCAACAAACGGCTGATAAAGTAAAAGAAGTTCGGAAGCATAAGAAAGCGGCTCAAGATAGACAAAAGAGTTATGCTGATCCAAAAAGAAGACCAAAAGAATTCCAAGTTGGGGAGCGCGTAATGCTTAAGGTATCCCCGTGGAAATGTGTGATAAGGTTTGGTAAACGTGGAAAGTTGAGTCCTCATTTTCTATGACCTTTCACCATAACCAAGAGAATTGGATTGCAAGCATATCAGTTGGATCTTCCACCTGAATTGGAAGGAATCCACAATACTTTTCATGTTTGCTACCTTCGGAATCCACTTACTTTTCATGATGGAATCCACAATACTTTTCATGAAAAGAGCCGTTGTGTAGAAGAACCGGAGGCAATTTTGGAAAGATCGGTTAGGAAATTACGTAATAATAAGGAAGTAGTTATGTTAAAGGTTCAATGGAAACATCATCGAGGTGCTAACGTGACGTTAGAGTCGGAAGAGGATATGAAGATTAGATATCCTCACTTGTTTACCTAGCTTTGATTTCGAGGACGAAATCGTTTTCAAGTTGGGGAGTATTGTAACAGTTCGATTTTTGTATAAAGTATTAAGATGGGTTTTATTGATAATTTGAGTATGATTATTTGATAGATTAATTTTAGAGTTTATACCCAAGTAAGTTACGTTATTTGTTTTATGGAATTATAAGTTAAGGGGTAAACATTATATTTAATTTATAAGTTAAAGGGTGTTAATGGCCAAGTGTTGATAGTTGAGGGACTATTTTGGTTAGGGTGATGAAAGATTAACACCATCACCGTCTCTTTTATGAGAAAAAAAGCAAAGTGACTCATCACTTCACTTTTCATTTTATTATTGGTGTGTGTATACGGTGTCAAGAGAGAGAGAGAGAGAGAGAGAGAGAGAGAGCGAGAGAATTGAGAAAGAAGAAGAAGAAGCAAAACAGATTTTAGCTGGAAAATCTAGAGTACAATCTATGAAAAATCAAAGGTATGATTTCATATAAATTTCTCTCCTTATGTGTATTAAACTACTTATTGGTTTAGAAATTGGGTTATTATGTTTTTGGAAGTTATGAAGATTCTGAGGTCATAAATCCCTTCTATTAGTGTAACATCTCGATTTTTTGTATAAGTATTTAGATGGGTTTTATTTATAAATCTATGTTATATTATGTGATAGATTATTTTTAAAGTTTAACCCCGATTAAGTTTCGTTAATTATTTTATGGAGTTATAAGTTAAGGGGAGAAAATTTAATTTTAATTTATAAGATAAAGGGTATTAATTGTCAAGTGTGGATTGTTGAGGGGGCTGTTTGGTTAAGTGATGAAACCTACACCTAACCCACCGCCTTATTTGATTATAGCAAGAAAAGATGAGATATTTCTCATTTTGAAGTCTTACTTGTGTGTGTGTGTGTGTTACGGTGAACCAAAGAGAGAGAGAAAGAGCCGAGAGAGAGAGAGAGAGAGAGAGAGAGAGAGAGAGAGAGAGAGAGAGAGACAAAGAAGAAGAAGAAACAAAAATATTCAGCCGGAAATTAGGTGAAAGTTGTGAGAATCAAAGGTATGTTTCTAGTTAAATTGCTCTCTTTATATGTATTGAGTTTTCTATGGGTTTAGATATGGTTTTTGATATTTTTAATGATTAAGAGAAATCTGGGTTGATAATTATGTTCCATTGGTAGTCTTAAACATATCCGCAAATTTATAGAAACATGCATGGTTTAAAACTATAGATTTCTGGGTTAAGTGTGAATTCAGTTGGTTGAGATAGTTATAAGTATCACGGCAGTTGGTTGCGACACTTATGAATGTTGCGATAGTTATGAATGTCGCAACCTTGGGTTGCGACAAGTAGGATGTATCGCAACAGTTGGTTGCGATGAAATGTATATCGCAGTAGTTGATTGCGATAAGATGCTTGTCGCAGTAGTTGATTGCGATAAGAAGAGGACGTCGCAACAGTTAGTTGCGACAAGTACTGTGTATTGCGACAAGGGTTATCGCAACTAGTGGGTTGCGATAAGTGTCGATAATTTTGGATATTTAGGATTCTTAGTCTTTAAGGATCATGTATAGTAGATTAATACCAGTACAATAAGTATTTGGGTATTTCAGCTCTTTGTGCAGTTGGTGACGAAATTTCTTGCAACTTTGAGAAAGTAAAGCAATAGTGACACTACTGCTATCAGGTGAGTTCATTCTTACCTTACCCTTTTTATAAAGTTTTAAATTATGGTAAGGTGCATTTTTATAAAAGAACTGTTTTGAATGAATGGGCGATTATACGAGTTTTAACTATTGGATTTAATGGGCAAATGGATTACAATAATATTTATATCAAGGATCGTGTGTGATGATATTGATGGTTAGACTTATATTAAAATAACTATTTTGAATGAATGGGCGATTATACGAGTTTTAACTATTCGATATAATGGGCAAATGGATTACAATAATATTTATATCAAGGATCGTGTGTGATGATATTGATGGTTAGACTTATATTATAAGAAATTGACATATTAAATATGATTTGCTTGTAATGAATGATATGAGAGATTTATAAAGGAGATTTGCTCATACTGAATGCTATGAGGATTCTATAATAAATAATAACCTGTACGAATACGGTTAAGGGTAATGAATCCATATACACTAGATTTATTGGATAGTGTAGGATAGGCAAAGTATAATTGCTATTCCTATTTATAGTAGAACGTAAGGAATATGCAAAGTATAATTGTTATTACCGTGTTTGTTGAAAGGGAGGAATAGACCAAATGTTATTCCCGTGTATCCTTGAAGAAGGAGGAATAGACAAATGTTATTCCCGTGTGCCCTTGAGATGATGGAATAGACACTAGTGTTTGTAATCACATGGAATAGGTGTGTGGTATTAATTGTTATTCCAGTGTGTGTGGAAAATCATGAAATAGACACTAGTGTTTGTAATCACATGGAATAGGCGTGTGGTATTAATCGTTATTCCAGTGTGTGTGGGAAATCGAGGAATAGGCGTGTGGTACTAATCGTTATTCCCGATTTCTAAGGAAGAAAAGGGGTATGACATGAGTGGTTGTAATCTCTACTTCCTTTCCAGTGTAATTGCGATTTATTGGATAAGAGCATTAATCTAGAATCCGTGAAGATTCGTAGTGTGGGCTCTGGGACATGATATAATGAATGACTTGGGGTCAGTTATATTCATGGAATTAGGTTTAACCCCGTCATCGAAAGATGGTTACGTGTGTGGTAAGAAAAAGGGTAAACCAGGTTTGTTATGCCTTGTTTACATTGATTTTTATAAATATTATTTTGAAACTGAATGTTCTCACTAGGCATTAGCCTAATCGTTTCAAATGATGTTTTCTTACCAGGTACTAGCTCGGGAAAGTAAGGGGATGTGGGGCGAGAGCTTTTGGCTTAGCGGAGAAGTTAATGATTACTGAGGTTTTGATAGATTGCTTAGATAACCTAGTTAATTTGATTATAGTAACATGATTAGATTAATAGCTTATTTGAAGAATTTTATCTAGTAATTATGACCCCCATGGTTAATTCTCCACTTATGTATAAAGCTTAGAAAGTTTATGTTTGAATCTTGTTATAATTTGAGGTTTAAATTAGCCCTGATTTTAGGGTGTTACAATATGGTATCAGAGCATTAGTTTAAGTGAACTAGGTATGCTAAGGAGATATCTAGACATAAGCTGAGATGAATTAAGTTATGATTCGTGAGAAACGGGTAGAATTACTAAGACGGGATAGTCTTAGAGTTGACAGAAATATGTGAAGTTAGTACGGTAGCGATGGTAACGAGAATTCTCATGTATAATATATTCACAATCTCAATTTGCTACTGTTATTATGAATATATTACTACACGAGTATACTTGTTTATAAATTGTTACAGTGACTAATGATTGGTAAAGTATGTTTCGTATGTCTAAGATATGTGAAACCATTTTTATGGTTATCTCTTTGTGTTATATCAGAACGATGGTGAATACACCAACAAGGTCTCCTAATTCTTCGGAGGACAGAGCAGTAAATGATCGGGGGTTGGAAGGACAACCTGGAACTGGCAGGAGCCATGAAAGTCCGTCGAGGCAACCTTTTATAGGTGGATTGGAAATTCAAACGCATAGAACGAGTACTGGGTATTCCGATTTGGTAATGACGGAATCTAATATGGAGTCCCGTATAATAGAAAATGTGATGCGGGTTATGAATGCTGCATTGACTCAACAAAGAGAGATGTTTATAAAAATGTTAAATGACCATATCATGGAGTCATGTAGACCAGAGGTGAGAACTGGTACTGTAACTTCACCTGTTACTCCAGTATTGAATACTATTAGTACAATGAAGGAAATTCATGCTAGAAATAAAGCGGAAATAACTCAAGTAGGAGAGAAAAGGGAGCAAGAGTATCGATTTGAATCTTCCCAGAAATCAGAAACTTTTGCTAAGAATCATCATTTTGAATCCCGTCGAAAAACCAATTTAGATCAGAAATGTTTCAAGTGCGGAGAAACTGGTCATACAATTAAAAACTGTTCTATCCAAGGACCAACTTGCTATGAATGTAAGAAACCTGGTCATTTTCGGAGGGATTGCCCGAAGTTGAAAAATAGCGGGAACCAAGAAAAGAAATCAACATCCCAAGATCAACAGGGTGAATGTTTTATAGAACGGTGGAGAATGTTAAGGAAGGAGTGGGTGTAGTTTATGATACATTCCTTGTTAACAATATATAAGTGTGTGTATTATGTAATGGTAGTACTAACTGGTCTTTTGCACTACAATCTTTTGTTAAAAGTTAGCTATACCAGTTACTATTTTGGAAGATACATTGTAAGTCGAACTAAGAAATGAAAGTTTACAACCTTTGGAAATTCTAAGTGAAAGTGGGATAACTTAACCATTATCCACTTATTTCGTTTAGTTAGTTGAACGTGTACGATTGGTAAGACTCTTTTGACAACAATGATTTCGTGGATCTAAGAGCCAAAAGGCAGTGGGTGATTTAAAAGTATACAAGAAAGTTCGAAAAGAGAAAAGGTGATGGAAAGGGAGATATTGATGCAAAGATGTAAAGAGGAATGGGTTAAACCCTAAGTTAAACCCTAAGTTATCTATGATGATCATAGGTGGAAAATTGAAGAATTGAAGTGCAAATCCTTCAAGTTCGGTGTTGTGAGAAGTGACAGATTCACTAATGTAAGTTTAAAAATTCGTATAAAATCAACCATTTGTCTAAATGAGGTGTTATTTATATTGATGGAAAGGTCTGCGAGTGTAGCACATCTTTGTAGTTTACTCTGAAGTCTAGTTCGGACTGTAGATGACTTGAAATCACTGTTTTTCCAGATCTGTTTTGCAAACATTCAATTTGCAAAATATTAGTATAAATTATATAGAAAATAGAGCAAAGCTCCAAATTATGTGAATCCAGTTGGTATGAAATCCTAAGATGTATATGTACATTTTTCATTTTGACAAGAAAGATTGGTTCTACCTCTAAGCATGAGAAAAAGACTTAAACTTTTGGCATAAAGAAGTTATTAGCTACTGTTTGGAAGTGTGGAATTTGGATTTTTGCAAATGTTGTTAAGGTTATAATAATTGTGTGAAATGTTCATCAAGTGACATAAGGTTATTTTAAGTATGTTTGAAGGTTTGTAGGTTCTTTTAAAGTATAAAGGCTTGTAGGAACATGAAGTCAATGTGAGTTATTATCAAAAATCGTTTAAAATCATTTTATTGGTAATTGTAGGTAACCGAAAGGATAGAACCGTTCCTAAGCCTCAAGTTTTATGTGATCAATTATAAAACACTCCCAAGGTAAGAATATCTAATTCGTTTCAATACGTGGATAATTATTTGTGGTGATTATCTATTCCGTGAAATCATGATCATGTCATACAACCACAAAGTGGAGGTTATCGAGTTGTTATCCGAAGTTCCTTTATGTTTTATGTGATGTTTGGTTTAACGATTTGTGAACTTAAGAAATTTGAACCATTACCGGTATGTTTTAAGATTTATGGTCGAGTATATGAATTGAAATCCTCAAAGATTTTATTAGTTTTGTTTTAAATGGTTACTTATTGATTTGACTATTTGAGTTGGAGTTATTGAATTAACTTTGAATAGGCTCAATACTTGGGGCACGAGAGTGGTGATATTCAAATTGGCCAAACCGGTATATGACGATGTTATGCACATGAAAGAATTTTAAGTATTGTACGACAAATTCATGGCATTTGGTTAGTAAGTTGAAATCCTCAGACGGAATTTACCAGTATTATGATGTGTTCATGGCAATAAACCGGTATCAAATGGAAGATATTATGGGTAGTCAAATCCCATTATTGATTTAAGTCATAAGCTTAATTTCAATGGTGATAGTGATCTAATCCGATTCTAGATTAATTTGTCTCCTAATAACCGTGTCTTAATTCAATTGCGGATGGAAAGACAGAAATTAGACAAGTGGAATTGATGAAGTGCGAGTTATGATCCGAAAGAATATGGATGATCTAGGAAAGCCTCTTAGTGTTATGTTATAGTTGAATTTTGTAGTGGTGTTAGAGCTTCAATGACACATTTACGGATAACCTTGTCCGGTAATAGGATTTGGATTAATAACCAAAGGAGACTGATAAAATTTTAAGTCATTTTTAAGTTGGGGAGCGGGTAATGTTGAAGGATGTAAGACCCAGAAGATGTGGAAAACCGAGTCCTTGTTCTTTCTGGACTTTTATCTGTGATTAAGTATATAAGACTAGAAATTGAAAGGGATATATGGCATACTTTATGTTGGTAGGATGTGATTCCATTTACTGAGGTAATAATGGATGTGAAGAGTCGTTGTGTGGAGGAACTGGAAGCGATTTTAGAGAGATCTATTGAGAAATTACAATCTAAGAATGTGGTTATAGGTACAATGGTATTATATCATTGAGGTGTTAATGTGACTTTAGAATTGGAAGAGGATATGAAGATTAGATATCCTCATTTGTTTACCTAGCTATGATTTCGAGGACGAAATCATTTTCAAGTTGGGGAGTATTGTAACATCTCGATTTTTTGTATAAGTATTTAGATAGGTTTTATTGATAAATCTATGTTATATTATGTGATAGATTATTTTTAAAGTTTAACCCCGATTAAGTTTCGTTAATTATTTTATGGAGTTATAAGTTAAGGGGAGAACTTTAATTTTAATTTATAAGCTAAAGGGTATTAATTGTCAAGTGTGGATTGTTGAGGGGGCTGTTTGGTTAAGTGATGAAACCTACACCTAACCCACCGCCTTATTTGATTATAGCAAGAAAAGATGAGATATTTCTCATTTTGAAGTCTTACTTGTGTGTGTGTGTTACGGTGAACCAAAGAGAGAGAGAGAGAGAGTAAGAGCCGAGAGAGAGAGAGACAAAGAAGAAGAAGAAACATAAATATTCAGCTGGAAATTAGGTGAAAGCTGTGAGAATCAAAGGTATGTTTCTAGTTAAATTGCTCTCTTTATATGTATTGAGTTTTCTACGGGTTTAGATATGGGTTTTGATATTTTTAATGATTAAGAGAAATCTGGGTTGATAATTATGTTCCATTGGTAGTCTTAAACATATCTGCAAATTTATAGAAACATGCATGGTTTAAAACTATAGATTTCTGGGTTAAGTATGAATTCAGTTGGTTGAGATAGTTATGAGTATCGCGACAGTTGGTTGCGACACTTATGAATGTTGCGATAGTTATGAATGTCGCAACCTTGGGTTGCGACAAGTAGGATGTATCGCAACAGTTGGTTGCGATGAAATGTATATCGCAGTAGTTGATTGCGATAAGATGCTTGTCGCAGTAGTTGATTGCGATAAGAAGAGGATGTCGCAACAGTTAGTTGCGACAAGTACTGTGTATTGCGACAAGGGTTATCGCAACTAGTGGGTTGCGATAAGTGTCGATATTTTTGGATATTTAGGATTCTTAGTCTTTAAGGATCATGTATAGTAGATTAATACCAGTACAATGTGTATTTGGGCATTTCAGATCTTTGTGCAGTTGGTGACGAAATTTCTTGCAACTTTGAGAAAGTAAAGCAATAGTGACACTACTGCTATCAGGTGAGTTCATTCTTACCTTACCCTTTTTATAAAGTTTTAAATTATGGTAAGGTGCATTTTTATAAAAGAACTGTTTTGAATGAATGGGCGATTATACGAGTTTTAACTATTGGATTTAATGGGCAAATGGATTACAATAATATTTATATCAAGGATCGTGTTTGATGATATTGATGGTTAGACTTATATTATAAGAAATTGACATATTAAATGTGATTTGCTTGTAATGAATGATATGAGAGATTTATAAAAGAGATTTGCTCATACTGAATGCTATGAGGAATCTATAATAAATAATAACCTGCACGAATACGGTTAAGGGTAATGAATCCATATACACTAGATTTATTGGATAGTGTAGGATAGGCAAAGTATAATTGCTATTCCTGTTTATAGTGGAACGTAAGGAATAGACAAAGTATAATTGTTATTCCCGTGTTTGTTGAAAGGGAGGAATAGACCAAATGTTATTCCCGTGTATCCTTGAAAAAGGAGGAATAGACAAATGTTATTCCCGTGTGCCCTTGAGATGATGGAATAGACACTAGTGTTTGTAATCACATGGAATAGGCGTGTGGTATTAATCGTTATTCCAGTATGTGTGGAAAATCGTGAAATAGACACTAGTGTTTGTAATCACATGGAATAGGCGTGTGGTATTAATCATTATTCCAATGTGTGTGGGAAATCGAGGAATAGGCATGCGGTACTAATCGTTATTCCCGATTTCTAAGGAAGAAAAAGGGTTTGACATGAGTGATTGTAATATCTACTTCCTTTCCAATAAATTGGCATGTGTAATTGCGATTTATTGGATAAGAGCATTAATCTAGAATCCGTGAAGATTCGCAGTGTGGGCTCTGGGACATGATATAATGAATGACTTGGGGTCCTTTATATTCATGGAATTGGGTTTAACCCCATCATCGAAAGATGGTTACGCGTGTGGTAAGAAAAAGGGTAAACCAGGTTTGTTATGCCTTGTTTACATTGATTTTATAAATATTATTTTGAAACTGAATGTTCTCACTAGGCATTAGCCTAATCGTTTCAAATGATGTTTTCTTACCAGGTACTAGCTCGGGAAAGTAAGGGGATGTGGGGCGAGAGCTTTTGGCTTAGCGGAGAAGTTAATGATTACTGAGGTTTTGATAGATTGCTTAGATAACCTAGTTAATCTGATTATAGTAACATGATTAGATTAATAGGTTATTTGAAGAATTCTATATGGTAATTATGACCCTCATGGTTAATTCTCCACTTATGTATAAAGCTTAGAAAGTTTATGTTTGAATCTTGTTGTAATTTGAGGTTTAAATTAGCCCTGATTTTAGGGTGGTACAATTAGTAACCTTAAGCATATCTGCAAGTTTGTAGAATTTATTATGGCTTAAAAGTATAGATTTCTGGGTTAAATACGTTTTCAGTTGGTTGAGACAATGTTGAACATCGCAGCAGTGAGTTGCGATATTTATGATAGTTGCGATAAGTATGAATGTCGCAACCTTGGGTTGCGACAAGTTTGATTGTATCGCAACAGTAGGTTGCGATAAGATGATTGTATCGCAACAGTTGATTGCGATAAGATGCATGTCGCAACAGTTGGTTGCGATAAGTAGGGAAATCGCAACAGTTGGTTGCGATAAGTAGGGAAATCGCAACAGTTGGTTGCGACAAGTACTGTGTCGCAAGTAATAGGTTGCGACAAGTATTATTGTAATTAGTGGGTTGCGATAAGTGACGAGAATGTTGGGTTATTTAGGATTCTTAGTCTTTTAAGGGTCTTATTTAGTAGATTAATATAAATACCATTTGTATTTGGGTATTTCAGTCTTTGTGAAGTTTGGTGACGGAATTCATTACAAAAAGTAAAGTAAGATTGACGCTACTGCTATCAGGTGAGTTCTGTCTTACCTTACCCTTTTTTTAACGTTTTAAATTATGGTAAGGTATATTTTTATAATGAACTGTTTTGGATGAATTTTGGAAGAATGATTTTATGAAGTAAAATCGGTTATCTTAAATTGATGGTTTTGCTTAATTTTATTAACGCTATTTGAAAATGATTTATATTAGGCAATAACCTGCACGAGAACAAATAAGTGTAATGGATCCTTAGGCACTACTTTTTATGAACACATGGAATAGGCGTGGACTAATCGTAATTCCAATGTGTGTGATAAACGTGGAATAGGAGTGGACTAATCGTAATTCCCATTTAGGTGAAATGAGGAATAGGCGTGGACTAATCGTAATTCCCATTTCACATTGATGAGAAATCGTGGGATAGGCGTGGATTAATCGTAATTCCCGATTTCTAAGGAAGAAAAGGGATTGACATGTGTAATTGTAATCTCTACTTCCTTTCCAAGAAATTGACATGTGTAATTGTGATTTCTTGGATATGAGCATTAATCTAGAATCCGTGGAGATTCGTAGTGGGCTCTTGAACATGGTATTATGACTGACTTGGTGTTGGTCATATTCATGGAATCGGGTATAATCCCGTCATCGTAAGATGTTGAAACATACGGTAAGAAAAAGGTAAACCAGGTTTGTTATGCCTTGTTTACATTGTTTTTAAAGTGTTATTTTGAAACAGCATGTTCTCTCTAGGCGTTAGCCTAATCGTTTGAAATTAAATTTTCTTATCAGGTACTAGCTCCGGAAAATAAAGGGATGTGGGACGAGAGCTTTTGGATTAGCGGGGAAGTTAATGAACACCGAGGTTTTGATGGATTGCTTAGATAACCTAGTTAATCTGATTATTAGTGACATGATTAGATTAATAGGTTATTTGAAAATTTCGTTATTTGTAAATACGACCCTCATAGTTAATTCTCTGCTTATATATAAAGTTTAGAAAGTTTATGTTTAAATCTTGTTATATATTGAGGTTTAAATTAGCCCTGATTTTTAGGGTGTTACAAGAAGGCAACAATCTTAGAAACTGATAACACTGAACTGAAAGGGAAGATTTCTGAGTTGCCATCACAAGACGAGCTAAAGGCACTTGAAGAGAAAGGTAAACTCCTGAACTGTGAAAACATTGAGCGTAAAAATAAACTAACTATTTTTGAAAAGGTTTTTGAAAAGGAGAAAGAAAGTTTTGCAAACGAAAGACAATTACAATCTGGTTTCTCAACCAAATCTCTTGAAGAGAAGAAGAGTCTTGAGCTTATGTGTTTAAAACTTTCAAAATAGATCTCCGACTTTGAAAAAGTTTTGATTTTAGAAAGAGAGATGTTTGAAATTGAACGCAAATCGTTTACTAAAAAGAATGGAGAACTTTCTTTAAAAATAACTGATTTGGAGAAAGAATTAGACGTTTTAATCAAAGAGTCTGAAAAGTAGAAAGTTGAAGGTTTTAGGGCAAAAAGTTTGAAAGATGATTTTGCATTCGAAAGAAAGATTTTTCAGACTGAGATTTCTAAACTTACACAGAGATTATCTGGATTAGCAACCGAGATTTTGAAGGAACAAATGGTTAAATCTGATTTACAAAAGAAATTTGATTTAATTCTCGAAGAACGAAATGCTTTATCCGTTAAAGTCAAGAAACTTGAAGAAAACAAGATCTAAGGTGTTCAACCTTCTTATGCTTCAAGTTCAATTCCTACAAATCGTTTTTCAAAGAATTGTGTCAAATCAAATGATTTTTCAAAAGATCAGATTCGATTCCAATATTTTCTATAATTTTCGTGTTGATAAGAAAGTTAATCAATTCTTCAAGAAAGTAAACATGGTTTGGAGAGTTAAAGGATCCGCTCCTACTCCAAAGTCATTCGTCTCTGTTAAGAGTGACAAGAACAACAAAGCTTTTCACGCTAAACCTTTTGTGAAAACTGATCGAGTTTACTCTGTTAATAAGCTGATCAGCTTATCTACACAGAAGCTGTGTTGTTCTTATTGTGGAACAAGTGAGTTTGTGAATAAAGACCGTGCTAAGTATTGGTATGGTACTTATAGTATCCCTGGTCCTCATAGGGCATTTAACCAACAAGGATCCATCAAAAGATGGATACCAAAATCCTCCAAATCTGTTTTGCAGGAATGTCATGCGTGCTTTGGTCAGAACATTCTTTTCACATTTGAGGGGGGGTACTATCTTAAGAAAGGTAAGTGAATTTTAACTGAATTCAAAGACCGTGGCAATGCATTCTGGATAACTTACTTGTGTTTGTTATTCTCCAATTTTAAATTACATGATTGCCACGTGTCAATTTTTCTTGACTTAGTTATTTCCATGTCTCACATATTTGTTGATTTTTCTATGGAAATACACTCGTTTGAATTCCTAGTTGTTTTCCAAGTTCGCTATTTCTTGCAAATGATTCCATTCTTATCTGATATAATAATTGTGACTTGTTCTTCACAATTAAACATTCTGATCATTGTTTCATTTCTTGCAAAATATTGTGCTTACTGAGTCATTCTGTTTTGCGCTTGATTTTGTTTCTTGAAATTCTGGTATTTCAAATTATGACTTCTGATCATCTCAGATCAGGACTCGTTCTTAAATGTTTTGACTTCTAAACATTTCAGTTTAGAACTCGTATTTCACTGTTTTCGAAACTGTTCCACTCGATGCATGAATGAGTGTTTGGAATTACATTGTTTCTATGGTCTATCCAGAACCAGAAGGACCTACCCAAGAAACACATCCACTTATAGACATCGGTGAGGGGTCTAGATCATAGATGAGTTTGGAGTGAAAAGAATATGGTGAGGATGTGACAGGACTTAAAAGAATTATTGGTCCTTACCAAACCGAGTCAGTTATCCGGGTAACCACACAATCTATTCATTCTCGTTCTTTGGAGATGAATATTGAAACATACATGGACCCAGTATCGATAACTTGTGTCACCCCACCTAGCCACTCAAGTATTTCACAACATATACTTGTTTCATATATTCACGGAGAAGTAGCACATAATCTATCTATTCCTCACTCGGAGGTCTTAGATATTGAAAAAGGAAGACATCAGCTCTGGTCTCCGAACTTCATATTCTAATCACTGAGTATATTGATTTTTAACTCGCGTCCCAGGTTAAGTCAATATTTGAGCCTAACTGATATACTTTAATTCTTTCACACATGCACGAGTCTTTGTGATTCCAATTGCATATCTTCGTGATATTGCCGGAACAGTTTGAGATGTAATTTTTAAATATCTTACTTCGGTGATAACTGTAAGTCCTATCAGAGATACCCGATTGCCAACTCTGAACATAGGCCATACAATTATTCTTAATTGTTGTGATAACAGTTACTTTTGTGTTTCTGTGTTAGATATTTACCCCATTCTGGTTACTTAATGTTTTGATCTGGATTTTTTTGCTACTCGTCACTATTGTCTTTGAACATACATGATGCTCCAGATGCTCCTACTCATCATGAGGGGGAGAAAGGGTACAGATTCAATGACACGGATTATCATGTTGAGAGGGAGTGAGCAAAAGCCGAAGGGGAGTAACTGTTGATTGATCAGCCGAGGGGGAGTAATTGTTTTTACTCTTCCGATTTTTTGTCAAAGCGAAAAGAGTTCAAAGTGCATACAAGTGATCAAAGTGCTTACAAGTGATCAACTCTTCTCATCGTTTATCAAGTGGTGTTCGCTACAATTCAGTATTTCCTCCTTCAAGCATACTGGTTCTACAAGTTCTTAAAAGCCAATTCAACTCACGGCCAATTCAACTCACAGTTCAAAGACTGATTCATTGAAGATAAGAGCTTTATTCAAGGGGGAGCCTGAAAAAGACATGAAGACAAGCAAAACCATAGCGTTCCAAAGATTCCAAAGGGAGAGAAGATAAAGTCATGAAGATTTCAAGACCGATTTTTTTTATATATCTTTAGGGGGAGATTGTTAGGACCATAAATGTCCTACATATTAGAAAGATATATAAAGAATTATATATAGCTTAATTAGTTTAATTAATATTTTGTAAAAAGCCTTTAATCATAAATGGGTCTAGATTAGCTTGATGGGCCATGGGCCTTTGTGCATAAATCCTTAGTATATAAGGTTTAGTTAACCTTTAGTTTTAGGTTAGCAATTAGAGAGATTCATTAGAGCTTATTGTTTAGAAAATCGTTCCTTTACTTTGAATTGTAATATTCTCTGAACGATACTTTGAATGAATACGAGAGGGATGACAAGTTGAAATCATCAATTGTTCTTGTTATTTCTTATTGATTTTATTGTTATCTGTCAAACTGGGATTCACACAATACGACAACGACGTTACCTACAAAGGAAGGGACAACGTGATGATATTCCGTTGGGGCGACCGTAAGATCGTCATGACACCCGTGGCTAACTTCCACAAAACCCCGGAGAAGAAAGGTGAGAACGTTCTAATCATCACCTCCGACGAGAAACTCCTTGAGAACGATTTCAAGGAGACCTAACTCTTTTGCCAAGTAGTCGTAAAAGGCTTAATGAGAGCCAAAAAGGTCAACGAGGAAATCTCGGAAGAAATCAGCGAGATACTTAAAGACTTTACGGATCTAATCTTCGATAAACTACCACTGGAATTATCGCCTATGAGAGACATCCAGCACCAAATAGATCTAATTCCGGGCATGAACCTACCAAACCTCCATCACTACTGCACGAGCCCCAAAGAAAACGAGATCTTGAGGGAGCAAGTTGAAGACCTCTTGAGAAAAGGCTTTATCCGAGAAAGCCTAAGCCCTTGCGCAGTCCCCGTTCTTCTCGTACCAAAGAAAGGTAACCAATGGAGAATGTGCATTGATAGCCGCGCCATCAACAAAATCACCATCAAGTACTGATTCCCCATTCCCCGTTTGGAAGAGATGCTTGATGAATTGGTCGACGCAAAACTATTTTCAAAGATCGACCTTTGTAGCGGCTATCATCAAATCCGAATCCGACCCGGCGAAGAATGGAAAACCGCGTTCAAAACACCATTCGGGTTGTACGAGTGGTTAGTCATGTCATTCGAAACCTCTAACGCCCCTAGCACGTTTATGAGGACAATGAACCAAGTCCTCCGCCCGTTCATCGGCTCGTTCGTAGTGGTATACTTCGATGATATACTCATCTATAGCCGAAACAAAATGGATCACCTCGCGCATCTCCGACAAATCTTGACCATGCTCCAAGAGAACAAACTCTATGTCAACCTCAAGAAGTGCACTTTCTGCACCAACAAACTCCTATTTTTAGGATTCATTGTTGGAGCAGCCGGTATAGAAGTAGACGAAGAAAAGGTCTGTGCAATAAAAGAATGGCCAACTCCCAAAATCGTATCCGATTTCCGAAGCTTTCATGGTTTGGCAACCTTCTACCGACGGTTCATAAGGGATTTCAGCACCATCACCGCACCAATGACCGAGTGCCTAAAAAAGGGAAAGTTCCAATGGGGGCCGATCAAGACCAAAGTTTTGCCGAGATCAAAAGCAAGCTAAGATCCGCACCGGTACTCGCTCTACCCGACTTTGATAAAGTCTTTGAAGTTGAGTGTGATGCAAGTGGAATAGGGGTAGGAGTTGTCCTCTCCCAAGAAAAGCACCCCATCGCATTTTTCAGCGAGAAACTAAGCGATGCTCGTCAAAAGTGGAGCACCTACGATCAAGAGTTCTACGCCGTGTTCCGAGCCTTGAAACAATGGGAACATTATCTAGTGCAGAAATAATTTGTACTTTTTACCGACCATCAAGCCCTCAAATTCATCAATAGCCAAACGTCGGTAAACAAAATGCACGCACGATGGGTGAGTTACCTACAAAAATTTCCTTTTGTCATCAAACACAAATCTGGGGTCCTCAACCGTGTAGCCGATGCTTTAAGTAGACGAGCTACACTAATGATCACACTAGCCCAAGAAATCGTCGGATTTGAGGTCCTAAAGGATCAATACGAAGAAGATGGTAAATTCAAGGATATTTGGAACAAATGCACCATGGGTACACCAATGGAAGACTATTACATACAAGACGGCTACCTCTTCAAAGGTAACCAATTGTGCATACCTAACTCTTCTCTTCGTGAAAAACTGATCCGAGACTTACATGGAGGAGGATTAGGCGGCCATCTAGGCCGAGACAAAACCATTTCTAGCGTACTCGACCGATACAATTGGCCACACCTAAAACGCGATGTGGGGGCAATTGTCCGAAAGTGCTACATTTGTCAAGTTGCTAAAGGCCAATCTCAAAACACCAGTCTTTATTTACCGTTACCAATTCCCGATGATATTTGACAAGATCTATCCATGGAGTTCGTTTTGGGACTACCCCGCACACAACGAGGAGTCGACTCTATCTCTGTAGTAGTCAACCGATTCTCAAAAATGACACACTTCATATCTTGCAAAAAGACCGCCGATGCAAGCAACATTGTCAAGCTATTTTTCAAAGAAGTAGTCCGTCTACATGGGGTTCCGAAAACTATCACTTCCGATCATGATACGAAGTTCTTAAGCCACTTTTGGATCACTCTTTGGCGCCTATTCGGAACCACACTAAACAAAAGCAGCACCGCGCACCCCCAATCGGATGGACAAACTGAGGTAACAAATCGAACCTTGGGCAACATGCTTCGGAGTATTTGCGGGGACAAGCCTAAACAGTGGGACCTTGCTCTCCCACAAATCTAATTCACCTATAACAGCGCATCCCACACAGCAACGGGATGTTCTCCTTTCTCCTTGGTCTATACGTCGATTTCCAAACACGTGGTCGACTTGGTCAAACTACCGCAACTCCCGGGTACTAGCCTTGCCGCCAAAAATATGGCTAAGGATGTGCAAACAGTCAAAGAAGAAGTCAAGGCCAAACTTGAACTCACAGGCGCAAAGAACAAAACTGCCGTCGATATGCATCGACGCCACAAGACCTTCAAGGTGGGAGATGAAGTCATGGTATTTTTGCAGAAGGAGTGATTTCCCGTTGGAACTTACAACAAGTTACAACCCCGGAAATATGGTCCGTTCAGGATTTCAAGGAAGATTAATGACAATGCTTATGTGGTCACCCTTCCCGACTCTCTCCATATATCTAACACCTTCAACGTGGCAGATATCTACGACTACCACCCGGATGACACGTCTCTTTCTGATGAGAACTCGGGGTCGAGTTCTTTAGAGGTGGAGGAGACTGATATAGAGCGCGTAGCAACCCGGCTTTGAAGAACAAATGGACCAAGCCAAAAGGAATCGAGACTGGGACTTACGCGACCTGAAGCCGCGGCCCAAGCCGCACAACCCCTGGACAAGTAAAACCAACAAAGGCCTGCGCGACCTAGGGCGCGACCTGAAGCCGCGGCCCAAGCCGCACGGCTCCTCCAACATCACTTATCATCTATTTCTTTTTTATTGCTTTAGAGTTGTTTTCCAATAAGGTTTCTTTCTATTAGGGATTGATACCAACACTAGTTTCCATAGTTATCTCTTATTTAGTTTAGCTGTAAATAGGGCTTTCATCTACATTGCTTATCATTCGATTCAGTATTCAGATTTAATATTAGTTCTTGGTATTCAAGGCTTCTTTATCACTTTTCTCAGTTTACGTTGGTAAACTCGTTCACCTTTAGGATTCGACGCTAGTCGATCCGTTCCACGCAATTCCTACTGCGTCAACCAATAAATCTTTTAAGTCCTGTCACAGCCTCACCAATTTTCTTTTCTCTCCAAACTCGTCTATGCATCTAGACCCCTCACTGATGTCTATAGTGGATGTGTTTCTTGGGTAGGTCCTTCCGGTTCTGGATAGACCATAGAAACGAAATAAATCCTATCACTCCTTTCACACCTTTTTTTAATTAAAATAGTTTAGTAAACATTAAAGTACGAGTTCTAAATTGAAATGTTTAGAAGTCAAAGCATTGAAGAACGAGTCCTGATCTGAGATGATCAGAAGTCATAAAAGTGAAGTCCGAGTTCTGATATGAGGTAATCAGAAGTCAAAGTAAATTGAAATAATTGAATTTCAAAGGACAATTAAAGTGCGGACTAGAATGACTCGGTAAGCACATTATAGTCAAAAATCAAACAATGAATAGAAAGTTTAATTGTGAAGAACAAGTCGCAATTAATATATCAGAAAAGAATTGAATCATTAACATGAAATGACGAACTTTGAAACACAAGTAGGAATTCAAGCGAGTGTATTTCCATCGAAAAATCAATAAGTATATGAGACATAGAAATAACTTGTTGGTCCCGAAGGGTTATACAAGTTTGTAGAAGGGGGGGTTGAATACAAACACACGATTTTTACTTTCTAAGTTGTTTATTGATAAATCAAAACAATTTACAACTTGTTGCGGAACAAGATTAAGGATTAACCTAATCTAAACAAGTTAAGAACACTAAGTTTCTTGCACTAGAATTAAGACAGAAAAGAGATAAGGAAATTATGAGTAATAACCTAACACACAGATAGAAAGAAGACGATGGCCCGAGCACTTCATTTCTGAAGTAGGGTTCTTCTTATATACTGCATGCATTTAATGCATGGCAGTATTGCTTTACACGTGGCAGCAACTAAGTGGTTGCATGTTTTGACCTTTGTAGACAACCTTAGTAGCCGCATGGTGCACAATGTAGAATCAGAGTTTGTTGTACGATTCTAGACAGAAGGGATGTCCGTTCTGACATTTCGTACGGAGTCGTGCAAGGGAGGTAAGACAATAGTACTTTGTAGGGAGACTTCATGATCAGCTTTCGTTGAATCAGTACTTTATCAGCGAATGATAAAGCTCAGCGATTGCTGAAGTCTTCTATTTGATACTTCACATTGAATGGACAATTTTATGACTCCGCTGATATCCGCATCAGTTCATTAGTAGACTTGTCGCTAGTTCTTGAACTTGATCTTTGACTTCAGCGTAGAACCTATGTTGACGTGAAACTTGTCTTCAGGGATCATAAGTAAACAACTAACTTATCAGCGATCACCAAAAGAACTGAACAGGCTCAGAGCTTTATGGTGAACAGTGTTCGATGAATGTCTAATTTAACGAGCGAGAGTTCCTATCAGCTGTACTGTAGAGTCTTAGTATTTATCAGCGATAGTGAAACTCTAATACATATTGTTTACTTATAATTTTCACTAAGTATTTAAGAGAGGGTCATTATCAAATCACTGAGGGTTTGGATCAACAATCTCCCCCTATTTGATTATGACATAGCAACAACGAAAATTGATAAGTATGAAAACATAAGGATAAAAAGAACTCATAAAATATTTGTCCCTTTTACTGTTTTCTGGGATCTTTTAAGTACTGATGGAGTAAAGTACATTCGCTGAAAATTTTCTTTGAACTTCGTAAAGATTATAGAGGGAAGTAGAAAAATTACAAGTACAGCAAATAAAGTTACAAGTACAGAAGATATAGACAGATAAGCATAGAAGGATTACAAAAGAGATCCTATCCGTCAATGGGTTCTTCTTTAATGAGAAGTTCATCAAGGGTCTTTGATGTGGGAATCATCCAGTCAGGGACCGTTACTCCTTGATCCTTTTTGTTCTTTGCTTCTTCAAAAATTAAGGGCTTAAGGTATCGAGCCTGAAGGTCGCGTCTGAATTCACACCAGTAGATGAGGTCTTTGAGCTGTTCGATGGGAGTGATGGGAAGCTCAGAGGTGCGTTGAAAGTGTTGTCTTCCATCATAGTCTAAAAAGAAGATACCATAGGGCTCGCTTAAGACTTTTCCAGGTATGAAGGTTTCACCAGGAGGCAAAGAGGGGTCAAGCGCTGAGAGGTCAGGGTCAGGACCAAGTACTTCAGCACGAGAGAAACCAATACCTGTTTCGTTCCTTATAGGAGGACCTGAGCCTGAAGGTTTCAGATTTTTCTTTGTAGAGGCCCTTCTTTGTTGAGTTGGAAGAAGAGAGGGAGGAGGAATATCCACAGCAGAAGAAACCAAGTCGATCTGAGAATTTATAATCTTCTCGACATGGCTCTTGAATTTTGAGCGAGATCGCTGAATGGCTATTCGTATCTCCAACCATTCAGAGAAACCAAACTTCTTTAATGAAGTAGCATAGAAGGTTTGCTTGGTTTCGTCTTCTCTGAATACGTCAACTTCAACGACAGGAACGTTTACGAACGTTTTTCCTCTGATATTTACCTTGTTGATTCTGGATGGTCGAGATCGATAGGTCAGTCTTTCTGTTGCACCATTCCAAAGTAGAATCAGATACCTTGGTCTTTTCTTCAACGATCCTCTGGGCGTCTTCCAATAACTGACGTTGGACTTCGATGGGAGTTCTTTTCAGTGCTGGGTCTTTCACCGATTGTTGGGCAAGCTGGATGGAAAGATCCTTATGTTTTTCTTCAGTTTCCTTCTTTTCGGCGAGTAATCTTACAGCTCTGAGGTGATCAGTGAATTCTTTCTTCGAAAGTCTGAGCTTTGTAGGAGCAGGAATTTTGTCACGAGGAAGAATGATTCGCTGATCTTCAAGCTGTTTGATCATTGCATCTCTCTTTTCTTGATCCTCTTCACTTAGATTTTGAGGAGCCAAGGAAGGTCTATTTTTGTGATAGAACAGATGTTCTTCAGGTTCATCAGTCTCAGAGGTTAAATCCAAGACTGGGATTATTTCTTCAGCTCTTGTGGCTGTGATTATTGTTGGTGTAGTTGTAAGAGCTTCAGCAGGATCCTCAAATAGGGGAGAGGACTAGCTGAAACACAACGATTGTTTAAGTAAGAACATGGGAAGAAAGAGATAGAAAAGAATGGGGTTTAAGTGTATAGAGGTTTTATGGATAGAAGAATTGGGATAGAAGAGGGATGCAGTATAAGGGAAGAGAAGATATTGTACCTGACAAGCTGGCTTAGTATGAAGGATAGCCAGATTGCCTTCTGCAGCGAGGCCTTTGCTTTTGCCTTTGTCAGCTTCAGACGCTGCAGGCTTTGTCTTCTCCCCTGATGGTTCGTTTATTGAAATCCATTTTTGAGCTGTGGTTTTTGCGACAGGCTGGACGTAGAAGAAACCGTCATCATTGTCATCATCATCATCATCATCATGTTTGGGGGATGATGATGGTTCTTCATCATCGATGTCGATAGGTTCTTCGTCTTCAGCTTCTTCTTCGGACTCGACCTCAGCAGCGTAAGGTTCGGTCACGTCAGCAACAGCTTCCTTGTGTTGCTCTTCGAGTTGCTCCCCCTCAGATATAGAAGGAGGTTTCTCGGTTCCCTCAGGGTTTTCAACTCCCTGAGGTTTATCAGAAGAAGCAGTAGCAGCAGCAGCTTCAGTGTTATTTGTCTCCCCTTCATCAGCATGGGGATGACCTTCTTCAACATTCTGCCCCTCATCCTCATGATGAGGTGGGGAGTTAACAACAACAACATCAGTAGTATGAGAATCACTGTCTTCTTGGCTAGTGAGTCCCATACATAGTTCAACCACTGCTAATCTGTCGTCGAGGCCAAATATAGCAGGGGAGAGTTTTCGAAGATCCTCTCTATCGGCCTGAGTAAAGTGAGACTTTGGGGCATCCATGCGATTGAGTACATGCTGAAGGAGTTCTTTGACCGTGGTGACCTCACCCATAAGAGTACCAACCTCTGTCTTCAATGATGTGACTTCATTGGACAAAGTGGTGAAGTTTGTTGCGAGGGTGGTGTTGGTGAGGTCGAGATTTTTGACGTTTGAGGAGGTTTCAGCGAGGGTGGTAGCAAAAGTTCCTATGCTGCCATCCACATTTTCCATATCAGCTTTGGAGGCTTTCGTTTCAACAACCTCGGTCAGCTTTTTGAGGTTCTCTCCAGCGTCTGTAACCGCTGAAGAGTTTGTGGAGAGAGTGGTGTTGTAAGATTCCACCTTTGTTTCCAGGGCCTTCAGGGAGGTGTTGATATCCCCCAAATTAGGACCTGAAACAGTTATTAACTTATGAACAGAGGAAAGCTCAGAAGTTTGGGATTTTGAAAGAGGAGTAGGTTGAGTTATGTGTATACCTGCAGGCGGGATGGCGAAGTTGTCGAAGCCTCGTAACCCTGAGAAAGTTTCATAGTCGTCTTCAATAGTTCCCTGACGACTGGAAGTACCTGCAGGTCCTGTGTTTTGTCCTATCATCCTCTGAAGATGTTCAGCAGTAGTGTCGTTGAGGATGATGTTTGTTGAAGAGAATACGGGAAGAGTTTGAGTGACCAAAGGAGAGGTGGGAGGAATGAAGGATGAGAAGATTGGTTGGGTGCGAGGTTCAGCGTTGGATTCGCTGAAAATCACTTCAGTCTCTAGAGAGGCTGAAGGAGGTAGGTTCTGTTCCAAGTTTATAACCTCAGTGTCTAAAGACGCTGAGGTCGGGATGGAAGGGGTGGCTTGAGCAGCTGTGGCAGAGCGTACCACGGAACAATCCATCAGCTCTTCAAAGTGAGCTGTGGAGTCTTCAGCATGTGAATGCTTGGGGGTTGCTCCTTGGTTTTCTTGATCCTTTGAGAATCAAGTTGGGTAGAAGAATGTTTCCTTTTTCGAGAAGGTGTGGAGGGTGCAGCTTGGGTATCAGCGGTGGTGATTTCCGCTGAAGTAGCCGTAGAAGTAGAAGAATGAGGATTAAGAAGAGATAAGAGAGTAGTAAGACGTACCTCGTTTGGCAGAGGCTTGAAGTCGAGCACCTTAGGGCCAACCTGAGAGAGTCTCAGATCACCCTCTTTTGGGTATTTGTCCCCAAGGCCAAGTTGAAAGATGGCACTGATGAATCGGGGATATGGAACCAATGACGGTCTATCAGCCATATCAACTCTGAACGCAAGGTCGTCATAGATGACTGAGGCCCAGTCAACATGGAGACCTTTCATCAATGCATAGCCCATTGCTTGCTGAGGTTGAGCAGCTTGATCAGAGGAGCCGGACTTCGCTGTCATACAGCTTATCAAGTGAGCGAATATGAAGTTCATTTCGCTGGGCATCTTGGACTTCTTGATCAGGGTCAGTTTCTTCTCAATCTTTTTGTCCCTCCCTGTGTCCCATGCGTAACCCATTTCATCAAAGAACGCAGTGATGGCTTCCCTATCAGCATGGTTTTTGTGGTTTGGGAGAGGGACAAAGCGTTTTTCTTTGGTAGCGACGGGGAGGCTCAGTGCACGTCGGATGATGGCAGGATTGATTTTGGTGGTGCCAAATTTGGTGTCACAGAGAATGGTGTAAACGAACTTCGTTGGGTCTTTGGCAGTGGGTACCTGAGTGCGTGTGGCAGAATACCATAACTGAGATAGAAGGAATTTATGGGCAGGGGGTACAAAGGTTAAGGCTTTGAATAAGCAGCAAGTTTGGAGAAAATTCACAACATCATTCAGATGCGTGACTTGCTTTCGAGGAGGAAAATCGAAAAGCGCATAGAGGTTGTTTGATTTTGAAAAATTACTTCCTCAAGCGTGAACTTGACCTGAGGAGCCTTGGGTAGAGTCAGTTTCTCCGTAGCGGGAGATTTCTTAGTGGTAGGAGCAGCAGAAGAGGATGCCATTTATGTTTAACATGTCAACCAAAGAATATAGATAAAGAATATAGTTTTAATGTGGAAAGACATTCCAAAATAAGATGGTATTTGTTTTTGTCCATTTCATTCAGACCAAAAATGTCTTAATGAAGATTAGGTTTTTTTAGTTTTGACAAAAAGAGACAAGAACTAGTGAATGTCTTATTTTCCAGTTTCCTTTAGAGATAAGGATTCTGGAAAAAAACATATGAAGAACAAGTTTAAGATTTTGTTTTAAACTTGAAGAACAACCATGAAAAGGTTGTGTTTATAAAACCATGAAAGAAATGATTTCATTTTTAAAAGTCCTTTTGTTTGATCTTGTAGAAACAATGAGAAGATCAAAAACAAGTTAAAAACAGGTAAATAATAAGAATATTAACCTGGTAGTCGAAGAAGAAGATGAACAGTTTTCTGGAAAACTGTAGTTCAAAATGCAATAGTAGTTTTTCTTGCTTGGAGAAGAAGATGTTCGCGTAAAGGAAAAATATAAACCCGAATGTGTTTATATAGTGAGATTAGAGAGAGAGAGAAAAACTGGAGCGGGAAAGTTTTTCATCATGACACGGACACGTGTTTGCATATGATTGGATGGTAAACGAAACGTGCAAACGTGTGTCAGAAAAAGAACGTGTCAGGGTTTATCCGTTGTGATGATGTCACAAACGTCCTTTCATATTTTAGGATGTCTCTGAGGTTTTGAAAGCTCAGGGACATTTTGAAAACATGAAGCACTGAATAAAAATATCAGTGTTAGTTTTAGAAATTTCAAAGTATCGCTGTTAAGGAAGAGATATTCAGCGATGCAATTTGTTTTGAAATCTTGCATTCATTTGCGAACGTCAGCGAGTAAAGAGAGACATACCTTGATATCAGCGAATCAATTTTGTTCAGAGAGAAGATGATAGAATGGGTTATATAATTTTGTTTTATCTTATCGCTGATCAAATGTGAACCACTGAAGATCTTACTCATCAAGAGGTTTGGTAAATAGATCAGCTAACTGAAAATCAGTTGGGATAAAGTGAAGTTCTATATCACCATTTATCACATGATCTCTGATAAAATGATATCTGATTTCGATATGTTTGGTCTTTGAGTGTAGTACTGGATTGTTGGCTATAACGATGGTACTTGTGCTGTCGCAATAGATTGGAATTTTCGAGAGCTGAAGGTCATACTCTAGTAGTTGATTTCTCATCCACAAGACTTGAGAACAACAGCTTCCAGCAGCTACATACTCAGCTTCAGCTATAGAGGTGGACATTGAGTTTTGCTATTTACTTGTCCAACTCACCAGCTTTCCACCCAGAAGCTGACAGCCTCCTGTGGTGCTTTTCCTATCCAAATTGCAACCTGCAAAATCACTATCTGAATAGGCGATTAGATCAAACCCTGAGTCTTTGGGATACCAAAGACCTAGGTTAGGAGTACCCGTAAGGTAACGAAAGATTCGCTTCACAGCGATCATATGAGATTCCTTAGGTTCAGCTTGATATCGAGCACACAAACAGGTTGCGTACATAATATCAGGTCGGCTAGCTGTAAGATACAAAAGAGAGTCGATCATCCTACGGTATGTCGTGACATTAACAGGTATTCCAGAAGAATCCTTGTTTAGTGTCAGCGGCGGTGCCATAGGGGTTTTCATAGCTGAACTTTGAGTTAAATCAAATTTCTTCAGCATATCTTTAACATACTTTCCCTGATTAATGAAAGTTCCTTTTTCATTTTGCTTTATCTGAAGACCAAGGAAATATGTTAGCTCGCCCATCATACTCATTTTATACTCTACTTTCATTCTATCAGCGAAACGAGTACAAAGGCCAGGGTTAGTAGAACCAAATATAATGTCATCAACATATATCTGAACAAGAATAATATGACCTTTTACTTTCCTGAAAAATAGAGTCTTATCGATTTTACCACGCTCAAATTGTTCAATATGGAGATAAGTAGAGAGAGTGTCATACCATGCACGAGGAGCTTGCTTTAAGCCATAAAGTGCCTTATCCAGTTTATAAACATAACCTGGATACTTAGGATCTGAGAATTCTGGAGGTTGTTCCACGTAGACTTCTTCATTCAGCTTTCCATTGAGAAATGCTGACTTAACATCCATTTGATACACTTTGAAGTCTTTGTGTACAGCGTAGGCTAAGAATAGACGAATAGATTCTAGTATTGCTACTGGAGAAAATGTTTCATCGTAGTTTATACCTTCCTCTTGTCTGTATCCCTGAGCAACAAGACGAGCCTTGTTGCGGGTTACAGTTCCATGTTCGTCCAACTTGTTTCGATAGACCCATTTAGTGCCTATCACTGTCTTGTCAGTTGGTCTTCGAACAAGATTCCAAACTTTGTTTATTTCAAATTCTGTCAGCTCTTCTTGCATAGCGTTGACCCAGTTTCGATCTCTGAGGGCATCATCTATTTTCTTTGGTTCAATCAGAGAAATAAAGTTAACAAATAAACAAATATTACCTGCACTTCGTCGAGTCTGAACACCAGCGTTTGGATCACCAAGAATTTGATCAATAGGGTGATTGATAGTCCATCGCTGAACCGGAGCATGAATCGCTGACTCAACCTGAACTGGAGGGGCAGAAGATGAGGCTTCAGCAACTTCTGGAATATCAGCTAAGAGAGGAGTAGATGCAGATGTCATCACATTCACTGATTGCTGAGAAGTAGATGGAATGTCTGAGGTAGAAGGTTCAGAGGCAGGCATAGTGTTTAAAGGAATAGCTGAGACCCATGAAGTTTCAGCTTCACTAGTCTGCATGTTTGGGATGATAGTGGGACCATCATCTTCAACGGTATGAGTATGAGGAGTGGGAATATCTTCTGAATCACCAAGATGAGAAAACATCCATTGATTCAGTTCTTCAGTATCAGAGAAGGTCTAGAATTCGCTGAACGGGATTCGTCAAAGGTGATGTGAATCGTTTCTTCTACAGTTTGTCTTCTACGACTGAAGACTCTGAAAGCTTTGGAGATAGAAGAATATCCACTAAAGATTCCATCATCTGCCTTAGGATCAAACTTTCCAAGGGCATCTCTGTTGTTCAGAATGAAACACTGACATCTAAAGATGTGAAGAAAGTTAATTGAAGGCTTTCTCCCATGAAAAAGTTCATAGGCTGTCTTTTTGAATCTTTTGACTATCAGCGACATGTTTTGCGTAAAACCAGTAGTGTTGACAGCTTCTGCCCAAAACTGAGTAGGCAGGTGAGAATCGCTGAGCATTGAACGTGCAGCTTCAATAATAGTTCGATTTCTTCTTTCAGCGACTCCATTTTGTTGTGGTGTTCTCACTAAAGAAAAGTTATGAGAAATACCCTTACTCTCAAAGAAGGAATCAAGAGAACTGTTTTTGAATTCAGTCCCATGATCACTCCTTATTGAGCGAACGGTCAAGTTGTTCAGGACTTCCATTTTCCTGACAAAGGTGATGAGTTCTTCAGGGGTGTCACTCTTAGAACGGAGAAACATTACCCATGTATAGCGAGATAATTCATCAACTATGACCAGCGTATATTTCTTTCCAGCGATGGATTGTTTGTTAACAGGGCCAAACAAATCCATATGGAGAAGTTGAAGAGGAGATGACACTGAGGAAACTTGCTTAGACCTAAAGCTTGATTTGGTCTGCTTCCCTTTCTCACACACTGAACATAAGGATTCTTTAGCGTATGAGTGTTGAGGTAGACCAGTGACTAACTCTTTAGAAGAAAGAGTGTTCAGTGTCTGGAAGTTGAGATGAGAGAGCCTCTTATGCCATAGCCAATTGACATCAGATGAGGCTTTTGAGAAGAAACATGAGTTCTTAGTGGTTGTTGAGTCCATATTTATTACATAAACATTTTCCAAACGATAACCGCTGAGAGCTATCTTCTCCTTTTTGTCAGCGACAAAGCAGGATTCCTTAGTAAAAATCACTTTGTTATCCTTGTCGCAAAGCTGACTGATGCTTAGAAGATTATGCTTCAGTCCTTCAACATATGCGACTCTTCTGAAGGTTGTTGTACCATTAGTGAGTACACCAAACCCTCGGGTATGTCCTTTTCCGTTTCCACCGAAAGTTACAGAGGGACCCTTCTCTTCCTTGTACTCAGTGAGCAGGTTCTTTTTACCAGTCATGTGTCTAGAGCATCTGCTATCAAGATACCAGATACCCTTCTTAACCTGCATTATAAAGGAAGATTAGTTTGTCTTGGGTACCCACTTAACCATGTGTACACACTTGTCAGTGGGTTTAGAAGAGGAGGTGGAAGGTTCAGCAGTCTTCGCAGCATTTGAAGATTACACTTTGTCAGTCTTCACTTTAGTTAATTTCTTAACCTCAGTGGTCTTCTTTGCCTTGGGGGCAATGATCTTCACCTTAGCTATCTTTTCAGCTTGGGTGGCTGTGGGGCACTTACTAGCAATATGATTGGTAAGTCCACAGTGATAACATTTCCTATAACTAAAAGTAGTTCTAGGACCATTTGCATGCCGAGCTTTTGATTTTGAATTAGAAGGACCAGCACCAAGTAAACTTTTGGTATTTAAAATAGGAGGAACATTCAGTTCTTCGGATTTCTTACCAATGGTATCCACTTTGATTCTAGGAGTAGATCGCTGAATAGATCCATGCTGAATAAATCCAGGAATCTTATTCTTTGAACTAGAGGGATAGGTCACTGAAGCTTTAGAAGCATTCAACTTAGGTACAAAGGTACCCTTCTGAGGATTTTGGTTAAAAGCAATTCCTTTACCTTTATTTTTAAAGACTGGGGTAGGTTTTGGATAAACAATTTTCTCTTTACCTTTAGAAGTTAAGGTAGAGATTTCCTCAGGGATAGGAGGTTTTGAAGAGGAACACTGAGATGAGAAAGTGTCAGGGATAGAGGATACGAACTTTCCAAACTTAAGCATGGAACGGTCAGTGGTTGGTTCTAGAGTATCAGCTTTGTAACCAAGACCACGTTTATCACTCAGGGGAATCTGAGACTTAATTATCTCAGTTATCGTTGTTGAGGATTTATACCATCCATCAACAGTAGCTTTTTCAGCTTTTAATGCAGCGATAGCTTCTTCGCGCTCGATTTTGACTAGCTGATTTAAATGAACTTGATCTTTAAAATCTTCTTCAATTTTAGAAAGATTTTCTATTTGAAGGTGACAGTTTTTAAGCTGTTCAGCGAGATCAAGGTTTTGATTTTCAATGACAGTTTTGCCATTCATGGCTTCATATAAACTTCTAGTCAAGAGATCGATCTTTCGAAGACTATCAGCTTCATCAATATTTAAAATATTGGTAAAGAAGGAAGGTGATACCTTAGTAGCAGAGGTTGAAGTAGAGGGAATGTCAGAATTTTCTTCCTCATCTTCAAGTTTGGCCATTAGACATAGATTGGCTTCATCATCATCTTCAGAGTCAGATGATTCTTCTTCGTCAGAGGTCGCCCAATCATAGTCAGCCATCAGGCCTTTGCCTTTCTTCTTAAAGGTTTTCAGCTTTGAATACCTTTCTTTCAGCTTTTTGTATTTTTCATCTCTAGTCCTGGGAGTAAAGTTTTTCTTGGGAAAAGCTGAGGATCTAGAGACTTTCTTTGACCTGCACTCGCTAGCAAAATGTCGTATCTTTTCACAGTTATAGCAAGTAGCAGTAGCCTTATCAAGAAGGGTTGTTCTTTCTGAAATTACTCTTTCTAGCAAATCTCCTGAACTTATTAGCCAGGAATGCCAGAGTTTCATCGTTATCTGAAGCGTCAGAATCTGATGAACGTTCAGAGTTAGTTTCCAACTCAGTGACAGTGATAGTAGATCGTTGAGTGGAAGGTAACTCTGAGAGTAAAGCAACAGGGGTGCTTTTGGAATCTTATACAAGATTCTTCTTAAGATGACTAGATTGCTCATGATTAAGCATCATGCCATATAAGGTAGAAAGAGTCACAGATCTAAGATCTTTTGACAGCTTGAGACACATTGAATAACTATCCCAGCTTTCAGGTAAACATTCTAAGAACTTTGTAAGTACTTCAAAGTTAGAATATTCCTTACCAACAGTTTTCAGATCTATTATTAAGCAGTTAAAACGTTGGTGTACTTCAAAGAGAGTTTCATTCTTACCACAAATGAAGCTTTCGTACTGTCTTACCAGGTTGATCTTACGTGAGTCCTGGACTTCAGAAGTACCTTCATACTGAACACAGATTGTGTCCCACATGGATTTTGAGGTTTTCAGGTTCATGACGGAATGGTAGACTTCGTCAGGAAGAGCCATGGAAAGTATGGATCTGGCTTTGGTGTCGATAGCCACTTTCTTCTTATCTTCATCAGTCCACATATGAATTTCCTTGGGAACCAACCTTTCTGGAATAGCAGCTCTATTCTCAGCAGCTGGAACTTCAGGATCAATTCTTACAAGAACATATGGGCCGTTTTCAAGATAGAAATGCATAGTAGGGTCTACACATTCTAAGAAGAGAATCATCCTGTTTTTCCATAGATTAAAGTTATCTCTGGAGAATCTAGGGGGTTTTGCAAGAGAACCATTGTCAATATAGTTAGTGTTTGTGTTGGTAGCCATTTTAAGAAATAGCAAGGAAGAGAAAAGATTAGTATAGATAAGATCTTGTTTATGAGATTAAACAAATCTGCTATGATACCACTTGTTGGTCCCGAAGGGTTATACAAGTTTGTAGAAGGGGGGGTTGAATACAAACACACGATTTTTACTTTCTAAATTGTTTATTGATAAATCAAAACAATTTACAACTTGTTGCGGAACAAGATTAAGGATTAACCTAATCTAAACAAGTTAAGAACACTAAGTTTCTTGCAATAGAATAAAGACATAAAGGAGATAAGGAAATTACGAGTAATAACCTAACACACAGATAGAAAGAAGAAGATGGCCCGAACACTTCATTTCTAAAGTAGGGTTCTTCTTATATACTGCATGCATTTAATGCATGGCAGTATTGCTTTACACGTGGCAGCAGCTAAGTGGTTGCATGTTTTGACCTTTGTAGACAACCTTAGTAGCCGCATGGTGCACAGTGTAGAATCAGAGTTTGTTGTACGATTCTAGACAGAAGGGATGTCCGTTCTGACATTTCGTACGGAGACGTGCAAGGGAGGTAAGACAATAGTACTTTGTAGGGAGACTTCATGATCAGCTTTCGTTGAATCAGTACTTTATCAGCGAATGATAAAGCTCAGCGATTGCTGAAGTCTTCTATTTGATACTTCACGTTGAATGGACAATTCTGTGACTCCGCTGATATCTGCATCAGTTCATTAGTAGAATTGTTGCTGGTTCTTGAGCTTGATCTTTGACTTCAGCGTAGAACCTATGTTGACGTGAAACTTGTCTTCAGGGATCATAAGTAAACAACTAACTTATAAGCGATCACCAAAAGAACTGAACAGGCTTAGAGCTTTATGGTGAACAGTGTTCGCTGAATGTCTAATTTAACGAGGGAGAGTTCCTATCAGCTGTACTGTAGAGTCTTAGTATTTATCAGCGATAGTGAAACTCTAATACATATTGTTTACTTGTAATTTTCACTAAGTATATAAGAGAGGGTCATTATCAAATCACTGAGGGTTTGGATCAACATAACTAAGTCAATAAAATATAACACGTGGCATTCATGGAAGTTAACATTGGAGAATAACAAACACAAGTAAGTTATCCATAATGAATTACCACGGTTCTTTGAATTCACTGAAAAATTCATGTATATGTCAAGTACCCGATGCTCCCCCTCAAATGTGGCATAACCTTCTGAATGTTATCACACATGACATCCCTGCAAAAACAGATCAGAAAGATTTTGGTATCCATGCTTTGATGGATCCTCGATGGTTAGATGCCTTAACTGTAAAATGGAGATTTGGGATACTATAAGTACCATACCAGTTATTGACATACCTTGGATGCACAAAGTCACTCTTTCCACAATGAGAGCAACAGATCTTTTCTCGGTTTAGACTGATCAACTTAGCTATAGGGTAAACATGAGCACGTGAACCAGTCTTGAAAATAAAAGACTTTGTATCTACTACAGGAGAATTATGAGACTTGTTTCCATCACTGTCTTCTGTAGTTGATTTCATTCTCCAAACCTTTTTTACTTTTCTAAAAACATGATTATTTGAAGAATCATTAAGCTCATTGTCAGAAGAACTAGAGTAATAAGATTGTCGTTTGTGAGAAATACCGGTTTTTGAGCGTTTCTTTGACCGTCTTTTGGATTTAGATTTTGAAGAAGTGGTCTTAGAAACATTTTTGGAGTTAGAACATTCTCCCTTTTCAAAATTTACCGGTGTGCGCATTTTCTCCAAAATTGAATGTGACTTACAAGCTTTGGAGCAAAGTCGATCTTAGAAATATCATAATCTTGACAAGCTGAGGAATTCATGAACTCAAAAAATCGATAAACAGAGTCAAGTGGATTTGGACAGTCAGAATCGGATGAGGAAAAGTTAAAAGAATCATCCGCAAACGAATTATTGATATCAGGGAAAAGATTCCTTTGAACTGATTCGGATTGAGCCGCTTTACCTTTATTTGGTGAGAACAAAGGTTCATCATATATGTCAAAGGACACGCCTAGAAAAGCTTTACACGAGGAGTTATCCGAATTAGTAGGAGATGGGTCAACCGAGATGGTGTCCGGAGAGATAGGCTTCATCGGGGTATCCTTAGGACTTCCCTTAGCCATCTTAGCTATTAAAAGTTATGTCGACAGAGCCGACAGTTTAGAGTTTAATTTTGCAATCTCGGTCCTATAACTCGTCCTTTCAGATTCAAATAATGACTTGATTTTTTTCTTTTTGAACTCATTGATGGTAGATAAGAGTACAGTTCTTTCGGTTTCAAAAATAACCTTATCTCTCAAAATTGATTCTTCAAGTTTAAAAATTATGTTTTCCAAAATCAAAGGTGGAACGTAACATTTGAACTCTGAGTTGGCATGAGAATCATCATCTGGTGTTGCTTGAACTGAAACCGGAGTTTCCACAGTTTTGGCAACGGAACAGATGTCAAAATAATCATTCGAGAGATGAGGTGTTTTGTTTTTCAGATATGAAGCATTAAGAGTTTCATACACGAAAGGAACTTGTACATTAATGTTTTTCTTAGGTGGCTCATCTTCCGAATCAGGTTTGTCATTTGCAGGCTTTTCCCCTACTTTTGGTAGTGGAATACCTGTTTTGCGTTTAAGGTCTTCCTCTTCCTCATCTTTCTGAGACAGTTTGGTCCACTCGATCTTATACTCAGGATAATGCTTATCTAGGCCCAAAAAGTTGAATTCATAAAGGGTGGGAACCTTAGATAAGATTTTCTTAAGGTAACACGAATTATCATATTTGAGTCCCCAACGGGCGTTATAATATTTGAATTCCTTCGGTTTGTTCAAATGAATCGTTTGGTCTGTTTTACCTCACTTGTAAAGTTTGGATTCAAGATTCTTATGCTTGTTAGTCAAATTATCATTTTATTTTTGAACGGTTAAGCGAAAATTGACAATCTTATTATTCTCTTCCTGAGACTTATTGAGCTTTTTTGTGATTTCAGATAATTGGGTTTCTAGGGATTCGGCTCTTTTTGAAATGGCTGAGCATTCTGATTGATAATTTTCTATCACACATTTATCCTCAGCCTTTTCAATAGCTAGTTTGCCTATGGTATCATATTTTATTTTAGCATCGACTTCTAGCTTAGAGATTTGTGCTTCTAAATGAGAAACTTTCTCTTTGGGCTCAGAGTAAGTTGGATAAGACATTGTTACTTGAAAGAATATGATCGTGAGACAATTCAAGATATCGATCTAAAGGAAGTCGGACAGTGTATCAAAGAATACACAAATGTCCCCCTTCGGTGACTTAACACGGGGGTCCCGCTACCTGGTTAGCGGGTGGAGTCAAGGGGCAACGCCCTTGCGGGGTCTGGAGGCAGCGCCCCTAGAAAAAATTTTAAAACTGAAGGGTCAGAACACTCCCGAATTTGTGATCCCGGTGTGGTTTCCTATGCAGAAGCAAAATCCGAAACAGAGATCCGGAACCGGTTAAAATGAGATCTGGAATGTGTGGGATCCGGAACCGGGTTAAAATCCGGTATGATCCGGAACTGGTTAGAATGAGATCAGGAATGTGTAACTCCGGTATGCGAAATTCCAGAACCGGGTTATAGGATCCAGATTGAACAGAAACCGAAGTCGGGTAGGAGCTGGAGTCGGGCTGGAATCCCAGTACAAATATTCCGGAACCGGTATTAATCTGATATGTTTCCGGAACCGGTAGTAAGTCCGGTAAAATTCCGGGACCAGTTTTAATCAGAACTGGATTTCAATCCGGTATATTATACGGATCCGGTATGAGATCCGGAATCCGGAAAAGACACAGGAAACAAAGAACAGCGTACCTGGAAACTTCGTTGCAATGAACACGGATCTGGGAATGGTGTTTTTCTTGAAACTTTTGTTCCTGAATATTGTTAGCACAACCAATACACCAAATAGCAAACGATTTTTTCCCTTAAAATCAACCTATTCCTTGAAAATTTTGAAACTTTATGAAGCAGGGACTCAAGCACTTAAGACACAAATTTTAACCAATTGAAGATCAAAACCTTCGAATTTGACTCTGAAAATTTGCAGAAATCAGTTTAATAATGTATTGAATAGATGGTAATACACTGATTTCACTTTAATTGCAAAAATTATCAAACCCAAAAAAATCAATATGAACACAGCGTCGTTTTTCCAGATTTGAGGAACACAGAATAAAATTTTGATACCTTTTAGGTCGATTTCTTTGTCCCTCTGCTCTGATACCAATTATCGATCCCAAATTGATCAAGTAACAATGAATATGAAAGCAATAATCTTTATTGATCGATTGTGGAGAGTTACAATATTGGATTGATGAACAGATCTCTCTCTAATCTCTATTACGTGCATAAACTATTCTCTCAAAGTCTAACCTAATGATTAGAAAACTAACTTTAAATACCAAGGCTTCAAGCCTAAGCCCATGGCCCACACACTCTAATCTAAGCCCATTTAGCATAAAAGTCTTTTACAAACAAATAAATAAAACAATTATTTTTCTTTATATCACTTTCTATTTTATAGGACTTTTAGTCCTAACACAGTTTATGGAAGGTGGCTGGTGGATGAATGGTGATGGCAGATCGTGAGAGAGAGAGAGAGAGAGAGAGATAATGGAGAAAACCAGATTTGCACTCGCCGAAATTGGAGGAGGTTGCCAGAGTGGGAGCAGGTCGTCGGAATTGGATGCTGGTGGTGGATCGTAAGTGAGAGAGATGAAGATAATTGAGAAAAATATGGAGAGATTATTACCAAAAATAGATAACTCAAATTATTTATTAAAATTTAAATTTAAAATATTTAAAATCTATTCCCAAACTACCCTTTCCTTATTTTTTAATAAATTAATTAAATTCGAAAATTACTCAACCGTTGATCGAAAAAAATTGGATGGCCTACACGGGTTTGTACGGTTGTAACCTTCATATGGTTTGCAAATGATTACCTATCGTTCTATCTCTCTCTCTCCCTCTCTCTCTCTCTCTCTCTCTCTCTCTATATATATATATATATATATATATATATATATGTGTGTGTGTGTGTGTGTGTGTGTGTGTGTGTGTGTGTGTGTGTATGTGTGTGTGTGTGTATACACATAATATATAAGGGAACATATTATATATTAAAATTAGATATAAAGGATAATATATATATATATATATAGGGGCAGGTTCAAACGAGAAGCTAAACCTTATGCGAGAATGCGAGAAGTGTGTAATCATATATGATACACAAAAGCTTAATCATATATGATTAACCATAGGTTACATTGGCAATACATAGACGTTTAATCATATATGATTAAACACTCACATGTCGTGTAATCATATATATGATTAAACACTTCTCGCATTCTCGCATAACGTTTAACTTCTCGCATGATCCTTCCTCTCTCTCTCTCTCTCTCTCTCTCTCTCTATATATATATATATATATATATATATACATACATACAGGGACTAAAACAGACACAAACAGAAACTTAAAACTACAATGTGAGTCTCGAATCCGTGCAACAATAATGAAATCAAATAGATAAACAATGTATGTAACGATTTCAACTGGTCATCTATGATTAAGCTTTCAATATTAGAGAGAATTACAATAAAGAGTGATGAAAGCAAATGAGACAACTAGCCTATTTTCTAAGGCTAAGGAAACTATTTATATGACGGGCCCGTGGTTAACAAGCCCACGGCCCGTTCACTAATAAACTCAAATTAAACAATTACACATTACTCCCTTGAACTTTAAATCAACAATAAAGGACCCTAACAATCTCCCCCTTTGATTTGAAGTTTGAGTTCGCGCTCTAGTTCTCGCCAGTTATAAACATATATTTTACGAAGCGCAAAGTGTACCTCGAACAGTCTGATAGCACGGCGATAGTCAATGCGTTCTTCAACCATTTCTAAAGCATTTCGTGTAGTTATCTCATTCGAGTTAGGAACATACGAAACCTTCTGATTTTCTGATTCATAAGAAATGATTTTGCAAAGAGCATTATGTACTTTGAAGATCGTGTCGTCGCAGAATCTGTCTACCTGACTGAAGCGCAGAAATTTCTTCTCATTCTGATCGTTGATGAAGACATCTTCAATTCAGGAGCATTCAGATTCGGCTTTATCAGATTAACTTTCTTTGCCCTGTTCTCGATTGCCATTTGGAAATCCGTGAGATATAACATCATAATAGTACGGACCAGGAATCGACGAACAGCTTTGAGCGCCTTTGTGACAGGTAGCGGTCGGAGGGTTCTTGAACGAAGGTCTTTCAGAATAGCCAGGAAGTCAAACGGTCGGAGGTGCTGGAAGTCGGCTTCAGAAAATATCCATTCGTTACCGTCTTCGCGTCTGATAGTGAACACTGGATACATGATTTTCATCATACGGCTTGACTGGATGTTGAGTACCCAGGTGATCTTATGCTTTGTTCTGACTTGACTGACTGGAAGACACCGCTTCATTCCGCAGATGTACCGGCGTTGGTATTCGGGGTTGTAGTTGTAAATACCAAGGCAGAAGGTCGACTCGATCGTGCGTAGCTTGTGAACAAACAACTTCTTCATGGATTCCTCCAGGTGAGGAATAAATACAGGGATCTTCTCCCAACGGATTTGTTGCTGAGGAAGGGAAGGAAGATCAGGAGCTGTCTGTTGTTGTAGAGGAGATGTCGTAGGATTGACAGTTGCAGATTGGGGTTTTTCAGAAGTTTCGGCGCCTTTGCTTGAGTGAACGGGAGAAGTGCCAAAAAAATTATGTAGAGTGACCTGTGATTTCAGAACGGATATCAGGTCTGCTTCGGTAGAGGCGTTGGTTTTGGATTCTTGGAGCAGTTGGGCTAAAAGCATCGTCTTTAGGGTGTCCACCGAGTAGGTAGGCTGAGTAGGGGCTGGTGGAGGTATAGGTGCGGTTCCAGTGTCAATGATATGCCCTTTACCTTTGATTATCCGTTTGACGGTGTCGATCTCGGCGGCGAGATACTGCTCCATCGCCTCGCGGATAGCCTTAAGGGTGCTGTCCAAGGACCCTGGTGACACAAAGTCGTGTAAGATAACTCCGAGATCACTTAGATTACCCGTTGAAGCATCTACCTGAGAGGCAGAGCCACCTACGTTCACAGTTGGCATAATGATAGTTGTGGTAGGATTTCCTTCCGATCCTCGTGTTCCGCCAGACGAAGACACTACGGAAGTTCCGATCGGGTCACGAAGAGCCTCGATTTGTTGTTCCTCATCATGTGTCCTAGCCGAAGAATGTTCAATTTCAAATGGCTCTAGACTCGATTGTGCACGGAAAGAAGTCGCGACTGGGGGCTGTTGGTCGCTTATTTCAACACCAGCACTCTCCGAATGAGAGACCAGTGGAAGTTGTGTTATATCCCCGTGAGAAACTGAAACATCCGTCTTTTAAGAGACGGATGAGTGGATAATGGGGTTGTGCAATTGCTCCACTGGGTCCACAGAGGCTTCTTCAATACCCCGTCCCAACGTATGAGACGGGATAGCAGATGTGGCTACCCGGATATCGCTCAGTTGGGGTCGCTCAGGAGCCTCGTTATCTTTACGGCTCAATCTTTCTAGGTTCGCTTTTGACCTCAAGTCCCTCCGTCTCACACATTCTATGTCCCGGGGAAGGTCCCTCTGGCGCTGGCTGGACCATGGGATTCCCTAACTCTCGTCTATATGCTATCACAGGTAGGGCTTCAGGTATATGCATAGCTGGGGTATCCGGTGGGTTACTTATCAGGTAAGTGTCTGGAAAGCCTCAATTTGAATAAAATGAAATATTTTATGCTCCCCCTCAAACCTAGCACGGATATTATCCCGGTCCCCCTCAAAACATGCATGGGGATTGACTTGTTCCCCCTCGGAGTGAGAGTGTGATTTACTTGGGAGACATCAACACAAGGTAAAAACATTTAGACTTTTAAGAAAACAGTGTGACGCTCCCCCTCGGGTGATGAACATAATGATGTTGCACTTGATCCGCCATGGAATATCTGTAAAAGACCCAAAGTTAGTAAACAAGATGGATTAACAAGTTTCAGCGCGTACCATGCAATAAGTGGCTCAATCTGAGACGGATTGACGACTGACAGTAAGAAAACAGGTACAGGACTTGACAAACAGGGGTATCCGGACATAAGATTGGAAAACCAAACTTTCCGGACAAACCAAAGTATCCGGACAACAGGTGCACAGACAACAGAGGTTTCCGGAAAAGATGACATCCCGGACAAAAAAGAAATTCCGGACAAACATGGTTTCCGGATGGGACATCCGGATACCCATCTGGTCCGGAAACCTATCTGGAGAGATAGGTGTCCGGATACCTGTCCGGACACTTTGTGATTGCTGACAGAATATACCCTGTACTTTCAAACTTTCAAGAAAAATAGGACTGTTCGGATGTTGAACGAACCTTCTCTCGCTCCCCCTCAAACTGAGCATAGGGAAGGTTTTGCTCCCCCTCAGAGTGTGCTATTGTGCACTGGAGAGACTGACACAAAAAAAACTTTTCGACATTTAAAGAAAAATCGTACCGCTCCCCCTCAAATGATGAGCATCCAGTTAGATGCTCCCCCTCAGAATGTGCGCGTAGAGTGAAATGCACACGGGAGTATCCACACACACAAAAAAACATTTCAGCAGTTAAAAAAAGTTGTATGTGACACTCCCCCTCAACAGTAGAATGAACTTACCTGATAGCTGATCATGCTCCCCCTAAACAGATGAGCAGCTCGTGAAAACCCATTTATAGACAAACCTTACGTCTTCGCAATATTGTTCCTTGTAGCTCGTGAGCAGCTCACTCCTTCCGGTCATTTGTGTGGAGCATCCAGAGTCAAAGTATCACACATGACCGTCCTGCAAAACGAGATTAGCGGACCTTCGGTACCCAGATTTGCCTGGGTCCAGGAGGGTTAGATTTGACACCTTTCGGAGGAACTTGCTTTGACTCAGACTTCCCCTTAGGTGTAGATTGTACACCGTTTGGAGTAACTGGTTTTGGCACATGTTGCCTCTTAGGTGTAGAATTTACACCTTTTGGAGGAACATGTTTTGTAGCAGGTTGCCTCTTGAGTGCCGGTCTAACCTCAGTGGGAGAAGCCCGTTTTGGAATGGGTTTGGTCTCCCGCTGTGGTTTAACCTCTGTTTGAAAACCCCGTTGTTTATGATATTTTCTCTTGTTATTACGGGGTTTGCGTTGGGGTGTATGATTATACAGGTGATATGACCCAAACCAATCATTGTTATTGATATCATCAAAGTCATTCCAACCACAACTAGAACAACATAAGCAATCATGCGATAATTGAATCAATTGCTGAATGGAGTAGAGTTTAATTGGAAAATTAACATCTCGTTTAACAAAATTATTCCTATGATTCTATGCGCAATCATGCTTATGCATCCTAGGATAGAAAACAGTGTTAAATGACTTCGATGCCTCTTTCTCAATAGATTCCCTAGCTAGCCTCTTTGGTTTATCTTGTTTAAGCTGGCCGGTTGTATCTGAACCCACATTAACAGCATGGTCAGTGACTTTTGAAGAAACAGGATTTTTGATAGGAAATCACTCGGTCTTTTGTCTCGGCTGTGATTGGTTTTGAGAAGCTGGTTTAGATTTGGAAATCTTAATCACAGCTGGGGCCTTGGTGTTAGAACAGGTACCCTTTAGAAAATTGACCGGTCGATTTACCACTGGAGACAGAAAATCAGTATGACTCGGAAGAGGTTTGTCGAAAGGGAACGACTCAAACTCTCCATCAGAATTACCTTCAGAGTTCATATATTCTGAAAAATGGACATCCGGAATTACTGGACTTGGATCGATCGAGGAAAGCGAGGAACACTTTGTGCTTGTGTGCTTTGGGGAATTTGGTGCGGAAGCTAAGAAAAAATCAGAGTTCAAATTCCTTAAAACACTCTCGTCTTGAGAATCTTTACCGTCTTGTGTAGTAGAAATCTTGCCTATGAAAGCTTTGCACGAAGACGTATCAGATGAACTTGAGGAAAGTTCGGGTGAATTCTGCTTTTCAGATTGGAGTTGGTCAATCTGCTCTTGGAGCTGACCATTTCTCGTATGCTCCTTCATCGCATCTGTTGCCAAGGCAGCCAGTTTTGATGTGAGCTTATAACTTTCACCCCGAAGGATTTCCTGTCCTTCATCCGATTCAGATTCGGTTTTAACCGATTTAAGATTCTCAAGTTCCTGGACAAGCGCTTGCTTTTCCTTTTGAAAAACTGACCTTTCTTTCTCGAGTGACTCCTACAACACGACAATCTTTGCTTCCAAGATGAGAGGGGGAACATAGAGTTTAAACTCGTCCGTCTCAGTCTTGGTTGCGGTTATTTGGACCTCATCCTTTTTGGAGGAATCCTTGGGCGTAGCAACCTTATAGGGGTCGAAGTAGTCATTTGAGAGATACTTTTTGTTCTTTTGATAGGAATAATTTAAAGGTTCATAACAAAACGGAAGTTGTATTCCTCGTTTGTGTGCGCGTTTATATTCCTCGGTTTCCTCTTCTTTTTCAGGTTCAAAAGGACCAGTCCATTGAATAGCATATTCCGGATACTTTTTATCTAACCCAAAACAAGCAAAATCATACAAAGTAGGTGTTTGGTATCTACCCTTTTTCAAATAGTGTGGGTTATCATATCCGATTCCCCATTCTTTATTAAAATAGGTGAACTCTTTGGGTTTATTCAGAAAGATGGTTTGATCAGTTTGACCCCTTTTGTGGAGTTTGGTTTCAACATCAAGAATTTTAGCAACAAACTCCTTGTGCTGAATTTGAAGAGCAGAACATTGATAAACAATTTCCGCTTTCTCATTCAAACACTGATCAAGCTTTAAGGCCAGATCAAATATCTTAGCTCGAAGATCTTTTGGTGCTATCGAAAGATTAGCACACTTTTCCTTTAGGTAGGTGTTGTCAGATTTAAGCTTTTATGTTATCTTTGTTTGAGCATCTAACTTTACTTTTAACGAGTTAATTTCAAGTAGTTGTTCATTCGAGGAAAACATATATGACTCTACCTTTTGACAAAGCAATTGAATTTTATCAACAAAAGCATTATGAGTTGGTAGACATACCTGACAAGATTCTCCAAGAGCTGGAGGCGTGGTGTGATTGCTTATGGCATAAGCATCTCGAGACATCTTTGATGGTTGCACTAATGTGATCGTCAGACGTTGGTTTGATTCAAAGTGGAACAGTATCAAGGATACTTAAATGTCCCCCTCCTGCGACTTAGCACGGGGGTCCCGGATTATTTGTTCGGGTGTCCGGGTGGTTTCCGGATGAGGAATCCGGAAAACTGAGAGTTCAAAATAGCTCCCGGATTATGTGTCTGGGTGGATTCCGGATGAGGAATCCGGAAAACTGAGCTTACCGGGTGAAAGAGTTTCCGAATGATAAAAGTAAACACAGACTTACCGGATAAAAGTTTCCGGATAAAATTCTTTCCGGAAGGAAGGGTTTCCGGATGATACGCTTTTCGGAAAATGGAGTGTCCGGCAATATAACCGTAAACTTCGAGTTGTCCGGGTAAAATAGGTTACCGGAAACTTTGAGTTTCCGGAACAAATCTACCCGGAAAGTATGGAATTAGAAGACTTCCCGGAAAGTTTAGACGTGTCCGGAAGGATTACGCAATTATCCGGAAAGTTTAGAACTGTCCGGAAACCGCGGTTGTTTTACCCGGAAAGAACGGCTGGAGTGACGAATTCGATTGGGAATCAACTAGGGTTGCTCAAAAATGTTCCTGAAAGATTAGAAACACATAAATCGAATTGAACACTTTGAATCGATGTAGTCCGTCTGCTCTGATACCAATTGTGTGTCTCAGATCCGTGCAACAATAATGAAATCAAATAGATAAACAATGTATGTAACGATTTCAACTGGTCATCTCTGATTAAGCTTTCAATATTAGAGAGAATTACAATAAAGAGTGATGAAAGCAAATGAGACAACTAGCCTATTTTCTAAGGCTAAGGAAACTATTTATATGACGAGCCCGTGGTTAACAAGCCCACGACCCATTCGCTAATAAGCTCAAATTAAACAATTACACATTACTCCCTTGAACTTTAAATCAACAATAAATGACCCTAACATACAGGGACTAAAAAGGACACAACTTGAAACTAGAAGCCTAGGGACCAAAACTGACAGACTCTTAAACTCTTAACTAAACTTAACGAACACTTAACGGAAGGACTAAAAATGTAAGAAATTTAACAGAAAAATCTAACGGAAAGTTAACAAAGACTAACTAACTTAACTAACTGACCCTTAACAGAAAATAGGACTAAAATGAAAGAAAATTAACGAAAATAAAGGAAAAACTAACTATTCTTAACGGGACTAACGGAAATGGACCAAAAAAATGTTACAAACTTAACGGATATTTAACGGACTCCGTTGAGTTACTGTTCATCTTCCCTTCAAACACGATTTTCCAGATTTTCACTTCTGATTTCTTTGATTTTACACGTCTAAATCGATTCGTTTTGCTTCCTTTACTGTCTCAGATCACAACAAAATTGATTGCCACGTTAAAAACGAGATCAAGCGACGGTTCCCAGCGACCCACGAATTTTCTGGCGAAGATTCAACGTGCGACAAAAGTTATCGCATCCAAGGTTTATCGCACCTGCAACGTGCAAGAATAATGAACCTGCGACAAAATCCTCTTGCGATAAAATTTCACGTGCGTTAAACTTGAACTTGCGACAAAAAATAAAACGTGCGCGGAACTTGAACTTGCGATAAAATTGAATTTTCCAGTGACGTTCCGGCAAGGTCGTTTTTCCGGCAAAACTTTCAGCACCCGTATCTCACTGAATTCTTGATGGTTTTCGATTCTGAAAGTTGCAGCGTGCTTGAAATTCTAAAACGAGCATATCTGACTAATTAAATCAGATTAAAACAATGCAGAAATTGAGATCAATTGTCCCATAAAATGACAGCTTCGATGATTTCTTTTCTAGATCTGCAAAATTCTTAAAAGTCATATTAGTTAGCGAATTTCGATTCTGAAGTTTGCAATCTGATCAAAAACACAAGACAAACAGATCTATGGCACAAAAAGGATCAAACACACAATCAAAGAGCAAGACCGATTAGCACAACGAGAAGAACTTCGATGAACATCTTGTGCAAACCATAAACCATAACCTGCTGATTTTGTGGTGGTTTTCGAATCTGATGTTATCAATCTGTTTCAATCAACAACTAAAATCAATATATGAACTAGAATCGATCCAAATACAAACATAATTAAAAATTCTTGAAACTTTTCAAAAAATTCTCAAAAACTCATCAATTTCTCAAAATTTGATAAAAATCATTGAATTGACGCACACATTCTGATCTGCTAGGCTCTGATACCAATTGAGAGTTTCAGGTAACAATGATTAACACAATAGAACTTGATTAGAGAAGAGAATTGATACAAGATATGATTGAAGATCTAAATTCTCTCTAGAGATCATCTCTCATTTCACACACACACTCTACATATGCTAACCTCTCTAATGTGCTACACACAATTCCCTCACAATTACCTAATTATACCTTTGACTTTGACTCCTTTTACATTGACTTTGACTATTGTTGACTCTTCACAATAACTCTAAATCTTGAATACATTTGGTAATAACAATAAATTTTAGAGTAAATTATGGAGTCGGTCCCTTAGGTATGTCGATTATTACGGATTTGATCATTTAACTTCATTTATGACATGATAACCCTCCAAGTATGTATTTTGTTACGGAATTGGTCATTCGAGCCAACAGTCGTCTATTTCCTGCCGTTAGCTCCCATCATGTGAGAGATAGGGAGAGAGATCGAAATCTTTTTCAATCATAGGGAGCAAATCAAGAACACATGGACCAAATCAAGCAGCTCCCTTTGTTCTTGTTCTGAAAATCAAGAACAATTAAATAGAAATTCAAGAAGAATCATAACTCAAAATAAAAACCAATCAAAAATTCTTAGTTAAAATTAAGAACAATCCAATCATCCACAACCCTAACTAAAAATCAACAGCAATCCAATAATGCAAAACTCTAAATCATAGTCTTTGTAGCTCTCTGGAGATGTTCAAAGTTCATTCTTGGCAACAATTTGAACTCACCATCAAACTTGGATTCTTCAGGCGAGTCCCCTGCGAATATTTGTTCACCGGCGATGGATTTAGACAGGTGGGTTTTGGTCTGGTCTGGCTGGATGGATTCAGACAGATAGAGTCAGAGAGAAGAAGGATACGGTGGCGGCGACGGAGGTGGTCGAGTTTACCGGTGACGGAGGACCAGCGACAGGGGTGATGGAGCACCGACGACAAGGGTTAGATTACGGCGACATGTGGGTTTTGTGTGTCTAGATCTCGGTCTCTCTCTGTATCTCTCTCTTTGGTTCCGACGATGGAGCCCCTGCGACAGGGGTGATGGAGCACCGACGACATGGGTTAGCTTATGGTGACATGTAGGTTTTATGTGTCCATATCTCGATCTCTCCGTATCTCTCTTCGTTTTCGACATTGGAGCACTGGCGATGGAGCGATGGAGCACCGACGACAGGGGTTAGCTTACGGCGACAGGTGAGTTTTGTGTGTCCAGATCTCGATCTCTCTCTATTTCCGGTGATGGAGCACTGACGATAGAGGGATGGAGGTGGTGATGGGTAGGCGATGGAGGTAGTGGCTGGAAAGATCCCAGATGTCTCTTCTTTCTGTATGTAAGTAGAGAATTAAAAAACCCTAAATGATAAGTTACATATTTGGTCCCCGTGGTTTAATAAAATGAAAAAAATAAATGAAAAAAATTAAAAAGATCAATTTACCCTCATGTGCATCTCACGTGATGGGGGTTAACGGCAGTAAATAGACGGCCGTTGGCTCGAGGGATCAATTCCATAACAAAATACGTACCTGGAGGGTTATCATGTAATAAATGAAGTTAAAGGACCAAATCCGTAATTTACTCTAAATTTATTTTTAGACTTAATTAGGAAATTGATTCATGTGGTTTGTGTAGTTATTACGAAATTGATCCTTGAGAAATGACAAAAAAATAACAAAAGACGAAAATGCCCTCAAGGTAAATAGAGGCATTGGATGGCTTTTAGAGTGAGGGGCTAACTCGTTATAAAATGACATGCAACGAGTCTTAATCTGTAAAAAAGAAGTTTAGGGACCTTTTTTGTAAAAGCCACCAAACCACTTGGACCAAATCCATAATTAACTCTATAAAATATTGACAATCTAAAACAAGTGTAAGTGTGTAGCATATATATATTAGAAACCGACAAGTTAATGGCAATTAACCAAAGGTTTTTCTTTCTCCACCCCCACAATTGTGCACCCCTTCCTCTCACAACTATTTTTTTTATTATTTTTAATTTCAAATTTACATTTTATACCCTTAAACTTTTTATATAATTTACTTTATACCTTTTAGTTTTCTAATTTTCATTTTACACCTTTATTATATTAACACATATAATTGTATATTAACTAAAATACGTTAAAAAAATACTTTTTAATTTTAATAAGTTACACCATTATAATCGTCTCGTCGATAACTTCGAAATGAGCCTAATATTGAATTTTTTTGATTTAATTATATTATTATGCGTCATACGTTTACGTTATTTTTTTATATTGTTATTCGTCGATAGTTTCTTATTTTTTTATTTAATTATATTATTTCGAAATGAGTTCAGTATTAACTAAAATACGTTAAAAAAATATTTTTTATTCCAAGATTAACAAGATTTTGTATACCCCCTCCTCACACACTTCATTTTTTTATTTTTTTTATTTAATTATACTATTATACGTCATACGTTTACGTTATTTTTTTATATTGTTATTCGTCGATACCTTCTTATTTTGTACACATATCGATACTATTTTCACCAACCCGCATATATTGGGTTGATAACGGGTTAACCCCAAGCCAAACCGACCCAACCCGCCAACCCATGATGTCGCATTTATAAACAAAAATACTTTTTATTCCAAAAAATTCAATATTAGGCTCATTTCGAACGTATCGAAAAGACGATTATTCGTCGAAACCCCATTTCATAATCGATACTATTTTTCACCAACCCGCATATATTGGGTTGATAACGGGTTAACCCAAGCCAAACCGACCCAACCCGGCAACCCGTGATGTCGCATTTATAAACAAAATATTTATAAGAAATCTTTTGATTGAGTTGGCGGGTTGAGTCGGTTTGGCTTCAAATTTCTTAACGTATTTAAATGTAATTATGTATGTTAATGTGACATGTTAAAACGTATTTTTTTAAACATATTTTAGTTAATATATGATTATTATGTTAATGTGATAAAAATGTAAAACGAAAATTAAAAAAGTAAGAGATGTACCATAAATGATATATAATTAAATAATTAAATCAAAAAAATTCAATATTAGGCTCATTTCGAACGTATCGAAAAGACGATTATAATGGTGTAACTTGTTAAAATTAAAACATATTTTTGTAACGTATTTTAACTAATAAATTATATAAGTTTAAGGGTATAAATTATAAATTTTAAATTAAAATTGGGTTTGTGAGAGAGGAGACAATTTCTGGAAGGTTGCAGGGGGTGTAAACTTGGCAGGGGTAGGGATATCAACACCCTTAACCAAAAGAAAAATTGAAGAATAAAGGGGGTAACATAAAGAAAATGGAATTTACCCGTCTACTTGTAGAGCTCGAGTTATGCAAATGTAGCTTTGTCATAATTTTGAATTATGGAGACTAGAGATATCCCAAACAATTCGTATATGCTTACGTAGCTCTCTCAGATTTTTAAAGTAGGCAAATTAAGGAAATCCCAATCAAAACATATTGTTTTAATGCAGATTGCAGGCCTAGTTTTTTTTAAATTTTAAATCAACTATATTATATATAAGCCACTTGAATTGAGTCATCATCGTTGTCGTTGAGTATCCAAGACCAAATCACAAGCACACTAAAGGAAACCATATCCCCTTATTTACTGTGCATATTCTGTGGCTATCATTTCCAGATTTTTAGCCCTTGATTGTTGTAGTCTCCCTTTTTTATTTACTTCCTTTTTGGTAAGTCTTGCTGTATTTTGGTGTATAAATTCCTCTTTGGTGAATGAATGAAATAAGTTTTTCCACTCATAAAACTTTTATGGTATCAGAGCAGGTATTGTAGAACCAAAAAACAAAACCGTAACAACAGCGGCGGTGCGATGGCTGGAAAAATTCAACCAATAATGATCCAAAGAAAGATGGAGGCCTCATCGACTCTAACTTTCCATAGTACATCCACGCCTCAGACTACCCGAGGGAGATGCACGTGAATGATGTCCTCTCTGACAGCAACTATAGCGATTGGTCTCAAGAGATGAAAAATTTCTTGTTTGCCAAAAACAAGATGGGATTCATCGACGGGACCATCGAAACACCTGAAGAAAAATCGCCAAACTACATGATGTGGATGCGTTGCGATGCTATGATAAAAGGATGGATCACCACAACGATGGAAAGAGACATCAGAACCGGTACGTAAACACAACAGCAGAAATCTGGGCAGATCTTCAGGAGAGATTCGGAAAATGTAACACTCGTGTCCTCGGGAGAACCTTTTTCTTTGTATTTCACTTTATAATTTGCATCTTAAATCCTGTGGGATCTTTAGCATTGAGACTTTTAGAGACTTTATGTGTTATACGTGTGCTTTTACGTGGCCTATATATGCTAATTGATATTTTAGAAATGACATAGAAGCATGCTAGGTCCCCATACTTGAAATTGGAGATTTTGGGATTTTTGGCCGAAGTGGACGTCCGCATGGACCTGGGTCCGGAGGTCCGCATGCAAGCGGAGGTCCGCAGGCAAGCGGAGATCCGCAGGTCATCCGCGGAAGATACAGAGAGTTTGGGGAGTCTGGGCGATTATGTGAGTTCGGACGTCCGCATGATGCACATTGCGGACGTCCGCATGCTATCTGACGAAATTTTACCTTTTCACCCAATGTTCCCATATCTCTCCTACTTTACCAAACAGATCAAAAACTCGTTTTCTCACCTCTAGAGTGGCGATTTTCACTACACTCGTCAATATCTCTCCCATTCTCTCCCCACATTAATGTCTTGCTAGTGGGTTGGTTGAAGACCATTAAAGCTTGGAATCTAGACCTCCATTAAAGCACCAAGTGAAGGGTAGACCAAGTCTCAAGCTCTACCTCCTTCTCCAAGGCTAGGGTTTCTCTATTTTCTAGGTTTTTTCCCTCAAAACCTAGATTGTGAGTGTTCTACTCTACCAAGCTCACTTATGTTTAGTTATCAAATGTTTTAACTGTTCTTGTTATGCTTACTTACTAAACTTTCTTGATTTTGTGATTATTGACCTAACTTTCCATTTATGGAAGGTTTAGGGATTGAACTTGTCAAAGATGATAGAAATGGATAAATCTTCAGGTTGTGATTATGATGATGTGTTTCTTGGATGCTATCCACAGCTCTATGTTTTATGAAGTTAGTGGGTTTGAGGCAATTTAGAGTTTTGGTGTAAATGGTGATTATTGAAGTAATGATAACTGTTAATGTCTTTATATGATGGTAACCACTCCTAATTTATGGTTAGTGAATATGGAGTTTTGTATATTGTGGAGACATTGTGATTGGGACAAATAATGTATACGTCCTTATTGACTGTTAATGAATATGATGGATTCTTTACCTTTTGGGAAAGATGGGCTAAAGATCTATTTTGGATTGATGTCGTCGACTAGAGATCCGGTTTGGGTTGATGTCGTTTAGACTACAGATCCGGCTTGGATTGACGTCGTTTAGACTAAAGATCCGGTTTGGATTGATGTCGTTGAGACTAAAGATCCGGTTTGGATTGATGTCTTCGTGACTAGAGATCTGGTACGGGTTGATGTCACTAGATTAAAGACCTAGTTTGGGTTGATGTCTTCGAGGGCTGGAGACTCGGTTTGGGGTTGACGCCTTATTGGACTAACGACCCAGTTTGGGGTTGACGTTTGAGTGGGACTAGAGACCTAGAGCGGGTTGATGTCTTGTGTGAATACAATGATGTAATGAACGACGAATCGGTATTGGATGGAACGACATCTTATTCAATGCGTATTCTATTCTTATTATACTAATGCTATTTTGTTAGGCTATAGGCTAACACTTCTTCTTATTGTATGTTGTGTTTAGCAGGCCTTCCTAGCGGTGGGACTTCCCGGGGTTGAGGGAAGTGTGATGAAAAGAGATAGCATTTTTGGAATAGACGAGATAGCAGTGGTTGATGGCCTTAGCCGAGCGTTTTTTGTAATTGAGATAGCGACACCCGATTTTAATCTAAACCATATTAAGTTAGATTAATAGGTTGTTGTTGATGTATCTCTTTATTTTTGTTGTAAATGCTTTTCTCGTACACTCATGGATAACTATTGATCCTTATTTAAATGGTTCATTTGGTTTGAAAATTGGCTTAAATTTACCCCGTTTTTAGGGTGTTACAATGGTATCAGAGCAATGGTTTAAGCGAACTAGTTATTGACGTGAGATGCCTAGACTTAAACTAGATCGATTTATGCGGTGAGCGGTGAAATGGGTAGAACTCTTAAGATAATAAAGTCTTAGAGTCGATGGTGTGGCACTAGTCAAAAATTGTGATTTTGGTAGCAAGGATGCTTATGTGTAACATGTTCATAATGTCAATTAACTACTGCTATTATGAATTTGTTGTTACGTGAGCATGCTTTGATTTCTATAATTATGATGATTGATGAGGGTGTTGGTACGATCATTTACATGAATCTTTTACCATGTTACTTACCTCCATTTTCGAATATGTGGCAGACAAACTAATGGTTAATACTCGTAGTAGGCCGGATGGCCTTGATGCTACGGTGTCTACTGCCGATCAACCGAGGGAGACGGCGACGGAGGGACCTGTTAGTTCCAGATCCGTGCAACGATTATGAAATCAAACAGATACGCAATAGTGTATAATGATTTCAACTGGTCATCCCTGTATTATGCTTTCAAAGTAGAGAGAATTACAATACGAGTAGGAAAGCAAATGAGACAACTAGCCTATTTTCTAAGGCTAAGTTATCTATTTATATGGCGGGCCCGTGGTTAACAAGCCCACAGCCCGTTCACTAATAAGGCTCAAATTAAACAATTACAATTTAAACCTTGATCTTTAAATCAACATAAATTGACCCTAACAATCTCCCCCTTTGATTTGAAGTTCGAGTTCGCGCTCTAGCTCTCGCCAGTTGTAGACATATCTTTTGCGAAGCGCGAAGTGAATCTCGAACCATCTGATAGCACGGCGGTAGTCGATGCGATCTTCAACCAATTCCAAGGCATTCCGAGCAGTTATTTCATTCGGATTAGGAACATACGAAACCCTTGGATTTTCAGACTCGTGCTGAATGATCTTTCGAAAGCATCTCGAACTTTGTAGAGCGTGTCGTCGCAAAATCTTTCTACCTGACTGAACCGCATAAATCTTTTCTCTTTCTGTTCATTGATGAAGACGATCCCAAATTCTGGTTCTAAAAGCATAGCGTTCTCGGGATACATATTCAACTCAGGAGCTTGCAGATTCGGCTTTATCAAACTTACCTTCTTTGCCCTGTTCTCGATAGTCATTTGAAAATCCGTTAGATATGACATCATAATGGTACGGACCAGGTATCGACGAACAGCTTCGAGCGCCTTTGTAACTTCAAGCGGTCGGATGGTTCTTGTACGAAGGTCTTTCAGAATAGCCAGTAAGTCGAACGGTCGGAGGTGCTGGAAGTCGGCTTCAGGGAATTTCCATTCGTTCCCATCTTCACGTCGGACAGTGAATACTGGGTAGACGATTTTCATGATGGGTCTTGAATGGATGTTAAGTACCTCTGTGATCTGAAGCTTGGTTCTGACTTGGCTGACTGGAAGACACCGCTGCATTGTGCTGATATAACGCTGTTGGTATTCGGGGTTGAGGTTGTAAATACCAAGGCAAAAGTACGACTCGATCGGGCGAAGCTTGTGGACGAACAACTTCTTCAAAGATTCCTCCAGATAAGGGATAAGTAGCATGATCTTCTCCCAACGGATTTGTTGCTGAGGAGGGGGAGGAAGATCAGAAGCTGTCGTTTGTAGAGGAGTTGTCGGAATATTGGTAGTAGTAGTTTCAGGTCTTGTTGAAGTTCCAGTGGGTTGAGCATAGTGAACGGGAGAAGTACCATAAAAATTCTGGAGCAGGAACTGATCATAGTCGATGTTGTCGTCTTCATCAGTAGAGAAAACCAAATTTACCTGGAGATTTACGGCACTGGCGGATGTTAATGCCAAAAATCGCACCAAAAGGACAACTTAAGGTCGATGTGGACTTAAACAACTAAAGAAAGAATCTTTCGACGAGACGTGCGATGATAAATAAAATAAAGAAACAAGGGATTTGATGACGCAGGAAAAATCTCAAACGAGGAAAAAACCTGCGGACGACAGGGGGTGTCGTCGCTGCACTATGGTCGCCAATCAGGGGCGATGTCCTAGGATACTGGTGTCGATCGTACAGTGATTACAATACAAATGAAGAAAATGCTTCGAAATGTAAAGTACAAGTGTTTGAATGTAAAAATAGGTGTTTGTCGTGTACGAAACAAAGTGTGAACTGCTGGTCGAGGGCTGTTGTCGTGCGTCGAGAGCGATACTTAGAATAATGGTTCTTCACTTCAGGTGTTCTTGAATATTGCTTCGGTTGTTAATCGCTGGATATTCGATGTGTTAAAATGTTGATTGAGCTTGATATTTATAGTCTTCGCGTCCTTAGCTTCATCCATGAATGTTCCTTTAATGGCCTTAACGGTTGGAAACGGTCGCCGGAGTAATGATCTTCATCCGTTACGGTCACAAGCTGTTTAATGATTGCATCGGTTATAGTCGTTGCTCCTTAATGACTTTGACTCCTGCATTAAACACTTAACAAACGGTTATGGTTAATGTTAGCTTTGGTTGAGGTCGCATGTCTTTATATAATGGTCGTGCGGATCGGGCGACACTATGGTCGAGCGTCGTAAGGAACTCTCGTCTTACCTTTTATGAGGGATGAAGATGGTGTTCTGGGTCTTTGTCGAGACCTTATCTTAATACAAGATATAGTCCTTAATCATACGTCTTACTTGTTCTGGTCGCGGTCGAGTGACGTGCTTTTTTGCCCAAACAGTTTGCCCCCAAAATTTGAAAATTGAATGTCAAATTTATGTTTTAAATTTTGCTTGTCGAACGCTTAGACTTGTGACCTGGGTTGAGGGACTTACCTGGTTGTCGTGGAACTAGACCGGTTCGCCTTTAACTGAACGAGAAGTTGAAAAGTTATGACGTCATACTGATGCACGATGATGCTTACCAGCTGTCGAAGACAGGTGTCGAAGATTCGGATAGGTATGGACGCGTGTTGATCATCAGCGGACTCGACTTGTTATGATTTCCTGCATAAATAGAGATCACAATGGGTTGTTTTCTTTAGAGATTTTCTTTAAAAGTTTTCTGTTTCTGATGAGGACCTTCTCTAGAATCTCGACTTTGTTCAAATCTTGGGTGGTTGGAGATCTATCAAGGGTTGCGATACCCGAATCGTTGACGATGTTGGTTACGATGAACACGATGTCTGTGTATTTTGCGCACCTGGGGACGATGTCTTCTGCCACGTCAACCCTTTCGTCAGCCGACAGGGGCGGGGGTGTAAAGACGGGAGAGAACGAGGAGGAACTTATGGTGATCAGCTTTGCGCTGTCGCCGTCCCTCTCGTTTGACTACGTCCTCGTCAGGATGAAGTCACTTCCGTATCTGGGGAAACATCAACCCTTAGTTTCCGAGGAGTGTTTTTAAAGGATCTCTATTGAAGAGATAGGGCTGTGTTTAGCCGAACTAGCGTTCCTTGTAAGTTTTTCTTTCAAAACTTGTGTTATCGATGTTCTTTAGCTGAATGTTTTGCTAACGTGTTCCTTCTGTATTTGACAGATGTTCCTGTTTCTTCTCATTAAGTGTGTGAAGGCAGAGAAAATGTTGGAGTGGAGGTCGATCGTCGAGAAGAATATATTCCTTCCTCCAACCTTAACATTAATCTTAAGAGCCACATTCTCAGAGTGTCGAGGCGTAAGGAGTTGGAAGATAAATCCTAATATACTCGTTTGATCCTTGCATCAGTTCTTCGGGATTGATAGGATTTCAAAGATCGAGATTTTTGAACAGAGCTTGCCATCGACGTGCTTCTTTAGTTCTAGGGTAGATTTTTGGGTTTACGAGCTAGACTTTTTATGTTCGACCATTGGTGGTCGGGTTGTTGGTATGCAACAACTTTTGACTTTGTATTTACTTGTCCGACTATCGGTCGTTCATATGTAATCATTCAATGAAATTCCTTCTTTTGCTGAACTCGTGTTTTTAATTACATATGTCGTGGTTAAATGTAATGTTGATTATAAAATTCGTTAAGTATGAAATAAACGGAGGATCGTGCGACTTAGGCTTTTATTGCAATATAACGGTTGAAACATAAATCATGTATTTGGACTGTAATAATAAACACAAATATATATCATCGATGTGTTAGAACATACAAAGTTTTTCAAAGTTCCAGAAACTTAGATGGAGGGATCGTTTAGACCTTACATGTGACTGTATCGTATGATGAAATTCCAGAATGTATGCCCCTGTGGTAAAACAATTAAGTCACACACTCGGGTACTCATGTCGTGCGTACCTGCGACAAAGTTCGTTAGAGGTCGGTCATCGGATCTCCAACGATCTCACGACGTTCACTGTCGTGTTAAAAAAAACTTTGCATGAGAGGAAGGCGACTCTAAAAGAAATATTTTTTCAGATGCGTCGCGTTCCAACTTCGCGGGATTTCTTGATTGTCGAGGGTCTGAAGTTGATAGGCTCCTTTACCAACGACTTCGGAGACGCGGTAAGGTCCTTCCCACTTAGTAGAAAGCTTACCTGCGTTGAGCTCCTGGGTGTTTGGCAATACTCGAAGGAGGACGTAATCGCCTTCTTGAAAGACTTTAATTTTGACGTGCTTATTGAAATGTCGCTCGACCTCCTGCTTCTGCGACGCCATCCTGATCAAGGCGGATTCTCTGAGCTCTTCTAGGGCGTCGAGGTCATGACTTAAATCAACCAAGTTGTGGTCGATGGAAGTGTGCCTCGAAGTCGGGGGATGAACTTCGATTGGTAGGACGGATTCACAACCGTAGACGAGAGAGAAGGGGGTTTGTCTTGTGGACGTGCGGGGTGTCGTGCGATTTGCCCATAGGACTGAAGGGAGTTCTTCAACCCATCTTCCTTTTGCAGCTTTTAATCGTTTCTTGATCGAGGCTACAATAGTCTTATTACTCGACTCGGCAAGTCCATTGGCTTGGGGATATCTGGGAGTCGAGGTTGTTAGCTTGATATTCCTGTCATCGCATAACTGCTGGGTCCTGTCGCTTATGAATTAGGATCCATTGTCGCAGACAATCTCGGACGGAATTCCAAACCTGCATATGATATTAGTTTGGATAAAAGGGATGACTTCTTTATCCCTGATTTGGGAGAAAGCAGCCGCTTCGACCCACTTGGAAAAATAATCAGTAAGTACGAGGAGGAATACCTTTTGTCCTGGAGCAGGTGGCAGCTTGCCGACGATATCCATTCCCCACCTCATGAAGGGCCATGGGATAAGCGTCGAGTGAAAAGGTTCCGAGGGTTTATGAGACATACCTGAGTGTCGTTGACAGGGGTCGCAACTCTGGACATACTTGATGGCGTCTTGTCGCAGTGTTGGCCAAAAATATCCTTGTCGGGATATACGATTAGCTAAACTACGACCTCCTGAGTGATTACCACATTCGCCGTCGTGCATCTCTTGGAGGATTTTCTGGGCTTGATTTTTTCTGATGACGCACCTTAAATTTAAACCCGTCGATGATCGCCGATAAAACTTATTTTCGATCATGACGTACTTAGATGCTTTGAATCTGAGTTTTCGAGCCTCCATTTTGTCTTCGGGGAGTTGGTCGTGCACGAGGAAATTTCGAAGGTCGCGTGACCAATCATCTTCCTCGTCTTCGATCTGGATGATGTCTGTGTTTCCAATGGACGGCGTTGACAGGTGAATCATAGGAATAACATCAAGTATTGGTTCAATTAAAGCGGACCCAAGGTTTGCCAATGCGTCGGCCTGAGTGTTCTGGTCTCGCGGAATCTGTTCAATTGAGAAAGATTTAAATTTTTTGGAAATTTCTTTTGCCACGCTTAGATATGCTGTCATTTTTGAATCCTTGGCTGTGAATTCTCCATTGATCTGATTTACTACCAGCAGGGAATCGCTCTTGACATGCAGTGCGGTTGCCCCCGAGTCGTGGGCCATATTCATTCCTATGATCAGGGCTTCATACTCAACCTCGTTATTGGTGGTTTTGAAGTCGCATCGGACCGAGTATACCATCTCCCCCCCTGTGGTGACCTTAAGACGACGCCCAATCCAGAGCCTCTAATGTTGGATGATCCATCGACATGTAGAATCCAAGGTGCATCATCGCGAGTCGCCACAACGGACACTTTGAGTTCTGCTTCTTTTTCTAACTCAGGGCTGTAATCGGCGATAAAATCTGCCAAGGCTTGCGATTTGATCGCGGTCCTGGGTTTAAAATCGATGTCATAACTTCTTAGATATATACTCCATTTTGCTAAGCGACCTGTTAACTCGGGTTTTCTTAAGACAGATTTAAGAGGGAAGTTAGTCACGAAAGTAATAGGATGTGATCAAAGTAATGACGTAGTTTTTTAGCAGCAGTGACTAGTGATAAGAGTAATTTTTCCATAGAGGAATACCTGGTTTCTGCGTCTAAAAGTGATTTACTTACATAATAGATCGGCAATTGCTGTTTTTCATTTTCTCGTGTCAGAACAACACTTACTGCATTTGGGCTAACAGCCAAATACAACTGTAGGATCTCATGATCGTGAGGTTTTGACAACAAAGGAGGCGACGCCATGTATTCCTTGAGTTTTTGCAAGGCTTGTTCATGATCATTGGTCTAGTCGAAGCCCCTATTTTTCCTGAGGACATTATAAAATAGATGACATTTATCTGAAGATCGGGAGACAAACCTGTTTAGAGCTGCTACTCGACCGGTGAGTTTCTGGACTTCTTTGAAATTTCGAGGAGATTTGATCTCAATGATGGCCTTGATTTGGTCGGGGTTAGCCTCAATGCCTCGATGAGTGACAATGTAACCCAGGAACTTCCCGGCACTAACGCCAAAGGAACATTTCGTCGGATTGAGCTTCATGTTATACTTTCGGAGGATGTCGAACGATTGCCTGAGGTGATCAATGTGATCAATCGCTTGCTTCGACTTCACTAACATGTCGTCGATATATACCTCCATCGTGTCTCCAAGATGGTCTTTGAACATCTTGTTTACCAGCCGTTGGTAGGTAGAACCTGCATTTTTTAGTCCGAAAGGCATAACTTTGTAACAATAAATACCTCGATCCGTCATGAAAGCGGTTTTCTCTTGGTCGTCAACGTGCATTAAAATTTGGTTGTATCCAGAATAGGCGTCCATGAACGTTAATAACTCATGCCCCGCAGTTGCATCGACCATGGCGTCAATATGAGGTAACGGGAATGGATCCTTTGGACAGGCTTTATTGAGATCGATGAAGTCGATACAGACCCTCCATTTTCCATTCTTCTTGGCTACGACCACGACGTTAGCGAGCCAATCAGGATATTTTACCTCTCGAATCTTTCCTGTCTTGAGGAGGTTGTCGACCTCATCATTTATTACTTTATTTCTTTCAGTAGCGAACTTGCGACGTTTTTGCTTGATAGGTTTGAACGATGGATCGACGTTAAGCTTATGAGCAATGACATTGGGGTCAATACCGACCATATCTTCATGTGACCAGGCGAAGCAATCAGCATGTTCCTGCAAAAAGGATATGAGTTTTTCTTTAATGTGGGGATCAAGGGATGAACCCACAAGAATCTTTTGATCGGGTTTGCTTTGATCTAGAACGATTTCCTCCAAATGATACTCATCGACAGCTACTGGGGAGTTTTGTGCATTTTCTAAGCTTGCGTGTACCGGTATAACGACTTGTTCTGGATTCCCGTTATCCGCCATTTTCCTGCGACAGAAAACAGAAGAAACTCCAAGAAACTATTAGTAGAATGCACGTTCGTCGAGGATTTTCTCTAGATGTAGTCCCACGGATGGCGCCAAACTGTTAATGCCAAAAATCGCACCAAAGGGATAACTTAAGGTGGATGTGGACTTAAACAACTAAAGAAAGAATCTTTCGACGAGACGTGCGATGATAAATAAAATAAAGAAACAAGGGATTTGATGACGCAGGAAAAACCTCAAACGAGGAAAAAACCTGCGGACGACAGGGGGTGTCGTCGCTACACTATGGTCGCCAATCAGGGGCGATGTCCTTGGATACTGGTGTCGATCGTACAGTGATTACAATACAAATGAAGAAAATGCTTCGAAATGTAAAGTACAAGTGTTTGAATGTAAAAATAGGTGTTTGTCGTGTACGAAACAAAGTGTGAACTGCTGGTCGAGGGCTGTTGTCGTGCATCGAGAGGGATACTTAGAATAATGGTTCTTCACTTCAGGTGCTCTTGAATATTGCTTCGGTTGTTAATCGCCGGATATTCGATGTGTTGAAATGTTGATTGAGCTTGATATTTATAGTCTTCGCGTCCTTAGCTTCATCCATGAATGTTCCTTAAATGGCCTTAACAGTTGGAAACGGTCGCCTGAGTAATGATCTTCATCTGTTACGGTCGCCGGCTGTTTAATGATTGCATCGGTTATAGTCGTTGCTCCTTAATGAATTTGACTCCTGCATTAAACACTTAACAAACGGTTATGGTTAATGTTAGCTTTGGTCGAGGTCGCACGTCTTTATATAATAGTCGTGCGGATCGGGCGATGCTATGGTCGAGCGTCGTAAGGAACTCTCGTCTTACCTTTTATGAGGGATGACGATGGTGTTCTGGGTCTTTGTCGAGACCTTATCTTAATACAAGATATAGTCCTTAATCATACGTCTTACTTGTTCTGGTCGCGGTCGAGTGACGTGATTTTTTGCCCAAACAGCGGATTTTTCATACCATGCATCTTCGGTCTCCGGGTTGGCTTCATAGTCTGGATCTATCATATCCAATAGCGGTCTGTCTGATGAATCAAAGTCGACCAGTTCCTGTGTTGAACCCTCAGGCTTTTCAACCGTTGGGTCTTCATCATCTGATATATCCATATCTATTACCATGTCGGCTAATGGCAACTCGGCTTCAGGTGCTTCTGTTGTAGCTGCCGCAGTTGGGGGTTCCTGTTGAACCACAATTGGAGTTTCAGACTGGATCGGGGCGGCGGTCTCGGTTAGACGTTGTCGTTTCTCCCCCTCACGGTGATCAGGATCATTCTGGTCATCGTGCTTGCGTTTCAGACCGCCTGCTTGACTCTTGCAGGTATCTTCGAGTAGGCGGACTCTCTCGGACAACGTTGTGAGCGCTTGGTTGTAGTCCTTGAGAGTCGAGTCAATGGCGTCTAAACGAGTGGTAATGGATGATGATGGAGCAGTGACCTGGGATTTCAGAACGGATATTAGGTCTGCTTTGGTTGAGGCATTGGTATCGGATTCTTGGAGCAGTTGGGCCAGAAGCATCGTCTTGAGGGTGTCCACCGAGTAGGTAGGCTGAGTAGGAGCCGGGGGAGGTATGGGTGCGGTTTCAGTGTCAATGATATGCCCTTTACCTTTGATTATGCGTTTGACGGTGTCGATCTCGGAGGCGACATACTGCTCCATTGCCTCGCGGACAGCCTTGAGGGTGCTGTCCAGGGACCCTTGCGACACAGAGTCAAGGTGAGTAACACCGGGATAACTTAGATTACTGTTGATCCAAACCCTCAGTGATTTGATAATGACCCTCTCTTATACTTAGTGAAAATTGTAAGTAAACAATATGTATCAGAGTTTCACTATCGCTGATAAGTACTAAGATCTTACAGTACCGCTGATAGGAACTCTCGCTTTTTTAGATTAAACATTCAGCGAACACTGTTCACCATAAATGCTCTGAGTCTGTTCAGTCATTATGGTGATCGCTGATAAGTTAGTTGTTTACTTATGATCCCTGAAGACAAGTTTCACGTCAACATAGGTTCTACGCTGAAGTCGAAGATCAAGCTCAAGAACCAGCGACAAGTCTCCTAATGAACTGATGCGGATCAGCGAAGACTCAGATTTGTCCACTCAACGTGAAGTATCAAGTACAAGACTTCAGCTATCGTTGAACTTTATCATCTGCTGAATAGTAAATGATAATCGCTGAATCAACGAAAGCTGATCATGAAGTCCTCCGTACAAAATACTTTTGTCTTAACCACCCTTGCACGCCTCCGTACGAAATGTCAGAAAAGAACCTCTGAATATCTGAAATCGTACAACCACTCTGATACTACACTGTTCATCCTTACGGCTACTAAGGTTGTCAACCAAGGTCAATGACATGCAACCAACCAGCTGATGACACGTGTAAAGTGTATACTGACTTGCATTAAATGCATGCAGTATATAAAGAGATGAACTCACTTCTTTTGAAGTAACTTGCTAACTCTGGACAAGTTCAAATCTCTCTCAAGATAGGATTTTATTAGTAATCTCCCTATCTTTCTTAGTGCAAGAAACCTTAGTGTTCCAACTTGTTTAGATTTAGGTTTATCCTTAATCTTGTTTCCGCAACAAGCTGTAAATTGTTAATGATTTATCAATAAACAATTTAGAAAAGTAAAATCTGTGTGTTTGTATTCAACCCCCCCTTCTACAAACTTGTATAGGCCTTTCGGGACCAACAAGTGGTATCAGAGAGGATTTGTTTAATCTCATAAACAAGATCTAATCTAAGATATTTCTCTTCCTTGCTATTATCTGAAAATGGCCTCCCACACAAACACAAATTATATAGACAATGGTTCTCTTGCAAAACCCCCTAGATTTTCCAGAGACAACTTCAACTTGTGGAAAAATAGGATGACACTCTTCTTAGAAGGTGTAGACCCTACTATACCTTACTATCTTGAGAACGGCCCACACATCCCTGTAACAATTGATCCTTTAGTTCCAGCCACTGCAACTAGAGCTGCTATTCCAGAAAGGCTGATTCCTAAAGAAATCCATCAGTGGACCGACGAAGATAAGAAGAAAGTGGCTATAGATACAAAAGCCAGATCCATACTATCCATGGCCCTTCCTGACGAAGTCTACCATTCCGTCATGAACCTGAAGTCATCAAAAGCCATGTGGGACACAATATGTGTTCAGTATGAAGGAACGTCTGAAGTCCAGGACTCAAGAAAGATCAACCTGGTAAGACAATACGAAAGCTTCATTTCTGGTAAGAATGAAACTCTCTCTGAAGTTCACCAACGTTTTAATTGTTTAATTATAGATCTGAAAACCGTTGGTAAGGAATATTCTAACTTTGAAGTGCTGACAAAGTTTCTAGAATGTTTACCTGAAAGCTGGGACAATTATTCCATGTGTCTCAAGCTGTCAAAGGATCTAAGATCAATGACCCTTGCTACCTTATATGGCACATTGCTGAATCATGAGCAATCTAGCCATCTTAAGAAGAATCTTGTAAAATATTCCAAAAGCACCCCTGTTGCTTTAATCTCAGAGGAACCTTCTACTCAGCGACCTTCGGTCACCATCACTGAGTTAGAGAGTAACTCTGAAAGGTCATCAGATTCTGATTTTTCAGATGATGATGAATCCTTGGCTCTCCTAATTAAAAAGTTCAGGAGATTCGCCAAGAAGAAAATGTTTAGAAAGAACAAACCTCTTTCCATAACTGACAAGCCTAAATCATCAGCTTTTGTTGATAAGGCTACTGCTACTTGTTTCAACTGCGAAAAGACAGGTCATTTCGCTAATGAGTGCAGGTCAAAGAAAATCATGAGACCTTCAGCTTTCACAAAGAAATCCTTTGTTCCAAGGAATAAAGATGACAAATACTCAAAGCTGAAGGAGAAGTATGCAAAGCTGAAAAGCTTTAAGAAGAAAGGAAAAGGCCTGATGGCTGACTATGATTGGGCTGCTTCTGATGAAGAAGCCTCATCATCTGATTCTAAAGATGATGAAGCAAATCAATGTCTCATGGCCAAGATTGAAGAAGAGGAAGAAAGTTCAGACATTCCCTCCACTTCAACATCTACCATTCAGGTATCACCTTCTTTCTTTACCAATATTGCAAATATTGATGAAGCTGATAGTCTCCGTAAAATCGATCTATTGACTAGAAGTTTATACGAAGCCATGAACGGCAAAGCTGTGGTTGAAAACCAAAATCTTGATCTCGCTGAAAAGCTTAAAAACTGTCACCTTCAAATAGAAAAGATTTCTAAAATTGAAAATGATTTTAAAGATCAAGTCTATTTAAATCAGCTAGTCAAAATCGAACGAGCAGAAGCTATCGTTGCATTAAAAGCTGAACAAGCTACTGTTGAAGGATGGTGTAATTCTTCAACAAAGATCACTGAGATAATTAAGGCTCAGATTCCTCTGAGTGATAAACGTGGTCTGGGTTATAAATATGATACTCCAAAACCAACCACTGAACGTTCAATGCTTAAATTTGGAACGTTCGTATCCTCAGTCGCTGACACTTCATCATCTCAGTGTTCCTCGTCCATTACACCAATCCCTGAGGAAACTCCTACCTCCTCAAAAGGTAAGGAGAAAATGGTTTATTCAAAACCTACCTCTGTCTCTAAAGACAAAGGTAAAGGAATTGTTATCTATCAAAATCCTCAGAAGGGTACCTTAGTACCAAAGCTGAATGTTTCAAAAGCCTCAGTGACCTACCCCTCTGGATCTAGAAAGCTGATCTCTGGATCTATTCAGCGATCTACTCCTAGACTCAGAGTGGATATCCTTGGTAAAAAATCTGAAGAACTGAATGTTCGTCCCATTTCTAAAGCCAATAGTTTACTTGGTGCTGGCACTTCTAATTCAAAATTAAAAGCTCAGCATACAAGTGGTCCTAGAACTACTTTTAGTTATAGGAAATGTTATCACTGTGGACTTACCGATCATATTGCTAGTAAGTGCCCCACAGCCACCAAAGCTGAAAAGATAGCTAAGGTGAAGATTGCCCCCAAGGCAAAGAAGACCAACCCTGGTGCAAATCAGGTCAAGGTGACTCCTACCACTGAGGTTAAGAAATTAACCAAAGTGAAGAAAGACAAAGCTGAATCTTCAAATGCTGCGAAGACCGCTGAACCTTCCATTCCAACTACTTCCACTGACAAACGTGTATACATGGTTAAATGGGTACCCAAGCAAAACTAATCTTCCTTTGTAAATGCAGGTTAAGAAGGGTATCTGGTATCTCGATAGCGGATGCTCTAGACACATGACTGGAAAGAAAAACCTGCTCGCTGAATACAAGGAAGAGAAGGGTCCCTCTGTGACATTTGGTGGAAATGGAAAAGGACATACCCGAGGGTATGGTGTACTGTCAAATGGTACAACCTCCTTCAGAAGAGTCGCATATGTTGAAGGGCTGAAGCATAATCTTCTGAGCATCAGTCAGCTTTGCGACATGGATAACAAAGTGATTTTCACTAAGGAATCCTGCTTTGTCTCTGACAAAAAGGAGAAGATAGCTCTCAGCGGTTATCGTTTGGAAAATGTTCATGTAATAAACATGGACTCAACAACCACTGAGAACTCTTGTTTCTTCTCAAAGGCATCTTCTGATGTCAACTGGCTATGGCACAAGAGGCTCTCACATCTAAATTTCAAGACACTGAATACTCTTTCCTCCAAAGAGTTAGTCACTGGTCTACCTCAGCATTCATACGCCAAAGAGTCTTTATGTTCAGCGTGTGAAAAAGGGAAGCAGACCAAGGCAAGCTTCAAGTCAAAGCAAGTCTCCTCAGTGTCATCTCCTCTACAACTACTCCATATGGATTTGTTTGGCCCCGTTAACAAACAATCCATCGCTGGAAAGAAATATACGCTGGTCATAGTTGATGAATTCTCTCGTTACACATGGGTAATGTTTCTCCGTTCTAAGAGTGACACCCCTGAAGAACTCATCACTATTGTTCGGAAGATGGAAACTCTGAACAATATGACTGTTCGTTCAATAAGAAGTGATCATGGAACTGAATTCAAAAACAGTTCTCTTGATTCCTTTCTTGAGAGTAAGGGTATTTCTCACAACCTTTCGTCAGTGAGAACATCGCAACAAAATGGAGTCGCTGAAAGAAGAAATAGAACAATTATTGAAGCTGCACGTTCAATGCTCAGCGATTCTCATCTGCCTACTCAGTTTTGGGCAGAAGCTGTCAACACTGCTTGTTTTACGCAAAACAGGTCGCTGATAGTTAAAAGATTCAAAAAGACAGCCTATAAACTTTTTCATGGGAGAAAGCCTTCAATCAGCTTTCTTCACATCTTTGGATGTCAGTGTTTCATACTGAACAACAGAGATGCCCTTGGAAAGTTTGATCCTAAGGCTGATGACGGAATCTTTCTTGGATACTCCTCAGTCTCCAAAGCCTTCAGAGTCTTCAACCGTAGAAGACAAACTGTAGAAGAAACTATTCACGTCACGTTTGACGAATCCCGTTCAGCGAACTCTAAACCGAACGCTGATACAGAAAAACTGAATCAATGGATGTTTTCTCATCTTGATGATTCAGAAGATATTCCCACTCCTCATGCTCATCCAGTAGAAGATGATAGTCCCACTATCATTCCAAATATGCAGAATAGTGAAGCTGAAACATCATGGGTCTCAGCTGTTCCTATAAACACTATACCTGCAGTTGATCCAAATGTCTCAGAAATTCCGTCTATTTCTCAGCAATCAGTGAATGAAGTGACAAATGCAAACATTCCTCTCTTAGCTGATAATCCAGAAGTAGCTGAAGCCTCATCTTCAGTTTCTCCAGTTCAGACTGAGTCAGCGACGTATGCTCCGGCTCAGCGATGGACTGTAAATCACCCAATCGATCAAATTCTTGGTGATCCCAACGCTGGTATTCAGACTCGTAGAAGTGCAGGTAATATTTGTTTATTTGTTAACTTTATTTCTCTAACTGAACCAAAGAATATAGATGATGCCCTCAGAGATCCAAACTTGGTCAGCGCTATGCAAGAAGAGCTGACTGAATTCGAAAGAAACAAAGTTTGGAAACTTGTTCGGAGACCAACTGACAAAACGGTGATAGGCACTAAATGGGTCTATCGAAACAAGTTGGACGAACATGGTACTGTAACTCGCAACAAAGCTCGTCTTGTTGCTCAGGGATACAGACAAGAGGAAGGCATAGATTATGACGAAACTTTTGCTCCAGTAGCAAGACTTGAATCTATTCGTCTTTTCTTAGCATATGTTGTACACAAAAACTTCACTGTACATCAGATGGATGTTAAGTCAGCGTTTCTAAATGGAAAGCTGAATGAAGAAGTGTATGTGGAACAACCTCCAGGATTCTCAGATCCTAAGCGTCCAGGTTACGTTTATAAACTGGACAAGGCACTTTATGGCTTAAAGTAAGCTCCTCGTGCATGGTATGATACTCTCTCTACTTATCTCCATATTGAAAAATTTGAGAGAGGAAAGAGTGACAAAACTTTATTTTTTAGAAAAGTGAAAGGTCATATCATTTTAGTTCAAATATATGTTGATGACATTATATTTGGTTCTACTAACCCTGAGCTCTGTACTCGTTTCGCTGATAGAATGAAAGATGAGTATAAAATGAGCATGATGGGTGAACTAACATATTTCCTTGGTCTTCAGATTAAGCAAACTGAAAAAGGAACCTTTATTAATCAGGGAAAATATGTTAAAGACATGCTGAAGAAATTCGACTTAACTGAAAGTTCAGCTATGAAAACCCCTATGGCACCACCGCTGACACTTGATAAGGACACAAAGGGTGTTCCTGTCAATGTCACGCTGTACCGTGGAATGATCGGCTCACTATTGTATCTTATAGCTAGCCGACCCGATATTATGTTTGCAACTTGTCTGTGCGCACGATATCAAGCTGAACCTAAGATATCCCATATGAAAGCTGTAAAGCGAATCTTTCGATATCTTAAGGGTACAGCGAATCTAGGTCTTTGGTATCCCAAAGACTCAGGATTCGATCTAACCGCCTATTCAGACAGTGATTTTGCAGGTTGCAAAATGGATAGGAAAAGCACCACAGGAGGATGTCAGCTCCTGGGTGGAAAGCTGGTAAGTTGGACAAGTAAGAAGCAAAACTCAGTGTCCACTTCCACAGCTGAAGCTGAATATGTAGCCGCTGAAAGCTGTTGTTCTCAAGTCTTGTGGATGAGAAATCAGCTACTAGACTATGATCTTCAGCTCTCCAAAATTCCAATCTATTGCGACAGCACTAGTGCCATCGCTATAGCAAACAATCCAGTGCTACACTCAAAGACAAAACACATAGAAATCAGATATCATTTTATCAGAGATCATGTGATGAATGGTGATATAGAACTTCATTTTATCCCAACTGATTATCAGTTAGCTGATTTATTTACCAAACCTCTTGACGAGACAAGATTCAACTTTCTCATCAGCGAGCTTGGAATGCTGAACTGTGAAGGGTAAAATCTTCAGCGGTTCACATTTGATCAGCGATACGTTTATACAATCTTGTATAGCCTTCGGGATAAAATCAACTTGTATAATCCATTTCATCATCTTCTCTCTGAATAAACTTGGTTAAACTGATATCCAGGTATGTTTTCTCTCTCTGACAATCGCATGTAAATGCAAGATTTCAAAATAAATTGCATCGCTGAATATCTCTTCCTTAACAGCGATATTTTGAAAGTTCTTTAAACCTTCACTGATATTTTCTATTCAGTGCTTCATGTTTTTCAAAAGAGTCCCTGAGCTTTAAAAACCTCAGAGACATCCTAAAAGAATGTGAAAGGACAGTTGTGACGTCATTGCAACGGATAACACTAGGCACGATTTCTTTCTGACACACGTTTGCACGTTTCGTTCAAACTTCAAATCAAATGCAAACACGTGTCCGTGTCATGATGAAAACCTTTTCCCGCTCAAGGTTTTCTCTCTCTAAAACTCCCTATATAAACAACTCTTGGTTTATATTTGTCTTTTACGCGAACAATCTTTCTCCGCAAGAAAAGAATCCTCTGTTGCATTTGTGCTCTCAAAAACCTCAAGAACTGTTCATCATCTTCCTCATCAAAACTTCAAGGTTAATATGTTCTTATCTATTATCAAAATGCGTATAACTTGTTTTCGATCTTCTCTTTGTTTTAACAAGATCAAACAAAAGAACTTTGTAAAATAAAATCATTTCTTTCATGGTTTTATGAACACAACCATTTCATGGTTGTTCTTTAAGTTTTAAATCTAAATCTTAAACTTGTTTTTCATTAGTATCCAGTTTTCTTTTAGAAACTGGAATACAAGACTTTATGGGTTTTACATTTCATTTCTAAAAATCATGAAAAACCCTAATCTTCATTAAGACATTTTTGTCTGAATGAAATGGACAAAATTCGAAAAATCTTAATGGATATTCTTTCCATACTAATACAATTCTTATTTGTTAACATCTTTGGTTGAACTGATAATACAGTAAAATGGCAACTTCAAAGATTAACGTCACTGCTGAGTCCATCTCCGCTGACTCTGAGGAAGTGGACATCGTCAAAGCCCCTCAGGTTAAGTTCGAGCTGGATCAACTAGATTGGACCAAGGCCAACAATCTCTCAGCTCTTCTCGAGTTTCCTCCTCGGAAGCAAGTATCACATCTGGACGATGCTGTGAGTTTTCTGAAGAACAGCCCCATCTACACAACCCTGACCATAACACCTCCTGCCAGTCAGCGGCTCTTATCCCAGTTCTGGTACTCTGCCAGACACACTGAGCTACCCTCTGCCAAAGATGCATCCAAAACCATCGACTGCATACTCAGTGATACTGAGTATGGCACCATCAAGATAACCCCTGCCATAATCCGAAAAGCCCTGAACTTCCCAAATGCTACCAAAGAAAAACCTTTCGTTCCATTCCCTGACCACAAGAGGCACGCTGACAAAGAAGAAATCATTGCTTTCCTTGACGCAATGGGTTATATCTGGGATATTGGAAGGGACAAGAAGCCTGAGAAGAAGCTGACGCTGATAAAGAAATCCAAAATTCCCAGCGAGATGAACTTCATCTTCGCACACCTGATCAGCTGCATGACAGCGAAGTCCGGATCTTCTGATCAAGCCGCCCAACCTCAGCAGTCCATGGGATACGCACTGCTGAAAGGTCTAAACATTGACTGGGCCTCCATTATTTATGATGACCTGATTCAACGTGTCGATTCTGCCGCTGACAGACCAGCATGGGTTCCTTACCCACGATTCATCAGCGCCATCTTTCAATATGGCCTAAAGGACAGCTATCCTGAAGAGGGTGATCTGAAACTTTCTCAGATTGGCCCTAAAGTTCTCGACTTCAAGCCTGTCGCCAATGAGGTACGTCTATCTACTCTTCTCACTCTTCTAAATTCTCCGCTTTCTGTGGCTCCTTCAGCGACAATACCCATCGCTGATACCCCGGCCACAAAATCCTCTCCTTCTAAGAAAAGGAAACCCTCTCACACCCAACTTGATTCCAAAAGGATCAAGAAAACCAAGGAGCAATCCCAGCAATTCCATGCTGAAGACTCCTCAGCTCATTCTGACGAGCTGAAGGAAAGTTCCGTGGTACGCTCTGCCACACCCGTGCAAGCCATCCCTCCAATCCAGACTTCAGCGTCTCTAAACGCTGAGGTTAGAAACTTGGAAACTACCCAACCTCCCTCAGTCTCTCAAAAGACTGATGAAGTGATTGTCAGCGATTCCAACGCTGAAATCAGTACCCGAATCCCAATCTTATCCTTCGCTCCTCCCTCCACTTCTTTGGACACTCCTCCAGCTAACACTGGAGATGCCATCATTCCAGAAGCTACCGCTGACGCTTCTCATCAAATGATGAAGACAGGACCTGCAGAGATCACCATTCCTCACCGAACTTTCGAAGAGGATATGGAACATTATTCAGGAGTCCGCAACTTTGACGATTTCGTCAATCCTCCTGCAGGTACAAATCAACCCATATACACTGTAACTAAACCTGAAACTTCTGAGCTTTCCTTTGTTCACAAGTACTTATGTGTTACAGGTCCTAATTTGGGAGACATCAACGAGTCTCTAAAGTCTGTGGAAACAAAGCTGACCAGTCTTACCACCACACTCTCCAACAATTCTACAGCTGTAACAAACGCTGGAGAAAATTTGACAAAGCTGACGACGGTGGTGGAGAAGAAAGCTTCCACTGAAGACATCAAGGGACTTGATAAGACTCTCGCCGATTTTGCCAAGGTGCTCTCTGACATCTACACTGACTACACCAACCTCAAAAGCTCAGTTTCGACCGTGTCCAGCGAAGTAACAACGCTGAAGACATCGGTTGGAAAACTCGAGGGTGATATGTCAGCGGTCAAGACTGACTTAGGCTCTATAAAGACCGACGTTAGTTCTATGAAGACAATGATCGAAGAGCTTCTCAACAAGGCAAGAACTCCAGCTCCTTCTCCTGCCCATATTTTGGAATCTTTCACAGCGGCGGATCGCACAGAGCTTAAGAAAATCACGCCTGCTATTTCTGGCCTAGAAGACAGAATAGCAAAGCTTGAAGGTTGTGTGAAAATCTCTGGCCCAGAAGACAGAGATAACACCAACGCTGAGTCTACCAATTCCTCCCCCAGTCATCATGAGAAAGAGGGGGAGAAGAGCGCTGAACATTCCAGGGAGAAGAGCGCTGAAAATCTAAATAAAAGCGCTTAAGACCTTTCCCATGATGAATCTATCAGGGGAGAGAGGAATGAAGATCTAACCGCTGGACCTCAGGGAGATGAAAACCCTGAGGGAACCGAGAAGCTCGCCTCTGTATCTGAGGGGGAGCAACTCGAAGAAGATGCTGAGGAATCCGAACCAGAAGAAGATGAAGACATCGACATCCCTGAAGATGAACCATCCTTCTCTCCAAGAAAGGATGATGATGATGATGAAGATGACGATGATTTCTTTATCGTCAAACCTGCCCCAAGGATCAAAGCTCTTAAGGGAATCTCAATAAAAGAACCATCAGGGGAGAAGACAAAGACAAAGCCCTCAGCCTCTGGCGCTGAGAAAAGCAAAGGCAAAGGCCTCGCTAAATTTGAAAACCTGGCGATCTTGCTTGAAAAGCCGGTTTGTCAGGTACACTAAACTTTACTTATTTTTCCTTCCCTGAACATCTCAATACACAATCAGTTCTCTACTCAACAACCTCTCTACGCATCCAAAATCTTTTTCTATCTTTTCTACCCAAGTTCTTCTACCCAGTTCTTATTTGTAAGATCGCTGCGTTTCAGCTAGTCCTCTCCCCTGTTTGAGGATATCGCTGAAGGCTCCACAATTGCGACTTCACCAATAATTCCAGCTGCCGCTGAAGAAATAATCCCAGTCTTGGATTTAATCTCTAAGACTGATGAACCAGAAGAACAACCTCTCTCGCACAGAAACAGACCTTCCTCAGCTCCTCAAAAGCTGAGTGAAGAGGATCAAAAGAGAAGAGAAGAAATGATAAAGCGATTCGAGGATCAACGAATCATTCTAAGGCGTGATCAACTGCCTTCAGTTCCTCCTAAGTTTAGAATTTCAAAAGCTGAATACCAGGAACACCTCAGAGCTGAACGCCTCATTGCTGAAAGGAAGGAAGCTGAAGAGAAAGACAGAGAATACGCCATCAAGCTCACTCAAGAATCTATCAAAGACCCCAAGTTGAAGCGTGTTCCCATTCAAATCCAACGAAAGCTGTGGGAAGAAGCCCAGAAGATCGTGGAAAAGAAAACTGAAGTTTCTCAGACCACCCTGATCTGGTGTAAAGAGAAAATTCACTTCAGATATCGTCCAGCGAAGATCAACAAGGTATTCATCTCTGGAAGAACCTCTATCGGAGTACCTATTGTTGACATCAAACTGTTCAGAGAAGATGGCAAATCTGAAACCTTTCGCGCTGACACTGTAAAAAGGTATGGTCTCTCTGAATGGCTGGAGATGAGGTTAGCTATCCAATCGTCACAATCTAAGTACAAGGATCATTTCGAAAAGCTGATAAACAGACATATCGACTTGATATCTTCTTGTGTGGATATTGCTCCTGTTCCTGATTTAAAGCTGAAAAGAAAAAGGGGCTCTCCAAAGAAGAAACGTCAAGATTCAAACTCAGGTCCTGTCATACGAAATGAAACTGGAATTGTTTCTCTCGCGCTGAAGTGCTTGGTCCTGATCCTGATCTATCTGCCCTTGACATCTCTTTGCCACCATGTGAACTTTTCGTCCCTGGTAAAGTCATCAGTAATCCTTATGGAATATTCTTTCTTGACTACGACGGACGTAAATGCTTTCAACGGATCGCTGAGCTTCCAATCACTCCAATCGAACAGCTCAGAGATCTCATCTACTGGTGTGACTTCAGAAAGGACATTCAGGAACGACACCTAAAACCCTTGATCTTTCAAGAAGCGCTGAACAAAAGAAAACGAGGTGTAACGGTTCCTGACTGGATGATCCCCACTGAAAAGACGACCCTTGATGAACTTCTCATTAAGGAAGAACCTTTTGAAAACTGATATAATCTCCTTTTTCTCTATTGTATCAGTTATCCTTCTGTACTTGTAATTTATTTCGCTTGTACTTGTAATCTTTCTGTTCTTCATTGTAACCTGATTCAAAGATTTAAAGAAAGAATTCAGCGAATGTACTTTACTCCATCAGTACTGAAAAGATCCCAGAAAACAGTAAAAGGGACAAATATTTTATGAGTTCTTTTTATCCTTATGTTTTCATTAAATAGCAATTTTCTTTGTTGCTATGTCATAATCAAATAGGGGGAGATTGTTGATCCAAACCCTCAGTGATTTGATAATGACACTCTCTTATACTTAGTGAAAATTGTAAGTAAACAATATGTATCAGAGTTTCACTATCGCTGATAAGTACTAAGATTTTACAGTACCGCTGATAGGAACTCTCGCTTTTTTAGATTAAACATTCAGCGAACACTGTTCACCATAAATGCTCTGAGTCTGTTCAGTCATTATGGTGATCGCGGATAAGTTAGTTGTTTACTTATGATCCCTGAAGACAAGTTTCACGTCAACATAGGTTCTACGCTGAAGTCGAAGATCAAGCTCAAGAACCAGCGACAAGTCTCCTAATGAACTGATGCGGATCAGCGAAGACTCAGATTTGTCCACTCAACGTGAAGTATCAAGTACAAGACTTCAGCTATCGCTGAACTTTATCATCTGCTGAATAGTAAATGATAATCGCTGAATCAATGAAAGCTGATCATGAAGTCCTCCGTACAAAATACTTTTATCTTAACCACCCTTGCACGCCTCCGTACGAAATGTCAGAAAAGAACCTCCGAATATCTGAAATCGTACAACCACTCTGATACTACACTGTTCATCCTTACGGCTACTAAGGTTGTCAACCAAGGTCAATGACATGCAACCAACCAGCTGATGACACGTGTAAAGTGTATACTGACTTGCATTAAATGCATGCAGTATATAAAGAGATGAACTCACTTTTTTTTAAGTAACTTGCTAACTCTGGACAAGTTCAAATCTCTCTCAAGATAGGATTTTATTAGTAATCTCCCTATCTTTCTTAGTGCAAGAAACCTTAGTGTTCCAACTTGTTTAGATTTAGGTTTATCCTTAATCTTGTTTCCGCAACAAGCTGTAAATTGTTAATGATTTATCAATAAACAATTTAGAAAAGTAAAATCTGTGTCTTTGTATTCAACCCCCCCTTCTACAAACTTGTATAGGCCTTTCGGGACCAACAATTACCCATTGAGGCGTCTACCTGAGAGGCAGAGCCACCTACTTCACAGCTGGCATGTCGGTAGCTATGGTAGGATTTCCCTCCGATCCTCGCGTGCCACCTAAAGGTGACGACACTATGGTGGTTTCGGTCGAGTCACGAAGATTCTCGACTTGGTGTTGCTCCTCTTGTGTCCTAGCCAAAGGATTTTCAGTAGAAAATGGCTCTAGACTCGATTGTGCACGAAATGAAGTTGCGACCGGGGGCTGCTGGTCGCTTATTTCAACACCAGCACTCTCCGAATGAGAGACCGGTGGAAGTTATGCTATATCCCCGTGTGAGACTGAAACATCCGTACGTTCGAGAGACGGATGAGTGGCTGAGGGGGTCGTGCAATTGCTCCGCTGGGTCCACGGAGGCTACTTCAATACCCCGTCCCAACAGATGAGACGGGATAGCAGATGTGGCAACCCGGATATCACTCAGTTGGGGTCGCTCAAGAGCCTCGTTATCTTGACGGCTCAATCTTTCCTGGTTCGACTTCGAACGCAGTTCCCTCCGTCTCACATGATCTAACTCATCTAAAAATCCCTCGGGTGACCTAGATTCTTCCATAACAGGTATAGATGTATGGGGAGGTGAGTCTAGTGGGAACTCGACATTGAAATCTGGGTTGGGTCCGATACCGTGAGGTATGCTTTTCAGACGTATGGTACGGTCGGTATCGGAGTCCGTGGAGTCAGATTCCACGTTCTCAATATGTGGAGTGGGTGAAGGGGGTTCGGTAATATATGGTTCGGTTGAGTGATGAAGTGTAGGTCTAGAAGATGGACCGGCTTGGGCTTGGCTAGAACTGGGTCTCGGTTCCACTGCACCACTCACGCTCGTTCCCCTTCCTCTCACAACTAACACACCCCGCCCGGAAGCACCTGCTTGCCGGGCTCTCCCACCTCTCATTCTTGGACCCTCTCGTCTCTCGGTTCTAGGTCCCTGGGCAGGTCCCTCCGGCGCTGGCTGGACCATGGGATTCCCTATCTCTTCCCTATATGCTACTACCCCTGGTGCAGCGGGATCGGCGATGGCTAATAGGGCTTCGGGAATGGGCATGGCTACCGCATTGGATAGGTTACGGATAACCATGTACTGTAAGTGTCGAATGGGACATACCGGGTGTGCAGCACGTCGAGGTATCGCCGGATTAGCGTCCATATGTTGACGAACTGCAAGCGAGAGCAAACACGGGTATGGGAGGAACTTCTTCTGCTTGGTACATCCGATGTGTCGAATAGCCGTCACGAGTTCACGCCAGATGATCATGGCGAAGTCGACATGGCGATTGTAGCAGACGGCGTGAACAAGGCGTAGAAAATCGCCGGTGCATTGATCTATGCCTTTCCATCGTGAGGATAGACACCTGTTCAGAATTGTGAACAGGGTGTACCATATGGGGGCCATGAACTTACGATTGAACGCCGATGGCCGCGGAAGCGCGGAATTGTAGCCGAGCGCGCGCATTTATGCGCATAACGTTTCATCATTGACGGTAGGATCGTACCATGCATGACCTGCGGCGTCGGCATCTGCGAGTGAAAGCATGCGGCGAAATGAATCAGGCGTCAGTGTGAAAGGTTGGTTGTCTATTCTTGCCGTTATGGTCTGTGTGTTGCCGGCCGTGCGAACTTGGGCAGTAAACCATACTTGGAGCACGTAGATCAAAGGAACATCGACAGTGGCAGTGAGGGCCTCATGGAGAGGGTGACGTGAAAGGATGTCCAAAAGAACACGATGTTGTGGCTGTGGCCGGAACTGATCCGGGTCAAGGTAATGATTGTTTGCCTCCATTTCAGTACCATGGTCAGGGTCGACCAAGCCATTGTCGGCAGCCTCATCTATAATTCCCTCTTGAGGAATTTGTTGTTCTTCCTGGTCCTGTGGAGGATTTTGCTCCTGATCCGCCATTGAGTATCTGTAGGAAAATAACGCACAATTAGTAACTGAGGCGGATGAACAAGTGTCGGCGCGTACCTTTGCAGTATTTGGCTCAATCTGAGACAGATTGAGGACTGGCAGTGAGAATGCAAACACAGAACTGACAATAACAGGGGAGTCCGGACAACTGAAGTGAAACGTTCAAACTTTCCGGACAGCACACGTTTCCGGACAGCACACGTTTCCGGACAACACATGGTGTCCGGATGGGAAGAATGTTCCCGGGTAAAACATATAGACCGGACAACATGGTTTTCCGGATGACAATGAATGTCGATGAATATGGGAGTCCGGACTTACCAACTTCCCGGTAGTTGAACTTACCGGAAACCCTGGGGTTTTCGGACAACTAGGTTTCCGGGTTGTTGGGTGAATCCGGACAAAGTATTTTAGACATGCAAGTTCCCAGATAAACACTCAACGAGTTGAATGTTCCCGGACACAATGAGTGTGTCCGGACGGAGTTCAAAATCCCAAAGGTTCAATCTGGAGATCCTAATATGTGTGAAAGCATATATATATCGTTTTGATTGACACATACGAGGACCCAGACACATTGAAAGCTACCTAATAACACCGCTAAACAACCTGAAGTCGAATAGACTTTAAAATGGGTTTCAGATTGAGATAAACGACCAAATCGATGTTGAGCGTGTGTGGTAGTGTGAAATAGACTGTATGACACATGATCGGGATGATTATTCGAACCACATACCTGAAAATGGAACGATTCCGAGCAGAAAATCGATATGTGCAGTATAAGCCGAGCGAGAGAGAGAGTGCGGAGGGTTTAGGGTTTTGGAACGAGAAGTTCAGATCCAACCCGGGTAGTGATCCGGTCCGGATACTGTCCGGATACCTTGGGGTTTCCAGATACTGTCCGGATGCATAAAAAAAACTGTCCTGTTCCTGGGAATTTTGCAGTAATTGGAACTGTAAGAGGACATTCTCTCGCTCCCCCTCAAACTGAGCATGGGGATGACATTGCTCCCCCTCGGATAGTGCAGTAGAGTGCAGTGGAGGGGTCCGACACACTAAGAAACTTTTAGACTTTTAAAGAAAAAATTGTGCCGCTCCCCCTCAGATGATGACCATGATATAGAATTCACACAGGAGTGCCCACACACACAAAAACTTGTTGACTGTTAAGAAAAACTGTGTGTGACGCTCCCCCTCAACAGATGAGTAAACTTACCTGATACCGTCTTTGTGCTCCCCCTGAACACATGAACACACGGTGAAAGCACAAGTATTGACATTTAAAAGTAGACGACAGTATGAAAGAAAAGAAACACACGAAGAAAGAAGTGAAACAAACGAAATCTACAAAATAAATACAGAGACTAAATCTAACTGAGTAACTGAGACAAGTAGAATACAGGTGCGAGGAAGTGTATGCTCAACCATCAGGAGTGTAAACACCGGATGATGAGTGGACAGTTACTCGTAGATGTATGGAACTTGTAACGGGCACACAATCGGATTAAGTCGTCAGTTTTAGCATTCCTAACTTGGACACAAGAGTGTTAAAACGTTTTTCGTCCAAGGCTTTAGTAAATAGGTCTGGTAACTGATGTTCAGTATTTACGAAGTAGAGTTCGACTGTACCTCTTTCGACGTGATCCTTAATGAAGTGATACCGAACGTCGATGTGCTTCGTCTTGGTGTGTTGGACCGGATTGCTGGATATCGCAATTGCGCTCTTCGAATCGCAGTAAATTGGAACTTTGACATACGTGAAACCATAGTTTTTGAGTTGCGTCCGCATCCAGATAACTTGTGAGCAGCAGCTCGCGGCGACCATGTACTCCGCCTCGACAGTTGATGTTGAAACACATTGCTGCTTCTTGGACGCCCAGCTCACCAGGCTATCTCCTAAAAACTGGATGTGACCCGAGGTGCTCTTCCGGTCCAGCATGCAGCCCGCGTGATCCGCATCAGAATAAGCGGATAGTACAAAACCTGTCTCTCTCGGGTACCACAAGCCAAGATGAGCAGTACCACGTAAATAACGAAAGATTCATTTGACAGCAGTTAAATGAGACTCTTTAGGTTTTGATTGATACCGGGCACACATAAATGTTGAGAACATGATATCCGGTCGACTTGCAGTTAAGTACATTAAAGAACCTATCATCCCGCGATACAATTTAGGATTCACATCCGTTCCGTGAGGATCAGCGTAAATCTTTGTATTGGGTGCCATGGGAGTTTTCATTGGCGAGGACTAGTCCAACTGGAATTTCCTGAGAATATCCCTGATGTACTTAGCCTGGTTTATGAATATTCCGGTCGACAGTTGTTTAACTTGAAGACCAAGGAAGTAATTCATCTCCCAAAGCATACTCATTTAAAAAAATTCTCCCATGAGATTGGCAAAGTTCTTAGCATAGGTGGGATTAGTAGAGTCGAATATTATGTCATCCACGTACACTTGAACAAGAACAATGTGACCCTTTTCGTGTTTGATAAATAAAGTCGAGTCAATTTTACCTCGTGTGAATTCAGACTTTATCAAAAACTCAGTCAGTGTTTTGTACCATGCTCGCGGAGCCTGCTTTAGACCGTAAAGCGCCTTGTCTAGAATGTAGACATGATCAGGCTTCGAATCGTCCACGAACCCGTCTGGTTGCGACACATATACTTCTTCCTCGATATTACCGTAGAGAAAGGAGGTCTTCACATCCATTTGAAAGACCGTGAAGTTCTTGTGCGCGGCGTATGCAAGGAACATACAGATGGCTTCGATTCTTGCCACTGGAGCGTAGGTCTCATCATAGTCGATCCCTTCTTGTTGACGATACCCCTTGGCTACGATGCGCGCCTTGTTTCGTACCACGATGCCGTCTTCGTCCTTCTTATTCTTGAAAATCCACTTGGTGCCGATCACCGTCTTGTGTTTTGGACGTGGAACCAGTCGCCATACCTTTAGATCTTCGAATTGATTGAGCTCCTCTTGCATGGCTATGACCCAGTCCGGATCTTCAAGCGCTTCGTGTACGTTTGTCGGCTCGATGTTGCTTAAGAAGCCGGAAAATAGACAGAAGTTGGCGGATGCACCTTGTATTTGTACTAGATTAGAGAGATCACCGATGATTTGATGAAGCGAATGATCTTTTGTCCACTTGGTGGTATGCGGAAGAGGCTGTTGAGTAGAGTGAGACGCGTCCGAGTCCACATAATCACCAGGATGTATGTCTTGAACTGCTTCAAGTGTAGCAGGTTGGTTTCTTGGAGGAAGTGGGGGAGGATTCGCCGTTGGTTGAACAACTTCTGGTTCTGAGGAGTTCAGAAGTTGATTGTCGGTTGTAGCAGAAGATGAAGCACTTGGAGTGATATCCGGATTTAGAATAGGTTGCTGCGGGGAAGCAGTAGTGTCGGTAGAGGTCAATGATGACGGTTGAGCTGTCTCCACAGTATTGGATGGCGTGCTTGTAGAGGGCGGCGGACCGGATAGATTCGACGTGTCCTCGTGACGAGCAACTTCTATTCTAGGTTGTGCTGAGACAGTTGGGGAAACATTAAAGATGTCATCATAAAAATACTTGAACAATAAATCTAAATCAGAAGAGTCAGCATTCGATGAAGATGCATGATTTGGATTTACTGTTGCTTGTGTAGATCCCGAACTTGGAGGTCCGGAAGCTAGCACGCCAGTTAAACCGGGTTCTGGACTGTTTTGTTCAGAAGCCAAATATGCGGCTTCGTCGAATGTCACGTTTATGCTTTCAACAACGGATTTGGTTCGTTTGTTGTAAACGCGATACGCCATAGCCTGCATGGAGTATCCGATGAAAACTCCTTTTTCCGCTTTGGGGCTGAGTTTGCCGAGATCATCTTTGTAGTTCAAAACATAGCACGTGCATCCGAACGCATGAAAGTAGCTGATGTTCGGAACGTGATTGTTCATGATCTCGTACGGTGTCTTGTTGAACCGCTTGTTGAGGATGGAGCGGTGTTGCGTATAACAAGCCGTAGACACCGCTTCGGCCCATAGAAATAGCGGTAGGTTGGATTGGGAAAACATGGTGCAAGCAGCTTCGACCAGGGTACGGTTGCGTTGTTCCACCACTCCGTTTTGCTGAGGAGTGCGTGTCGCAGAAAAGGTGTGCGAGATTCCAACTGACGTCAGATAGTCGTCCACCGTTCGATTCTTGAACTCCGACCCGTTGTCGGTTCTGATAGACTGAACTTGTAGTTTGTTCAGCTGGACAGTCTTTAGGTGATTAATGATTAGCTATGGAGTTTCGTCCTTCGAGCGTAGAAACATCACCCAAGTGTAGCGCGAGAAGTCGTCCACCATCACGAGAATGTATTTGCGCTTATTAATGCTCGAAACACGCATCAGTCCACACAAATCCTTATGGATGAGTTCGAGGGTCCGGGACGTGCCCGGAGTTGCCTTCGGATGATGTGGTACTCTCTTCATCTATCCCATCTCACATGCCCCGTAGAGACGATCTTTCACGAATTGAAGATCGGGCATGCCTTTCACGTGTCCGCCCAGCACCAGTTTGTTGATCGTTTTGAAATTGAGGTGCGAAAGACGTCGATGCCAAATCCAAGCTTGCTGGGAATTGGCCTTTGACATGAGACAGACAGGGTTATCAATCTTGAGGGCTGCGAGGTCGATTGTGTAGAGGTTGGTCTTGCGTTTTCCAACCAGTAGCTCCTCTCCGTCGTCGTTGAGGATTCTACACCGTGTCTTTTTAAAGCTAACCTCGAGATCTTTGTCGCAGAACTACCCGATGCTGAACAGATTGTGTCCCAATCCCGCGACGTGTGATACCTTCTTGATTGTGATCTTATCCTGGACAATGTCGTCGTAGCCCACGATCGGCGCCTTGTCGTCGTTACCAAATCTCACGTGTCCACCATATTCTTCCTTGTAGTTCGCGAGAAGCTACCTCCTTCCGGTCATGTGCTTGGAGCATCCAGAGTCTAAGTACCACACATGATCGTGCTGCAACAACGAGTTAACGAATTTTAGGTACCCAAATTTTTTTGGGTCCTGGAGGGTTAGGTTTGGCACCTCGTAGAGGAACTTGCTTTGACGCAGCTTTCCCTTTAGGTGTAGGTTGTACACCGTTTGTGGAAACTGGTTTTGGCACAGATTGCCTCTTTGGTGTAGAATTTACACCTTTTGGAGGAACATTATTTTTAGCAGGTTTCCTCTTTGGTGTCGGTTTAACCTCAGTAGGAGCAGCCCGTTTTGCATTGGGTTTGGTCTCCCGTTGTGGTTTAACCTCTGATTGGTACTCTCTTTGAGTATGGTGTTTCTTGTTGTTTTTACGAGGGATTCGTTTGGGTGTATGATTAAACATGTGATATGACCCATACCAATCATTTATGTTAATTTCATCAAAATCATTCCAACCACATCTAGAACAACATAAACAATCACGTGATAATTGAATCAATTGATGAACTTAATTAAGTTTAATCGGAAAAGAAACTTCAAAACGATTCCAAGTATTCCAAACACAATTGTCTTTGTTTATTCTAGAATTAAAAGCAGTAGGAAAAGACTTTGATGCTGCATCCTTGACAGGTTCCTTGTTCAGCCACTTTGGTTTTTCTTGTTTTGCTTGACCATTTTTATCTGAAACAACAGGGACAGAATGATCAGTGACTTTTGAAGGAACGGTATTTTTGGTAGGCAATTGTTCGGTCGTTTGCCTCGGCTGTGGCTGCTTTTTAGAAACAGGTTTAGAAGTTGGTTTTGATTGTGAAATCTTGATCACAGCTGGGGCCTTTGTTTTAGAACTGCTACCCTTCAGAAAATTGACCGGGCGATTGACTACTGGAGTAAAAAAATCAGTATGACTCGAGAGAGGTTTATCGAAAGGAAACGACTCAAACTCTCCATCAGAGTTACCTTCAGAGTTCATGTATTCAGAAAAATTTATCTCCGGAATTGCAGGACTTGGATTAGGTGAGGAGGACGAGGAACACTTAGTGTCAGTGTGCTTTGGGGAATTTGGTGCGGAAGCTAGGAAAAAATCAGAGTTTAAATTCCTTTTAACACACTCATCTTGAGAATCATAACCGTCTTGTGTGGTAGATATTTTACCTAGGAAAACTTTGCACGAAGACGTATCAGATGAATTCGAGGAAGATTCGGGGGAAATCTGCTTCTCAGAATTGAGTTGGTCAATTTGCTCTTGGAGCTGACCATTTTTCGCATACTCTTGCATCGCATCTGTTGCCAAGGCAGCCAGCTTTGATGTGAGTTTCGTGATTTCTTCTCGAAGGATTTCCTGTCCTTCATCAGACACAACTTCGGTTTTGACCGGTTGTGGATTCTCAAGTTTCTCAGAATTGAGTTTCTCAATCTCAGAGATTAGCGCTTTCTTTTCGTTTTTGAAAAACAGACCTTTCTTTCTCAAACGACTCCTCCAACTCGACAATCTTTGCTTCCAAGATGAGAGGAGGAACATAGAGTTTAAACTCGTCCGTCTCATTCTTGGTTGTAGGTGCTTGGTCCTCATCCTTTTTGGAGGAATCCTTGGGCTTAGCAACCTTGTAAGGGTCGAAGTAGTCATTTAAGAGATACTTTTTGTTCTTTTTATAGGAATTATAAAAAAGGTTCATAACAAAACGGAAGTTGTATTCCTCGTTTTTGTGCACACTTATATTCCTCGGTTTCCTCTTCCTTTTCAGGTTCAAGAGGACCAGTCCATTGAATGGCATATTCCGGATACTTTTTGTCTAACCCAAAACACGCAAAATACAGAGTAGGAGTTTGGTATCTTCCCTTTTTCAAATAGTGTGGGTTATCATATCCAATTCCCCAGTCTTTGTTGAAATATGTGAACTCTTTGGGTTTATTTAGAAAAATGGTTTGATCATTTGTCCCCTTTTGTGAAGTTTGGTTTCAAGATCAAGAATTTTGGCAACAAACTCCTTGTGTTGAATTTGAAGAGAGGAACATTGATAAACAATTTCTTCTTTCTCATTCTTGCACTGATCAAACTTAGACTGTAGTTCAGATAATTTGGCCCTTAAGTCTTTAGGTGCTATTGAAAGAATTTTGCATTTCTCTTTTAATATAGCATTTTCAGACTTATGTTTTTCAGTTAATCGCGTTTGAACATCTAGCTTTTCGCTTAGTGAACTAATCTCAAGCTTTTGTTCTTTAGTGGTGACCTTAAATGAGTTTGCCTGTTCAACAAGTGATTGCATTTTATTCATAAAGTCTTGTTGAGAAGATTCACATACCTGACTTGTCTTCTCTTCATCCGCTGGAGAGTGATAGCCAATGAAAGCATTTGCACCATCTAAATCGCTTTCATCATCAGAGCGACCCAACCAGTAGTCGTTTTCCACGAACATAGCTTCTCCAGCTTCCTTCTGCTCAGCCAATGCCAGTTTGGCCTTATAGTAGTGAGAATTCTTTACTACAGGCCTTGTGCAGTCTTTAGAAATATGTCCAAGCTTTCCACAGTTGTAGCAGGTCACTGGTTCATCTCTCGTCTTTCTATCATCTTTCTCTTTCTTCTCCTTCTTCTCAGACGTGTCCTGCTCATCAACTTTCTTCTTTCCCTCGTGCTTGTCTTGATAATCATGGCTCTTGTTGGAGGCGGTGGAGTAGCGCTGATTATTAGACGTTGGCTTCTTATAGAATCGCTGTTGTTGAAAAGATTTAGTGAGTAGAGCAACAGCTTTCTTGAAGTCAGCTACTTCATCATTCGAGTCACTGTCTTCCTTTTCAGATTTGGAAGAGCTTTGCCTTTGAGCACGTTTAGAATGATGGCCCGGAGATTTCTCTTTCTTTGAGGATATGAGTGTTATAGGATCAGCAGCTAGCTTGGTTGCATCTTTCTTCTCGCCCAAAAGTTCATTCACTTCATCTTCGTCTTGAAGAAGCGTCTCATACAGTTCATTGATGCTAATGTTCTCTATCAAGTTGTTGTGCTTAACATGAGAAGCAAACACCTTCCATTCGGGTAGCAGATTGTTGAGGAACTTGAGCGCTTTCTCCGTTTTGGAACGAACAATCTTGTTCTTGTTCATTTCATTGAGAAGTAAGCAGAAGCGTTCATATGCTTGGGTGAGAGTCTCAACATTGCGCTGCTTGAAACCATCGAACTTGGTTATTGCGCTGTTGATCTTTAGTTGATTACCGACAACGCTCCCATGCATCATTCTAGCCACTTGATCCCACATGCCTTTTGCCGTACCTTTGTAGCTGTCGATAGCTGTATAAATTGGGTTGGGAAGTGCTTAGACAAGGTATCTCTTAGCATGTTTTTCGCCTTCTATTCTGCTACTTTCCTCTTCGGTCAGGTCGGCTTCAGTCTTGTCCTCATAATGAACTTCAGGATTTGCTGCAGTTGCTGCAATGGTCTTCTTCGGCCAAGGAATTGGACCCTCTTCTGGAGTTTTCTTGATGTACACATAGTTGTCCTTAGATTCAATGAAAATCATAAATCTGTCTCGCCATTGGCTATACTCACCTTGATAGAGACAAGGTGGTTTGGAGTCGGTCCCAATACCAAGTGCGTCACGTGTAGTCATCGTAGGTTGCAACGGAGTGATCGTCAGACGTGTAGATTGATTCAGAGTGTAAACCTAACGCAAGGCACTATAAGTGGGATCCTAACGCAGGTTCTACGACTGGTATGAACTAAGAGTGACCTTACTGGATAGGAGTCCAAGTAAGAGTCTGATCAGGAAGTGTCCGAATCAGATCAATTAAGAACAGTTCAAAAATCACAAAGTATCCGGGTAATACAGAGAATCCGGATGGCACAGGTTTCCGGATAACACAGGGGTTACCGGAAAACAGTGATTACCGGATAAGGAAAGTAATCAAAGAGTTACAGGGTAAATGAGATGTCCGAATAAGATACTTACCGGATGATAAGGTTTCCGAATAAGGTACTTACCGGATACAGAGATGTCCGGGAAAATTGATGTCCGGGAACTTTGGGTTTCCGGAAACTAATTTACCCGGATTGATTAGAGTTTAGATTACTTACCCGGAGAGTTTTGACGTACCCGGATAGATTTGACACAAACGTCCGGAAAGTACTCCAACTATCCGGAAAGTGCGGCTGGTTTGCCCGGGAACTGCGGCTGTGGGTTTCCAATCCATTGGAAATCGACTAGGGTTGCTCAAAAACATTCCTGAAAGATTAGGAACACTACCAAACGCAAAAATAACACTAACCCAATTGATTTTGAAGCAAAAAGAACACGTTTTGATGGTAAAAAATTGATTTTAAGTGAAGAACACACTCAAAACTTTTGAACTTAATTTGCTTAATTAACCACTCAAACGATCGAATTAAGATGTGAAAATTTGCAGAATCACTAATAATAATGATACTAACAGTACCCAATAAGTGAAATCGATCAATTTTACCAGAATCAAAAAAATCGTGATTCAAGTAAGAACACAGTCCTATTTTTCAAGAAACTTACCAGAAATCGAATTTTGCATTTTGAATCGGTGTAGTCTGTCTGCTCTGATACCAATTTTAGTTCCAAATCCGTGCAACGATTATGAAATCAAACAGATACGCAATAGTGTATAATGATTTCAACTGGTCATCCCTGTATTATGATTTCAAAGTAGAGAGAATTACAATACGAGTAGGAAAGCAAATGAGACAACTAGCCTATTTTCTAAGGCTAAGTTATCTATTTATATGGCGGGCCCGTGGTTAACAAGCCCACGGCCCGTTCACTAATAAGGCTCAAATTAAACAATTACAATTTAAACCCTGAACTTTAAATCAACATAAATTGACCCTAACAGGACCCCCACTTAACACTAACTTGTTGGGTGGCGGACCGTAACATGTGCCTCGACGAAACTTGGAAACGTCTGACCCTGTTTTGGAGGAGGTAACGGCTGAGACCAGAATGATGGACCGAATGATGGCGCCATGAACCGATCCATGGTACAACAACAAGAACAATTTCTGAAATTGTTAGAAGACCGAGACACCAACAACCGTAGGCATGAAACAGTTGCCGAGAATATAATAGTGGCTGGTTCCGGGGGTACCGGAAATGAGATTCCCACTGATAGGTTGGGCACCAATGACATGAGGCAGAGGGGGAAGGTGTGTTCTTTCAAAACCTTCCTTAGTTGTCGACCGCCCGAGTTTAAGGGCACCGACGATCCGGTAGTTTGCATGAATTGGATAACGTAAATGGAGCAGGCCTTTCGAACTAGCGAATGCGAGGAGAATCAAAAGGCTAAGCTTGGTTCCCAAATGTTGAGAGGGGCGACCCTCACTTGGTGGAATATTTACTCTACCTCTTTTGAGGCGTCCGTGCTAGCCAAGCTGAGTTGGTCGATGTTCAAAAAGAAAGTGCTAGAGGAGTACTGTAATGAGAGAGCCATAGACCGGATTGAAGTGAGCTTCCAGAACCTAAAGAAGGGTAACTTATCGGTGAAAGAGTACAACCGACTATTCATGGATAAACTGCGATTGGTGGGACATCTGGTCCCGAATGAGAAAGAGAAGATCAAGGCTTAAATCAAGGGACTTCCTTTGGACATGATGACGATGGTCCGAGTATCTAAGGCCTCCACCTTCCGCGAGGCAATCGAGGAATCCCAATTAGTTGAAGATGCGTACAGTCAAGACAAAGAAGTGAGTGACCGGGTACCAGAAAAGAGGAAGTGGGAGGGGAGTTCATCACCCTCCAAGAAACCAAGATCTTTCAGTAGCAACTACCAAGGGGCTGACCCTAGGCGCGAAGCTAGGTGGTGCCCCAAATGCCGAAGCAAGTATCACGGTCCGTGCAAACCAAACGAGGTGACTTGCTTCAAGTGTGGAAAGTCGGGGCATGTCCGCAATGATTGCCCGGCCAAGAGAATCATCTGTTTCGAATACAAAGAGCCAGGCCATATTAGAAGCGAGTGTCCGAAAGCAAAGACTGGGGGAAGAGGAGGAAAGAAGGTGGACCCTCCAAGAGCGACGGGGCGAGCATTCCAAATGACGGGTGACGAGGCGAAGGCCTCGACAGATGTAGTATCGGGTACGTTTCTCTTGAACTCCATACCTACACGTGTGTTGTTTGATTCGGGTGCCAGTTTTTCCTTTGTGTCGATTTCCTTTTGCCAAAAGGTGTCCCCTACCCACTAGTAGTTTAGAGGATGCTATAGTGGTAGAGATAGCGGACGGTGGTCAGGTTGTGGTTCGTGATATACTGAAAGATTGTGTGTTGGAAATTGAGGGGACGAAATTCCCGATAGAGTTAACGCCCATGGTCATAGGTGGGTTCGATGTAGTGGTTGGAATGGATTGGCTAGCGGCCAATCGTGCAGAGATTTTGTGCGCCAAGAAACTAATCCGCATCCTTTCTGTGGGTGGTGGAGTAGTGACCGTGTATGGTGAAAAGAGGAAGGGGGAAATAGCGACCATTTCCATGTTTAATGCCCGTAAATGCCTAACCAAGGGGTGTGCTTCTTACTTGGCGTATGTACTAGATGCTAAGCTCGAAAAGAAGAAACTAGAGGATATACGAGTGGTATGCGAGTTTCCCGATGTATTCCCGGAAGACTTGCCCGGTTTTCCACCCGATCGCCAGGTGGAATTCAAGATAGAATTGGTTCCAGGAGCGGCACCGATTGCCACGGCCCCTTACCGCTTAGCACCATCCGAGATGCAAGAAATGGTGGCGCAACTCCAAGAGCTTGTGGAGAAGGGGTTTGTGAGACCGAGCTCGTCACCATGGGGAGTGTTGGTCTTATTTGTGAAAAAGGAAAGACGGCACGATGAGGATGTGTATCGATTACCGGGAGTTAAACATGGTGACCGTGAAGAACAAGAATCCACTCCCTAGAATAGACGACTTGTTCGACCAACTCTAAGGAGCGAGTTGCTTCTCAAAGATCGATCTACGTTCAGGCTATCATCAAGTCATGGTAAAGGAGACTGACGTTCCAAAGACGGCATTTCGGACGCGATATAGACACTACGAGTTCTTGGTGATGCCATTTGGATTGACCAACGCACCGGCGGTGTTCGAGGATTTGATGAACCGAGTGTGCCGATTCTTCTTGGATAAGTCGGTCATTGTCTTCATAGACGACATCTTGGTGTATTCCAAAGACGAAGCGGAACATGAGCGACACTTACGGGAAGTGTTGGAAGTCTTAAGAAGAGATAAATTATACGCGGAGTTCTCCAAGTGCGAATTTTGGTTGGAAGAGGTTCAATTCCCCAGACGGAGTGAAGGTAGACCCTTCCAAAATCGAAGCTATGATGAATTGGGAACCTCCCAAGAGCCCATCGGAAATTCAAAGTTTATTGGGTTTGGCGAGCTACTATTGAAGGTTCATTCAAGATTTTTCCAAGGTTGCTTCCTCACTGACGGCATTGACCCGGAAAGACGTGAAGTTCGTTTGGACCGAGAAACAAGAGAGAGCATTCTGTACGTTGCAAATGAAACTATGTGAGGCTCCAATCTTGTCGTTACCCGAGGGATCGGAAGACTTCATGGTTAATAGCAATGCTTCAAAGTCGGGCTTGGGATGCGTTCTAATGCAAAGAGGAAAGGTCATCGCCTATGCGTCAAGGCAACTTAAAGTGCACGAAAAGAACTACCCCACTCATGACTTAGAATTGGCGGCCGTAGTGTTCGTATTATAGTTGTGGCGACATTACTCAAGGATTACGACTGCGAACTGCTCTACCATTCGGGTAAAGCAAATGTTGTGGCTGATTCCCTAAGTCGGAAAGAGTATAGTGGGAGCCTCCGTGCCAACCTTACACGAATTTGAACTAGTATCGAGGTTGATTTAGCGAATTAAGACGACACAAACCAAAGCCCTTTTGGAAGAGAACCTTAAGGGGGAAGTGATGGTGAAACAAAGACAACTACTAACGGAGGATAGCCGCGGAGTGAAGTTATTCAACGGGAGAGTGTGGGTACCCAAGATCGGGGGAAACCAAGAATTACTCATGGATGAGGCTCACAAGTCCAAGTACTCCATACATCCGGGGAGTACTAAGATGTACAGAGACTTGAAGTTGCATTATTGGTGGCCGGTGATGAAAGTGGACGTGGCACATTATGTATAACGTTGTGTGACTTGCTCGCTAGTGAAAGCCGAACATCAATGACCTTATGGCAGTTTGCAACCGTTGGAGATACCCAAGTGGAAATGGGAGAAGATCACGATGGACTTCGTGACCAAGTTGCCGCAGACCTTGAAAGGAAACGATACCATTTGGGTGATCCTGGATCGCTTGACCAAGAGTGCACATTTTCTAGCAATACGGGAAACGTTTCCGATGGACAAGTTAGCTAAAATGTACATCGACGAAGTGGTGTCTAGACATGGAGTACCCGTGTCGATAGTCTCCGATCGTGATAGCCGGTTCACCTCGAGGTTTTGGCAAGCTTTACAAGAAGAGTTGGGTACAAGAGTAAACTTGAGCACGACGTATCATCCTCAAACAGACGGGCAGAGTGAAAGGACGATTCAAACATTAGAAGACATGCTTCGATCGTATGTGATTGACTTTGGTGGAAATTGGGACACACATCTACCTTTGGTAGAATTCGCTTACAACAACAATTACCACTCTAGTCTGAAAGCGGCGCCATTTGAGGCATTGCATGGGAGGAAGTGCAGAACTCCCGTGTGTTGGCTAAAGGCGGGAGAGAAACAATTTGCGGGACCTGAAATTATGCAAGAAACGGCCGATAAAGTCAAAATCATTCGGGAACGCTTGAGGGCAGGTCAAGACCGACAAGAAAAGATGACCAGTGGAATTCCAAGTGGGAGACCGTGTAATGTTGAAAGTATCTCCTTGGAAGGGTTTAATTTGTTTTGGGAAACGTGTGACATTGAGTCCTCGTTTCCTTGGACCATTCAAAATTTTGGAGCGTGTCGGGCTGCAAGCTTATAATTTGGAATTGCCACCGAAGATGGATGGAATTCACCCTACGTTCCACGTATGCTATCTATGAAGGTGCCTAGCAGAAGAAGAGAGCGTGATACCATTGTCAAAAAATCGAGTTGACGACAATCGTTGCGTTGAAGAGCCTGAAGCTATTCTAGAAAGACAGGTTAAGAGACTTCGGCATAAAGATATCACACTGGTCAAGGTACGATGGAGACATCACCGAGGTGCCAATGTGACGTGGGAATCGGAGAAAGATATGAAAAGGCGATATCCTAGCTTGTTTGTCTAGTCGGGATTTAGAGGACGAAAACATTTCCAAGTTGGGGAGGACTGTAACACCCGTGTCCTCGAGAGAACCCTTTTCTTTGTATTTCACTTTATAATTTGCATCTTAAATCGTGTGGGAACTTTAGCATTGAGAATTTTAGAGACTTTATGTGTTATACGTGTGCTTTTACGTGGCCTATATATGCTAATTGATATTTTAGAAATGACATAGAAGTATGCTAGGTCCCCATACTTGAAATTGGAGAATTTGGGATATTTGGCCGAAGTGGACGTCCGCATGGACCCGGGTCCGGACGTCCGCATGCAAGCAAAGGTCCGCAGGTCATCCGCGGAAGATACAGGGAGTTTGGGGAGTCTGGGATATTATGTGAGTCCGGACGTCCACATGATGCACATTGCGGACGTCCGCATGATGCACATTGCGGACGTCCGCATGCTATCTGACGAAATTTTACCTTTTCACCCAATGTTCCCATCTCTCTCTCCTACTTTACCAACCAGATCCAAAACTCGTTTTCTTTGATCTAGAGTGGCGATTTTCACTAAACCCATAAAGATCTCTCCCATTCTCTCCCCACATTAATGTCTTGCTAGTGGGTTGGTTGAAGACCATTAAATCTTGGAATCTAGACCTCCATTAAAGCACCAAGTGAAGGGTAGACCAAGTCTCAAGCTCCACATCCTTCTCCAAGGCTAGGGTTTCTCTATTTTCTAGGTTTTTTCCCTCAAAACCTAGATTGTGAGTGTTCTACTCTACGAAGCTCACTTATGTTTAATTATCAAATGTTTTAACTGTTCTTGTTATGCTTACTTACTAAACTTTCTTGATTTTGTGATTATTAACCTAACTTCCATTTATGGAAGGTTTAGGGATTGAACTTGTCAAAGATGATAGAAATGGATAAATCTTCATGTTGTGATTATGATGATGTGTTTCTTGGATGCTATCCACAGTTCTATGTTTTATGAAGTTAGTGGGTTTGAGGCAATTTAGAGTTTTGGTGTAAATGGGGATTATTGAAGTAATGATAACTGTTAATGTCTTTATATGATGGTTATTGAATATGGAGTCTTGTATATTGTGGAGACTTTGTGATTGGGACAAATAATGTATACGTCCTTAATGATGGTTAATGAATATGATGGATTCTTTACCTTTTGGGAAAGATGGGCTAAATATCTATTTGGATTGATGCCGTCGACTAGAGATCCGGTTTGGATTGATGTCGTTTAGACTAAAGATCCGGCTTGGATTGACGTCGTTTAGACTAAAGATCCTGTTTGGATTGATGTCGTTGAGACTAAATATCCGGTTTGGATTGATGTCTTCATGACTAGAGATCCGGTACGGGTTGATGTCACTAGACTAAAGACCTAGTTTGGGTTGACGTCTTTGAGGGCTAAGGACCCGGTTTGGAGTTGACGCCTTATTGGACTAAAGACTCGGTTTGGGGTTGACGTTTGAGTGGGACTAGAGACCTAGAGCGGGTTGATTGCGTGAATACAATGATGTAATGAAAGACGAATCGGTATTGGATGGAACGACATCTTATTCAATGCGTATTCTATTCTTATTATACTAATGCTATTTTGCTAGGCTATAGGCTAACACTTCTTCTTATTGTATGTTGTGTTTAGCAGGCCTTCCTAGTGGTGGGACTTCCCAGGGTTGAGGGAAGTGTGATGAAAAGAGATAGCATTTTTGTAATAGACGAGATAGCGGTGGTTGATGGCCTTAGCCGAGCGTTTTTTGTAATTGAGATAGCGACACCCGATTTTAACTCAATAAATGCAAGGGCTTCAAGTCCATGGTGCATAACTCACCATCTAGTAATACATGTACCATATATATAAATGTGCATAAACCATGTGAAGTCATACATACTCAATAAGTCACAAAGTTGAATAGCTTAATCATTAAGACATGCCAAATACCATTAAAATGACTTGTAGCTTTTATGCAAGAATCCCCAAAATTACCAAGGCTACACATATGATAATATCAACACATAGAGTCTAATAATACTTCCATAACTCAAGAATATTTTCATTTATCCAATCATCCCTACTTCCTAAACTTAGGGTTTTCAACAAAATGATGAAATGAACAAGTTAACAAGTAAATGACCATGGATCTAGAGTAAGGAAAGTTAGAACACTCACTATCTAGGTTTTTGACCAAAACCTAGAAAATGGATGAAACCTTAGCTTTGGAGGAAATGCTAGTAAGACTTGGAGTTGTAGGTGACAAATCCCTTGGAGAAGTCTTCAATAAGTGTTCTCAATAGCTCCAAGTTGAACAATAATTATAACCCTAATCTTGTGGGAGATTGAATGAAGAAAGAGGGTGGATTTGGGGTGAAAATCGCACCTTAAAGGAGAGAAAACGATTTTGGGAGAGTTTTGGTAAAGTGAGTGAGAAGACGTAGGAAAAGAGGGATAAAAGGAAAAAAAAATCGTCAGACCACTCGCGGACGTCCGCCAAGAACCATGCGGACGTCCGACCTACACTTGACCAGACTTTTTCCCCAAAATTGTTCTGTTGCTTCCACGGACGCTATGCGGACGTCCACATAACACGGACGTCCGGCCCCTAGCCTCACGGACGTCCGCTAACCCCAAAAACCAAATTTCAACATTTGCAAGTTTTCGACGATTCATGCACAATTTTCATGTCTAAGAATGCATGTAACAAATAATGCCACGTATGATTAAGTCTAATATAAACGAGAATCCACAAGGTTTAAAAAGATGATGTTAGCATTCAAGTTACCTACCGAATGAAATCCGGGGTGTTACAATCCTCCTCACCTTGAGAGGATTTCGTCCCCGAAATCGCATTTTACACAAAAAGATTAGGATAACGCTTCCTCATGTCCTCCTCGAACTCCCAAGTCACATTTGCCCCGTGATGATGTTTCCGTTGAACCTTCACCGTCGTCACTTCCTTATGACGAAGTTTCTTAGTCTTTGATTCAAGTATATCTTCCGGCTCTTCGACACAACGGTTCCCATTGTCAACCCGGATCTCTGTCAATGGGATCACGTTCTCCTCCTCGGCCAAACACTTTCGTGGAATGTGGGATGAATCCCATCCATCTCCGGCGGTAGATCTAGTTTATATGCTTACAAACCGACTTTCTCCAAGATTGAGAAGGATCCAAGGAAACGCAGACTAAGTTTCCCTCGCTTTCTGAACCGGATAATGCCCTTCCATGGAGACACCTTCAACATCACCCGATCTCCCACTTGAAATTTGATTGGTCTGCTTTTCTTGTCCGCGTAGCTCTTCTGTCGGTCTTGTGCCACCTTTAAACGTTACCGAATCTCCTTTACTTTGCCCATGGTCTCTTGCACAATTTCCGGCCCTGCAAATTGTTTCTCCCCCACTTCAAGCCAACAAATGGGGGTTCTACATCTACGACCATACAAGGCTTCGAATGGTGAGGCCTTAAGACTCGAGTGATAACTGTTGTTGTACGCGAATTCCACTAGCGGTAAATGTGTGTCCCAACTTCCACCAAAATCCAAGACTCGCGATCGAAGCATGTCCTCGAGGGTTTGGATTGTTCGTTCTCTTTGTCCATCCATTTGGGGATGGTAGGCCGTACTTAGCTTCACCTTCGTTCCCAATTCCCTTTTAAAGCTAGCCCAAAAATTGGAAGTAAATCGGCTATCTCTATCGGACACAATGAACAATGGTACTCCGTGCCTCGACACTAGCTTATCTAACGGCAACGTCTCCCTCATTGCCAAAAAGTGCGCGCTCTTAGTCAAACGGTCCACTATCACCCAAATGGTGTCATGACCCCGCAAGGTCTTTGGTAACTTTGTTACGAAATCCATGGTGACATTGTCCCATTTCCATTTCGGAATCTTCAAGGATTGTAGACTTCCGTACGGCTTTTGATGTTTTACTTTGACCCGGAGACACGTCACACAATATTCCACGTATCTAGCCACATCGAGCTTCATTACCGGCCACCAATAATTTAACTTCAAGTCCCTATACATATTCGTACTCCCAGGATGTATAGAATAACGAGACTTGTGGGCTTCCTCAAGGAGTAGCTCACGATTTCCGCCGATCTTTGGCACCCAAATCCGACCTTGGAAGAGCTTAAGGCCGCAACTATCTTCCGCTAGAAGTTCCCGTTGCTTTACCATAATTTCGGCATTGAGGTTTTCTTCCCGGAGTGCCTCCGATTGACTTTCCTTGATGCTTGCCATCAAACTTGATATCACATCAATTCGGTTGAAGTTTAGCTTAGTACCACTCCCGTGGTCCTTCCGGCTCAAGGTATCCGCCACCACGTTAGCTTTCCCAGGATGGTAGAGTAGTTCACAATCATAATCCTTCAAAGGTTAGAGCAACCTCCGTTGCCGCATGTTTAGTTCCTTTTGGTCGAAGATATATTTGAGGCTTTTGTGATCGGTGTAAGGGGTGCACTTCGTTCCGTATAAATAGTGTCGCCACAACTTCAAGGCAAAGACCACCGCCGCCAACTCCAAATTTTATCCATGGTGCATAACTCACCATCTAGTAATACATGTACCATATATATAAATGTGCATAAACCATGTGAAGTCATACATACTCAATAAGTCACAGAGTTGAATAGCTTAATCATTAAGACAAGCCTAATACCATTAAAATGACTTGTAGCTTTTATGCAAGAATCCCCAAAAATTACCAAGGCCACACATATGATAATATCAACACATAGAGTCTAATAATACTTCCATAACTCAAGGATATTTTCATTTATCCAATCATCCCTACTTCCCAAACTTAGGGTTTTCAACAAAATGATGAAATGAACAAGTTAACAAGTAAATGACCATGGATCTAGAGTAAGGAAGGTTAGAACACTCATTATCTAGGTTTTTGACCAAAACCTAGAAAATGGATGAAACCCTAGCTTTGGAGGAAATGCTAGTGAGACTTGGAGTTGTAGGTGACAAATCCCTTGGAGAAGTCTTCAATAAGTGCTCTCAATAGCTCTAAGTTGAACAATAATTATAACCCTAATCTTGTGGGAGATTGAATGAAGAAAGAGGGTGGATTTGGGGTGAAAATCGCACCTTAAAGGAGAGAAAACGATTTTGGAAGAGTTTTGGTAAGGTGAGTGAGAAGAGGTAGGAAAAGAGGGATAAAAGGAAAAAAAATCGTCAGACCACTCGCGGACGTCCGCCAAGAACCATGCGGACGTCCGGCCTACACTTGACCAGACTTTTTCCCCAAAATTGTTCTGTTGCTTCCGCGGACGCTATGCGGACGTCCACACAACACGGACGTCCGGCCCCTAGCCTCATGGACGTCCGCTAACCCCAAAAACCAAATTTCAACATTTGCAAGTGTTCGACGATTCATGCACAATTTTCATGTCTAATAATGCATGTAACAAATAATGCCATGTATCATTAAGTCTAATACAAACGAGAATCCAAGAGGTTTAAAAAGACGATGTTAGCATTCAAGTTACCTACCGAATGAAATCCGGGGTGCTACAGTTTCGTTAGGATTCGCTTGTTTTTACGTTATTTCTGCTATTTTTTTCCATTTCATTTTTAGTCCTAATTTTGTTTGAGTCAGTTAGTATAGTTTATTAACTTTTTTGTTAGTCTTTCCGTAAGTTTCGTTACAAATTTAGTCTTTCCGTTAAGTGTCAGTTAAGTCCGTTAGATAGTTTAAGGTTATTACATTTTTTGTTCCTTGTGTTTTAAGTTTCAATTTTTATCAAGTTGAGTCCTTTTAGTTTTAATTTTTAGATTTTGTCAAGTTTAGTCCTTATTTTTGTTAAATTTTAGTGTTTTACACTTTTAGTCCTTGTTTTTCATTTTAGTTTTGTAAGGTGTCGTTTTTAGTTCTTTATCTTCATTATTTTTCATTTTTTGTCGATTCTATCAATTTTTGCCTGCATTTAACCATAACAGATATATTTTTCTCGTGTTTTGCAGGTTTGTCGATTTAAAGTCCAGTTTTATGCATTAATTTTTTGGAATTAATATTTGGGAGACAAATTTACCATTTGTTTTTCAAATTTTAATTTTGAAACTTTTTCTGACTTTAATCGTTTTTCTCTGATCGTTCAAGCACACAAGTTCTACTTCTCACGAAGTATCTGTTAACGATCCGTCTTTTTCATTATTTCAGGTAACAATGTCTCTAAAGAAGGAAAATGCTATGATCGAGGACAAGATGTTGTTGGTTCCCGTTTTGTTTTAAACAAGATTATCAGATCTATTAGTTTAAGTTTATGTTTGATGCGGAAGCGTATTTGAAAAACTAACAAATATGATTGATAGATTTAGAACACAGTATAAATAAACAGTGAACATGAAATAATATCTCAAAGTTTACTGAATATATATATCATGAACAGATTCAAGAACAGTGAGTAAGTAAAGCTTTAAAACAGATATGACTCTCAAAGTATATAAGCTATATGTTCTTGATGTTTTTATCTCTTAATTATCGATTAGGAAGAACTCAACATGAGTCATCCTTATATACTACTCTAAGGGGACCATAAAGCATAAGCTACTATTCAGAACGGACGGTATGAATAGTGGAACGGATGGCATGAACAGTTGGACGTGTTGTATTGCATTTAATGCAGCATACATCTATTATGTACTAAGCCCTATTGAATCCAATCAGAGTTTGACACGTTGAAGATGGACAGGGCATGCTACCATGCAAGTTGATGAACAGGTCCAGTAACAGTAGCAAGATATTATAAATATCTTCAGGTCTTTTAGAGAGGACCACAGAGGCTCTGTAAAGTGTTACAGAGGTTCTGCGGTCTAGGCTTTTGTAGAGCAGTCTTCACCGGATTCCGAGTCTTTGGTCTTCTTTGTGCGTATGACAGAGCTTCTGTAGGACGCCTCTTTAGCTTCTGTAGCTTATTGACCTTGATCTCTCGGTAAGTTCGGCAGAGCCTCTATAAGAGGCTTTCTTTACTTAGCCTATTTTTCACTACTTCTAAATACTTCTATGATTAGGAAGATTGAAGCTAACAATCTCCCCCTAAGTAGTGAAAAATAAAAATTTGACATTTAAGTATTTTTAGGCTAAGTTAGATAAGAAAGAGGTTAAACAATACCTCGAAAGTTCTTTCATTCAGAGATATGCCAGAGGCATTTTATATTTGAGTACAATGAAAGATAAACTTTAACATGGTTTGCAGAGATTGGTTGTTTGAGAATCAGATTTTGGCGTCTTTGAAATCGTTGATGCTTCTGTTGTCTCTTCCGACTTCTCTGATCTCTTTGTAGAAACTGATGCAGAGTTCTCTTAAGCGTATTGTAGCATCAATCTCTCTGATGAGGGTATCTACAGCGTCTCTATCCATTTGCTCGGTATCTCTATATTTTACAAGGTTTGCTCTGAACTTGTTCAGAGTACTAGTTGCGTACTTCTGACAGTCCATGCTCACAAAAAGTTTGACTTCGCCTTGTGGGTTTTGAAATACTAACCCGAACCTTGGTTCTGTAATGATTGAGTTGGGCACGGCGTCAGGTGGGCAGCGATCCTCTGGTGGTCGTAGATTCAGATGTTTAAGACCAAGATCCTTTCCCAGCTGAAAGTCTGTCAGACTGTAGATTAGAAGCCTTTCCCTCATTGCTTTTCTCAACACTTGATAGGCTCTGGTGTTTGGCTCTGTGTTGTAGTTGTCCTTCGTCCATTGCAGAAGTTCAGGTAGATCATAGGGATTCAGATTCCTTATGTCAGCATCAGCGAAGGTGGTTTCTGAATTGTTTACCCTTTTGACTCTGTAAAGATTGTACCTGACTCTTGGATAGGTTCTTGTGAAGGAGAACCTGCAGAAGATTACCTTTTTGATTTTATGAATTGAGAAGACTTCTGCTTTGGTTCTTGGCTTTGTTCTGCTGAAGATGTTCTCAAATTCTTCTCTGATGTTCGGATTTGTGATTTGGTCTGTTGGATGGAGGTTCTGAAAGGGTTGTTTGTAGAGATATTTGTACACCACTTCTTCCATTTCTTCATATATTGGACCATGTGGTGGTACTTGTCTTCTGAGACTCTCCATCTGTTGAACAACTTCTGCAGCTCTGCCAGTAAGTGGAATGTCTGACAGGGGCTTTAATCCATATGCCCAGTCCTCTTCTTCAGGCTTTGGAGTTTGAAAAGCATCAAAGGAGCTCTTCATCAGTTTTTCTGTAGGATTGGGCATTGATTTCTTTTTCTTGGGCTCTTCTGTTATTTTTGCCTTTCCCTTGTCTTTGGCTTTTGGAGGTGCAGAACCTGTTGCTTCTGTAGGTTTGGTTTTTGGTGCTTCTGTTTGAATGATGGGAGTTGCCTCTGTAGGTTTGGACACTTGTGTTTGAGAGGACTTTTGTGGCGTTGGTTATGTTGGCTTGATTTGCTCTGTAACCTCTGTTGGAGGTTCTTTGGTGACTTCTTCTGTGAGCTCGGTTTCTGTTTGTGAAGGTTGGATATCAAATCTTCTTTCCATTTTGAAAGCTAATGTGAACCTGTGCCTTTCTTCTTCTCTCTGCGCCATTCGTTCAGTCATTGTTTTGTGCATATTCCTTAGAACAGAAGAAGCAGAGGTCGTTGCTCTTTTTGGTTTGTGGGCAATAGACTTTCTTCTTGGGATGGATTGGGGTTTTTCTGTTGGTTTTGTAGTTTGGGAGGTAAGATCTTCTTCTGTGGAGGATGACAGATGTTGAACATCTACTCCAAACATTTTAGGGAATTCCACAGAGGTGGGTGTTGCCTCTGTGGTCTTTTGAGTTTCTGGTACATGGGTTTCTTCAGCGGTTGATTCCACAGAGATGGGTGTTGTCTCTGTGGTCTGTTGAGTTTGTTGATCTTTGGCTTGTTGTGGAGGGGCTTGGCTGATTGGTTCTGCTGCGATTGGTGGAGCATGTAGTCCTCTGGTCGTAGCTTTCTCCCTTATATTCTCCCCCTCAGGATGATCTGATGGACCAGGATGGTCATCATCAGAGTCATCCTGACTCTTATCAGAAGTACCCTCTGCTCTGCAGGAAGCTTTGTGTTTCTTTGGTAGTTTTGCTCATGCGGCCATCAACTTCGTACATACATCATCACAGAGGCCGATTAGAGTTGCAAGCTCTGCTTCTGTGTTGAAGCGCATTTTGCCGACACTTTTTCTGAATTCTTTAACGTAGTTGGCATTTGCAGAAGTGAAGGAGACGATGACTTCTGTGACCTGGTTTATCACATTTTGCCCGAGCTCTGTTAGCTGTGCTCTGGTCATGTAGTCTTTTGGCTGCATCAGTATTGTGTTGCGCATTGCTTCTACTTGAACGTTTTGCAGAGCCTTTTGTAGATCTGTAGGTGTGAGGCTCTGTGATTTGTTGGATTGCTTGTTCATTTGTTCAAGGAAATGCTTGACTGATTCCTTGAATGCAGATGTTGCAGCTATTCCGAAATCTTTAGCAGCAGAAGTGGCTGTAGTTGTGGTAGTTGTTTGAGCAGAAGACTTCATCTCTGTTATGGCAGATTTCACCTCTGTGGACAGATTGTCCATTTTGGTGTTCAGATTTCGTAAGGCTGTTGATGTTGTCTCTGCAAAAGATGTTAAAGAGCTTTGCAACTCTTTCATTGTTTGGTTCACAGAGGTGACAAGGGTTTGGAACTCATCCCTTGATACTTGTGTCCCTGTTGTAACCTCTGGAGGAACACATTCGTCTCCAGAGTGAGTCCCTGCTCTTGGGACACCTTCGTTCACCCTTGTTTGTACGATGGGGGTGGAAGGATTTCCATATGATCTTTGAGAAGAAACAAGAGTTTCAGTCTCTACAGAAGTTCTGGGAAGAACAGTGTCCAAATCCACTCCAGAGGTGGGTATCGGAATGTTCTTCTGTTGACTTGGAGGCTTGTCTAGAGTCTCTTCGTCTATGTGCTCACTACTTCTCTCTGAAAGAAGTGTTGGCCCTAATTTGTGCGTGGCAGAGGAAACGAATTCCTCTGTAGGGTGTTCTGATGTGATATGGGGCGATTGATCACGAACTATAGGTGATTCTCTCTGAGGAGACTCCCTAGGAATGGATTCCCCGGTTTCTGTGGGCGCAAAAGTCGAAAGAGTGACCTCTGGCTGGATGGGTTGGGTTTGGATCGAGGTGTGCTGCTCTTTTTCAATAATTCCTTCTGCAGCTAGACCTGCGGAGTTAGATGTGTGGGTTGCACTGGGAGGGGGTGAGGGATGTGTGCCTTCTGCAACTTCGACATCTTTTCTTGTTTCTTTCTCTGTGACTAAGAAGTCGTACATTGGATGAGAGCCGTATAATTGCATGACATGTGGATGATATAGACCTTTTCGGATTTGGTCAGCTTCTTCTTCATCAGAATCTACCTCTGAGACCTCTATACCTTCGACATCTTTTTCTTTTTCTTTTTCTTTTTCTTTTCCTCCTATTCTTTCTAAAACCTCTGTAACCTCTTCTCTATTCCACTCAGCTTCTGAGGCCTGGTTTGGACTCCTTCTGTGGACGTCCAGTCCCTGTTGTCTGTAGAATGTTAGGGGTTTCAGATGGTTGATCTCTGGGGGTTTGATAATCTTCTTGCAGATTGGTGTCAATTCCAGAGATAGAGAAGTCTTGTTCTTCTGAGGTGTGGTGGTCAAGTGGTTGTGCCGTCCACCCAGCTGTATTTAGGGTGTTGGCAATTTCAGGGTGTTGAAGAAAATCATTCAAGCTGCCTTGATGAGCGAATCGATCTGGGGATTCATAAGGTGATTGATATCCCTCTTCTGCAACTTCGACTTCTGCAGTTTCTTCTTCTACAGTATCTTCGACCCGGGTTCCTGCGACCTCTTCTTCAACCACTTCTGCAGCTGCCTCTTCTGCAATGGTAACCAATTTATCAAGCTTCTTTTTGGTCTTCCTCCTCTTTGGTTTTGGTGTCCCTTCCTCTGTGGTTTTCGATTTTCTTTTCTTCTTCTGTTTTGGAGAAGAGGGAGGAGCAGAGGAGCCAACTTCTGTGGCACGAGGAGGTGAAGGTTGATCTTCTGCAATGTTTGTAGAGGTGCCTTCTTCAGTTTTCCTCTTCTTTGTTTTTGGGGTACAGGCAGAGGTTTTAGAAGAAGATCTCTTTCCCATGAGCTCGTCACGTTTGGCCATAAAACTTCGTTGGATTTCCAAATGTTTTGCCAGTTTCTTCTTCTTCGATTTTGCAGAGAGGGGTTCTACAACTATTGTTCCTAAGGGGACACCTAAACGCGGGGGTGTCACAGGGCTCGGTTCTGGAGTCCTGTGATCGCGTATATACTCTTGCTTAAGGGTTTTGTTCGTGGCATATTTCAGAAGCCTTTTTGAAAGAGGTCTGCAGTGGTTGTAGCCTTCTGCATGATCGGTGGGGATGTTCTTGTTCATCGGGAATTGTTTGGGAATTGGTCCTTCCATTGGCCATTTCTGCATCATTAGCAGAGGTTCGAACAGAACACCCAAGATTCTTTGGAATTACAGAGGCGGTAGATGTGTGGGATCAGTCTCTTTAGCCTTTAGGGTGTTGTTCTTTCTGTCGATTGTATTGATGATCTCCTGCAGCATGATGGTCGAGTAATCGAGTGGGAGATCGTAGTAGACCCCATACATGATGGTTAAGATCTGATGCGAGCTTTGATCAATGCTTCCTATCTTCCCTGTCAGGCATCTGTTGAGGATCGAAAACAAGGTGTTCCACAGAGGTGGTAGTCTGCCTCTGCGGAAGTCATTTCTTTTCCTCAGGTGGGTGTTGTACCCAAGCGTTTCTACAAAACGACAGAGCTCGTCATTTGTAGGTTGTTCTGCATATTTTTTCAATCCCAGAAGACCTCTAGTTGGTAAATTGAACTCCAGAGAGAACATTGTTCTATTAAATTTGAGTTCCAGATGCTCTGAGTTGTCCGGCTTTGAGATGTACCCTTTGATCAAAGAATCATCTTTATCATATCTGCAGCTCTGCCAAAATTGGTTCAAATACCTAACAGGTATTTTCTTTGGGGTTCTTGAAAGTAGAGGGAAGAGTATATGATTTTCCATTATGTGCAGAAGAATGGCATGGACTTCGCCGAAAGCAGTGGGTGAGGGGACCAAATAGCAATTGTTGGATTTGATTGGCAGTACCTTTTCGAAATGTTCCTTTGCTATAAAGTTTTGAAGATGTGTGGTCGGAGCAAAGTCTGCTGAGTCGCCGGAATCTTCTTGTTCAATGTTTTTGGCGAGATGGGGGTTTTCTGAATGTTCAGAATGAGCAGGTGAGTGTTCTGGTGAGTTCACCGGAGAGTGTGCAGGGGAGATAGCTTGAGAAGATGAAGCCATTTGGTAAGAAGAATTGGATTCTGGCAAGCGTTTGCAGGGTTTCGCCGGAGAAGAATGATAGTTCGTAAAGGTTTTATGAGAAGGTAAGCTTGGGTTTTATATGAGTGTAAAATGGTAGAATTTGGAAGAGTGAAAATATATGGCAATGGATAGATATTTGGATTCCGTACTCGAGTTAGAACGGCGGGTTCAACTTTCCATAGAAAACGTTCTATGTACGCCCAATGAAAAAGAGACACGTAAGCCATGTCAGGGGATGACAGGACGTCGTGCGCGGCCCATTAATGCTAGGCGCGTGAGGTTGTTCTTAGACATGAAATTCACTCTCAGTTAAAAGTAACCGTTATTTTTACAGAAATGGCCAAGTTACATATTGACAGAACCTCTGTGGTTTACAGAAGCTTCTGTAATTTTGAAAAACTTGATGTTCATTTGCCTCATATATCTCATTGTTATCATGACTCTGTAGGTTCTTCTTTAACCCAAAACATTTGTATAGGCATTGGAGAGGATTAATAGGATTTTAGTGAAGAAATTTCGTTCAGAGGTTTTGAGGCTCTGTAGGAACTTGCAGAAGCTCTGTCAGGGCCAGCAGAAGCTCTATGAAAGAAAATTTCTTATAACTAAAAATCTATCAACGATTTTGATCATCCAAGTTTTGAATTATACTCAGAAACATTTTTCGGGCATATTTGAAAGTTGGTGTCCGAAAAAAACTGTTATGGAAAAAGTTTTGTTCGTGAAGGTCATGGTGTGTGTATTCGGTTTCCGATATAACATTCCAAAAGATCGATAGAGGTTAAATTTGCGATCACAGAGCATATTTCTTGCAGAGCCTCTGTTGAGCTCAGTAGAGGCTCTATGACCTCAAATTTCTCATAACTTGATTTTTATGACACTTTTTGATCTTTTGATTTTTGGTATGTTATTCATAGTATATTTAGGACATATTTGACAATTTGTGTCCCAGAAAACTGTTTTCAAAAACCTTTTGTACGAGAGACATACCTTTTTGGTTCTTCTTTTCTCGGCAGTGATGTCTGACTTCTATCGATATAGATTCATCGACACTCTTCTTTGGTTCCCCCTTGAAAAATTAACCTCTGTAGATTATTTCAAGGTCCCGTTTGCTCCCCCTTGATCTAATCACCTCTGTAGATCAAGTAATTTCCTTTTGCTCCCCCTTGACCTATGCTTGGATAAAAAAAATGATAAGTTTTGCATAGAACATAGGTCATGTTTTTACAGAGGTTCTGTGGGGGTCGTCAGAGGTTCTGAGCAGACCCACAGAAGCTCTGTGATATCAAGAACTATTTAAGATTGAGAATTTACATACAGAGAAATCAATTAAAGCATTTTAAATAAAGTAGTAGATACTTACTCACAGAAGATAAAGTTATACTTACAGAGGATTTTCACGTCATATTAATCATTCCTAACTTACCCACCAAGAAATTGAATCTTTTCTCGTCTAATGCTTTGGTGAATAAGTCCGCGAGTTGATATTCTGTGGGTACGAAATGCATCTCGATTGTACCGTATTCAACATGATGTTTCAAGAAGTGGTACCTTATATCGATATGCTTGGTTTTGGAATGTTGCACAGGATTGGCAGAGATGGCAATGGCACTTTTGGAATCACAGAAGATGGGTATTTTGAATAGAATGTGGTCGTAGTCTTTTAGCTGAGTCTTCATCCACAGAACCTGAGAACAACAGCTAGCAGCAGCAACGTATTCAGCTTCTGCCGTAGATGTTGATACACAGTTCTACTTTTTGGAGGTCCAACTGACTAGCTTACCACTAAGGAATTGACAACTCCTAGAGGTACTCTTTCTGTCGAGCATGCATCCTCCATAGTCTGAATCTGTATAAGCTTTAAGACAAAAGCCAGAGTTCTGTGGATACCAGAGACCAAGATTTTTAGTCCCCTTTAAGTATCTAAAGATTCTCTTAACAGCATCATAATGTGATTTTTTAGAATTAGCTTGATAACGTGCACAAAGACATGTGGCATGCATAATGTCAGGTCTGCTTGCAGTTAAGTATAACAGAGATCCAATCATGCCTCTGTAGAGAGTGCATTCTACAGAGATGCCATCTGGATCTAAGGATAACTTATTTCCATTGGCCATTGGAGTTTTTATTGCAGAGGTATCAGAAAGGCTATATTTGCAAAGAATGTTAGAGACATATTTGGCCTGATTTATAAAAATTCCTTCTGATGATTGTTTGACTTGGAGTCCGAGGAAGAATGTTAATTCTCCCATCATACTCATTTCAAACTCACTCTGCATGAGTTTTTCAAAACTTTTGCACTCCTCTGTATTAGTAGACCCAAAAATTATGTCGTCCACATAGATTTGTACAAGCATTATTTCACTGTTTTTACGTTTATAGAATAAGGTAGTATCTGTTGTACCTCTGTCGTAGCCATTGACTAGAAGAAAAGTAGAAAGTCGTTCGTACCATGCTCTTGGAGCCCGTTTCAGTCCTTACAGAGCCTTTTCAAGGTAGTATACATGCCTTGGGAACTTTGAGCTTTCAAACCCTGGTGGCTGATTTACGTAAACCTCTTCTTGGATTTCACCGTTGAGAAAAGCTGATTTTACGTCCATCTGATAAACTTTAAATCCTCTGTGGGCTGCGAAGGCTAAGAGTATTCTTATTGCTTCGAGCCGTACGACAGGGGCAAAAGTCTCCTCGTAGTCTATGCCTTCTTCTTGTCTATATCCCTTGGCCACTAATCGTGCTTTGTTTCTGATGACCACTCCATCTTCATCCTTCTTATTTCTGTAGACCCACTTAGTCCCAATGGCCTGTTTCCCTCGTGGCAGAGGTACTAAAGTCCATACTCTGTTACGCTCAAACTGCAGAAGCTCTTCTTGCATGGCGTCTACCCAGTTTGGGTCATCTTGGGCTTCAGAAGTCTTCTTTAGTTCTATCACACTAATAAAATTTGTAAAGAAACAAAAATTAGCAGTGGCAGACCTGGTTTTTATCGTGTCAGAAGGTTCGCCGATTATTTGGCTTGGGGATGGCTTTTTGTCCACTTAGTTGTGCGTGGAAGGTGGTCACTAATGTCATCGAATCTTTCTTCAGAGGCTTCTTGTAGTTCTTCTTCTTCTTGTATAGACTTTGTAGTAGTGCGTGCCTTTGTAGTTGATCCTACAGCTTGTGGAATGATTGGTATGAGAGGTGGTGGAGTTTGTTCCTCTGAGGACGTATAGACTTGGTCCTCTATGTCCTCTGTAATTGGTTCCTCTGTGAATTGTGAAGTTTGATTTTCAGCAGCTTCTGTGGTCGTTTTCCTTGTGGTTTCATCTTCTGCGATCTCTACCTCGGTATTTGCATCTGTAGTATTTATAGAAGAAGATGAAGCATTATTTGGTCCAGTTAGAGTCATACCTGTTGGATTTTGACCGATGGAAGATGGTTCTTCAGAAGCTCTGTTGGTTCCAACAGAGGGATAAATGTCATCGTGGAACATCTCTAAAAATAGAAGATTTAAGTCTTCTTTTGCTTGTGAGATGCCAGAGGATTCCCCTTTAAGTCCGAGTTCTGAACTGATTTGTTCAGAAGTCTGCTGGTATGAATCATCAAAAGAAACATTGATGCTTTCTACAATTTTGCGAGACCTTGTAAGGAATGTTCTGTAGGCTTTGGAGGTGGCAGAGTATCCAATGAATTTGCCTTCGTCAGCTTTTACCTCAAACTTTCCTCTGGAATCTCTGTCGTTTAAAACAAAGCATTTACATCCGAACACATGGAAAAATTTGATGTTTGGCCGCCTTTTGTTGATTAATTCGTAAGGAGTCTTGAGGTGTCTTTTCACAATGGTTGAACGATTCTGTGTATAACAAGCAGTAGAAATCGCTTCTGCCCAAAAGTTCATCGGTAATCCGCATGCTGATAGCATAGCTCTTGCGGCCTCCACAAGCGTTCAATTCTTTCTCTCGACTACGCCGTTCTGTTGTGGAGTGCGTGCGGCAGAGAAGTTCTGTGATATTCCTTCTGTAGAAAGATAGGCTTCAATGACAGAGTTTTTGAATTCTGTGCCATTGTCACTTCTTAACTTCTGTATTCTGCATTCATAAAGAACTTGGATTCTTTTCATTAGATTTATCAAGATGATTGGAACATCTGATTTCTTTCGAACAAATTCAACCCATGTGAAACGCGAATACTCATCAATTAAGACAAGTATGTATTTCTTGCCACCTAGGCTCTGTATGGCAATGGGACCGCAGAGGTCAACATGAAGCATGTACAGAGGTCTAGTGCAAGACACATCTGTTTTGCCTCTGTGGGAAGCTCTTTTGAGTTTTCCCATTTCACAGGCAGAACACAAGTGATCTTTATTAAATTTAACATTAGGCAACCCTTTAACTAGATCAAGTTTGACTAGTTTATCCAAGGTGTGAAAGTTCAAGTGACAGAACCTGTTATGCCATAACCAGGCTTCCTCACTTTTGCAGGCTACAAGGCAAACTTTCTCCTTGTTCTTGGAACTGAAATTCATTAGATACATATCACCTCTTCTTTCGGCTCGCAGAAGTTCCATTCCTGTGTCTTCACTTTGCAGAGAGCAGAAAGTTCTTTTGAATAAGACATCAAATCCTGTATCACAGAGTTGACTTACACTGAGTAGGTTGTGTTTAAGGCCATTCACATATGCAACTTTGTATACAGAGATGTTTTCCTTCTGTATGACTCCATAGCCTTTGATTTGTCCCTTCTTGTTGTCTCCAAAAGTTACAGATCCACCATCGTGTGTTTCTTTGTACGTGGATAGTAAACTTCTGTCGCCAGTCATGTGCCTTGAGCATCCGGAGTCAAGATACCAAATTGGCACAAACTGCTTCTGTAAAATAATCACAGAGACTTAGGTACCCATATCCACATGGGTCCAATATTGTTAGAAATTTTCAGGTTTGCCTTAGCATTCTTGAAATACATTTTATCTTTTGTAGAAGAATCAGATTGTTTCTTTCTAGGTTCTGACTTTGGAGTTTGAATTTTAGTGGAGAGAAAGCAATCTGGACTTGAGAAGTGATTATTCAATTTGAACATAAGATCAAAGCAATGACAGTATTGAATATGAGACGTGATTTGCTTGAACTTTTTATTGAATTTATTGAACTGAGCCACAGAGGCATTACATTCTTTCTTAACATTAGATTTCTTATTACAAGAAGATCTATGAGTACTAGAATGTTGATTGCAAAAGCTTTGTTTAGTTCTTGCCTTCTGTGAGTCTCTTCTGTGGTGAACATCTTTCTTCACTGTCACAGAGGAAAAAGATTTGTTAACTTTAGGCCATGTTCCCTTTTGTTGCCAAGTGGGATTTTCGTTAATTTGCCTTAAAGGTTTTGAAAATTTTGAACTTTTAGGATCTACAGAGGTCTTCTTTAACCTATCAAGCTCAGCAGAGGTTTTGACTTGTAAATACATGTTCAGAAAATCTGGGCAGATAGGTATCTCTGTGATTTTCTCTTTTGGATAAATAGTTCTGTTAAGAACTTCAGAGGAGAATTTAACATCCTCTGTGTCATAGTGAACTATCCCTGACGTAACATCAGTCACTGAGTCGTCAGAAGATGAATCGTCCTCATATACAAAGGTTGATTCATCTCTTTCGACAGAGGATGGAGTTTCCGATCATGTATCATACGAGCTTTCTTCCTCTGTAAAATAATTTTCATAGATGGCAGAGGTTTCTGATAAGATCTCTTCAGTGAGAATTTTATCTACAGAAGATGTACAGAAGTTTTCTACAACGTTTGTTTTCCATACTTCCAAAATTTCCTTTTCAATTGTTTCTGTAAGTTTTTCTTCTGAAAAAGTGGGTGTAAACTCAGGAGCTTCTGCTGATAATTTCTTTTCAACATTTATCATACAGACAAAAGCAACCTGCGTTTGAGTCTCTGGTTTACCAAACTTAAAGATACCAATCTGATCTTGCGTTTTCGTATATTTCTTTGGTTTGATTCCTCTATTGACAGAGGTTGAAGATGATGAATCTGTGTATTCAAACCACACATTGACCATCTTCGTATGTTTCCTTAAGTGAGGTTCCACAAAGATTTTAGCCCTTTTACTTACAGAGAGTAAGTTTGGAATCTGGTTTGTTTGTTTTTCCCAACACAAACAGAGAAGACAGAGGTTTAATTCTTTTGCCTTCAACACCTAGGGTAATATCATCGTACCCTATACCTCGTCTTCCTATTTGGGAGTTTACTTTTTCATAAACCTTCTGTGCATCTTTATAGTTTTTGAGTAAAACTTCTCTTCTGAGTAGATCTTGCCAAAGTACCTCTCTCTCTTTGAAAGTATTCCTTGAGAGCTCTTATGTCAGTAGTTTCACTCCTGGAAACTGAAAGTTCTTTTGTTTTGATTTTTAACTCCGAGGATAATTCAGAAATTTGTTTTTTAAAGGATCTAGATTTTTGTTCCAATTCTTTTCTATTCTCACTTTTTCTTCAAAAATTTTGGCTTTTTCTTGAGTGAGAAGCCGTACTTCTCTCTCATTAAAGGTGAGTCTTTTCTGAATGCCTACATTTAGTTCTTTTAGTTCAATTAGTTCAATAAGTTTAAGTGAATCATCATCTACAGAATTAGTACAAGAGGTAGAGTTTGAAGTGGATACCTCAGTGTTAGTGTCGGAGTCGACTTCTGCCATGCCACAGAATAGGGCATTGGTTGTGTATTCTTCGTCAGAGGTAGAGTCTGAATCGAAGTCCTCTTTGTTCGCCTCAGAATTCCCTTTGTTCGCCATTAGGGATTTTTGTGCATAATACTCAGCCTTCTTTTTGTAAAAAGCTGAGTCCTTCTGTGGGCGATTTGATCTGCTTCTGCACTCATTAGCGAAATGGCCTGGCTTCCCGCAGTTGAAACAGCCTTGGGAAGTGTTTCCAGCACGATCGTCGGATTTTTGTCGGTCTCCACCTTTCTCCGATCGGCATTCGTTTGCGTAATGACCGGGCTTGCCACATTTGTAGCATTCTTGTTGTATGTGGCTCATCTTGTCATCTGTCCTCTGTCGGTCACTACTTCTGTAGTATCTGTCGCTTGACCTTTGTCGGTCACTTCTATCATCTGACCTCTGTCGGTCACTTGATTCTTCTCTTCTTCCGTTATCTCTACTGTCACCTTGGTTGTCTCTGCCATATCGATCATTCCTTGAACCTCTTTGGTTTCCTCTGAACTCTCTTGTCAACAGAGCTAAGGATTTAGCTAATGACGCAAGAGTTATCTCTTCTTCTATCAGCTCGTCTTCTTCGCTATCAATCATCACTATCTTCTTCTTTTCCTTTTTCTTCTCCTCTGTTGCTTTCTCATTTTTTGGTCTCTCTGTAGCCTCTGTAGATTTACTAACCAATGCATATGGTGCAATGGTTAGTGTTTTAGCCTGTGCTATTTGAGGTTCTTGTGCGGCTAGTGTTCCATAGAGATCAGAGAGAGTCCAGGAGTCTAGATCTTGGTTTGTTTGTAAGGACATAGACAGCTGGAGCCATTCATCATTCAGGCTTTTTAGAAACATGACATTATTTTCTTCTGAGGTTCTGTGAATGCTAGACTTTCTACATTTGTTTATGAGAGAGTTGAACCTGTCGTACGTCGTTTGCAAAGATTCTGTTGCAGAGGCTCTGAATGCATGATATTCATTATGTACTGTGCCCTTCGGTTCTTCTGCGTTTTAGCACCCCCTTCCAACTGTCTTTCTAATTCTTTCCAAAGATCGTGCGCAGTTTCGCATGCATCTAAGGATTGAAAAAGTTCGTTGGGGATAGCCATTATCAATATTCTTTTTGTTTTCTGTGCAACTTCATCTTCTGCCTTATCTTCATTTGACCATTCTTCTTTTGGCTTCGGTTTTTGATGTTCAGGGATTTCAGGAGATTCAGCAGTAGCTGGTACTCGGGGTACTACTATCATGGGAACAGGAGGAAGGTTGTAAAGATATTGTACTAGATTTTTTTCAGTACCCTCAAAGAAATGGACCATTCTTATTTTCCATTGAGGATACTCATCTCGAAGGAGAGTAGGAGGCTTGGTGAGTGAACCAGCAATAAAGAAGTTATTTGTATTTGTCATTGTAAAGGTTCTGAAAAGATAGTATGATTAAAGAGTATGAGTCTGATGATCTGGAAAGTTTTCTGGGTTTAAACAGTTCCTAGAGTACACTTTAATGGAGTTTTAACCTAAAAATGAGGAATAGGTTTAAAAAGGAATGATGTCTATCACCAATCTTGTAACAAAGAGGATCACTTGATATTGAAAATCAAGGTAGGCTCTGATACCAATTGTTGGTTCCCGTTTTGTTTTAAACAAGATTATCAGATCTATTAGTTCAAGTTTATGTTTGATGCGGAAGCGTATTTGAAGAACTAACAAATATGATTGATAGATTTAGAACACAGTATAAATAAACAGTGAACAGGAAATAATATCTTAAAGTTTACTGAATATATATATATCAAGAACAGATTCAAGAACAGTGAGCAAGCAAAGCTTTAAAACAGATATGGCTCTCAAAGTATATAAGCTATATGTTCTTGATGTTTTTATCTCTTAATTCTCTATTAGGAAGAACTCAACATGAGTCATCCTTATATACTACTCTAAGGGGACCATATAGCATAAGCTACTATTCAGAACGGACGGTATGAATAGTGGAACGGATGGCATGAACAGTTGGACGTGCTGTATTGCATTTAATGCAACAGACATCTATTATGTACTAAGCCCTATTGAATCCAATCAGAGTTTGACACGTTGAAGATGGACAGGGCATGCTACCATGCAAGTTGATGAACAGGTCCAGTAACAGTAGCAAGATATTATAAATATCTTCAGGTCTTTTAGAGAGGACCACAGAGGCTCTGTAAAGTGTTACAGAGGTTCTGCGGTCTGGTCCTTTGTAGAGCAGTCTTCACCGGATTCCGAGTCTTTGGTCTTCTTTGTGCGTATGACAGAGCTTCAGTAGGACGTCTCTTTAGCTTCTGTAGCTTCTTGACCTTGATCTCTTGGTAAGTTCGGCAGAGCCTCTGTAAGAGGCTTTCTTTACTTAGCCTATTTTTCACTACTTCTAAATACTTCTATGATTAGGAAGATTGAAGCTAACAGATGTCAACTCCTGAATCAAAAGTTGAATCACATAATTCTGAATTCTTTACTGTCAATGAATTTATGATTCAACAGGAATTCATGCAAACCAAGTTAGATGACCTAACTGAAAAACTAAATAAACCTCATAAAACAATAGATTTTCAAAAACAAAGATTCAATGAACATAATGAACTAAGTTATTGTTTGAAAAAGAGGAAAGTTGAATTCGAGGAAACTCAAGCTTGTTTTCGAAGAAAAATGGATGATTTATCAGGAAAATTAAGACTTTTCAGAAGATAAGAAAACAGAGTTTGAGCAATTATTGCATGCTTACAAAGATATCAACACTGAACTGGCTGAGAAGGCTAGCAATCTGGAAGAAAAATTGTACAAGTTAGGACAAACTGAACAAACAATTCATCTTAATACGCCTAAGAATTTCAGATACTATAATTCAAAATGGGGCTTAGGATATGATAATCCTCATTATTTGAAGACTGATTTAACCAAGTCTCCAACTTTATACAAATTTGAATGGTTTAGTCTTCCATCATAGGATCCTATATATAAAATCAAATGGCTTAAAATGGATGGCTAAGACTATGAGGCTGAGGAAGAGGTTAAGAGAAAAACTACTTTTAAAATGCAACTACCTTTTGTCTACGGGATGGAAAATAGGAAGACTTTGGTTTGGAATTGGAAGCAAACCTTGTCTAATGATTATTTCTAGAGTTATGCTATAGAGAAACCAAAGGAGAGTGAAAACCCAGCTTTCGAAGGAAAAACTTATTATCCTCCTTTGGTTATTGAACAGAAGATTATTAATCTCGAAAGCAAGATTGAAGGCATTCGAAATGAAGGCAGAATTGCTTTTGAGATAGAAAATGAAGTCATGCTAACTGTTCTTGTTAACAGTGAGAGAGAAAAGTCTGAAAAGAAGTTTTCTGAATTTTCAAATAAGAGTTTTGAAGAAAAGAAATATTGAGCTAAAATGCTTAAAACTTTCACAACAACTTTCTGATTTTGAAAAGGTGTTATTTCTTGGAAAAAAAAACTTGAGAAAGAAAGAGCGGAGTTTGACGTCGAAAGAAAATCCTTTGAGGCAAAGAATGTTGAGCTTTGTTTAAAGATATCTAATTTGGAAAAGCTGTTGGAGAAAGAGAGAAAGGATTTTGAAGAACGGAAAATCATTTTTGAAAAAGAAAGAAAAGTTTTTGAGAAGAAAAACGTTGGGATTTTTACTGAAATGTCAAACAAGAGTAAGTGTTTGGAAAAGGATTTTTATACTGAAAGAAAATATTTTGAGGCCGAGATTTTGAAGTTGACAAGAAAACTTTCTAAGTTAGCTACAGAATGTATGATGGAGAAGAAGGTTAAATACAACAAAAATTAGATTTGATGTCCAAAGAAAGAAACGTTTTGACCAACAAAGTTAAATAACTTGAGGACATTATTTTTAAAGCTGAGGTTTCAAAACAAGCAAGTCCTGACACGATTGTTCAGACTCCATTTGTCGACTCAACTGGTTCTGAATGTTCATTCAAAACGGCTTCAAGTTCAATTAATATTGATTTTTCTTCAAAGGGATTTGACAAATCAATGGGTTTTTCAAACGATCAGATTCGTTATTCTGTTGATAATCTGGATGCTTCTATTTCAAAGCTTTCAAATAGTCCTGTTTTCAAAAGAGTAAATTAAAAATGGTTTGGAAGGTAAAAGGATCTTCGCCTGAGTCAGATGCGACAAAATCATTTGTTCCCAAATCAACCGTCAAGAAGAACATTGCTCCTAAAGGTAAGTCTCATGTTAAACCTAATGTTTTTTATTCTGCAAATTTGTTGTTCTTATTGTAGAACTCATGATTTAGTTAAACAAGAAAATGTTCAGTACTGGTATGGTACTTATAATATTTCTTCAAATCGAACTTTACCTAATAAGCCAGGACCCAAGTTCCGTTGGGTACCAAAATCTACTTAATCTGTTTTGCAGGTTTATCATGTGTGGTGCTGATTGTCACAACTATACCAAACACATGACTGGAAAACAAAAAAGAAGTGTGCAGATCTTTGAAGAAGAGTACCCATGCTTTCAATTTTCATATGCTGAACTACTTGCATAATTTCAGGGGGGGAGATTCTATATTTTTTTTGATATATATGTGCTTATTGACATATCTTTTTATGCTTCTTTGTAGGGGGTGCATACACAACAATGGTTTCTAAACACCTCAGTTTAAAACCCGAGCATACAAGATATTGACTTCTGAATACAACAATTCAGAACTCGTTCTTCAACGATATTGGCTTCTGAATAATTCAGTTCAAAACCTGTTTTAACTGGAAGTTTGACTTCTAAACACATCAGTTTAGAACTCGTATTTCATTGTTTTTTACATTGATTGCTACATATACTGATTCTATTCAATTAAGATTTCTTTGCAGATTTTGAGGGGGAGCTAATCTGATTTTTGAATCAGTCTATCATGATTTGAGGGGGAGCTTAAACATATAACTGTAAGTATCTTCTGCACTCAATCTGAGATTGTTTGAAAGAAGAACGACTTTCAAGCATGAAAAATGTGTTCTTAAATGTTCAAACCACTTCTCTAATTCAAACAGATTTTATAATTTTAGAAGTGTGACGTTAAATGTTTTTCATGTACATCTCGGATTATACATCATTATTTCTGACAGTGTGTTTCCAAATACTAATACTTGTGTATTATCTTTTCTATACATTCAAGTATATATACACACCGGTTCAGCTTCTTATTGACTTTTTTATTACCATGTCTCAAAATGAAATATTTTTCGATGGTAATACTCTCGTTTGTATTCTTAGTTGTTGAGCATCATACTTTCATTTCAGCGTAAGAGCTTAAGAGTTTTATTCAAAGATTGTTTATATTTGTTCATATAAACAAAATATCAAATTTTTTGATACCCTAAGCGTTCATGATTATCTTTCATTTTTGATCTGATTAATACATTGTCATATTCTCAAACAAAAAATTTCGAATTCATTTCATTCAATCAATATCCTTGTTTGAGAAATCTTCAAAGTTCAAATGCTTAAATATTTCATGATATTATTGATGAGCATATATTCCGATGACAATGTTATTCAAATGTTGCGATTCATATTTGTTCAAGCTAAACTGTTGAACAACACATATTTTTAAGACAAAAATTCATGGGAATCAGTGTGAGAACTTCAAAGAACTTCTATGGATCCACGTTAACCAGTGTTTCCTACCCAAGAAGTTATCCTAGAGTGATTGAGGGGTGAAGGGTCAAAATCAAAGAGTGGGAGAGATAAATCATACGGTTGAGTAATCTCATTGTGCTGAGGTAAAATGTAAATGAGAGTTTGGTTAGAAGTGAGCGGATTAAAAACAGAAAAAGGTTGTGAGAACAGAGTTAAAAGAACAAGAGAACTCCGCACTAACCATTTTCTGAGTCGGGCAACCACATTATTGATTGGTTCACATTCTTTGGTGACCATCATTGAAACAGGCAATTAGCCCATGCCAACTCTCACATTAAACCCCACCATCTACTCATTTCTTTCTCAACAAAGAAATGTTTCAATTTTTCTTAGGGAAGCAGCATATAATCGATCTGATCTTCATTCGGAAGGTTGGATATTGAAAAAGAAGGAAGTTTGCCCCACCTTCGCACTTCAATCATGCACATTGAGTTCATGAAAACTTGTTGTTGTCTCAACAGTTTACACAATTTGAGCCTATCTATTATTCAAGCATAAGTTGCTTCAATCATCTCTACACTTGCACGTACACACAAGGAATATGTTTTCTTGTCATAACGTTCATAGAAATTCCTTAATGCTTTTCGATGATTGAATGGAAGCCTTGGAGGAGTGAACATCAAAAAGCTCATTTCCAAAGTGCATTTACCGTACTAAGTGGCTTTGTGCAACTTACAGGCATTTTAACTGTTTCGTTTGTTGATTCAGGGTTACAGCTTTCATATTATTTGAATTTGAAAAGATTCGGATAAATATATTTTGGAATTGACGGATAAACAGATCAAAAGGAGGATATTGTTTTTGGTATTCAAAAACTACTGAAATTGAAAAGAATTTTGATGATCATGATGCTCACAATCATCAAAAAGGGGAGAAATATCAAACAGAAGAAAAAGGGGAGAAAAGGTGAATATTTCAATTTCTGAGAGTCAAGGAGATATTTGCCAAAGTCAAAGAAAGGCAAGTCAAGAAATTCGAGATGATGAGATATTTGAAGATACAAAGACAGTTCGTGCGTAAAGATAAATCAAGAATGCTTTTAAAGATCAAAGTCAATTAAAGCTCAAAGCCCGTTCATGATCCAAGACTGAAGAAATTTATCAAAAGTCAAAGACGCAAAGATCAACGATACGAAGATTCGAAGATATGAAGATTTTATTTTGAATACTTTGATCAACCATTAAAAGATTTGAAGTTTATGATTCGAGACCTTGATGACTATTTGACTTTAAAGAGACAGGTGTAGATTAAAGCCGTCATGGTGGATTTTTTAAGAGAAAGCTTATCTGAAGATTCGTCAAAGAGTTTAAAGACGTAAAGATCTGAAGATTGTCGTCATAAATTTTTAAATCTTGAATCCATAGGGGGAGAATGTTAGTACCAAGAATGTATTCAAGATTTAGAGAGTAATTGTAATAGTCAACAATAGTCAAAGTCTTCTATATGAGGTCAAAGTCAATGTAACTAAGGGTAAAGTCAAAGGTATAAATAATGTATTGTAGGGGTTTGTGAGAGAGAGGTCATTAGAGAGAATAGCATACGTGAGTGTGTGTGTGTGTGTGTGTGTGTGAAAAGAGAGATGATCCTCTAGAGAGAGAAACTAGATCTCATTCCAATCTTGTATCAATTTCTCTCATCTATTGAAGATCATTGTGCTAAATCATTGTTATCTGAAACTCTCAATTTGGTTCCCCCTAGAGTGAACATATTTATGTGGAGGGTGATGCTTGATAGAATCCCTTCATGAGACAATCTCAATAAAATGAATCTGGATCTCGACAATATTCTATGTCTAGTTTGTGGCTCCAGAACAGAAACTACTTGTCATCTCTTGTTCGATTGCACCGTGGTGTCGGAGGTTTGGAGATTCATTGAAAGATGGTGGACAATATCCTTTCCCATGGACACGTCTACGGATTTGATGATCAATGGAATCAACTCTTCAAACAAAGAGAAACATGTTAAGAAAGCTTTGGAAGCAGTCTTCTTCATCAGCTGTTACATTTCACGGTGTTTCCGAAATAGTTGTGTCTTCGATAGTTCCCCTCCTCGTAAAGATTCTCTCATCGATCGGATCGTGGAGAATTCTTTAACCTGGATTTTGGCTAGGTGTAAAGGGAGTGTTAAAGACCTTTCATGTGGACGCTTTCAGCCTTCTGATTGTTTCAAAAACCTGTAACGTTCTAGTTCCTCGTTTTCTAGCTTCTTGCTAGTCTTAATAAAAGTTCCGGTTGTCGTTCAAAAAAAATATTTTCTCATCGGAACATTTTTAATAAATTTTTTTGAAAGTGTCAAAACTTGTCGTCTTAATTCAGTTATATGGTCATTGAGGGTGCGTTTGGTACACTGGACAGGACATGACAGAACAGAACAGGGTCCATTGTCGCACGTTTGGCAGGACCTTTATGTGGAACAAGGTGGAACAAACTGGAATAGGCCTGTTCCACCCCCACCTCATGGAACAAGCTGGAACAAGGTGGAACAGACTTATGTTTTACCAATATACCCTGAAAATAAAATATAATTCTCTTCTAAAACATCAAATAAACCTTTTATTTCATATTTTATTCATTCTTTAAATTTAGTAAGGGTAAATTGGTCAATGTTATTTGTCGTGTTCTATTCAGTTCTGTCTTACCAAACGTGGAACGGTTGTTCTGTCCTGTCCTATTCTGTTCTGTCCCACCTTGTCCTGTCATATCCTGTGTATGTACCAAACACACCCTGACAGAAAAAATAAGTCTCAAGTATGTCTCTAAAAAGACAAGATGAGATTATTGTAGAATTTATTAATTTATTATAAGCATACAGCAGGGTGTCAAATATCGACATTTTTTTATATTTCTACTAAAACATAATTGGATATCATTTTGTGTAAATTCAAATGATATGATTTTCGTTGACAAATGGTCATTAAAAGTTCAATATAATTAAAAGATTTTTTTTAAATAATTTTTTTTAATGGTGTCTAAATTTGTTTCTAAAGGCGTGTTATGTTTTTGGCCACAAGATTGAAAAAAAAATACTAGGTGAACCTAAAAACACTCATATATTTACCGATGTTTCAGTTCCATGCTAACATTTGTCAGCATTGTTAACCATTAGGCACGAAACTTAGATCTCCTATTTTAGAATGATTTGGTATATATGCACGAGCATGGTTTTTATAGCTTCAACATCTTTCCATAACCATAACTTAGAGCTTTTTTCCTTTTGAAAGTTTGAAGAGGAAATTGAGAAATATGCAGGCGATCAAAGAGAAAATAACTGACCTAAAAGCGACCAGCAAAGCCAAGTCAGAAGCAAGACAGGAGGAAAAGGTATAAACCAACGTACTGTAATGATACTAGTGTCTTGGAGAGTTACATTGCTTTGCGATCACTGTTCTAAAAAACTCGTCACACAGTCGTCATGGCGCGCCATGGCACAAAGCTTGTGTCTCACGTCACGTTAAATCCGTGGCACGCAATGACCTAATGCGCAGTTTTCGTAATGCGATATTTGATTTTTCTTTACGTTTTTAATGTCTTATTTTCAAGTTTTTAATATATAACCTAATTTAACTTGCTTATTACGATTGGCTAATTGAGTGACACTACAAAATATATGTTTTTATATATAATATTAAATATGAATTAGAAATTTGACGTTATAAGTCACGCCTTGAAAACATTGGCTTCGCCGTGACTCCTAAGGCTTGATGTTTGGCCTCGCCACATAGCCACACCTCGCGCCATTTAGAAATTTGTTTGTGATACATGTTTATAAGGGAATGAAGTTTTTCTAGCCGAACCTCTTTATACTTGTTTTCTTTGGATCAATCTATTCAATGCAATGAATATATAATTGCTGCATAGTGCATTTGCTTGATACATCCATCAATGCATCTTAAGTCAATCACTCGTGTGAGGGTTTAAGGCTGGGATATGGTGAAATGGTCGTTGAATTTTGTTTCAGGCTGAGAAAGATTTGGCAAAAAGCAGGGCTGATGTAGCTCATGAGATACGGCTAGCGAAAGAAGCCGAAGCTTCAATGGATAGGCATGTTAACAAGGCAGTTGAAAAGGCTGCGAATTACGATGCTAAGGTTGCAGAAGAAAAACAAGCTGATCATGATAATCATGATGACTTAAACAATCCACATGGTGCTGCAAATGAACAAGGTGATGCAAATGAACGAAGTGCTGCAAACCATTCTGGTGGCAATAAAGAGTCGAATATACCAACACACCTCTCCAAGTATGTGTAGGTTAATCCAAACTCATCTGTGGACCTTGTTAGAATATAAAGGGGGTTTCTTTGTACTATGTTTATTAATTCATCTTTTCTTCTACATCATGTTGCATTATTATATTGATATTTCGATTTACATGTATTAAAGATTCAAGCTTTTGGATTCTTTTTTATGATTTCATCATTTCTTGTTCTTATTGTAAATCGAAAAATTACATTTGGGGATTTCCATTTTTCAATTGGATAAATTTCTACATGTGTTTTTCATGTTGGCAACCACTTTCATGCTTCAACAATGCAACATGGCGGACTTGAATTTTCTAAGTGGGTGTACCTTTAAAGTCGATCAAACGTCAACAAAGTGGCGGTTGAACCTGTACCAAAACTCTATATGGCATCCGCACTGAACATAGAGGCTCTTAAGCAAAAAATCGTACGAAAAAGTCAACACCGCATGACCCGAGGAGAAATTCAATTGTAACGATTTGATACAATATATTTTTACAAATGAATTGACCTTAACTTTTTGAGCAAGATGCAACACTATCTTACGCTCATCATGATCTCGGTTGAATTCCACCTCTACGGAGGGAATCATTTTGTTTTTTTTTTGTTGATTTCGTAATTAGCAACAAATGCAACAACAAAATATAAATTTTAAAACATATATGTTTGACGACATCATATACAGAAGAATAATAGCAGATTTTCAAGTACTATAAAAACAGTCATGTAAATGAGATTAATTTTTTTTCATTTATAATTTATTTTGGAAAAACATGTATTGTCATTAGAACGAGACAAATAAAAAAAAGATTGAGATTAATAGCTAATTTGGAAGGAAAAAATCTAAAGGAAAAAGAAGTAAAAGTAAATTGAGACAATTGCAAATAAAAAAGAATAGTAGTTGATTGGTAAGTGTTTGTTATTTTATAGACGAGATTTTAAGTTATATACTATCGGGATCTATGTCACATGCAAATCTTTCTATCGGGAAAGCCTCGCTTATTCTATTCAAAGGGCACCCCCTACTCTATTAGTAGGTCCACCCATGTGTATAACCGTACATGCAACAAACACATTTACAAAATGTTTGCTTAGAAAATTTATAAACACCTCATTTACAAAAATACTTACAGCATCAAAACACATTTACATGTAAAACTGTGCATATGCATCAAAACACATTTTTTTCGGAACGGCATAAAGCGACGAACTAGCGAGAAGCTAGGAGTACATCAAAATGTTACACGCACCGCAAGGGTCACTACACCATAAATTCTAGGGAATTTAATTAAAATACCCAAAGTTTGACTTTGACTTACCAAAATACTCATTTCTCTCCCGAATTTGCCGAAATACCCATAAAATCCGCGATTTATCCCGCGATCGCAGGATAGGGCACACGTGGCCCGCGGCTTTGGCCAAAACGCCCCGCTATACCCCCAACTATCCCCACATCTACACTTTTGGTCCCTCCCCGCGACTGACCCCGCGATCCATCCCGCGATCAGACAAAAAAGTTACAATTTTGGTCCTTTTTGCACGAATCTTTGCATGCTTTTACTGTTTTTTTCCACAATTATTGTACTTGGAAGGCCAATTTGTGGTTCAAATTCACTGGCATGTTTGAGATTTCATCCATAAATATCAGTAAAATGCAATTCATAATTCACACCATTCTATCCTTCTTTCTTGCTTTCTTTCACTTGCTTTCTTTCTTGCTTTCTTTCTTCAGTAAACAAATAGCATTGTCTACTAACCCATCGTCTACACCTGAAAGAATGCCACCTAAACTCCAGAAGGCGATAGCAATAAGGGAAAAGGAGATAAACCAACTGACAGAAGAGTGAAAACAGATAATGGCCAGGAAGGAAGTCCACTTGATAAGTATCGAAGTGGAAGAAAAGGAGATCAAAAGGATGAAAGGGGATATAAAAGATAGGGAGGCTCGTATTCGTCGAGAAAAAGAAGAAATTCACCACATTTTGCAAGACTTCGCAATTCTTCAAGCGAAGGTAAGCGAGAAGCAAAGTTGGATTGATCAAACTAAAGCAATTTTTCAGTAGGTGTTGTTTTAGTACTTTGTTGTTTATGTGTTGTTGTTTTGTACTTTTCCAGTTCGACATTGTTGTTTCGTTCCTTTCCTGTTTGTATGTTGTTGTTTAATTTGTCATGAATAAAGGTCTTTAATTTGTCTGAAAATTAGTGTTTAAGTAGTCTGAAATTTGTGTAAAAAGTGGTTCATATTAAAAATACAACTCATAGATGTTATACAAGATTATTTCATAACAAACACATACTAATCAATACAGTACAAAATTATCCAAATTTAAGGCTACGGCTAGACGATGGTTTGGTTTTTGACAATCCGGGTCGACTTCTTACATGCTCTAGCGAGACGAGTCTCAAAGTGTTAAGCTCCACTTTCTCGTTGTACACTTCAATCACAGTATGGCCGTCAACATACTGGCGTATGTTGGCTACATCTTCGTCGGTACTCAATTCTACCAGTCCAGTTAAGAAGTCTGCATTCGGCCTCTTAAAATACAACGTATTGTATTTTGGTTCTTCATAGTCCAGCTCTTTCATGATCTGTTCAAACAGTTGCATAGAAAGATCCTCCACATCTAACATGTCAACATAAATTTCTAGACCACGGAAATAATGTCTTCTCGGTGGTTTCGTGAAGTACCCACCATGGTGGACTTTCATGGTGAACAACTGTGGATATGCATCTGTTGATGAACATTAATTAATATAGTTAGTTCGTAGAACAACGTTAGTAACAAGCAAAACTCAATGAAACATGCACACTAACCATATAACTCTTTGCCAGTGTCTGAAAGCGATTCAGATAAACGCCTAAAGCAACAAACATGAAGGTTTGGGGATGCCATGTAAGAATACGTTAACGAATAATATGTTCTCGTATATGTGTTTTACGACTAATCTAGCGTGGGTTATTTATAGGCAAATGTGGATGCTTTTACTGCACTTAGGTCCCTGTCTTTGCTCTAACACAACATAGGTCCCTGTCAACGCTATCATATGATATAGTTCTATATAGCCATTACTATTCTCTCCATTTAGACTACAACCATTACTATTCTCTCCATTTAGACTACTACCATTATGATCATCATCCCATGTTCTGTTTCAAGTACCTTTCAAAAGATAACTGGTCCCAATCAAGGGAAATCAATGCTCAGATCAACGTACATAAGTTATGTTTGATAAATTACAACGCACTAAACATACAATATTTATCGTCCCAATCAAGGGAAATCAACGTTCAAATCAACGGTATCATATGATATAGTTCCATGTGGTTCAAGCTCCGACGGGCCCGCGGTGTTACTTAGTTGACTGCTTGTGCGTCTACTCCTTGGCACGGTTGAAGGGGCGGGATTTGGACACTATCCACGAGTATGTCCTACGCATTGGCACCGGGTACATTTCTGCTGTATCGGGCCTTCACCACGTGATGGACGTCGGTTGTTCTTTCTCGGTCTCCCGGCTCTGTTCTTATCGTTTAAAGGTGGATAGCATGGCAAAAGGGGGTCAGGTGGATACACCCATGCTTCAGGGGGTCCAACTGGATTTATTACCTCTGCGTATGTTCTCCGGTAAGTTTTGGACGTGAAGAAACTTACAGCCAAGTCGCTGCAATCTCTACGACCCATATGTCTTGCCGCAGCGATGGCATGGCACCACAGTAACCCATATTTTTTCCATTGGAAACACAAACAAACATGGTCGGTCATATGCACAGTCGCGTGAAGATGGTTATCCTGAACCTCGTACCTCCCATACCCGATTTCGCGCACCCTCCATGTAAACGCATGACGCGCCCTGAGGAGAACTATCTCCTTCGCCGTTGGTGTGAGTCTATTTTGCAGCTCAACTCCTTTTCGGCATCGAAGTTGGTACCACTCTTGTTGAAAGCTCTGAAAGTAGTCCATAAGAGTAACACTCAGACATCTACGCGCAAAACGGGAGAGTGCATTCACCGACTCGACACTATTGGAGGTCAGAATGTCATACCGTTGTGCAGGAAAATGGGTCGCGGACCACCTCTCTGGTCCAACATCATCCATGACTTTGGCTGCTTTCTTGGCACTAACTAGTAGAAGTTTCATGTACCGGTCAAACTCCCGAGCCGTATATGCTCTGCATGCCTGCCAGTAGACATCCTTGTAGGTGGTAATACGTTTGTCCTGGATTTTGGCGTTCATCTCCAAATGTCGACGACATAAGGCGTGAGGGGCGTTTGGCTACATGGCAGAGATTGCGGAGCTTATGGAAGGAGCCCTGTTGGACATAAACACCAACCCTTGCGGGTCTCCGATAGCTTATCTCAACATGGACAGAAACCAAGTCCACTCCTCCCCGGTTTCGGACTTGCCTACTCCGAAAGATACTGGAACGATGGAGTTATCCCCGTCCATGGCAACCGCCAGGAACATCATACCCAAGTAAGGGCCCTTTAAATGGGCAGCGTCTATTACCAGGACATGACGCAGACTTGCTAGAAATGTAGGTGGTTTCCCTTTGTAAATGTTATAGTTTATAATGTGTAAACATATGACGTGTTAAAATACGTACCGCGGGTCCAAGGGCAACGAAGCACATCTCAAACCATCCATGTGAATCGGTCCTTAACTGGGTGACAGTACCTGGATTCTGCAGCTGCAAATTATTTAAATATGCTGGGAGTCGTTCATACGACTCCTCGAACGTGCCTCTCACCATTAGTAGTGCCCTGCATCGCGCACGCCAAGCTTGGTGGTAACCAATCGTGACGCCAAACTACTGGTATACATCGTCCATGATGTCCTTTGGACGCAATGACCTGCTAGCATCAAGAAATTTGCCTTTCAGTATCGCACCCAAAGTCCTTTTGGTGGCTTGTATGTGGTTGGGATTCAGTTGCGTCCTCGTGTGCAATTTTCTAATAAGTAACGCCCCTCCTTTCTCTCCCGCGGGCCTCACGTACATCCTCCAATTACAGTTTTCTCTCACACATTCAACTACGTATCTGTCTTTGTCGGATCTTGGCGTGTGACTTTCGAAACCCTGTTCCATGAACTTAAGTCCGACCTGACTTGCCAAGTGATCCTTCGAATCAAATACTTGACCTACTTCTAACCTTAAACTGCAATTATAAGGTGCAGGTTCGTAGGTTTGTGTATAGGTATTCTGGTCTGGAAGAATAGGGGGCATATCAAAATAGTCATTTAACTGACTAAATGATTTATTACTAGGGGTATATTCTTCGTGATCAACACTATCGGTATCTGATCTGTCTATATCAGCATTACCTATTTTGAAAACATAGGTTTCGTCATCAGCAACTCCAGCACCGTGTCCTTCTTGTGGTTGTTGTTGTTGCGTCTCTGGAACATAATCAGGAATACAGTCGTCATCAGCGTCGTCATCACCTTCGTTGTCGCCGTTGTCGTCACCGTCGTCATCACCTTCGTCATCATCTTCGTTGCACACCGAGGATTCGGCATACACATAAAGTAATTGAAGTCTTTCTGATTCGGCTGCAAAGTGCATAAAACCAGAGATATCCCCATCGTTGCATAACTCCACAAATGACCAATCACCATTCTTGAACACTAACTTGCAAACAGCCGAAGGGTCGATTTCACATTTTTGCATGGCGTATGCAACAAACTTCTGATAAGCCAAGTTTACTGGCAATTTTACACCATGCTTAGATTTATAAAGAAAATTTCACTCATTGTTGTCTTGCACCCATTCACCGTCGTAACAGAAAAATAACTTAGCTTTTGCAACAGATGAACTCATTTTTTCAGTAGTATCTCAAAAACAAAATACTGAAGAAAGAAAGCAAAAAAGCAAGAATGAAGGATGGAATTGGTGTGAATTATGGATTGCATTCTACTGATATTTATGGATGAAATCTCATTGAGGAAGATGAATTGCAACCACAAATTGGTCTTCCCCAAGTACAATGATTCAATGTTGATGAAACAAGCCAGTGAATTTGAACCACAAATTGGTCTTCCAAGTACAATAATTGTGGAAAAAACAGTAAAAGCATGCAAAGATTCGTGCAAAAAGGACCAAAATTGTAACTTTTTTGTCTGATCGCGGGATGGATCGCGGGGTCAGTCGCGGGGAGGGACCAAAAGTGTAGACGCGAGGATAGTTGGGGGGTATAGTGGAGCGTTTTGGCCAAAGTCGCTGGCCACGTGTGCCCTATCCCGCGATCGCTGGGATAAATCGCGGATTTTATGGGTATTTCGGCAAATTCGGGAGAGAAATGGGTATTTTGGTAAGTCAAAGTCAAACTTTGGGTATTTTAACTAAATTCTATGCACATGCAAAACCATATATATGCATCAAAACACATTTGTAACGTAGCATTAAGGTAATTTAATTACTTGCTTCCACAAAGAGACAACGCTCGTGGGATCTCATACATATGTATACACATGATCAATAATTTTCTTTGTGTTTTGTTGACCAACACCCAAAAAAAAAACTCTTGTCTGTGTCGCCATAACACACTTTACGCTCAAGGGTAATCGACTTGTTGACCTTGATCAACTTTCGTCAGTGCAAAACATTTAGGTTCTTCTCTAAGTTATGATCAAGTCTTAATTGCCAGATACATATAGCATCACGCTCCCTCAAACTATTTATCCCTCTATGAAAGCCTCTCATGTCACTGTATCGCCGAGTAAGTAAAAAAGAAATTGTTTGTTGTCTGTTACCTTTCATAACTTTCATGGTTCCCTAAGGGATATGCATACGCTCTCCCTCGATATTTGATTTTACAACCAATTCTAAATATGTGTATAACCAATATCAAGGAACCGTGTTAATGCCAAAAATCGCACGAAAGAGACAACTTAAGGTCGATGTGGACTTAAACAACTAAAGAAAGAATCTTTCGACGAGACGTGCGATGATAAATAAAATAAAGAAACAAGGGATTTGATGACGCAGGAAAAACCTCAATCGAGGAAAAAACCTGCGGACGACAGGGGGTGTCGTCGCTGCACTATGGTCGCCAATCAGGGGCGATGTCCTTGGATACTGGTGTCGATCGTACAGATATTACAATACAAATGAAGGAAATGCTTCGGAATGTAAATTACAAGTGTTTGAATGTAAAAATAGGTGTTTGTCGTGTATGAAACAAAGTGTGAACTGCTGGTCGAGGGCTGTTGTCGTGCGTCGAGAGCGATACTTAGAATAATGGTTCTTCACTTCAGGTGTTCTTGAATATTGCTTCGGTTGTTAATCGCCGGATATTCGATGTCTTGAAATGTTGATTGAGCTTGGTATTTATAGTCTTCGTGTCCTTAGCTTCATCCATGAATGCTCCTTTAATGGCCTTAACGGTTGGAAACGGTCGCCGGAGTAATGATCTTCGTCCGTTACGGTCGCCGGCTGTTTAATGATTGCGTCGGTTATAGTCGTTGCTCCTTAATGACTTTTACTCCTGCATTAAACACTTAATAAACGATCATGGTTAACGTTAGCTTTGGTCGAAGTCGCACGTCCTTATATAATAGTCGTGCGGATCGGGCGACGCTATGGTCGAGCGTCGTAAGGAACTCTCGACTTATCTTTTATGAGGGACGACGATGGTGTTCTAGGTCTTTGTCGAGACTTTATCTTAATACAAGATATAGTCCCTAATCATACGTCTTACTTGTTCTGGTCGCGGTCGAGCGACGTGATTTTTTGCCCAAACAGTTTGCCCCTAAAATTTGAAAATTGAATGTCAAATTTAAGTTTTAAATTTTGCTTGTCGAACGCTTAGACTTGTGACCTGGGTTGAGGGACTTACCTGGTTGTCGTGGAACTGAACCGGTTCGCCTTTAACTGAACGAGAAGTTGAAAAGTTGTGACGTCATACTGACGCACGATGATGCTTACCAGCTGTCGAGGACAGGTGTCGAAGATCCGGGTGGCTATACGAAAGGGCATGGACGCGTGTTGATTTATCGAAACACTCGTCCTGATATGATCGGTTGCATAAATAGAGATCACGACGGATCTTTTCTTGATACGTTTTCAAAGTGTTTTTTGGGAAGGGATTTTGTTCTGATTTCTTACCAATTTTTACTTGAACTTATTCGAATCTTTGCGAATCTTCGGCTAGCAGTTTAGAGCGTTTATATAAGATCTTGTTCTGTCCTCCGATTCACAATGTCGACGGAACCTGTAAGCCTTATCATGAATCACGTAGACTTAGATGCTTTTAGGAGTTTGGCAAAAATCTCGGCAAATATAGAGTTGCGGTGTCCGGGGATTGTTCGTTCTATGGACTGCCCCGAGGGATATATTGCTTTGTATGAGTATCCTTTTAAGATAGGGTTTCAATGGCCGTTTTCTGGTTTATCTAAGTCATTCATGCAGGATTTCGATGTGTCGCCGGGACAATTGATGCCCCAACTTTGGCAAGTTCTACTGGTTATTGAGCGAGCGTCCGCAAAATGGGAGTCTCCTATGATCATGAATGATTTCTTGGTGGCGTATCAAGTTAAAAAGGATAAGAACTGGCGCTATAGTCCTTATTCTAAGTTCAGGGGTGATCGTTCTTTGGTTTTGGGAACTGGTGTTAATGATCGTGGGTGGAAGTCGAGGTATGTGTTTGTTCTTGCCGATTCACTGGATTCCAGCAGCGATTGGATGCGGTCAGGCTGGAATAAGACAGGTATGCTTCGCCATTTTCTGAGTTTCATTTTTATGGCTTTTACTTACCATTCTTCTCTTGTTATCCTCAGAGATTCAGTTTGACGAAGTGAAACCGACTGCGGATTCCCAGGCTAAGATCAACAAGTTCTTGAGTCTTAGCGTTGACGAACGATCTTTCGTTACGTGGCAATTGGTGGCCGAAGACGAGGACGTGGCGGTGGACGCTGAACGAGAGGAAACGACCGGTAAACATTTTACGATTGTTGATTTTCACCATTTATATTTTCCATCTGATGTTTCATGTATTTCCTGGTTAGTGTCGACTGAGAGGAAATCAGTCTCTAAGGCGAGAGGGAAGCAGATCATGCGTGCCCTTCGAGGTGAAGACGTTTCGACAGCTGGGTCGAGCCAAAAGAGAACCAGGAAGACGTTCCTGAGGGAACCGTCATCGAGGGTTGATAACTCATCGAGAGTTGTTCTGCCTAAAAAGGCGAAGGCGTCATCCAGCCGCCCTGGTGCGATGGATGCGACACCGGCAAGTTCGGCGCTTCCGGCGACAATGACGAGACCGGTGTTCAAGATGTCAACCCCATCATCTGCCGTCAGGGGCGAGGGGTCATCGGCCGAAGTCGCGACGGTTAATTTTTCATTGCCGTCAGACTTTATGGCGGATGGTGTCCTAGACGGGACGACGTTGTTTCCTCACTTGGAGAGGTGTTTGCTTCCATCTTTCAGGGAGCGTTTTCACGGGGTTCCGGCCGGAGAGATAGGAACTCAGGTTGCCAGTCTGGCGTTCTCAGTAAGTGTCAATCTTTCATGACTTGTTTCAACGTTCGATGTCGTTCGTTGTCTAACACTTTTTCGTGTATTTTTAGACGTTCCAATCGTCTCTGGCATTGTACGCCGAGATGTCGAAAGCCGAGGAGTTGGTGGCGTCTGCTTTGAAAAGGGAGGAGGCGGCGTTGGAGAGGGAGAGGTTGGCTTTGGCACGCGCCGATGAGTTAGCTATTCAGCTTTTCGATGCTCAGTATGAACTGCAAGCCCTAAGTCGAACGAGGGAAATGGCAAATGATGATCCTCAGGTCGGGACCTCGGGTAATAATGCGATGGATGCTCCTCCTGCAGTTTAGGAATTTTTACTTCCTTTGTTTTTGCTGGCCGTTGGTGGTCAATTTTTTGGATGTAACATATTGACCTGATGAAATGGAAGTTGTTTTTTTATCGAATTGACAATCTCGTCACATAAATGTTGTTAGTTATGTAACTGATTGTGGAATACATGATAGGTCATGCAACTACGTCGCCTATTGTTAGAGCAAGAGTAAGAGCGTACTATGAGAGCATGCGATTAAAGCACCCATTGACACATAAATCGTAAGGTTTTTTATTACGCTGATAAACATAAATACATGCGACTAAGGCATACATTTAAAACGCGAAATTTTTCTAAGTTAAGAAACTCAAACTGCAAAGTCGTTTAGACTATAAGATCGTGCGATTAAGTCGTTCGACGAGCTATGAGGCGTGATCAAGTCATGGACCTGATCATCTATGTCGTGCAATCCTGCGATAAAGCGATGTCGGGGGTTTGGTCATTGGCTAACCAACGACCCTCCGATGCTTAAGTCAGTAATTGTCTTGGTAAATAATCATATGTAAAAAATGAAAAAGGGTAAGGAACGTACCTTCTTGTCGAGTGTTCTGAAATACTTTGAATTTTTGGTTTTCATGCTGGGCCTCTGGATATATTGTATCATCTTGCCCCCTTGTGGTGGCTTTGAGACGATATGCTAGATCTGGGACATGTCGTCGCAAATCACCACAATATACGCGTCGCACGACCTGGCGAACCTGTTATTTCAGAAAAAAGAAACAAACCTGTCGTGACTCTTATGATCGTGTTTTGCCTTGGGTTGGAGTGAAGTTCTTGACGGCCTATTTTCGCGGCTTCAAGGTGGCTTTATAGCAATCTCGAGCAACTTTTTGCTCGCTTCTGATCTCTTGGATTCCCCATGGCGTAGGGAATTTCATGATTTGATGATATGTCGAGGGAACGGCTTTCATTTCATGAATCCATGGTCGACCTAAGATGATGTTATAGGCTGACGCACAGTCGATAACACTGAACTTAGTCTGCTTATTGACTCCTCCGACATAGACGGGCAAAATTATCTCTCCAAAGGTGCTCGTCGCTTCTCCATTGAAACCGACCAAAGTTGTCGAACGTCGGGTGATTTCTGAGCGATCAATTCCCATGGCTTTGATAGTGTTGAGAAAAATGACGTTTGCTGAACTGCCCCCGTCTACCAATACTCGACGCGTCAAACAGTTACCGACCGTGAGTTGAATGATCAGCCCGTCGTGATGCTTTTGGTACGAGTCGCCGAGGTCGACTTGGTCGAACACGATCTTCATGGCTTCTAGTTCCAAATCTCCTTTGGGTCTGGATGAATGAGGAATAGGCCGGTCGTCGGGCGCTTGACTGGCATGACGCTTAGCTGCGGAGTACGTCAGACCACACACGTCCGAACCACCAGTGATGCAATTGATGATCTTTGCAAGCTTGGGCACTGACGACCGGTGGCTATTAGCTGGAAGAACGACATCATCAATAATATCTTTGAGATTACCTTGTGGAACATGATATGCCAATTCCTTCTTGAGTGCGATACAGTCATCTGTCGCATGACCATGGTCGACGTGGAAGTCGCACCACTTTGATTTATCCTTCTTAGCATCGTCCAAGTCAGACTTCTTCGGCCACCAGATGGTTGCTTGGGTGGTCTTCAGAGCTTCGACTAAGTCTTTAGCTGACCCTTTGAACCCATAAGAGGAGATCTTGGGATACACGGGGAATTTAGTCGCGGTTTTAGCTTCTGCCTTCGTCTTGAGACGAACGTTTGAAATTTGACGTGTTGGCTCTATTCTGGATATGGCTTTCGGCTTGAATTCTGGCTTCTTGACACCTAACGGCTTCTTGTCGTCAGTGTGTTTGCGACGAAAGGCTGCGTCATCTTCGACCCTCATATATGCTAAGGTTCGAGCTCGGACGTCTTCGAAAGTCTCTGGGGGATACTTGGTCAGATCGATATATAAACCTGAACTATCGTCTAGACCACGCTTATAAGCTTCGATCGCAGTTTTGATGTCATAATTGCGGATACTGATCATTTCGGCATTGAATCTATTGAAATAACTTCGAATAGGCTCATTGGTCTTCTGCACGACATAGTATAGATCACTAGTCTGCTTTTCCATCTTACGACTGCTGGCGAATTGCCGGGAGAATTGGTTGACCAATTCGGCGAACAACCCGATAGATTTGGGTTTGAGATTGATCAACCACTGGAGAGCTGGACCAGTGAGAGTCGCCCCGAATCTCTTGCACATGCATACTTCCTGGTACATGTGTGGAATCGAGAATGTCCACATGAGCTGCTTATACTGCGCGACATGCTCGGTTGGATCGGTCACACCCGAATACTTGGGAGTGAAGGCAGGAATGTTATACTTCTTTAGGACCTCGACGGTGGCGATCTCGTCGATGAAGGGCGACACCTGATACCCCGAGCGAGGCTCGACATCGACAGGCACGGCTGCCCCAGGCAACTTGGCGAGCAAGGACAGGACGCGCTCATTTTGTTCTTCTAACATCTTCAAACGCTGGGCGACGGGATCGTTAAGATCAGGATTTGCCCCTGTCGAGGGATTGGTCCCTGGACTAGTGCCATTACCATGCGACGAACCATTGGTGTCCCCGTTGAATGGGACAAAATATGGCTGCGACCCATAGTGGAATTGCTGCGGTCCATTCTGAAACGATTGTGGTCCATGCTGAAATGGTTGCGATCTCTGCTGGAAAGATTGCGATCCTTGCTGGAAAGGTTGCGATCCTTGCTGGAAAGGTTGCGGACCACTTTGGAACGACTGGGATTCATTCTGAAACGGTTGGGCGCCACCTTGCAATGGTTGGGATCCATTGTTCAAGGGTGGTGGTCGGATGTGCTGAGGGGGAATCTGCCCAGACCGGGGATTCGGAATGAACGGACCCGGCTGATGATTCTGCATGAATGGACCTGGATGCTGATTCTGCATGAATGGATCTGGATGCTGATTCTGTGCGAACGGGCCTGGTCCCGGACCTGGATTCTGGATGGATGGTCTAGGACCATTCTGGGGTCCAAAAGGATTCCTTAGCCGCGTGATCTCTTCAGCTGCTCTGTGATTCTGCTCTGCCATTGCATTGAGTTGATTCCTGGCAACCTCGAGCTCCTGATACATCTGAGGGACGGCTTGCTGCGGATTTCCAGGGGCTGCCATTTTCCTGCAACAGAAAATAGAAGAAACTCCAAGAAACTATTAGTAGAATGCACGTTCGTCGAGGATTTTCTCTAGATGGGGTCCCACAGATGGCGCCAAACTGTTAATGCCAAAAATCGCACCAAATGGACAACTTAAGGTCGATGTGGACTTAAACAACTAAAGAAAGAATCTTTCGACGAGACGTGCAATGATAAATAAAATAAAGAAACAAGAGATTTGATGACGCAAGAAAAACCTCAATCGATGAAAAAACCTGTGGACGACAGGGGGTGTCGTCGCTGCACTATGGTCGCCAATCAGGGGCGATGTCCTTGGATACTGGTGTCGATCGTACAGAGATTACAATACAAATGAAGGAAATGCTTCGAAATGTAAAGTACAAGTGTTTGAATGTAAAAATAGGTGTTTGTCGTGTACGAAACAAAGTGTGAACTGCTGGTCGAGGGCTGTTGTCGTGCGTCGAGAGCGATACTTAGAATAATGGTTCTTCACTTCAGGTGTTCTTGAATATTGCTTCGGTTGTTAATCGCCGGATATTCGATGTCTTGAAATGTTGATTGAGCTTGATATTTATAGTCTTCGTGTCCTTAGCTTCATCCATGAATGCTCCTTTAATGGCCTTAACGGTTGGAAACGGTCGCCGGAGTAATGATCTTCGTCCATTACGGTCGTCGGCTGTTTAATGATTGCGTCGGTTATAGTCGTTGCTCCTTAATGACTTTTACTCCTGCATTAAACACTTAATAAACGATCATGGTTAATGTTAGCTTTGGTCGAAGTCGCACGTCCATATATAATAGTCGTGCGGATCGGGCGACCATATGGTCGAGCGTCGTAAGGAACTCTCGACTTATCTTTTATGAGGGACGACGATGGTGTTCTAGGTCTTTGTCGAGACTTTATCTTAATACAAGATATAGTCCCTAATCATACGTCTTACCTGTTCTGGTCGCGGTCGAGCGACGTGGTTTTTTGCCCAAACAAACCGCATCATCAAATGTACATACTTAACACTCGTCATCGAATGAATCTTGATTCTAACTATCTGGACGCCCTGAATAGCACATGATGTGTTATTTTCCATGTAGCTAATTTTGTATTGCTTTTCCAAGAGTGTGAAGAAATTCTCTTTGAATGACGCCATATGACATGATCAACGTACTTATAGCCAACACCCACCATCACTTACTGACGGTGTCACTATCTCTAAATGACATCATCATCATCGATTCATACCAAATAAGATTCACCCTTGATGGATTGTGATTAATTTTTGTAGCACCCCAAAGTTAGATCCATTTCTAATAATGGTTTCATGAAGGGGCTAAAAATGTCAACACCTAAAAGTGTAATAAGTTCAAGAGACTAACATGACATTTTCGGAATGATGAGGACTCAAAGGGAAAAATATGATAACCACGTTTGAAATAAAACATTGTGTGAGTTCCAGATCCGTGCAACGAACAATAAGAAATCAATATATGTAAAACAGGTTGGTATGATTTCAACTGGTCATCCAATTAGCTTTCAATATTGAGAGAGTGTTTACTATAAGTTTAGGAAAGCAAAATAGACAACAAGCTTAATTCTAAGCTAATTACAACTTTAAATACTATGGGCCCGTGGAAACAAGCCCACGGCCCGTTCACAAATAAGGCTCAAATTAAACAATAATAAACAAGCCCTTGAACTTCTATTCAACACATTAATTGCCCTAACAATCTCCCCCTTTGAATCGAAGTTCGAGTTCGCGCCAGTTATCCACATATCTCTTTCGGAGCGCAAAATGTACCTCGAACATTCGGATGGCGCGGCGATAGTCGATGCGTTCTTCAATCACTTCTAAGGGTTTTCGAGCGGTTGTTTCATTCGGATTGGGAACATACGAAACCTTTTGATTTTCGGATTCATACGTGATGATTCTTCGAAGAGCATCTTGAGCTTTGAAGAGCGTGCCGTCGCAGAATCTGTCTACCTGACTGAAGCGAAGAAATATCTTTTCATTCTGATCGTTGATATAGACTATCCCAAATTCTGGTTCCAGAAGCAGTGCGTTCTCGGGATACATCTTCAGTTCGGGCGCTTTCAGATTCGGCTTTATCAGGTTTACCTTCTTAGCTTTGTTCTCGATTTCCATTTGGAAGTCCATGAGATAGGACATCATGATGGTACGGACTAGGAATCGACGAACAGCTTCGAGCGCTTTGGTTACTTGAAGCGGTCAGATAGTTCTGGTACGGAGGTCTTTCAGGACAGCATAGAAGTCGAACGGTCGGAGATTCTTGAAATCAGCTTCGGAAAAAATCCATTCATTTCCGTCTTCTCGCCGGACGGTGAAGATGGGAAACATAACTTTTAGAATTCTACCTGTTTGGACGTTAAGCACTTCGGTGATCTTGTGCTTTGTTCGGACTTGGCTAACTGGCAGACACCGCTTCATTGCATTTATGTACTGGCTTTGGTATTCTGGGTTGGAACTATAAATACCAATGCAAAAAGTAGGCTCGATAGGGCGTAACCTGTGAACGAACAGCCTTTTGAGAGATTCCTCCAGGTGAGGAATAAATATCGTGATCTTCTCCCATCAGATCTGTTGCTGTTGAGGAGGAGGAAGATCAGAAGCTGTCGGTAGCTGAGGAGATGTCGCAATTTCAGCAGATGTAGTCTCGGGTCTTGTAGAAGTTTCGGCGGCTTGAGCAGAGTGAACGGGTGAACCATACAGATTTTGCAGCAGAAATTGGTCGTAGTCAACATTATCGTCTTCATCAGTAGGGAAGATCAGGTTTACCTGGAGATTTACAGCACTGGCGGCTTTTTCGTACCATGCATTTTCGGTCTCCGGGTCGATCTCGGTGTTTGTATCAATAAGATTGAGTGTAGACCCATCTGATGTATCAAAGTTGACCAATTCCTGTGTTGTTCCCTCAGGCTTTTCAACCATCGGGTCTTCATCATCGGAGATGTCCATATCCATTACCATCTCGATTAAAGGCAACTCGGCTTCGGGTCAGGTTTCGGTTGTAGTTGCCGCAGTTGAAGGTTCCGGTTGAACCACAGTAGCTTCAGGTATGATTGGGGCGGACTCAGTTAATCTTTGTCCCTTTTTCTCCCCCTCACGGTGATCAGGATCATCTTGGTCATCGTGCCTTCTCTTGAGTCCGCCGGCTTGACTCTTACAGGTCTCTTCCATAGAGGCGACTCTCTCGGACAGCGTTTTGAGCGCTTGTTGAACGTCCTTGAGAGTCGTGTCAAGCTGGTCCAATCTAGTAGTAATGGATGACGAAGGAGCATTGACCTGTGATTTCAGAACGGAGATCAGGTCTGCTTCGGTAGAGGCATCGGTTTCGGATTGCTGGAGCAACTGAGCTAGAAACACGATTTTCAGGGTGTCCACAGAAAGATTTGGCTGAACGGGAACCGGTGGTGGTGTTGGTGCAGTTTCGGGTTGAACCATCTTCTCTTTACCTTTGATCAGAGTCTTCAGTTTGTCGAGCTCATTGGTGAATCGCTGCTCCATGGCCTCGCGGACAGCCTTTAGGGCGCCGTCCAGATATCCCTTTGACACAAAGTCGGGCAAAATCACTCCGGGGTCACTTAGAGCACCCGTTGAGGCGTCTACCTTAGAGGCAGAGCCACCTACATTCACGGTTGGCGATGGTGTGTCCGTGGTAGGATTTCCTTCCGATCCTCGGATTCCACTTAAAGGCAGAGATCGTACAGAAGTTCCGATCGGGTCACCAAGAGCACCGATTTGTTGGATCGTATCTTGTGTCCTAGCCGAAGAATGTTCAATAACAAGTGGCTCTAGACTCAATAGTGCACTCAAAGAAGTCGAGACCGGGGGAGGCTGGTCTCTTGTTTCAATACCAGTACCCTCCGAGTGAGAGACCGGTAGATGTTGTGCTACATCCCCGTGAGAAATTGAAACACCCGTCTTTTGAGAGACGAGTGAGTGGCTGAGGAGGTTGTGCAATGGCGCCGCTGCGTCTACGGCGGCTTCTTCAATACCCCATTATCTTTACGGCTTAATCTTTCTTGGTTCGCTTTCGACCTCAATTCCCTCCGCCTCACATGTTCTAACTCATCCCCTAATACTCCCTCGGTTCTCCCTGTATCTCCCATATCAGGTTGAGTAGTAGGGATAGGAGGGGGTGCCGGTGAGTCAGAAGCGGTTCATTCGGTAAAGTCCGGGTTTGGTCCGATACGGGGTGGGATTAGGGATGCGCGGATGGCACGGTCCGTATCGTATTCAGTGGAGTCAGATTCCACGTCTTCAACTTGGCGTTGTGGTGAAGGAGGGTCAGATATATGGAGCATCGGTCTAGAGGATGTACCGACTTGATGGGATTGGCTAGAACTGGGACGCGTATCCACTGCACCGCCCACTCCGGTTCCCCTCCCGTGTAATCTCATCACTCCCCGCCCAGGAGCCCCTGCTGCCCGGGCCCTTCCTCCTCTTCTCCTAAGACCTTCACGTCCCTCGGTTCTATGTCCATGGGGAGGTCCCTCCGGCGCTGGCTGGACCATGGGAGCAGCTAACTCTCTCCTACATTCTACCATACTCGGTGCATTGGGGTCCGCGTATGCCAGTAGGGCTTCAGGTAAGGGCATGGCTATGGCATTGGACGGGTTTCGAATCACCATATATTGTAAATGGAAGAGAGAACATACCAGATGGTTCATGCGTCGCGATATCCCTGTGTTAGGACACTGAAGTTGTCCTTAATATTAGAAAGTTTTGTAAAGCAATGGCTTTGTAAATGGGCTTATGCTTAAGTGTTGTAACAAGAGATGTAGACTATAAATAGATCATTACATGTAATATTGTAAGTGTGAATTCTGATAATACAAAATGTAGCCTTCTAATCATCTTGTGTTCTCTCTAGATTACATTTCATTTTCTAATAATGTTTCTATATCTTCTTGTTACTTAATGCTTGGATTGTTGAAGATCATGGACTAACACCCTGGATTCGCGTCCATATGTTGCCGCACTGCTAGTGAGAGGAAACGAGGGTAAGGCAGGAACTTCTTTTGCTTTGTACCACCGATTTGCCGAATAGCGGTAACCAGTTCGCGCCATATGATCATTGCGAAGTCGACGTGTATGTGGTAGCACACGGCATGGAATAGACGCAGGAAGTCGCCTGTGCACTGGTCTATTCCCTTCCATCTGGATGAGAGACACCTGTTCAGTATGGTGAACAGCGTGTACCAGATGGGCGCCAGATATTTCTGGTTGAATGCTGAAGGACGATCGAGAGCGTGGTTGTAACCGAGTGCGTGTACTTGGGCACACAGAGTTGTGTCTTTGACCGCGGGGTCGTAGCGTTGATGTCCGCCGGCGGTGGCTTCGAGTAGTGACAGTAGACGGCGGAAGGACTCAGGAGTGAGCGTGAAGGGGTGGTTGTCGATCCGTGCCGTGATGGTCTGAGAATTGGCAGCCGTAACGACCTGGGCAGAGAGCCACACTTGATATACATATAACACTGGAACGTCGGCTGTGGAAGTGAGGGCCTCACAGAGAGGGTGACCAAGTAATATGTCCACGACCACACGGTGTTGTGGTTGTGGTCGGAACTCAGCTACGTCCAAATGATGGTTGTTGGCTTCTATCTCGATGCCATGGTCAGGGTTGACCAAAGCATTATCGGCTTCTTCGTCGATAAATTCCTCTTGAGGAGGAATTTGCTCCTCAAGATGTTGTTGTTGTTCTTGATCCGCCATGTAATATCTGAAAAGGACCAAAGTTAGTAATCAAGGCGGATGAACAAGTATAGGCGCGTACCTTTGCAGTAATGGGCTCAATCTGAGACAGATTGAGGACTGGCAGTGAGATAAATAGGAACTGAACTGATGAACACAGGGGTTTCCGGACAACTCATTGGAAACAGAAGTTTCCGGACAAAACATGGTATCCGGACATCAATGGTTTCCGGATGGGAAGATGGTTTCCGGACAAAGTAAGCATTCTGGACAAAAATGGTTTCCGGATATGATATGGGTTTCCGGATGGCTTAGGTACCGGACACCTCAACTATCCGGGTAGTTGAACTTACCGGAAACCCTTAGGTTTCCAGATAACTAGGTTTTCCGGACGTTGATGGTTTCCGGACAACTCGACATAAAAATGATAGTTTCCGGATAGGAAGAATGTGTCCGGACGTTGTTCGGATTGATTGATTTCTCTCAAACAGGCTTGGAAACAAACACCCAAGTATACTAACAGTTCTAATAAGAGAGAGGGTGCATTCAACATGTGAGTAATCGGTCAAAGGTGGCCTGAAATGAGTCGAACGATTGTCGACGTGAAACACGGGTTCGAAAACCCTATGTCGACCAAATCGATGGGTGATTTGAGCGATTGAGTGCATGAAACTCGATTGTTCTAAAGGAGGATTGGAGGACCATACCTGATATTGGAGCGAAAAACTGAGTGAGATTCGTGGATAGAGTGAGAGTCTGAATGAGAGAGAAGGTGAGAGAGGTTTAGGGCTTTGTCGAAGTTTCCGGATAAGTGAATAGATAAGATTCCAGATCCCTTATAAAAGGGACTAGGTTTCCGGATGGGTCAACCGGATACCCATCCGGATTGATGGGTGTCCGGAGACCTGTCCGGACACTTTGTGATGGCTGACAAAAATTTCCTGGTCTTTCATATTTTCAAGAAAAATGGGACTATGTGAATTTTTGAAAGAACCTTCTCTCGCTCCCCCTCAAACTGAGCATGGGGATGACTTTGCTTCCCCTCGGAGTGTGTAAATGTGTGCAACGGAGAGGCCGACACATTAAAAAACTTTGACACTTTTAAAGAAAAAAAATGTTGTGTCGCTCCCCCTCAAATGATGAACATAAAATGACATGCTCCCCCTCAGAATGTGTGCGTAGTGTGAAATGCACGCAGGAGTATCTACACAGAAAAAAAACCTTTTCAGAAGTTAAAAAAATTGTGTGTGACACTCCCCCTTAACAATAGAGTAGACTTACCTGATACCGGTTCGGGCTACCCCTGAATACATGAACACCCGTGAAAGCATAGAAATAAGCAAATAAATTAGACGGCAGTATGAAAGAAAAGAAACACACGTGGAAATAAAGGAAAAAAACGAAATGTACCTAATAAATACAGAGACTCAATCTAACTGTGTAACTGATACAAGTAGAATACAAGTGCGAGAAAGTGTATGCTTAATCATCAGGAGTGGAAACAACGGATGATGAGTAGACAGTTTCTCGTAGATGTATGGAACTTGTAACGGGCACACAATCAGATCAAGTCTTCAGATTTAGCATACCTAACTTGGACACTAGAGTATTAAAACGTTTTTCGTCCAAGGGTTTGGTAAACAGGTCTACTAACTGATGCTCAATATTTACAAAGTAGAGTTCGACCGTACCTCTTTCAACGTGATCCTTAATGAAATGGTACCGAACGTCGATGTGCTTGGTCTTAGTGTGTTGGACCGGGTTGCTGGATATGGCAATTGCGCTCTTCGAGTCGCAGTAAATGGGCACCTTTACGTACGTGAAGCCGTAGTCCTTGAGTTGGGTGCGCATCCAAATCACTTGAGAACAGCAGCTCGCGGCGGCCACGTATTCCGCCTCGGCAGTCGACGTAGAGACACACTGCTGCTTCTTGGATGCCCAACTCACCAGACTATCTCCCAAAAACTGCACATGCCCCGCGTGGTCCGCATCAGAATAAGCGGATAACTCAAAACCTGTCTCTTTCGGGTACCACAAGCCAAGATCAGCAGTACCACGTAAATAACGAAAAATTCGTTTGACAACTATTAAAAGAGACTCTTTTGGTTTTGATTGAAATCGGGCGCATAGAAAAGTGGAAAACATGATATCCGGCCTACTCGCAGTTAAGTACATCAAAGAATCGATCATTCCCCGATACAGTTTAGTGTTCACATCCTTTCCGTTAGGATCGGCATGAAGCTTTGTACCGGGTGCCATGGGAGTTTTCATTGGTGAGGACTGTTCCATCTGGAATTTCCTAAGAATATCCCGGATGTACTTAGCCTGGTATATGAATATCTCGGTCGACAGTTGTTTAACTTGAAGACCAAGGAAGAAATTCATCTCACAAAGCATACTCATTTTAAAAAATTGTCCCATAAGTTTGGAAAAGTTCTTTGCATAATAAGGATTAGTAGAACCGAAAATTATGTCATCGACATACACTTGAACTAAGACAATATGACCTTTTTCGTTCTTGATGAACAGAGTTGAATCTATCTTACCTCGTGTGAATTCTGATTTTAGCAAGAACTCGGATAGAGTGTTATACCAGGCTCGTGGAGCTTGCTTTAGACCGTAAAGCGCCTTGTCTAGAACGTAGACATGATCAGGCTTCGAATCGTCCACGAATTCTTCCGGTTGCGACACGTATACTTCTTCCTTGATATCGCCGTAGAGGAATGCGGTATTCACATACATTTGGAAGACCGTGAAGTTCTTGTACGCGGCATATGCAAGGAACATACGTATAACTTCTATCCTTGCCACCGGAGCGTAGGTCTCGTCATAGTCGATCCCTTCTTGCTGACAGTATCCCTTGGCCACGAGACGCGCCTTGTTGCATACGACGATGCTGTCTTCGTCCTTCTTGTTCTTGAAGATCCATTTAGTGCCGATCACCGTCTTGTGAGTTGGACGTGGAACAAGTCGCCATACCTTGAGAGACTCGAATTGGCTGAGCTCCTCTTGCATAGCTATGATCCAGTCCGGGTCTTTGAGTGCTTCGCATACATTTGTCGGCTCGATCTTACTCAAAAATCCGGAGAAGAGGCAGAAATTGGCCGATGCGCCTCGCATTTGGACCAGAGTGGAGGGATCACCGATGATCTGGTGTAACGGATGAGCTTTCGTCCATTTGGTGGTATGCGGAAGCGGCTGCTGAGTTGAATGTGAGGCGTTCGGATCCACATAGTTACCAGATGGAAGGTCTTGTACCGCTTCAAGTGTAGCCGGTTGGTTTCTCGGAGGAGATGGGGGAGGTTTCGTCGATGGTTGAGCAACTTCCGGTTCCGAGGAGTTCAGAGGTTGATCATTGATTGTTGCAGATGACGAATCTTGCGGAGCGATCTCCGGGTTTATTACAGGTTCCTCCGGGGGGATGGTAGTATCAGATGAAGTTGATGATGACGGTTGAGTTGTCTCCACAGTGATGAAAGGCGTGCTGGTTGAAGGTGGCGGACCGGATAGATTCGCCGAATCCTTGATACGAGCAGCCTCGAGTCATGGTTGTGCTGAGACATGAGGAGTAGAAACGTTAAATATGTCATCATAAAAATATTTGAACAGTAAATCTAAATCTGAAAGATCAGCATTCGATGAAGATGCATGATTCGGATTTACTGTCGCTTGTGTAGATCCCGAACGTGGAAGTTCGGAAGCTAGCACGCCAGTTAAACCGGGTTCTGAACTGATGTGTTCAGAAGCCAAATCTGCGGCTTCGTCGAATGTCACGTTTACACTTTCGATAACGGTTTTAGTTCGTTTATTGTAAACGCGAAACGCCATAGCCTGCATGGAGTATCCGATGAAAACTCCTTTGTCCGCCTTTGGGCTGAATTTGCCGAGATCGTCTTTGTCGTTTAGGACGTAGCACGTGCATCCGAATGCATGGAAGTACTTGATATTCGGAATGCGTTTGTTGATGATCTCGTACGGCGTCTTGTTGAACCGCTTGTTGATTATAGAGCGGTTTTGCGTGTAACAAGCATAGACACCGCTTCGGCCCACAGAAATAGCGGCAGTTTGGATTGAGAAAGCATCGTGCGAACCACTTCGACCAGGGTACGGTTGCGCCTCTCCACCACTCCGTTTTGTTGAGGAATGCGAGCGGCTGAGAAGGTTTGCGAAATACCGACAAAAGTCAGATAGTCGTTCACCGTTTGATTCTTGAATTCCGTCCCGTTGTCGGTCCTGATAGTCTGAACTTGACTCTGAAGATTCAGCTGGATGGTCTTCAAATGATTGATGATCAGCTCCGGAGTTTCGTCTTTCGAGTGAAGGAACTTGACCCATGTGTAGCGTGAGAAGTCATCCACCATCACCAGGACATATTTGCGCTTGTTGATGCTCTGAACACACGTCGGTCCACACAGATCCATATGGATAAGTTCAAGGGACCGGGACGTGCTCGGAGCGGCCTTCGGCTTGTGCGTTTCTTGCTTCATCTTTCCCATCTCACATGCCCCGCATAGTCGATCCTTCATGAATTAAAGATCGGGCATGCCTTTCACGTGTCCGCCCAGCACCAGTTTGTTGATACTCTTGAAGTTGATGTTCAAAAGACGCCGATGCCAAATCCATGCTTGTTCGGAATTCGCCTTTGACATCAGGCAGACAGGGTTATCGGGCTTCAGGCCTGCAAGGTCGATGGTGTAGAGGTTGGTCTTGCGCTTTCCAACCAGTAGTTCCACTCCATCGTCATTGAGTATTCTACAACTTTTGGTTTTAAACCGGACCTCGAGATCTTTGTCGCAGAATTGGCCGATACTGAACAGATTGTGTCCCAATCCCGCGACATGTGATACCTTCTTGATAGTGATCTTGTCTTGGACAATGTCGCCGTAGTCCACAATCGGCGCCTTGTCATTGTTCCCGAATCTCACGTCTCCGCCATATTCTTCCTTGTAGTTCGTGAGAAGTTCCCTCCTTTCGGTCATGTGCGTGGAGCACCCAGAGTCTAAGTACCACACATGACCGTCCTGCAAAAACAAGTTTAGCGGACTTTAGGTACCCATATTTGCATGGGTCCTGGAGGGTTAGGTTTGACACCCTTTAGAGGAACTTGCTTTGACGCATGTTGCCTCTTAGGTGTTGGTTTTACACCTTTTGGAGGAACTGGTTTTATAGCAGGTTGCCGTTTGGGTGCCGGTTTAACCTCAGTAGGAGAAACCCGTTTTGGAATGGGTTTTCTCTCCTGCTGTGGTTTAACCTCTGATTGGGAACCCCGTTGAGTATGGTGTTTCTTTTTATTTTTACGGGGTTCGCTTTTGGGTGTATGATTATATATATGATATGACCCAAACCAATCATTATTATTTATATCATCAAAGTCATTCCGACCACAACTAGAACAACACAAACAATCATGCGATAACTGAATCAATTGCTGAATGGAATAAAGCTTAATTGGAAAAGTAACATCACGTTTAACAAAATCATTCCTATGAATCCAAGCACAATCGTTTTTGTTCATTCTAGGATAAAAACAGTATTTAATGACTTTGATGCAGCATCCTCGACAGGTTCCTTAGCTAGCCACTTTGGTTTTTCTTGTTTAGCGCGACCGTTTTTATCTGAAACAACAGGGACAGCACGGTCAGTGACTTTTGAGGAAGCAGTATTTTTGGTAGGCACTCGCTCGGTCTTTTTCCTCGGCTATGATTGTGTTTGAGAAATAGGTTTAGAAATCTTAATCACAGCTGGGGCCTTTGTTTTAGAACAACTACCCTTTAAAATATTGACCGGTCGATTGACTACTGGAGACAAAAAATCAGTATGACTCGGAAGAGGTTTGTCGAAGGGGAACGACTCAAACTCTTCATCAGAATTGCCTTCGGAGTTCATGTATTCAGAAAAATTGACATTCAGAATTACAGGACTTGGATCGGTCGAGGAAGGCGAGGAACACTTTGTGCTCGTGTGTTTCGGGGAATTTGGTGCGGAAGCTAGGAAAAAATCAGAGTTTAAATTCCTTGAAATACTCTTATCTTGAGATTCTAGACCGTCTTGTGTTGAAAAGATTTTGCTAATGAAAGCTTTACACGAAGACGTGTCAGATGAGCTTGAGGAAATTTCGGGTGAAATCTGCTTTTCAGTTTGGAGTTGAACAATCTGCTCTTGGAGTTGACCATTTTTCGTATGCTCCTTCATCGCATCTGTTGCCAAGGCAGCCAGTTTTGATGTGAGCTTAGAGATTTCACATCGAAGGATTTCATGTCCTTCATCCGACACGGCTTCGGTTTTGACCGATTTTAGATTCTCAAAATCCTTGATTAGCGCTTGCTTTTCCTTTTGAAAATTCGACCTTTCTTTCTCGAGTGACTCCTCCAATTCGACTATCTTTGCTTCCAATATGAGAGGGGGAACATAGAGTTTGAACTCATCTGTCTCAGTCTTGGTTTCGGTTGCTTGTATCTCATCCTTCTTGGAGGAGTCGTTGGGCGTTACAACCTTATAGCAATTAAAGTAGTCATTCGAGAGGTACTTTTTGTTCTTCTGATAAGAATAATTCAAAGGTTCGTAACAAAACGGAAGTTGCATTTTGGACGTGTTTGTGCGCTTCTATTCCTCAGTTTCCTCTTCCTTTTCAGGTTCAAGAGGACCAGTCCATTTGATCGCATATTCCGGATACTTTAAGTCTATTCCGAAACAGCCAAAATCATACAAAGTTGGTGTTGTGTAAATACCCTTTTTCAAATAATGAGGGTTATCATATCCGATTCCCCATTCTTTGTTAAAATACGTGAACTCTTTGGTTTTATTCATATGGATGGTCTGATCAGTTTGACCTCTTTTATGGAGTTTGGTTTCAAGATCAAGTATTTTAGCGACAAACTCCTTGTGCTAAATTTGAAGAGCAGAACATTGATAAACAATTTCTGCTTTCTCATTCATACACTGATCAAGTTGAGACTGAAGTTCAGATATTTTGGCCCTTAAGTCCTTAGGTGCTATTGAAAGATTTTTGCATTTTTCTTTTAAAATAGCATTTTCAAACTTATATTTCTCAGTTATTCTCTTTTGAATATCTAGCTTTTCAGATAGAGATCTGATCTTAAGCAGTTGTTCAGCAGAGGTGGCCTTGAAGGAATCTACCCGTTCAGCAAGTGATTGCATTTGGTTAAAGAAATCTTGTTGGTTAGATTCACATACCTGACTTGTCTTTGCCTTTGACTGAGGTGAATAAGACATCTTATGTTGCACTGGAGTGATCGTCAGACGATTTGTTCGATTCAAAGTGATAACCTAACGCAAGGCACTACGAGTGGTATCCTAACGCATGCTCTACGAATGATTTGTACTAGAAACAGGTAAGATGTCAACAGAACTGAACTTACCGGATAGGAATCCAGATGTGATGTCTGATCTGGATGTGTCCGGATCAGATTGAGTGAAAAACAGATCAAAACACAGAAGTATCCGGATAAGCAAAAGAGTTCGGACAAACTAAAGTTTCCGGATAACAAAGGGTTACCGGAAGACAATAGTTTCCGAATGAAAAAAGTAAACACTAAACTTAGCGGATGAAATGGGTTTCCGGATGATATGCTTTCCGGATGATGAAGTGTCCGGGAGGAATTAGGTTACCGAAAACAAATGAATCCGGATATGTATCCGGAATGATCAGGACACCCGGAAACTTTAAGTTACCGGGTATGATTTATCCGGAGACTACCAGTATTCGGAAAGTTACCGGATACTTTTGAATTACCCGGAAGGTTACGAAAAGAACCAACTTACCCGGAAAGTTATCAGGATGTTCCGAAAACTGCTGCTGTGGTGTCCGGAAACAGCGGCTGTATTTTTCAATTCGACTGGAAATCGACTAGGGTTGCTCAAAATCGTTCCTGAAAGATTAGGAACTCGACCAAACACAAAAATAACAATACCCAAATCGATTTTGAAGCAAAAATAACAAGTTTTGAGGGTAAAAATTCGATTTTTAGCAAGTACACAACCAAAACTTTTGAACTTTAATTTGCTTAAAACCCACTCAGATGATCGAATTAGATTGCGAAAACGTGCAAAATCACTAATAAGAATGATGCTAACAGAATGCAATAAACGAAAACGGTCAATTTCAACCGAATCAAAATATAGATTTCTAAGCAAGAAAACAGCCTAAAACAAGAAATCTTACCAGAATTCAAGAAGAACACTTTGAATCGATTTGTCCGTCGGCTCTGATACCAATTGTGAGTTCCAGATCCGTGCAATGAACAATAAGAAATCAATATATGTAAAACAGGTTGGTATGATTTCAACTGGTCATCTAATTAGCTTTCAATATTGAGAGAGTGTTTACAATAAGTTTAGGAAAGCAAAATAGACAACTAGCTTAATTCTAAGCTAATTACAACTTTAAATACTCTGGGCCCGTGGAAACAAGCCCACGGCCCGTTCACAAATAAGGCTCAAATTAAACAATAATAAACAAGCCCATGAACTTCTATTCAACACATTAATTGCCCTAACACATTGGTAATCAATATCGTTGAATTTTTACGAGACAAGGTTGTGTGGAACGCTTAAAATCTCGTATGTTTATAATAATTTAGAAGATTACCAACCAAGACCCTCTTCAGTTTTTATTTTTCCCACAAAGTCCATAACAAAACTGTGATAACCTAGATTTCTTTAAGTGAAAAGATTAGGTTTTGGGGATAATATTGTAAAGTTGAAAGTCCAATGGCTGAAGTGTAAAAGGTTAGAAGGTATAAAAAAACTCCTAAAATGAGCACAGAACCCTAGAGGTGAATCATCTGTGTGTGTGGCGGCTGGTGTGAGAGCAGAGAAAGGATAGGATGATTTCAAATCAGTTTTGGGAAGAAGGAAGAGGAGGATGGTTTCAACCGTTTTGGGATATCAAGCAATTAGCACAAGGTAATTCCTACCCTATTCTTAGTAATCTTATAATTTTATTTTCAGAAGGTTTGAGCAGAAATGTTAATGTCTGATAAGAAATTGACTCATAAGAGTTCTGTGCAGCTTAGCAACCTTAAAAAGAGGATTATGGAATTAGATAAATCTTTTGTGTGGAAAAGAGACTTGGTAAGCGATTTAAATTGGTTCAATCTTCAGTATTAATCTTCATATGAATCGCATCGCCATGTTTTCTTATGAGGTTCCGGAATTTTAAAAGAGAACCAGAGCTGTTTTAAAGAGATCCGGAATTTAAGTGTGATCCGGAATTAAATGGTGTCGTAGATCCGGAACTGGGCTGATTTAAGTAACGATCCGGAATGTTAGCTTTAAAAATAAAGATCCGGTATTAATAATACAAGTCCCAGTGTTGGGCTTCCGGAATTAGTATTGGAATCAACGGATCCGGTATGCCTAAGAGAGACTCCGGAATGGACCAATGAGATCCGGAGCCCAAGGCCAGATCCGGAGTGGTTATTTATTTAGAGTCCGGAAGTTGAAATCAATGGGATCCGGTGTGGACCAAATTAAAAGACCCGGAATGAATCACGGATCCGGAACCCTCTTATGTTGGGCCTGGCCAACTTAATTAATTCATAAATGGTTTTGTTGGGCCGTGTGAGATTTTGGGATGGGCCCGAAAGCACATATTAAACTCGAAATTTCTTAATGGGTGGGTCAGATCCGTAAGTACATATATATTAGACCCAGAATTAATTTATATTTTGGGTCGTTAAGTGAAGTCCAGAACACAAGTATTTGGGTTAGAAATGTAACTTATCAAATAAGATAATTGATGGTACATTCGGAGGTAAGCTCGAATATAAATTATTAGATTTTGATGTACATTTCCTAAATAATAGGTGTTCCTCCTAGAGATCGGAAGTGTAAGTGAGAAGCTTGGAAGCGAGCAAGCCAGGTGAGTTTTTCTAACTAAAATACGTGATTTTTACGTGTTTTCCGAAGAAAGTGATTGAGTAGAAATGTCATGTTATTTTACATGATTTTACTTGAATGAAAGATTAAATGTTTTACTGATTATGGTGTGTTTGCAAACATGATTTGCTTACAAGCTTTTACGAACTACTCCATGAAAAGTTTTTTTTGTTTGAAAGATGATTTAGCATGCAAGGAATGATTTATAAAGCTTTCTCGTTCCGTGATTCATGATGAGCTACGTGTATGTTATGTGAAGTCGGTCTGCACAGTGGGACCAGAATGCCTCGGGATCCGATGATCCCTTGGGCATCTGTTTGGGCCCCGGTATGAGGCGAGAGGGGAGTCTGCTTGGGCCCCGATCGTGGTTAGCTTATGCGATCCGTAAACACTATGCAGTACCATGATTGATGCTTATGTGGAGGATGTTAATAAGTTTTATAAAATGATTCTTATACTGTTGTTATATGTTGTTTACAGAGGGAATTCACTAGACCTTTTGGTCTAACCCTCGCTTTTCAAAACTAAACCATTTTCAGGTAAGCAAATAGTAGGAGGCTCAGGTAAGTGAGCAAGAGCAGGATAGAGTACAGATGTAGATAGAGACAGTGCCTGTGCCACTTATAGAAGCTAGAATGTTCTCAGTTGTGTATAGGTTGTTTCCGCCAACCTAAGTTTCGAGACTGATGTAATAAAATTTTGGGACCCAGTTTTGTAAGGTTTATGAGTTAATGCTATGCATGTCCTGTTTTAGTTTTTGGGTTGTTACATATAGTGTCAGAGCCATAGTTTAAGGGATTTAGGTGACCGAACGGGCCTAAACTTAAACTTTGGAAGTAGAAATCACAACTGAGAATCAGGAAATGCGTTAGGAGGGCACTATAGTAGATATAAGACTAATAGGGTACCGAGAACAGTCATGTAAGGTAAGTTTGGGATTACACTTGGCCAGTGTAAGTGTGAACTTACAGGTACATGTATGTGCTTAACCTGCCTTATTATTCCAAAGTTGTAGTCTTAAGCTAGTTTATATGTTGTGTTTTAGTAATCTAAAATGTTAGAAGGACCCCTGAGGGGTAGATTGAGACCCATCGTTGGGGAAGTATCATGAGAAATCATTTTTGATGTGATGTATGTATACATCGTAAAGAAGAAATGTTGTATAGAGTGTTATGAGTCGTCTAGAGGTAGATCTTCGTGGGTTCGAAGAGGATGAATGATTGATTTTGAGTAAGACTCCTATTTCGGGAGAGTCCCAGTTCTAGAAATTATGGGATAGATCAGTCGAGATGGTAAGGAAGGACAGTGTCGAAATCTTGAAAGTATCCCTAGAGCCCTGACTTCTTAGTCGAGCTTTTCAGTGGCAGGATCAATGAAGGGAGATACCAGTAGTGAATTGAAAGCATGTAGATGTAGAATGTGAGATATCTGATCAAAACGATAATAGCAAGAAATGGATGAGTAAGTAGGCTGTGGAGCGCATGTACAGCAAGTTATTGCATGACCGAGAGGGCGACCATTGGTTGAAGGTAGAGTGTCAAGGATAAGTTGCGTGAGTAAAACGGTTGACCTTGTTTGAGTAAGTAGCCTTCATTTGCGAGTAGACTTTCATGCATTGTGTTCTTGTGTGTGTTACATGAGTTTTCTTTACTAAAAGCAAAGGCGTAAATAGCAAAAATTTTGGTCAGGATTGAGTCAGCTTGTGCAAGCGTGTATTTAAAGAAAAAGGCAATTCCATTTACGTCGCACAAAGAAATTTTTTGAGCTTAGCAATTTGCAAAATACTTCACACTTTTCATAATAAGTTAAATTGTTGCAAGGAGTCAAGAAATCGGTTGCCAGCAAAACTTTTATAACCAAAATGAGTATTAACATGTTGAAGTCATGTAAATGGGTGTGAGAGCCGCCTATTTACTTCGTGTCGGTATTTTCTTTTAAAATTTTGTCGTATGAAAAGATTTTCATTCAATATATTACCGTCGTAACAACATCGTTTGGTTGAGTAAGATTGAGTTTTACGAAAAGTTGCATGCAAACGATTCTCGAGATCGTTGTGCAGGACATCCGAGTTATGAGAATGTTGGGGTCATGTGTACCCAGGCTGGTTCCAAGTGTTGTTTATTTAAAATGATAAAATGTGCGAAGTGATTTATTTACCGCGTTGTCATGCATGAAGGCTATGAACTCACTAGGTCGTAGAGTATTACATTTTAAGATAAGGAAGGATACCGAGAGCGGATAGGTGTTGGACAAACCAGGGAAGAATGTTTGTAGTTTTGGTTATTGTGTTCCAGAAGAGAGGTGGACAGTGGAAGAGTCGGAAGTGGACTTTAGTGTCAGTTGTATGAGGGTCTGTACCCTCGTTCGGTGACTGGAAATACAGTTGCCGAGGGACGGTTGTGTCCAGGGGAAGGACTAGAAGTCATCAAGGTGTTGGTACTAGCAACTCGCTATGAGTAGTGAGGTGAGGCAGACATGGAATATCCGCGACGTCGAATAAGAGCTTTAAGGTGACCTTGCAATGTTGACGTTGCACGAGTAAGTTTTGAAATGAGAACGACGGGGTGTGTAGATGATCATGAAATGATGGAAGAACTAGGTTCTGTTAGAAACCTTTGATGACGGAAAAGCTAGGAAAGCATCAGCAGGTCGACTACTAATATGAAACTCGACAGCTATTTAATATGTCTAGAGCTGAAGGCGTTGTCAAGAGGTTGGAGGCGGAGAGAATCACCACGGTGTGGGTAGATGTAGGAGGTCGTTCTGGAAAGATGTATCCATGATGATGGAACACCTCATGTGGGCGTATAGATTATATCAATTTGTGAGGGAATGTGCCCTGTCTATGTAAGGGCTCGGATCGTAAAGAGCTAGCAAGAACGAGTATGTTCGAGTCACTTGGAGACTCGTGAGTTGTAGTTCAACTAGAGTTGGGGAAATACAAAGTAACGAGATAGACCCGGTTATTTAGGCGGGAAAATATGAAGGCAAGTTTAAATTGTATGCGAATGACCATGAGAGATCTAGTCTGCAGTGTGATGTTATGGGTGGAAAATGTACAGATGAGTAGTGACATCAATTGCCAAGGTAAGTGTGCTAAGCAGTGTGGTAGTAAAGTAAGGTTAAAAAGAGAAGCGTAGATGGAAGCTTTTCGAGGATTTCAGATGAGGTGTACAGTTTGTTAATCGAGTTGTTGGAGCACGAGGTCTGTAAGTTGGCTTTGTGATATGGCTATTATCGGAATAGAATGTCGGATCGGTAGTGGGTGGTTGCCTAAATGAGAAAGCCAAGTGTTTTGGTTGTATGAGTCGTTAAGTAAGTATATTTTTGGAATCATTGGAAGTAAAGAGGATGATGTTGGGTTAGTCAAAAATGTGGCGTAATAGATGCGAAATCTTTAAAGAATGCGAATTGTATCTATTGTGTGGAGGAATAATCCAAGAAAGTAATAGTTGGAGATCAAAGAATGTGTAGCAACTTCGAACACTGGTGTCATTTCAGGATGACTTGGTTGAATGCCCTAAGTTAGAAATTTGGTGCAACTGTTTGGTTATGTATAGTAATGAGAAAGTGTTATCAGCATGTGGAAAAGTCGGAAGAGAGGGGCAAGTAATGTCTGATGGGTCGTGCTCCACGCTAACGTGTGGAGATGAAGTGTGAATGTCGAAATAAGTGAGTAGGATGCAAGTAGTAAACTTGTCTGTAACACCGAAAGGTGGAGTAGTGTGTGTAGATTGCCATCGATAAGTGTGCGAACTCCTGGAAAGAGTATTGAGGAAGGGGATTTGTGTATGTTTCTTTTTTGTACAGGAAAGAAATGGGTAAGGCAGTTGAATGAGTTGAGTTAGTGATGTTGTGAGGAATGTTCGAACGAATTAGTTGTTCAGTGATTAAGCTATTGAGAATAGTAGGATGTGATCGTGGTTACTCCCCCAGTTGAGTGAGGGTAACCGAAGTTATGTTATATGACTACACACTTGTGGCAATCAGTGAGAAATCGATGTGTTTTCAGGATAAGTTCAATTCGGATAGGTGAACGCTTCAATGAGGGAGCATGGAGGTTTCCTGCTTCTAGCTTCGTATAAGTGTGGAGTGATAAAGTGGTGAGAACGTATGAATTAGTTGTCGAGTGGTAGTCAATGTGATTCGAGAAGGGAGTATGATCGGCTTAGTCGTATGTCGATTGGAAGAAGTAATCTAGAAATTTCATGTACCTCGAGGAGGGAACTCCTGGGTGTGAGTTTGTCGGGATGTGCAAGGTTGGCCTTGTGCCAAGTTGTCAGTGAGTAATTTTTTTTTCCGGTTAAAGATTCTCGTTGTGGTGACGGGAATTCCATCAAGTTCCTTCTTTTAAGGAAGTAAAGATGTCTGAGAGACCTTAATTAGACGTGTTTTAATGCCGTGGGTCTCGGTATGTGGACGGAAGCGAGCAAATGTGGGATGTTGAGATGATGGCGACCTTACAAGAAATACTGACGGCGAGAAGTTGACTTATGTCAAAGAACCGATAGAAATCGTGAACAGTAAGAGTCGCAAAGCGAGGAAACAAAGAGGCCCGACTAGTAAGGGCCATAGGCGATGTGGGGATTGGAATCGGAGATGAGGACGAAGTACCCGCATCTTTTCCAATAAGGAATTCCAGGTACGAAATTCTTTTAAGGAGGGAGTGTTGTAATAAACTAGATTTATTTAAGTGAAAAGATTAGGTTTTGGGGAAAATTTTGTAAAGCTGAAAGTCCAAGGGCTGAAGTGTAAAAGGTTATAAGGTATAAAAAAACTCCTAAAATGAGCACAAAACCCTAGAGGTGAATCATCTGTGTGTGTGGCGGCTGGTGTGAGAGCAGAGAAAGAAGAGGATGATTTCAAATCAGTTTTGGGAAGAAGGAAGAGGAGGATGGTTTCAACCGTTTTGGGATATCAAGCAATTAGCACAAGGTAATCCTACCCTATTCTTAGTAATCTTATAATTTTATTTTCAGAAGGTTTGAGCAGAAATGTTAATGTCTGATAAGAAATTGACTCATAAGAGTTCTGTGCGGCTTAGCAACCTTAAAAAGAGGATTATGGAATTAGATAAATCCTTTGTGTGGAAAAGAGACTTGGTAAGCGATTTAAATTGGTTCAATATTCAGTATTAATCTTCATATGACTCGCATCGCCATGTTTTCTTACGAGGTTCCGGAATTTTAAGAGAGAACCGAAGCTGTTTTAAAGAGATCCGGAATTAAATGGAGTAGTAGATCCGGAACTGGGCTGATTTAAGTAACGATCCGGAATGTTAGCTTTAAAAATAAAGATCCGGTATTAATAATACAAGTCCCGGTGTTGGGCTTCCGGAATTAGTATTGGAATCAACGGATCCGGTATGCCTAAGAGAGACTCCGGAATGGACCAATGAGATCCGGAGCCCAAGGCCTGATCCGGAGTGGTTATTTATGTAGAGTCCGGAAGTTGAAATCAATGGGATCCGGTGTGGACCAAATTAAAAGACCCGAAATGAATCACGAATCCGGAACCCTCTTATGTTGGGCCTGGACAACTTAATTAATTCATAAATGGTTTTGTTGGGCCGTGTGAGATTTTGGGATGGATCCGAAAGCACATATTAAACTCGAAATTTCTTAATCGGTGGGCCAGATCCGTAAGTACATATATATTAGACCCGGAATTAAAATATATTTTGGGCCATTAAGTGAAGTCCAGAACACAAGTATTTGGGTTAGAAATGTAACTTATAAAATAAGATAATTGATGGTACATTCGGAGGTAAGCTCGAATATAAATTATTAGATTTTGATGTACATTTCCTAAATAATAGGTGTTCCTCCTAAAGATCGGAAGTGTAAGTGAGAAGCTTGGAAGCGAGCAAGCCAGGTGAGTTTTTCTAAATAAATTCGTGATTTTTACGTGTTTTCCAAAGAAAGTGATTGAGTAGAAATGCCATGTTATTTTACATGATTTTACTTGAATGAAAGATTAAATGTTTTACTGATTATGGTGTGTTTGCAAACATGATTTGCTTACAAGCTTTTACGAACTACTCCATGAAAAGTTTGTTTTGTTTGAAAGATGATTTAGCATGCAAGGAATGATTTATAAAGATTTCACGTTCCGTGATTCATGATGAGCTACGTGTATGTTATGTGAAGTCGGTCTGCACAGTGGGACCAGAATACCTCGGGATCCGATGATCCCTTGGGCATATTTGAAGAGCTTGTATGAGGGAATTCGTTTCCTTCCTACTCGGATAGAGAGGAGTCTGTTTGGGCCCCGGTATGAGGCGAGAGGGGAGTCTGCTTGGGCCCCGATCGTGGTTAGCTTATGCGATCCGTAAACACTGTGCAGTACCATGATTGATGCTTATGTGGAGGATGTTAATAAGTTTTATAAAATGATTCTTATACTGTTGTTATATGTTGTTTACAGAGGGAATTCACTAGACCTTTTGGTCTAACCCTCTCTTTTCAAAACAAAACCATTTTCAGGTAAGCAAATAGTAGGAGGCTCAGGTAAGTGAGCAAGAGCAGGATAGAGTACAGATGTAGATAGAGACAGTGCATGTGCCACTTATAGAAGCTAGAATGTTCTCAGTTGTGTATAGGTTGTTTCCGTCAACCTAAGTTTCGAGACTGATGTAATAAAATTTTGGGACCCAGTTTTGTAAGGTTTATGAGTTAATGCTATGCATGTCCTGTTTTAGTTTTTGGGTTGTTACAAAAACCCGACCTCAAAGTGAGAAAGAATGAGTTTATAAAATTCAAGAAATGTGAAAATGAAGGATCAAACATGGAGCAAATCAGTGTTGAATAAAAAAAAGGGCTTATAAGGCTTTGAAGGGCATTTTTGAAAGAAATGAAAATAATAGCAAATTTTTGGAACAATATCAAAGTTGAAGAGGTTGTTTTGAAATTTTCATTGTCTTTTTATTTTTAAGCCTTAAAGCATCTACATCCATCTTGCTAGAGACCTTGTAAGATCATATGGCTTACCATGTAGATAGCAAGGTCTTACAAGATACCTTTATACTTGCTAAATTAGCAAGGTCTTGCAAGATATGGACCCACTAAATTTAATAGATTAATACTATTATTTTTATAATATTGGTTCATTATATATTTTTGTTTCATTAGTTTATTACATTATATTATAATATTGGTAGTGAGGACCATTTTAGAAAGAAGTTTTGTTTTGCATTGATGTAGAAGATGTTATTACAAAACTGATGTGACACTTTAGAAAGAATTTTGGTCTTGCACTAATGCGAATGATCGGGTTAGCTTTTTTTTCTCAGCGGAACGACACCATTGTTTTCCACGTTCTTATTCTTCTTTGAATTTTTAGCTTTTAGTTTTCTTTTTGTTTGCTTTTAATTGCTCTTCAAACCTATAGGATTGGATTTAGGTTTAAGTTTGTTTTTCATTTTTTGTAATTCTCTCCTTTGAATCTATGGGAAAAAAGATGATGTTCATAATTTGTGAATATATATTGAAGCATACGATATATATATATATATATAGGGTCAGGTTCAGGGGAAAACCCTAAATAACTAGAAAACCGGAAAACCACAAAATTACGGAGGAAAAAGTATATCAACATGGATCTCAAATTAACGAGAAAAATATGATCGTTTATTTGGTGCAATTTATTTCGTTCAAATTTTGTTCATTTTTCGTATTTTTTTCAAATAAAAAACAAGGGGTGGGTTTTTTTAATTAATTTAATATTGTTGTAACCGCCCATTTAATCACATCCATCAGATCATCTAATCCAACGGTTAATAAAGTGTTTTTTAGTTTTCCATTTATTTGAGGTTTTCTCCTGAACCTCCCTCTATATATATATATATATATATATATATATATATATATATAGTGAGAGAGAGAGAGAGACGGGTTCAAACGAGGAGCGTAACAATTTAAGAAAACGCGAGGAGCACCGCCCATGTACAAAATCACATGTGATTCACAGTACAAACCGCAGGACAAACCGCGCGCTTTGCAAACCGCGGGACAAACCGCGCGGGTCCGAATATTAATCACATATGATTTTGTATGTGAATCACATGTGATTTTGTACATGGGTGGTGCTCCTCGCGTTTCTCGTAAATTGTTACGCTCCTTTTTTGAACCTTTCTCTCTCTCTCTCTCTCTCTCTCTCTCTCTCTCTCTCTCTATATATATATATATATATATATATATATATATATATATATATATATATATATAGGCTAGGTATCAAATACAAACCAACTAGTTTGTACAAACTCGTACAAACCATACATAGCTTCATGGTTTTGTATATATATATATTTTGGCTTCATGAATATATCATTTGGCATTTTTAACTAATTTTTTTACAAAAATACCCTAAAATACCCTTATTTTTGTAAAAAAATTAGTTAAAAATGCCAAATGATATATTCATGAAGCCAAATTATATATTCATGAAGCCAATATATATATATATACATTCATGAAGCCAAATTTACAAAATCATGAAGCTAGGTATGGTTTGTACGAGTTTGTACAAACTAGTTGGTTTGTACCCGATACCACCCCTATATATATATATATATATATATATATATATATATATATATATATATATATATGAATCCAGATTAAATGATGAGTTGGTTTGCAAGGTTTTTTCTTCCACTTTAAACCCGGGTCCAAGTCCCGATTAGGTCATTTTTCTAGTTTTTACCTTTTAATTTTAGATTTATTATGTTTCATAAAACTTGCAATAACAAGACTCAAACACGAGACCTTACATAAAAAACAAGAAACTAATAACCACATAAAAAACAACAAACTAACCACCAGACAAATATTAAATTTGTGAAAAATATCTCAATATTTATATCTTATAATTAAATGATGCCACCGTTTGAAAAAAATTATAAGTTTGTCCCTAATTCAATATCTTTCGTTGTTATGCATGAAAAGTAGTTTTGTATGTTTAATTACGGTTTCATTCAACAAGATGTCAATGACACAAAAAGGAGATCAAGGATACATTGGGTTTGCTGCTTGGAATTGATGAAATTATTGGATTCCATTCCAATCTCACATTTGGTTTATAAAAGAAAGTCTGTAATTAAAAATACCACAAAAATCTGAGTTAGAAATCCCATGGAGATATTTGGTGTTTACACAAGATTTTATATGATTTGCGTGTATTAATGTTTTAAAATATGTTAAAAAACATTTGTTTTGTGATAATCAATTAATAAAAAAGAAATTTACGTATTTTTAATTATGTTATAATTTGTTTTTATAAATTTCTGATGTATGTGGGCATGAAAATCAAAAGTGATAGACTTATCCATCCTTCATAGAATAATGTGTGTTAGTGTATTCAACCCTCAACACTGCCTTTTCTAAAAAGAGTTTAGATTAAAAGCTGAAGAATATCGAATTTTGTCAAACGCACACCGGCCTTGGTGTGTTCAACCCTCCACACCGCCTTTTGCCAAAGACAAACCTTAATATGGTGACGTACACCGACCACAAACTTCCGTCTTTAGTCCGTTTACCGATCGTTTGTCCGGTCATTCATGGATCGTTTTCTCGACCGTTCACTTACCGTTTTCCATGAATTCCTCAACCGTTCACCAACCGTTTGTAGAAAACTGAGAGTGTTACATGTCAAATGAACCTCTTCATGTGTTAATTGAACTCCATTTTAGTTATTCATTCATATTAATATCAAACATGTTTTACATTTTTCATATTATGATTTAATATAAAAAGGATTCAAAAACCAACACTCGTAAATTAAATGATTTTAAGTTTAAATGTTATATATAATAATATTAGGGGTCGTCTTTTTAACGTCATTTTTAGAGTTTCTTTTTTTTTTTTTGTTAAACTATACCAACTATTAGATTTTTGAGATTGGGTAGTTAAACTAAGATTCAGTTTGACCATGTTTTAGGTATCGACTCAGTATTAAATAACCAATAAATATAAGCTGCTGCGGAGGGTTTTCTGCATAACTAAAGCACTAGCGTCTAGCTAGGGAGATGACCAACTCAAGCTGATAAAACAATATTAAAAGAAAGTAGAAGAAGGTAACATTTTAGACCGTCTGTCAGATTGTCAATATATTCTTGGGCTCTTGGCGATATTATGCCGTATGAACACTAAGAGAGCATCTCCAACAGCTTCCCTATTTTGGAGAAAATGAGGAATATGGGGATTTTGGTCCTAAACTCATCTCCAACAGCTTCTTCAAACCCTTCCCTATTTCGGAGAAAGTTGGAGATTCCCTAAAATTTTCTTCATATTTGGAGAATATCCCAAAACTAGAAATCCCTAAAATGGAGAATCTGTTGGAGATGGAAGCAAATTTTTTTAGGAATTTTGAATTTTGCTTCCGTATTTTGGAAAAAATTTAGGAAGCTGTTGGAGATGCTCTAATAAAACTTAAATTCATAACCATTAAATAGTTACGAAAGAGGTCAATAATATTAAAATAAAATAAAATAAAATTGGTATATGTTCTGATTTTAAGATAAAAATTTGTAATACTTTTATTATAAGAATCAAATATTAATTCAAAACCCTAATTTTTAAGGTCTAAAGGCTAAATTCATAAACGATGTATGATCTTGATAGGGCATTATTAATGGCACTCTCTAATATGAGTGTTTAATGCGTTGGTAATTAAAAACACGTTTAATATATCAAATATATTAATCAAATATCGAAATTAAATACATGTAACTTTATTATTATTATTAAATATATGAGATTCATTATTTTATAAACCGAAATAATTGTGTGAACTTGTAAACCAAAGGGTATTTCAGTCTTTTTCCTAAATTCGTAATTTTAGAAATAATTCGTATTTTTAATTACCAACAACTTTCCTTAATTTTCTCAATTAGCTTCATCTCTCTCTCTCTGGCGACATCCCACTTCCGGTGACGTCTTACCCACCGGCGGCAGCCTCCCCCTACTCCGGCGACCTCCCCCATTTCCGGCGACTTTCATAATTTTCACGTTTAATATGAGAAAAACATATGAAACTTCAAAATTTCACTTTTCATATGAGAAAAAACACATGAAACTTCGAAAATATATGATTATCTTGACAAAATCTGAATATTCATATAAAATGAAATTTATAAACTTAAAAAACTGATTGTTCATATGAGAGACAAATATATGAACCTTCGAAAATATATGATAACTTAAAAATCTAACAAACATATTATGAAACCGTTTATGAAACTTGAAATTTTCGAAAAAAACAGTTTATGAAACTTAAAATTTTGAAAATTTCGAAAACACAGTTTACCAAAAAACAGATTATGAAACTCGTTGGAATTGGGGCGAGGTCGCCGCCAGTCGGAGGAGGTCGCCGGAGAGGGAGTAGTGGAGAACCACGATGGTTCTCGATCACCGGTGTAGTGATGGTGGTTCTCGGTCGCCGTCGTAGTGATGGTGGTTCTAGGCGCCGCCAGAATCTTGTGTGTTGAGAGAAAGAGAGAGATGCTGGAAATTGAGAGAGAGAGAGAGAGAGGGATTAAATCCGGAAAATATTGGGATTTCTTTATTAAAATAATGACAGGTTTTTGGTAATTATCCTATGATATTATTTGATTTTTAATTCCCAAACTACCTTTCCCTATTTTTTAATAAATTTAAATCCAGAAATTTTTCAACCGTCGATCAAGATAATGGATGGTCTACATTTGTTTATATAGTTCACATGATAAAGTTGGTTTACAAAAGAAGTTTCCTCTTAAATACATACATCTTATATGTATTATTTGTATTTTTATTATAATCATCATTATTAAATACATATATGTTATATTAGTTTTATTATCATCATTATTATTAACTACATATATTTTATGTTATTTTTATTTTTAGTGTAAACTCTAATTTTGGTCCATGAGGTATGGTGATTTCTTTGAAACGAGGACCTATGGTTTCATAATTCAACTTAATTCTTCAGGGTTTTGATTTTCCTTTGAAACAGAGACCTGACCACTAACTCCGTTAAAAAGCGTCGTTAGATCCAGGGGAAAATTCGCCCAACCATATTTTTGTCCCTCTTTTGCACTTTTTCTTTGTTTTCCTTATATTTGAGTAAAATTATCAAAATACATGGACAAACTTTTAATTAATTCTTTGTGTGTATATATATATATATATATACAGGGACCAACTTGTAATTAACTCTTTGTGTGTGTGTCTGTTAGTGCTTAATATTGATTATACCAAGTAGAGGGACTTATTATGTAATAGGGTCATAGTTATCCCTAGGTTATAATGTTTGCTAATTTCTTCTTTAGGAATTAGGTCATCTTCTCCACACATAGTAGCCACACACACACTAGTATTTGCTCTCAACTCACAATTGTGTGCTACTTGGATTATTATTGAATATAGAGATGACTTCTTTGATGTTATATAGATTGATTACTTGTTCTAGGATCACAATTGGTATCAGAGCTTGTATATCACATTGATCATATTAGGATTGTGAGGGTTTTTGCAAAATTTGAGTGTTCTTCATATTTCTTCATCTTTTGGTTGATTTTAGCTATTAGAGTTCTTCTAATGGATTAGAATCGATCAAGGGTTGTTAGTAGACTAGTCCTGAGTGTTTTTATTCCGCAAGATCACTAGGATTGTAGCTCAGATTGTGCATTTTCCCATTTTCGGACTTTTATATTTCTGCACTCTATTTTGCATCGAAAAACCAGTTTCTGTTGGTTTTTGGACAAAACACGAAGCATTAAAGTTGCCCAAAATAGTGTCTCGAACCTGCGTACCAAATTTCAGCCTGTTCCGATTAGTTTTGAAGATTCGACTCAAGAACACCTTGAATCTTCATAACTATCGCAACCCTCGAAGTTTCATAACTATCGCAAGTGTGAACAGTACCATATCGCAAGAGTTTCTTGCGACAAGATTCTTATCGCAATCATCAGAGTTTGAACAGTAAACTATCGCAACCTTCTGTTGCGATAAGACCCCTTTTACCATTGCGACAAGAATTCCTTATTGCGATATACTTTCTTATTGCGACAAGATTTCCTTACTGCGACAAGATTTTCCTTTTGCGACAAGTTTCTTATTGCGACAAGATTTTCCTTTTGCGACAAGTTTCTTATTGCGACAAGATTTCTTATTGCGACAAGTTGTGTATTGCGACATCAGTTTATTGCGACAAGGGTTGGGTTGCGACAAGGTTTGGGCTGCGACAATCATTGGGCTGCGACAAGACAATGTGTTGAGACAAAAGATTGTGTAATCAGTATTTCCTAATCAGATTAAAAAGATTAAAAGATCAACGACAAGTAATCTAAACATGACTGCCAGAGATATTTTAACCATAGGTTCAAAAGATAAACCGCCAGTTCTATTCCCTAAAGACTTTAAAATATGGAAAAACAGATTTCTTGACTATGTGGAACGACAAGAAAATGGGGCTCTAATCCATGATTCCTTGTTAAACGGGGTACAAGGAGAAGTTCGTGAAACATACCCAGATGGCAACGTAAGAGTTCTTCAACCAAAGGACTACGTCGGTGAACACTTGTTGAAACACAAAGCCGATAAAGCGGCTAGGTCATTGGTTATGCAAGCCTTAACCAATAACATATATCGGAAGGTTGACAGTTTGAGTGAAACACGAAAAGGAATGTCTGATGAGCTGATCAAGTTGTATCAAGGTTTAGAAGTGGAAAATCAAATGAAAGTCTCAAACGTCATCAACACATATGAGAATTTCAAGCAGAAGGATGGTGAGAGTCTAGACGATGCATATGATCGTTTCACAACCATCCTAAATGATCTGAGCAATTACAAGATATCCAAATCCATCATCGAGACTAATGTGAAGTTCTTGAGCGTGCTTCAGCCCAAATGGAAGAAGTATGCTCATAGAATGAAACAGAATTCTAGGCTGGATTCTCTTCCATTACAACGGATGTTTGAAACATTAAAGCAAGATGAGGATGATGCTGATCTGAAAAAGAAGAAGTTGATGAAAAAGGAGAAGAAGGATAAGAAGGAAAAGAAGACAGCGGTGTCTGAGAAGAAAGAAGAGGATGATGAGTTTGAGAGTGAACCGTTAGCGTTGGTGTCAAGAAAGTATGCTGAAAAAGGTAAGGGTATTCAGCAAGAGGATTATGGGTTAGATCAGGATGATTTGGATGAGGCAGAAAATTTAAGACAGGCGATGATACTTCTAACCAAGACCTTTCAGCACAGATTTGTAAAAACTCCTGGATCCAACAACCAACGTTACTCATCTGGTTCTAAAAACTTTGAGCACAAGAACCGGATTGAGTCAAAGAAACAGTTTGATGATCACAAGGAAGATGGTAAAAGGTCAGATGTGAAGAAGTTTGGTGAAAGAAAGGATGAAGAGCAAAAGTGCTACAATTGTGGGAAGCCCGGACATTTCTCCAAAGAGTGCTGGAAACCGAAGGTAAAGGATTCCGACTACTACAAGAAGAAAGCATTGTTGGCAGAGCAGAAGGAGTCTGGAATTGCACTGTTGGTGGAGGAAGAGTACTGGTTGGACCAAACTGATGATGAAAGAGAAGAGGAGACAGCTGTGATGGCAAAGATGTTCCTGATGAGCAGAGAAGGTGAGGATTCAGAGGCTGATGCGGCGCCTGAGACAAATGAGGTGGATCTCTGCACTATTAATCACTATGATAATCAGTTTAAAGTCTTCCAATTAAAACTAGATGAACAAAGTGAAAAACTCAAAAATGTACATAAAATAATAGAATCTCAAAGAAAGGCAATCATTGACCATAACAAGTTAAATGATGAGTTGAATAAGGAACGAGTTGAGATCGAACAATCTCGAACTTATTTCCGAAAAAGAATGGATGAAATGGAAGGAAAGGTAAGAATTTCTGAAAATAGGAAGAATGAGCTTGAACAAATGTTGCGATCTTATAAAGATATTAACAACGAATTGTCTGGAAAAATGCTTTGAAAAAGGCACCTTGTCTATACAAGTTTCAATGGCTTAAGCTTCTAACCATAGAACCCAAATACAGAATCAAATGGCTTAATGAGGAAGAATAAGGGGTTGAGGAAGAAATTAAAAGAAAGACAACTGTAACCATGCAACTTCCTTTTTATTATGATTCGGCAAATAGGAAGGCACTGCTTGGGAAACAAACCTTGCCTAATGACTATTTTCAAAGCTATGTTGTTGAGCCACCAAAGGGAACTGTATCAAAACCCGTTTTTGAAGGAAAAACATATTACACTCCTTTGGTACTCGAACAGAAGCTTGTCGATCTTGAGTTGAGTATTAAAAGCAAAATTGAAGAAGTCAGAAATGACGATCAACTCGCTTTTGATATTGAAAAGGAAGTTATGCTAACTGTTTTGATAAATAGCAAGAGAGATAAGTCTGAAAAGGTTGTTTCGGAATCGTCAACAAAAAGCTTTGAAGAAAAGAAATCTCTTGAACTTAGATGTTTGAATCTCTCAAAACAAGTCTCTGATTTTCAGAAAATGTTATTTCTTGAAAAAGAAAATAATTAGAAAGAAAGAGAGAGGTTTAAGTTCGAAAGAAAATCTTTTGAATCTGAAAATGTTATATTTTCAAAGAAAATATCTGATTTAGAAAACATTTTGATCAAAGAGAGAAAAGATCTTGAGACTAATAAAAAGTACTTTCAAAATTAAATCTCAAGACTTATGTCAAAATTGTCAACTTTATCCACTGAAGCTATGACAGAGTTTGCGAGTAAACTTTCCTCTGATTCAGATGCTTCCTCATGCAAAGTCTTCATGGGCAATACTATTTACAGAAGCATGACCGTGGATGACTTTGATGATTTTGGTCCCATTGAGATAGAGGAACAACCTGTTTATGAAAACTCTTGTGATATCTTCCATAACTCTTCTTCCGATGACATTAAGGTTGATTGTGTTATTGACATTCTTTGTGAAGGGAAGGGTAAGAAAGCACAACAAAAAGATGTTCAATTTGATTTTGCTGCTAGACTTCCGGATCACTCTGATTTTTTGATCAAGGAAGAGGAACCTAAGAAGAATTTCTTCGAAGGGGAATCTTCTAAAACCGTTGAGAAAAAGAAAAAGAAAAAGAAGAAAAATAAGCGCAAATCTAAATCTTCTCGAGCTCAAAATTCCTACGCTTACGATTCATATTTTGATTCCGTTTCAGATCGTTATTTAAGAAACAACTCACGGTTAGAGTGGAGAATAAAGGAGCCACACAGGATGTGGCCCAGAGAAAATCATCTAATGTCGTTTTTCATTCCAAGAAAAACACTTTTGTTTCTACTTTTAGTAATCGTGTTGCTTCAAACAAACAAAAACTTGTTATTCCATACAAGATTTCTTCAATGCAACAACTGATTAATTTAGCACATGATCAAATTTGTTGTTCTTCATGTGGTGTAGATGATTTTATCTGCAAGTCTGATTATTCTTCATGGTTTGGTTATAATTTCTATGGTTCCAATCGTTTTTACACAAATAGATATTATAACCACAACACTTCAAAGAAACCTGTTAATTCTCCTAACCCGAAAGGACCCAATTGGCAGTGGGTACCTAAAACTGTTTAAATTCCATTTTGCAGCTCCGTCATGTGTGGTACTTGGATTCTGGTTGCTCAAAACACATGACAGGTAGAAAGGAGTTGTTGAGCAACTTTGTGGAAAAAGATGGTGGGAAAGTTAAGTTTGGAAATGATCAGTACTCTCCAATCTTGGGTTATGGAGATATAGTAACAGACAACGTCAGGATAACCAAAGTTAATTATGTTGAAGGCTTAGGGCATAACTTGTTTAGCATAGGTCAGTTTTGTGACAAAGACCTAGAAGTCCATTTCAAGAAGACCCGGTGTGCAGTTCTAACAGACGAAGGGAATGAACTTCTAGTTGGTTCTAGAAAGTCAAATCTTTACACTATTGACCTATCAAAGATTAAGCCGAAGAATGACGTGTGTCTGATGTCTAAGGCAACAATGGAAAAGAGTTGGTTATGGCATAGACGACTATCTCATCTCAATTTTCGTTACATTAAAAGCTAAAGTTGGGTGATTTAGTTATAGGTCTACCGATTCTACAGTTTGAGAAAGACAACTTCTGTACTACTTGTGAGAAGGGGAAGTTAAGGCGAGCTCCTCACCCACCGAAACCCGAACCCAACACACACAAACCTTTGGAAATCCTTCATATGGATCTTTGTGGTCCGATGAAGACTTAGAGTATCAGTGCCAAACGATACGTGTTAGTCATTGTCGATGATTATTCGAGATACACTTGGGTCAAGTTTCTTTGATCAAAAGACGAAACACCTGACTTGATCATCTCGTTAATCAAACAGCTTCAAGTGAACCGTCAACAAACAGTTCAGACTATCATGTCAGATAATGGGACAAAGTTAAAAAACCAAGACTCTTGATGATTTCTTTAAATCATTAGGAATATCTCATCAATATTCTGCGGCTAGAACACCTCAGCAGAACGGAGTCGTTGAAAGACGAAACCGCACACTTGTTGAAGCCGCCAGAACGATGTTGTCCTATGCTGATCTACCTCTGTTCCTGTGGGCTGAAGCCGTTTCTACGGCATGCTATACACAAAACCGTTCTATTATCCATCGTCGGTTTGGTAAAACTCCATATGAACTGATTAATAATAGAAAACCTGTAATACACTATTTTCGTGTTTTTGGATGCAGGTGTGTTGTGCTGAATGATAAGGACAACTTGAACAAATTCAGTCCTAAGGGTATTGAGGGCGTTTTTATCGGATACTCGCTTACGTCAAAAGCATACAGAGTCTATCTCAAGTCGTCCAGAACTGTGAAGGAAAGCATAAACGTCAGATTCGACGAAACTGAAGATTTGGATTCTGTGCATCTAGAGAAATCCGCAATATCAGGAATTCTAGCATCTGGAGAAATCCGTCCAATGATGACTAGATCTTCAAACAAGGATCAAGCTTCCACTTCTAACTCTAAACCTAATGATCTTGATTTATTGTTTGTATATTTTTATGATGATTATTTTGGTAATGATAAACCTTCTTCATCTATCAATAACAGAAGCAATGTTTCCGCACCACCAGCTAATGCTACATTGTCAGGGCCTTCACCGGTACTGACTACTCCTACAACTGGTGCAACAACTCCTGCTTCGTCTTCAAGTAACACGCATATGGCATCTCCACAAGCAATACAATGTGTATCCATGAATGGTGCTTCTTCATCAGGTACAACTTCTAACGCCAATGGTGAGGACTCTGCAACTCAACCTGAGTCATCTTCTAAAGCAGATCCGGAGGCAGTTCCTGTTGACTCCTCTGTCAATGAACCAGCCTCACAATCGGAACCAACCTTGACAATAGAGTTGAATTTTGATAAAGATCCCACCTTAGTAGATCCCAATGAAGGTGGTGTATCTCTCCTCCCACATTCTACAAGATGGACTAAGAGTCACCCCATTGAACAAGTCATTGGTGACGTCTCCGAACCTGTAAAGACAAGATCTGCAATGACTAACGAAGTCCTTTACGCGCTCTTTCTAAGTCAAGTTGAGCCCACAACAGTTCAACAAGCCTTAGAAGATCCGGATTGGATCATTGCCATGCAAGATGAGCTGAATTCTTTTGAAGCATTGAACATGTGGAGACTAGTTCCTAGACCCAAGGGTAAAACGGTAATTGGTACAAAGTGGGTCCTGAAGAATAAGAAAGATAAAGATGGGATTGTTGTGAGAAACAAAGCACGCCTTGTAGCGAAAGGGTATAGGCAACAAGAGGGAATCGACTATGATGAGACGTATGCACCGGTAGCTCGCTTAGAGGCAATCCGGATGTTCCTTTCATTTGCCGCTTTCAGAAACTTCACTGTCTATCAAATGGACGTGAAGACTACTTTCTTGAACGGTATCTTGAAGGAAGAAGTATATGTTTCTCAACCGGAGGGTTTTATGGACAAAGATAAACCAGATAACGTGTACATTCTTGACAAAGCTCTCTACGGTCTAAAGCAAGCCCCTCGCGCCTGGTATGAAATCTTATCTACCTACCTACTTGGTGTTGGCTTTCGGAAAAGTAAATTCGACACAACTCTCTTCACTCTGCATAAAAATGGTGAGATCCTTCTGGTACAAATTTACGTTGATGATATTATATTTGGTTCAACTGACCCTGGATTGTCTACTTGGTTTTCGGGCATTATGATGACTAGATTCCAGATGAGTATGATGGGAGAGATTAATTTCTTTCTTGGATTACAAGTCAAGCAATTCTCAACAGGTATCTTCATCAACCAATCCAAGTATGTGTTTGACATCTTGAAGAAATTCAAGATGGAAAACTGGACCTCAATTGGTACACCTATGGCTCCTGGATCTAAAATTGGTCCGGATCCACATGGTGTAGATGTAAATGTTAAGAATTACAGAGGGATGATAGGCTCTTTAATGTACCTTACGGCAAGTCGTCTAGATATAATGTTTTCGACATGTCTATGTGCAAGATTTCAGGCAGAACCAAAGGAATCACATTATGGTGCTGTTAAAAGGATCTTTCGATATTTGAAGGGGACACCGTATCATGGTCTGTGGTACCCAAAGGGAATAGGATTCGAACTCACTGCATATTCTGGTGCGGATAATAGAGGTAGTATACTAGACCAGAAGAGCACATCTGGTCATGTGTAGTTTTTGGGGGACAAACTAGTAAGTTGGTCTTCGAGGAAACAGAACTGTGTTTCTATATCAACTGTGGAGGCAGAATATGTTGCCGCTGCCAGTTGTTGTTCACAGGTTCCGTGGATGAAGACTCAACTAATGGACTACGGCTTCAAGTACGAGAAGATCCCCATTTACTGTGACAGCAAGAGTGCAATTGCAATATCAGCTAACCCGGTTCAACATACAAAGACCAAACACATCGACATCAGGTATCATTTTATTAAAGATCATGTCAAAAAAGGTACGATTGAATTATACTTTGTCACAACTGAGTATCAACTTGCCGATCTCTTTACGAAAGCCTTGGATGAAAAACGCTTTAATTTCTTAGTATCCAAGCTCGGCATGTTGAACATGAAAGTTTAATATTCTATATTGATCATATAATGGATGGAAATATGTGTATGTCAATCTAGTTATTTCTATCTAGATTGATACATTCAAATTTTCATCACATTCTATTCTCAATATAAGATATTTTATTTTCATGTCTTTGTTGTTTTTCATTGTTTATTCTTTTTGTCACTTTACATTCTTGTTATGATACTTGTGTCTGTGTAAAGTGTGTTTATAGTCTCAGGGGAGTACACTATAAGATGTATGCACAAGATTAGGGGGAGTGTGCATATCCGACAAAGCTTGTAAGTGTTGATTTCATGTGCTCCTTATGTTCTCTAATTTGTTCTCTAATTTGTTTTAGACACAAGGTATGTTCTCTAATTTGTTTTAGACACAAACTCTTAAATGATGAAAATTAATTTTTTCTAAACCTACTTGCATCATTTAAGGGGGAGTGAAAACATTTCAAAAACCTTGAGTGCTTAATCAATTGGAAGTTGGACATCTTCCAATGTGATAAAAAATTTCAAAAGTTTATCTGAAAATGTCCAAGTTTCACTGTTATCGCAACCTTCACTTGCGATATCACAGTGAACAGTGTTTTATCGCAACCTTCTGTTGCGATGAAACCAAGAGGATTTCTTATCGCAACCTTGCATTGCGATAAGACCATGGGAACAATATTTTGTCGCAACCCGTTGTTGCGATAAGATTGTAACGTTATCGCAATTCGTTCATTGCGACAACCTGACACGTGGCGGGTCAAACCTTTGGACCAATCACGTTTTGCCACGTGTCACTGAATTCAAATTTCGTATAAATAGGGTTTAGGGTTTTTACAACTTATCTCAACTCGAAAACCCTCTTTTCTCTCTCAAAACTGCTTCTGGTACATTCGATTTTCAAGGCGTTTTTTCGAGATTTCGTTCCATACATTCGATTCAGACTACACTCGAGGTACATCCTTCAAAATCTCATTCATTTTAATCCATTAAATCGCATGTTACAGTCGATTTAGGGTTTTAAGTTTGTTTTCTTTGTTTTCTGCCATAAATCCATGTGTTAGTGTTTGTTAGGTTGTTTAGATGATAGGGTTTTACTCACGATGTGATTGTGAGTCTAGTAGTATAGGTTTTAACAAGTTTTGAGCGTAAAAGCATAAATCTGGGTTGAACACTTAGGTTTTATTTCAGTGTTCATTCATATCGCAACCAACATGCCTTCAAATCGTCATAACTATCGCAATGGTTAGATGCTCATAACTATCGCAACCTTGAGTTGCAACAAGATCTTATCGCAATCAGTGTGTTGCGATAACCTCTTGTCACATTCTTCAAGTTACGATAAGCCTTTACTTGCGATAAGCTTTTGTTGTACACTGCGATAAGCCCAAGACTTAGGGTATTTTTGGAAAAAATTTCAAGGCAAAATCAATTTTGGCACTATTATAAATTGTTAAGTGGTTCAGATGGATCAACATGATGGGAACGCTTCAGATGACAACACCATCATCCGTTCGCATCGTTCATCCCACCCGTCAGTCAATGCTCGTGACCGGGATGAAGAAATTTTCCCGAGGGCGAATTTTCTGAGATTTGATGATAACAACCATCATCTGGATCTTGAGGTTCCTTTCGACCATCAAATCATCATAGAAATCATCCGTGGCCATTGCTAGGTGGGTTCACACCCCCCTAAATCTAATCGAAAGTGTACGGGTCGAAGTCAAGTAATAGTACAAAAGTACGAGTATCGAACACAGGGAACTAGGAACTAAGTATCACAATGACTATAAGTTCTATTAACTGAACGGTCGCAAATTTGAGTTGTTGGTATGACCTAATTAATTGCAAGAAAACAAATCACAGACGGGACAGTAAACAACTTCGGAAACTTTGATAGAGAAAACAGTTGAGGGTTGGAAATCCTAAGGTTTTCACGAATGAACATTTGACTTAAAACAATTACCAAGTTATTCCCTTTAATGAATACCCAATCTCGAAAATCACCGTTGTTCTCTCTCAAGCAACAACGGGTTTTATTTTGAAGACACAAGCTTTATCTCTCGATCTTAACTTATGACACGCAAAACACATTAAAAGCAAGATTTAAACGGGACTAAAGCTTACACTGGTATATCTCTATCCAATTTCTCACCCTAGGCATGCAATTTCTAGTTCTAGTTACAATTAATTCTCTCGAACTTAATTGGAAACAAACAAAACAATTGAAAGTTGGCCAAACTCACAAAAGCATTAAAAACTCAAATTACATGCTTCATTAAAATAGGAAAACTGGTAAAAGAATCACGTCATCTGTTCATAAGTTTAAACCAAATTCAATCCAACCCCCAACATCTAAAGATTAGTTCATGTTGGTGGTGGATAAAAACACAAGAAAAGGAATGGAAATAATGTATGCAAACATAGTAAACGTGACGTGGTGAATGTGATGATGAACTCCCTTCTCCCGGCTCTAATCCGCTTCGCGTCATGAATTACTCCTCAATCGATCCTCTATCGTGGCTCCAAAAGTTCCAAAAAACCTCTGAAACTCGCCCCCAAGTCGGTGCCCGTCGTCGTGTGCGAGATCTGACCTAAATTCCAGAAAACGCCAAGTTATAACAAACGAACAGATGGTTGCGCGGATTTTCCCGCGACTTGCAAACCACGTGGAAAACCGCGCGGTTTTCTGATGCTCTCCGGGTCAGGTTTGTTTCGTTGTTCGGGCACGGGTCTTGGGCTTGGATCTCGAGCTTCCGTTGGCTTCGTTTTGTACTCGTTTTGGGCTCTTTTATGCTTCTTTTCTCGATGATTGCTGCCGTTTAGATTACCTGCACATTTCACTTGATAAAACATCAAATTCCGCCTCTTTGCTTAAATACAAGCCAATCTCATTGGTTTCAGGACCGAAAATAACGCCAAAAAGTGGCGTTATCAACAACCCAAACCGAGCGTTGCTTGTCCCCAAGCAAATTAGCGATAAAATAGAATAAAAGCACACCTCAGTGAAATAATAACTGAACAATTCCCAATCGGTCCCATGTAATGCACTGGTGATTTCCCATACCCGTGAATGTCTATCTCACTCTCGCCTCATTCTTATTCTGTTTTATCTATGGCCTTCCATTGTGAGTTGAACTCGTGACTGCTCCGATTCCATTAAGGTTGTACTAGGTCCAAACATACTAGGGAAAACATTTCACCTCGACCCTACCTCACGGGGGACTCTCATTTCACTCGAACCTAGGTTATCGCACATGTTGTCATATAAATGGAAGTTATGTACAAGAATACTCGAAGGTCACATGACAACTCTAATGAAAGACGCACAAATGTCCAAAAGTTGATCTCAGAAGGGAATCAAGTAGCAAGACAGGGAATATTGGTAAAGGTAGTCGTATACTCTAATTACGTTTTCCAGAAGATCATCCAGGTCTTTACAAGGGTTGTAACGGGGTTAGGGTTATGGCTAAGAAACGAAAGGTAAGCGGATCGAAACTCCTTGGTGTGTCAATTTTTAGCAAGTCTGAACTTTCTTGCTTCACATTCTATCCTTTGGCCCTCTTTATCACTACTGGAGTCGCTTTGACTCTCTTATTTAACTGTTGTACTTTCTATCAAGCTAACTATATTTTTTTTTGTGGGGCATCATTGGCCCTCTTTATTTGATTGGGGCAACATTGTCCCTCTTTTCTAACTTTTGGGTTAAAGTGCACCCAAATTATTCATGTGACTGGCCTGTACTATTTATTTTCTGTTCTATCTTTCGCTGTTCGTTACCGCCTCTGATTGACACACTTTTAGATACGGGTTGGCTAAGGCTTTTGGCTAGGGTTTAATGGTGGGTCTGGAATAAACAAGGTGAGTGTTTGGCTGCAAAAATGGGTTGTGGATACACACATAATGGGTCGAAAGGAACGATAGATAAAAATAGGTTAAAAAGCACACAATTCCTGGAATCATCTCTTAAGGTCCACATGATACGGTCTACTATACCCTTACCCAACATCCCGATGGTCGTCTTTGCTGCTCAATGCAATAATATAGCGAGATCACTCTATATTCACGACAAGGACTTGAAAAAGTGTATATGAATTAAGTGTTTCAGTCCCTCGAAATGAAAAACGTCTTTTAGGCTCAAAACTCGCTATTGGGTGGTCTCCACTAATGTCCCTAGTCATGTCCTTTCCCGGTCCTTCCCTAATGGTCACATTACTATCACAGGGTTCTTCCCACAATTGTTGGTCTCGATCACCCAAAACAAAAATTTTAGCTAATGTGATCTAGACACTCCGAAGTGCAGGAAATCTACGTGCATAATCGTGGGCCCGATTGGGCAACCCCAAACCTTACCCACACATTGTCCCCAATGTGCAAGTAAAGTTGTAGGTGATGCGACATAGATCATTGTGCAGTTATTACAATTCTCATACAGGAAAGACAAAACATCAACCAAACATCACTAAAAGCGAACCCAGAGTTATTCAAATATGGCCACCCCAAACCTAGGCCGTGGCCTAGGTTTGCCAACTAAAACCAACCCCAAACCTCGGTAAAACCGAGGTTTGCACAGGATTACAAGTGAGTGTGTAGATGTTGAAAGATGAGGCACCCCAAACCTAAGTGAAACTTAGGTTTGTTGCATCTCGTTTAACTAACAGGAAGACGAAACATCATACACCACTCGTTAATAGATAAGGTTAGGGCATACCTGTTTGCCCGGACGAAGGAGATTCTCTTGAAAGATTTGAGCGCCCAGCTGAGAGACATCGGAGTAGGTGGAGAGAGAATGCAGGAACAAAAGAAATCAAAGCAAAAGGCGAAAGAAAACAAGGAAACAAAACACACAACACAAGAAAGGAAAAACCCAACAGAGAGCTGCGCGGTTTGGCGCGCGACTTGCAAGTCGCGGCCAAAACCGCGTATGTCTCTGTTCCATTTTAATTTTAAATTTTTTTTTGTAAATAAAATGACTCCAAAACGTAAATTAAAAACACGCAAACCTCGGTGGGTTGCCTCCCACCCAGCGCCTTGGTTTCGGTCGTGGCTCGACCTTCTTTCTGATCACTCCTTCGGTTTTTCTGCAGTTTCTTCCCAATCTGAGTTCTCGTGATAGCCGGGTTTCTCTTCACTTCGACCTCTCACCCTCTCGAACATCTTAAACACGGCTTTCTCACCACCAACCCTTAAGGTCATTTCACCTTCTTCCATGTCGATCAACGCTCTGCTCGTGGCCAGAAAGGATCTTCCCAATATCAGCGGGACCTCTATGTCTTCATCAATATCCAGCACCACGAAGTCTACCGGAAAGTAGAACTTGCCAACCTTGATGAGCACATCCTCTATCACTCTATATGGGTATACTATGGATCTATCCGCAAGCTTAAGGGTCATGTATGTTGGCTTCACCTCTCCCAAGCCAAGTTTCCTGAAAACAGATAAAGGCATTAGATTAATACTGGCTCCTAAATCACATAACACCCTATCAAAATTAAGATTCCCAATTTGAATAGGGATTGAAAAGCTCCCTGGATCCTTAAGCTTCGGGGGAAGCTTGTTCTGAATGATCGCAGTGCACTCTTCAGTAAGTGCAATGGTAGACTGGTGTTCGATTGCCCTCTTTTTGGATAAGATCTCTTTCATGAACTTGAGGTATGTTGGCATCTGGGCTAGTGCCTCTGCGAAGGGGATGTTGATGTGTAGCTTCTTGAAGATGTCAAGGAACTTCTTGAACTGTTCCTCATCTTTGTGTGCCTTCACTCGATTAGGGAATGGTAGCGGTGGTACAAACGGTTTGACTACCGGCTTCGATGGAGGTGTCACCTCTTTTTCCTTTGGCTTCTCCTTAGACACACTACCTTCATTGGCTTCCAACTCATCCATATCTATGATCTCCACATCTTGCCTTTCGGGTTCGGTTTTCTTTGATGACGGTTCTCGTGTAGGCTCCTTGATCAGCTCCTTGCCACTTCTCAGATAAATGGCATTGCATTCTTCTCTCGGTTTCCTTTCAGTCTGACTCGGAAACGTTCCCGAGGCTCGGTTTTGTAAGACTTCCGAAATATGCCCCACTTGTCTTTCGAGGATCTTGATGGATGCGGTGTTCTGTTCAGTAGCCGCCTTGACCGTGTTAACCGTGCTTGCTAACTCTCCAACCGTGCTGTCCATCTTGGTCATGAACTTCATCATCATATCCTCCAGCCCCGGTTTCTTCTCCCCAGATTGTCCCTCATTGAAATTCCTTTGGTTGAAACCTGGAGGACGGTAAACATTGTTAGCATTAGAAGAATTAGAAAAGTTGGAGTTATTACCTTGTGGTTGTTGACCGGGTTGACTCCATGAAAAGTTAGGGTGTTTCTTCCACCCCTCATTGTAGGTGTTCGAGAACGGGTCGTTCCTCGGTTGGTTGTTTCGGTTTTGCAAAAATTGAACCTGTTCAGGTTCTTGAAGAGCGGGGAACACTTCCGGACTACTTCCCTTCAAATGGTTTGTGATAGCAGCTAGTTGAGCTTTTATCACCTTCAACTCGTCCGATTCTTGAACACTAGCTACCCGTCTGATAGACGATCGTGGAGTGGCATAGCAATGTTCGGCTAAGTTCTCGATCAACTCAATTGCTTCCTCATATGTTTTATTCATGAGAGCTCCACCCGCTGCAGCAGTGATGTCGTTCTTGAACTGCGGATGAAGTCCTCCAAAGAACGTCTGAATAATGACCCAACCATGTAACCCATGATGAGGGCACTTTTTCAACATGTCTTTGTATCTTGCCCAAGCCTCATATAGTGTCTCTTGGTCCCATTGAGCGAAGTGGGTGATTTCAGCCATGAGTTGGGCGGTTCTGCCCGGTGGGAAACATTTCTGGAGGAATGCAACTTTTAGGTCTGCCCATGTAGTGATCTGATCCGATGGTAAGCCTTCTATCCATATTTCAGCTCTACCTTTGAGGGAAAAGCTGAATAGTCTTAGCTTGATGGCGTCCTCGTTCACCCCATTGATCTTGAAAGTGTTGCAGATCCGTTCAAATGCCCGGAGGTGTGCATGGGGATCTTCAGTAGGCGTTCCCCCAAACTGATTCTGTTGTACCATCACGATGGTACTCGGCTTGATCTCGGTATAATTTGCCGCAGTGGTGGGTGCTTGGACTCCTATGCGTGCGACTGCCACATTTGGATCGGCAAACGACCGCATAGGACGTCTCTCAGGAGGAGCTTCGTCACCCATCTTCAGATGTCTTTTAACTTTTGATTCTTTTCTTAACTTACGGGCGGTCCTTTCGATTTCCGGATCGAGTGGTTCGAGTCCTTCCCCTCGGGTTTTCCTTGGCATAAACCAATTAGTACCTGAAACGGAAAGTAAACAAAATTAGCAATCCAAAAACTGAAAGTGATGAAATAAAATAACAAAAATAAAAAATGTTCAATGTAATAGCGCTTATAGCTGGTAGTGCTATCAGTTGCAACTAGTTCCCCGACAACGGCGCCAAAAACTTGATAGGCGGGTTCACACCCCCTAAATCTAACCGCAAGTGTACGGGTCGAAGTCAAGTAATAGTACAAAAGTACGAGTATCGAACACAGGTAACTAAAAACTAAGTATCACAACGACTATAAGTTCTATTAACTGAATGGTCGCAAATTTGAGTTGTTGGTATGACCTAATTAATTGCAAGAAAACAAATCACAGACGGGACAGTAAACAACTTCGGAAACTTTGATAGAGAAAACAGTTGAGGGTTGGAAATCCTAAGGTTTTCACGAACGAACATTTGACTTAAAAGAATTACCAAGTTATTCCCTTTAGAGAATACCCAATCTCGAAAATCACCGTTGTTCTCTCTCAAGCAACAACGGGTTTTATTTTGAAGACACAAGCTTTATCTCTCGATCTTAACTTATGACACTCAAAACACATTAAAAGCAAGATTTAAACGGGACTAAAGCTTACACTGGTATATCTCTATCCAATTTCTCACCTTAGGCATGCAATTTCTAGTTCTAGTTACAATTAATTCTCTCGAACTTAATTGGAAACAAACAAAACAACTGAAAGTTGGCCAAACTCACAAAATCATTAAAAACTCAAATTACATGCTTCATTAAAATAGGAAAACTGGTAAAAGAATCATGTCATCTGTTCATAAGTTTAAACCAAATTCAATCCAACCCCTAACATCTAAAGATTAGTTCATGTTGGTGGTGGATAAAAACACAAGAAAAGGAATGGAAATAATGTATGCAAACATAGTAAACGTGAACGTGGTGAATGTGATGATGAACTCCCTTCTCCCGGCTCTAATCCGCTTCGCGTCGTGAATTACTCCTCAATCGATCCTCTATCGTGGCTCCAAAAGCTCCGAAAAACCTCTGAAACTCGCCCCCAAGTCGGTGCCCGTCGTCGTATGCGAGATCTGACCTAAATTCCGGAAAACGCCAAGTTATAACAAACGAACAGAGGGTTGCGCGGCTTTGCCCGCAACTTGCAAACCGCGTGGAAAACCGCGCGGTTTTCTGATGCTCTCCGGGTCAGGTTTGTTTCGTTGTTCGGGCACGGGTCTTGGGCTTGGATCTCGGGCTTCCGTTGCCTTCGTTTTGTACTCGTTTTGGGCTCTTTTTTGCTTCTTTTCTCGATGATTGCCTCCTTTTAGATTACCTGCACATTTCACTTGATAAAACAACAAATTCCGCCTCTTTGCTTAAATACAAGCCAATCTCATTGGTTTCAGGACAGAAAATAACGCCAAAAAGTGGTGTTATCAGCCATCCTCTAAGAACTGCGCTTACCAGAGTTGAACTCGTACCGGCCATCTATCTTCAACAATTCTGGGGCACACTTCAGTTCCATCCCACTGATCGTACACCACACTTCAAGGACAAAGTTGACCATTTCGATGCCAGAATCACCTTACGAGGAATTTGCCGAGCAGTTAACCTACCATACTCAGAGAATTTTGAAGATCCGGTCCCTGAAGTGCAATTATTCGAAGATATTCGCAGTCTTGGATATCAAGACCCTGACATCCCAGTTCTCATCGGCTCTTCACAATTCAGACGAAAGCATCTTCCACCTATATGGTACACTCTATGCTCTATATTTAACCGATGTATGACTTCCAAACACACAGGGCTAGACAAGACGAATCTGCCTATCCTTCGGATGTTTCATGCCTTTGCATTTAACCGAAACATCGACTATGCTATCCTGCTTTGGAATGAACTTATTGAGCTAGTCGATGATCAGGCTCGCCCGAGAAAGAAACGCAACTTTGTGCCCTATCAGAGATTCTTCCAGATTTTGATTCATCAAACCATGGTAGACAACAATGAAATTCCACGACGTGCGGATGCTCCACGAGGCCCGAGCTAGTGGATGCATTATCTGAAGATGCCCAAGCACGACGATTTTGTTCATATTGGTGTCATCCGAGAAGACGTACTCGCATATGCTGACCAACAGTCCTGGGTAGTTAGGAAATATAGGTTAGAAAACGCATTGGTGGTCCAGCCAGGGCCGGAGGGACCTCCCCACGATGCCAAACTACTAGGAGGTGAGGGTCAGAATGTCGAGGGGGTTCAAGAATACGGGGTTCTTGAACAAAGAGAGGTGAGGAGACCGAAAAGAAAGAGAGTTGGGAGAAGATTAAGGACTGTTGGCCATGCATCTTCTTCAAGACCAGCTCAACCACCACCTCGACCTCCTCCAGTTCGGATCTTTGACGATGATGTCTCCTGGAACTCAGCTGATGCTGCTGCCTCATCTTCTGATGATGAGGAAGCACCAGTCTTTCCTCCTTTTGATGATGATTTCAACGACGATGACTCCGATCATGACCCGCAGGCCCATCTAATTCCAAGGCATATGGGTCGGAGACCACGAGTCGTAAGTTCCGATGCTGATTCCACACGGAACATCGGACTCTCCGACACTGCTACTGATGCCGCGGGGCCTTCTAATGTAAACGAAGGAGTATAAGTAGAAGTGGAAAATGTAGTTAGTGGCGAGGAAAGAGGGAGAAAAGAATTGAGGGAAGCTGTGATAGAGTCGGACAAAGTTTTAACTACCGACTCTCCCCAAACCGATCGAAGTCGGGTACCCACATCTTCTACCAACGAGCGTACGTCGCCGTTGCGTATTGAACAAGCCGTGGTGCACCCAGCCATGCATAGCACAGCCCCACCAAGCCATTCATCGGTCTCTCAACAGACCTGTGTTTCATTTGCCACAGGGGAATTAGCACAAAGTCTACCGGCAACACACTCGGTGTTTGCTGGTATTGAAACAGGTAGGCTCCTGCCCCGGCCACCGACCTTCCTTCAACGCACATCGAGTCTAGGGCCATTTGGAAGAACATCTTTTCCTAGGACACATATGATGGTACAACACCAAGTTGAGAGCTTTCGTGCTCCAACCAGAACACCCAGAGTTAGGTCGCCATTCTTGGTGCCTCGCGAGGACAGGGTGGAAGTCCTGTCATGCTTAACACTATGCCAGCCATGAACATAGGCAGTACGGTTGCTACAACCGCTACTATAACCAGTAACCTAAGTGGTCGGGATGTTAGACACATGTTTCCCAATTTTCGTCCAGAACAGGCTTTACAAATGCTTGGACCGCGTCCATATTATATCACACTCCCATTATTGGCGTCTGCTTTAAGCTCAATTGAAACCGCCAACTTGCAACACCGACAGGCTCTGCAGAGTTCAGTTGACAGGTTAACAAGCGAAGTGAGCAGAGCCATAAAGGGCAAAGCATTTGCTGAATCGTCGTCAACTCCTCCGAATCAACCATCCCGCAATGAATCCGATCCAAATACACCACCACCAGTACCGTTACACCAAATACCTGAAGACCAGCTCAAATCAGCATTGTTAGCCCGTCTTCTTGCCAAAAGTGACTCGAGTACAGCTGAAGAGGTTGACTTAATTGCATTACTTCGTCAGCATACCCAACCTCAAGCCCAAACCTCAACCCAACCACCTTCTAGCAATGACTTCCAGCGTCTAACAGATTCTATGAAAGATATGACGGAAGCTATGATGAACGGATTCACCTCCATCTCTAACAGGCTTAAAGTTGTCGAAGAGAAGTGTGGGATACAAGCTCAAGCTCCACAGAAACGAAGGCATGATGATCCGGATGATCATGATCTTCATGAGGGGGAGAAGAGAGCACGGGTCAGAGAAACTACGAGCACGAGTACAGGAAATGAAGGGGGTTCAGTCAGTGAACAGGTAACAACTACTGAAGGTGCTACGGCAACTGATGTGGTACAGGTACAAGATTCTGAAATGAATGTTCTAGCTGATGTCATAACCGGGGTTGAAAAGCCTTCGGCTGTTGACAATAGAACGACAGACGAGCGGATGGACGATGATATGTTTGTTGACATCATCTACATTGATTCAGAAGAAGAGTCGGGGACGACCGTCCTTAAAATCAAAGAAGAATTGGTTGATGCTTTGGATGAGGTTCTTGATACTACGGGGGATCAGGTTATGGAAGTTGAATCTGAAGATGATGCTCCTTTACAGCCAGAAATAGCAGATCCAGGTATAGGTACTTCAGCTTCACAAGCTCCGGTAATTCATGATGAAAAGATCAGGGATCCAGTACTTGAGGCAGAACTCTGAATCTATCAAGTTTTCATTGATGCTGAACCGAGGTACGTGGCTACGGGAGAAAGAGTGACACTCCTGACTCCGTATCTAGAGACCCTAAGGAAAGAACTATATGTACGGGATGTTCAGCGAATCAACTTGGAGAAAGTGTATGGGATTAAGGACTGGCCTTCTCTGAAGAAGATCGAGTTTTTATACGTTATGAGAAACAAAGATAGAGAAACAGATGTTGTCAGATCGGACAACATGATAATGAAGATACTGAAGGTTGAATCTCAAAAGTTGTTTGATGTCTTTTATCCTGAGTTCACCGTCTTAAGATCTGATGGTTCCAAATGTGTTTTCTCTGAGGCTGACTTCAAGAGTCTGAAACTAGATGATCTCCTGAGTCTTTACAACCTCCTAGCCTCCCGCCCAGAAAAGAAGATTGAATATGACGCTGCTTACCAGAGTGTGAAGAAGTTAATGAGAAATATCCTGAAGTTCTCATACCTTACTAATTTTCAGATGGGCTTGGAATCTCATCAAGCTCATTTGAACATCAGAAGACCAAACAGACGCTTGCCTGATATTCAAGGTATCCCCGCCTACACCGTACTAAAAAAGCCTGAGCTCGGGGTTGTCTACCTTGATACTGACTCAAAGAAGAGATTCATGAGAGTTATTGAGATCAACAAGTTCTGTGAGGGTACTATGAAGATAATCTTGGTTCACCTGGAGAGCAAGCTACGTCTGGATGTAAATGGAGAGGTAAAGCTCAAAGACAAAGAAAAGGACATGATCAACCAAGTGATTGAAGCCATCAACTACCGGAAGGATTACCGACATGCCTTACGAAGATTCGAGATCATCTTTGGTATTCGAAAGAAGTATGTGACCCCGGTAGACGTCTAAATCTTTTGCCTCTACATTGGTACAAAGGGGGAGATTGTTAGTGCTTAATATTGATTATACCAAGTAGAGGGACGTATTATGTAATAGGGTCATAGTTATCCCTAGGTATATAATGTTTGCTAATTTCCTCTTTAGGAATTAGGTCATCTTCTCCACACATAGTAGCCACACACACACTAGTATTTGCTCTCCACTCACCATTGTGTGCTACTTGGATTATTATTGAATATAGAGATGGCTTCCTTTGATGTTTATATAGATTGATTACTTGTTCTGGGATCACAGTGTCTATATATATAGACACGTTTGCAGGACCATATATTCGTCCCTTCCACCATTGTTAAAGAGACACCATTCCGTGTTAAACTCCATTGTCGGCCATTGCTACTAACTCCTTTGAACAATTTCTACCCAAATCATATATGCAAAGTTTTGGAACCCATAAGACATTTTCAATAAAAGTTTAAGATTGGATTAGAAATGGACTTGATTAAGAACAGTGATAAATTGAAAGACACAAAATCCACATATCCCACGAAGCAATAACCAAAAATCAAAAAACAGAAGCTCGTCTAAGTTTAGATCCATAGGGAGTTAATCAACCTTCTGGTGTCGATGTATATATATACATACATATATAGATGACACACCCATATAAACACTAGAATATATATATATATATATATATATATATATATGTGTGTGTGTGTGTGTGTGTGTGTGTGTATAGGTACATATATATGCCAAATCATAGGGTCACCGTCATCATTCCTCTGGCTGTATGTTGCCGCAATCCATCTTCGGTGAACCCCAAACCTGCGATTTGGTCTCTCCGACGTACACACACATGGACCACTATTTCCTCATGCTCTTCTCTCTGTAGTACCTGTGAAACCCCCCTCCTCTTGCCCTTGTTTGGAACATGTATACAATACATGACTGAAACCACAACAAAGATACCACAGACGTATGTATATATATATATATACACACACACACTAACACACGTATGTATGTGTGTGAGTGAGTGAATTTTACACCCCTTTCCGGTCATCTCCTACGGCCAAATCGTCGGTCATCTTCTCCGGTCAAGAGCCACGAGCCAGACCTTAATCCAAACACCAACATCAATTACACCCAAGACCAAATCCAAATCTAAACATCAAAATCAAAAATGAAAATCAGAGGCACACTCTAACCTAAACCTTAAAATCAAAATCAACACCCAAAATTAAAATCTTTCAAGCTTCTTGCAATGGCATCAATATTCAAGACAACACTATTGGAGTTCTTGTTGTTTCACACAAGTACCCTAGATTTTAATACAATATGAATAGTAAAGATGACTAACCATGGTGGCATATGAAACAAATATAGAAACTTTGATCCCAGAACAAGCATTCAATATATCACAATGAAGATTAATTGGTCATCCCTCTCATTAAGCATAAAAACCCCAAAGTACAATATGGTGGATGTAGAGAGAAAGTAAAGTGTGTACTTGGAATAAAGGAATGACGCACTGAAAATTACAAGGGCTAAAACAATATATAGTAGGTAAATAGGAAAGTTACGGAATAGACCCTCAACTTAATACAAGGTGCTAAATATGGCACTAACAATCTCCCCCTTTGTATCAAAGTAGATGCAACAAATTTAGGCTTGTACCGGAGCAACGTATCTTTTCCGGATCCCGAAGATGATTTCAAAGCGCCTCAGTGCATTTCGGTACTCTTGTCGATTCTTGATGGCTCCAAGGGCTTGGTTAATCAGTTTCTTCTCTTTCGGCTTTAGCTTGACCTCCTCCTTCTCATCGAGCCTGAGTTTACTCTCCAGTTGGATCTGAATCAGTTTAAACGTCCCATCGCAGTATTTGTTTACTTCAATGATTCTCAGAAACCTTTTCATCTTCTCTTGATTATAGTAGACAACTCCGAGTTCTGGTTTATCTAGCACAGTGTAAACAGGGATACCTTGGATATCTGAAAGTCGTTTGTTGGGTCTGTGGAGGTTCACTAGGGCTTGATTTGCTTCCAGTGCCATCTGAAAGTCGGTGAGATAAGAGATTTTCACCATATTTCTCATAAATTTTTTGACAGACTGGTAAGCAACAGACCATTCAATCTTCTTATTGGGGATGCTTCTTAGAGTGTGATATAGGTTCAAAAGTTCGTCAAGCTTTAGGCTCTTGAAGTCATCTTCAGTAAAGAACCATTCTTTACCATCGAATCTTCTGACAGTGAACTATGGGTACCAGATATTCATCAGTTTCTTCGACTCTATCTTCAAAACCTTTATAATTTCCTTATCAGACCTAACTGTGTCCATCTCCATGTCTTTGTTCTTCATGACGTGCAAAAAATTCGTTTAATGTAGAGCTGAGCACTTCTTTATCCCATACAGTTTTATCAAATCAATCCTCTGAGCGTTCCTAACAAACAAATCCTTTCTCACACTTTCCTTAAAAGGAGTCAAGATCCTTACCCTTTCCCCTCTTCCAACAAAGTTAGGTTCATCGTCAATCAGAGCCTGATTGAATCTCATTTCGGCCTCTGAGACGGGATCTCTAATCTTTCCATCTATAGATACTGGAATATTTTGCGCAGAAGTACCTGCACCTGGATCATTCGGTTGTTGCGGCTGATTGTTATCATCTTTAGAATCGGATTCAATCACTTGTGCACCGGTTGTATCAAAAATGTCATCCAATTCCTTTTTTATTTGAATTGTTGTTCTCTCCGGTTCCTCCTCTGAATCTATGTAAATATAGTCAGCAATCAAATCATCCGCCATCCTCTCTTCATCCGTTCTATTGTCACCACCTTGAGGCTTTTCAACCCTAGGTGTGACATCAGCTAGAACTTCATCACAATCAACTTGGACAATTTCAGTACCTTGTCTTTCTGTTCCTTCTGTTACAATCTGATCTGATCCCCCAGTAGTTTCAACATTTACACCACTTGATTCTCTAAATCTAGCTCTTTTCTCCCCCTCATGTTGATCAGGGTCATCCTGATCATCATGCCTTCTCTTCCGTGTAGATTGGGCTTGAGAACCACAGGTTTGCTCTAAGGTGTCCATACGATCAGATAAGGAGTTGAAGCCGGTAACTATGGCTTTTGTCATGTCTTGGATAGAGGCTTGGAGATTCTGGAAATCGTTGCTTGTGGGTAGTTGGGTTTGGGTCACAGTTTGTTTACGGAGTAGGCCTACCAAATCTACTTCTTCATTGGTATTTTGGTCTCCTTGATCTAGTAACCGGGCTAGAAGTTCAGATTTGAGTTGATGTGTTGGTATGGTATGTAAAGGTTGTGATGATGGAGGTTGAGATTTAGGTTGAGCATCGGATGGTGGAATATCAGGAGTTGATGGAGATTCTGCTATACCTTTCCCTTTGATGGCTCTGCTGACTTCAGCTGATAGCTTGTTTACAGTCTCATGCATTTCATCTCTATGGAGCTTGTACGAATTGTTGATTGAAGCCAAGGATGCTCTCAGGAAGTCCAGAATGATGTAATGCGGGGGCAGACCTAGCATCTTAAACAATTGATCAGGAGAAATACGGGTAATGTTACCACCCAGACCACATAGGTTACTGGTTGGCGTAGCAGTTGTAGCAACTGTACGGCCTGTGCTCAAAGCTGGCATAGTGTTAGCATCGATTGAACTTCCACCCGGTCCTCGCGAGGCACCAACGAATGGCGGCCTAGCCCTGGGTGTTCCGGTTGGAGCACAGAAGCTTCCAACAAATGGTGGTACCGACGCTCGTGTCCTAGGAAAAGATGTTCTACTAAAAGGCCCTAGACTCGATGTGCGCGGAATAAAGGTTGGTGGCCGGGCCAGTTGCCTACCTATTTCAATATCAGAAAACACCGAATGTGTTTCCGATAGCAGTTGTGCTTGATCCCCTATGGAAATTGAAAAACCAGTCTGTTGAGAGACTAGTGAGTAGCTTGGTGGGGCTGTGCTTTGCATAGCTGGGTCCAGTATGTCTGTTTCAATGCGCAACGGCGACAAACGCACTTCGGCAGTAAATGTGGCTATTTGGCTTGACACGGTTTGGGTAGAGTCTTTGGTTAAAACCTTTGTTGACTCTGTCTCAGCCTTTCCCAATTATTTTCTCACACTCTCTCGGCTCACATTATCAATATTTTCAACTAAAACTCCCTCATCCCGCCTTATGTCACCGATATCTCCAGAGTGTCCGATGTTCCTGGTGGAATCAGCATCGGAACTCTCAATATTATGTCGCAGACTAACGTGTCTCGGTATCAAGTGTGCATCTGGGTCGTGATCTAAATCTGAGTCAGAGTCGGATGCACCATCAACATCACCTTTTCCTTTTGGATGGGTATAGGCCTCATTTTTAGAACTAGAGGCAAATATAACGTTGTCAGCATCATCCTGGGAATCCTAAGAAACATCATCGTCAAATATTTGAGTATGGGTGGCTCGAGATGTGGATTCCAAACCAGCAGTACCCTCAACTCATGTACCCCCGTCAACAATATTTTCCCTTACCTCTTCCCGTTAAAGAACCCCTTGTTCTTGAACCTGCTCAACTTGTACACCCTAGCCACCTAAAAGGTTTGCACCATAGGGAGGTCCATCTGGATCTGGCTGGACTACTCTCTCACAATCGGAGACTGCTGGTTGGCATAAGCTAGAACGGCTTCAGGTATAACGGCAGTGTGGGCAAAGTTGATCTCAGCGGGCATCTTGAGGAAATGCATCCACTGACTTGGTCCGTGTTCGGCATTGGGCCGTCAGGGAATCTCTGGGTTTGAGTCCATGATGCTTTGGATAATGATTTGAGGGAATCGTTGGTAAGGCACAAATTTTCTGGCTTTGTGCGGCTTTGACTTGTCGCCAACCAGTTCAATAAGCTCGTTCCAGATGATGATGGCATAATCTATTTTTCTGTTGAACGCCACGGCATGGAATAGGCGTAAGGTAGCAATGTTGCACTTATCCAATCCCGTGTGTTTTGGAGTCATGCACCGGTTTATTATGGAGAATAGGGTATACCAGATTCGTGGTAGGTAATGTCGTTTGAATTTGGATGATTTGGTGAGCAGCACATTATCAGCAGGTTGATATCCCAGACTGCGGATATCGACACATAGGTCGGCTTCGGGAATTTAGTCGTCAAAGTCGTTTTGGAAAGGTAAGTCAAGTACAGTGCGAAGACGCTTCAGAGTGAGTTTGGTGTCAAAATGGTCAACTTTAGCAATAAAGTGTTGGCCACGGGGATGAACGGGATGGAACTGTATGGTTTTCCAAAAATGTTGTAGGTATATGACAGGTACGGTTATGGTTTTGGTTAAGGCAGTGAGAAGTGGGTGACCTTTGATTATTTCCAAGATAATGCGGTAGTCAAAGTTAACAAGAAGGTCTAAGGTATGGTTATTGTCAGACAAAGCAAGATGATACCTTCGGGGTAATAACTCCTCATCAAGATCCCGAGCGTTCACCGATAGGTGCGAAGATCGGTGAGATGGGATTACGGTGTTCTCATCTGACGAGTTGCATCATTTTGTCTCATGGTAGCCATCTGGATAGAATGATATCAGTGAAGTGCTCAAAAATGGTTTTGTTGAAAAACATTTCAAAAAAATAGCCTAAGTCTGGGTTTTATCGCATGGTACATCAAACATTTTATCGCACATCACAGTGTATCGCATGGAACTGTATGCGATAAAAGGTTATGGCACGCAGGCATGTGCGATAAAGATGAATGTGTGAAGGGGTGCGATAAAGATGAACATGAAGAACACTATAGCATGTGATAAACTTGAACACGATGAGTTTTTCTAAGTGTTCAACCCAGATTTTTCAAAAAACGCACAAAAATAATTTTAGCCTATCACAGTAGACTCGCAATGAACCCAGAAGCATAACCCTATTGATTTTTAACATCTAAGACCAAATACACTATGAATAATAGTATGAATATGAAAAGACACATACACAAGTCGACCCTAAAACACTAAATAGACTATAAATCAAAGTTTTAACGGATAAAATGAATCGAAAAGTATGAGAAGTGTACCTCGAATGAAGTCTGAATACAATGGAATCGATTTGGATGCAAAATACTTCGAAAATCTCAGATTCGTGCTAAGAGGCTTCAGAGGGTTTAAAGGTTCGAGAAAAGGAAAACTGTTTAAATTAACCGCTCTATACATAGGAACCTGGGGATGGTGACACGTGGCAATCAAAGATTGGTCCAATGGTTGACCTGCCACTGTGTCAGGTTATCGTACGAACAAGGGTACGATAAACCTTCAAAGTTATCGTGCACAACATGGTGCGATAACAAGGTGAGAATTTTAATCGCACACGAAGGGTGCGATAAACATTGTTCAAAAGGTTTAATCGCACACCACAGGTGCGATAAAAATGGTTGTCTTGGTTTTATCGCATGAAGCATCATGCGATTAAATAAGTGGATGTTATTGCATGAAGTCACGTGCGATTAAACTGGTTATCGTGCATAACAGCGTGCGATAACATCAACACTTAGACATTTTCAAAATATTTTTCAAGAAATTTCAAAGATTTTATCACATTGAAAGATGTCCAACTTTCAATTGATTAAGCTCTCATGTTTTGAAATCAAGGTTTTTTACTCCCCCCCTAAATGATGCATAGATTTGGAAAATAATATTCCATCATTTAAGAGTGTGTGCAAAAACAGATTTAGAATACTTTCCTTGGTGTCTTCAAATGTAAATCCCATGGCATCTAAACTCACAAATTTGTGTCAGTTATGCACACTCCCCCTAGATTTATGCATATACATTGTAATACACTCCCCCTGAGACCATGAACACACCTTATGCAGACACAAGTATCATATATAATCATAAATAAAGCATTTAACAGAAAAGAGATAACAAGTTGAATAAACGTTTGGAATACAACAGAATTATGAAAATTTAAATAACATATATTGAGAATAGAATATGATGAAAATTTAAGTGTACCAATCTAGATAAAAATAGCTAGATTGAGATACACATATTTCCATCTATTATATGATCAATATAGGGGAGTTAAACTTTCATGTTCAACATGCCAAGCTTGGATACTAATAAATTAAAGCGTTTTTCATCCAAGGCTTTTGTGAAAAGATCGGCAAGTTGAAATTCAGTTGTAACAAAGTATAATTCAATTGTACCTTTCTCAACGTGATCTTTGATAAAATGATACCTGATATCTATGTGTTTTGTTATGGTGTGTTGGACAGGATTAGCAGATATGGCAATGGCGTTTTTGCTGTCACAGTAGATGGGGATTTTCTCATATTTGAACCCGTAGTCCATGAGTTGGGTTTTCATCCACAGGTCTTGTGAACAACAGCTGGTCGCGGCTACATATTCAGCCTCCGCAGTTGATGTTGATACACAATTCTGCTTTTTAGACGCCCAGCTCACGAGCTTGTCTGCCAAATAATGTACATGACCGGTGTCTGAATATGCGGTGAGTTTGTATCTCGTCCCCTTGGGATACCACAGACCAAGGTACGGTGTGCCTTTTAAATATCGAAAGATTCTTTTGACGGCTCCAAGGTGTGATTTCTTCGGATTAGCCTGAAATCTCGCACATAAACAAGTTGCAAACATAATATCTGGACAACTCGCAGTTAAGTACATTAATGACCCGATCATACCTCTATATGTCTTAAGATCAACATCCTTTCCGTCAGGATCCGGACCGATCTTAGATCTTGGTGCCATTGGAGTACCAATCGATGTACAGTTTTCCATTTTGATTTTCTTCAAGATATCAAACACGTACTTAGATTGATTAATGAAGATTCCTGTTGAAAAACGCTTGACTTGTAGTCCAAGAAAGAAGTTAATCTCTCCCATCATACTCATCTAGAATCTGGTCACCATAATGTTATAGAACCAGGTACATAACGAAGGATTAGTCGAACCAAAAATTATATCATCAACATAAATCTGTACGAGAAGAATTTCACCTTCCTCATGCTTGGTAAAGAGTGTCGTGTCGATTTTACCTTTCTCAAAGTCGGATCCTAGTAGAAAAGTGGATAAAACTTCATACCAGGCATGCAGGGCTTGCTTGAGACCGTAAAGAGCTTTGTCAAGGATGTACACATGATCTGGTTTATCTTTGTCTACAAAGCCTTCAGGTTGAGATACGTACACTTCTTCTTTTAGTACGCCATTCAAGAATGCAGTCTTCACATCTATTTGGTAGACTGTGAAGTTCTTATAGGCGGCAAATGCTAAGAACTTCCAAATTGCTTCCAAGCGAGCAACCGGAGCGTACGTCTCATCGTAGTCTATACCCTCTTGTTGTCGGTATCATTTTGCTACTAACCGTGCTTTGTTCCTCACGACTATACCGTCTTCATCTTTGTTATTCTTCAGGACCCACTTTGTACCAATGGTTGTTTTACCCTTGGGTCGAGGAACTAGTCTCCACACTTTCAAAGCATCAAATTGATTCAGCTCATCTTGCATCGCAATTATCCAATCCGGATCCTCCAAGGCTTGTTGAAATGTGGTTGGCTCAACTTGACATAGAAAGAGCGCGAACAGAACTTCATTTGCAGTTGTAGATCTGGTCTTCACAAGTTCAGACACCTCACCAATTACTTGATTTAATGGGTGACTGCGTGTCCACTTTTTTGAATGGGGATGGGGAGATAAGGCATCTTGATTGGGGTCTACTAAGGTAGGATCTTTATCAAAATTCAACTCAATTGTCAGTGTCGGTTCAGGGTGTGAGGCTGGTTGGTTGTCAGAAGAGACAACTGGCACTGCCTCGGGAACTGTGTCAGTAGATGCCTCAGGTATGTTGACAGTACCCTGGTCATTAACATTTGAAGTTGTACTTGATGAATAAGCACCATTAGTTGATACTGTTTGTATTGCTTGTGTAGATGTCATGATTGGATTGCTTGGGGAATATGCAGGAGTCGTTGCACCAGTATTAGATGATGTCGGTACCGTTGAAGGACCTGACAATGTAGCTTGTACTTGATTTTGAGCAACTTGATTCCTGTCAGACACATTTGAAGATGAGTTATTACTTCCAAAGAACTCATCATAAAAATTCTCAAACAAAATATCAAGTTCATTAGAATTAGTATTAGAATTAGAATTAGAAGTGGAAGCTTGATCTTTGTTTGACTTAGTAGATGCTAGACGAATTTGTCCAGACGCTAGAATTCCAGATATTGCGGGTTCTGTACTGTTTTGCACAGTAGTCAATTTATTCTGTCTCATCAAATTTGACATTTATGCTTTCGATCACAGTTCTTGAAGATTTGAAGTAGACTTTGTATGCCTTTGAGGTTGATGAGTATCCGATGAACACGCCCTCATTTGCCTTAGGACTGAATTTGTTCAGGTTGTCCTTGTCATTTAACACGATACACATGCAACCAAAGACACGAAAGTAGTTTATGACTGGTTTTCTATTATTTATAATCTCATATGGTGTTTTTCCTATCCGATCCTTGTGTTCAAAGTTCTTGGAGCCTGATGCATATCTCTGATTGTTAGAGCCTGTCTTCTTAACATATTGCTTTTGAAAAGCCTTTGTTAAAAGAATCATTGCCTGTTTCAAACTCTCGGCTTCATCTAACCCATCACTTTCATACTCACCAATATCTTCATCAGACTCGATACTATCTTTCTTTGAAGATCGTTTTCCGAACTTGCTGGACATCAAGGCGATTGGATCAATCTCTTCTTCTACTTCCTTCTTCTCTTTCTTATCTTCCTTCCTCTCTTTCTTTTCTTTCTATTTCTTCTTCTCTCGTTTTTGCTCTGCATCATCCTCGTCTTGTTTGAGCATCTCAAACATCTCTTGTAAGGGCAACTCATCCAACTTAGAATGTTGTTTCATCCGATGAACATATTTCTTCCATTCTGGTTGGAGAACACTCAGAAATTTCATGTTGTGCTCTATTACTTTATTATCAATTTTGTGTCTATTCAGCTCATTCAATATGGTAGTGAACCTGTCATTGGTGTGATCAAGTGCCTCGCCTTCTTTTTGTTTAAAATTCTCATACTTATTGATAGCATTGGCAACTCTCATCTGGTTTTCAACCTCAGATCCTTGATAGAGTTTAACTAATTCATCAAACATCGCCTTTTCAGATATATTTTTACTGTCAACCTTCTGGTAGATGTAATTAGTTAAAGCTTGCATAACCAAAGACCTAGATGCTTTGTCTGTATTGTATTTCTTTGTTTGTTCTGCATCATAAAGATCAGACGGGACTTCAACCTCTACTCCTGGTGCTCCACCCTCAGCAACTGGACATGCTCTTTTAACAGCACCTATAGGACCATTTTCTATGGACTTTACAATGTAATACCCATTATCTTGTCTTTCTACATAGTCCATGAACCGATCCTTCCATATTTTAAAGTCTTTAGGAAACAGGACAGGTGGTTTATCCTTAGAGCCTATGACTAACATATCCCTAGTCGTCATTGTGAGAATACTTGTTTACGACTGTTTAGCAACCTTCTCATCTGACAAAAATTACAATTCAGATACTGTTTTATCGCACAACACTGTTTGTCGCACACCAAACAACACGACAAAAGTTATCTCAGGGTAATCACATACTCTCCTTGCGATGAAAGTTTATCGCATACACAACCACGCGATAAAAGAGAACTCGGGTTTATTGCACAAGAGCGGTGTGATAAGTTACTGTTCACGAGAAGAAGGACGCAATAAAATGCTTTGTCGCACGATACTTTGTGTGGTAAAAATCCTTGCGATGAAACTTGTGCGATAACCAAGAACAAAAGTCGTTCGATAAAGATGAACTCTCACTCGTGCGATAACAATGATAATCAGATCAATCATAAGTGAAATCCTCAAATCAAGTCCAATCGGTCTGAAAATTGGTGCGTATGTGCGCGAGATGATTCTGAACACTTTTAATACTAACAACTTTGTCCAAAAACACTCAGAAACAGGAAATACGATGTAAAAACAGTAGCTCTTCACCTTTTCATGAAAAATGACAGATCTATCAAAGCTGGATTGGATTCCAGTGAATTTGCGGAATCAATTCACGTAGGAACAATCACCAAACAATCCTTGATCAATTTTGATCCATTTGAAGAACCCAAATGATCAAAATCAATCAAAAAAGATAGAAAATGAAGAAAACTCAATGAAGCTCAAATCTCATGAAAAACAAATATAAATCATAATGAACTGCTATGCTCTGATACCAATTGTGATCCCAGAACAAGCATTCAATATATCACAATGAAGATTAATTGATCATCCCTCTCATTAAGCATAAAAACCCCAAAGTACAATATGGTGGATGTAGAGAGAAAGTAGAGTGTGTACTTGGAATAAGGGAATGACGCACCGGAAATTACAAGGGCTAAAACAATATATAGTAGGTAAATAGGAAAGTTACGGAATAGACCTTCTACATGATACAAGGTGCTAAATATGGCACTAACAAAAACAAGGGATGCATTGCTCAAGTTGACATCCAGTGCTATCGCAAGAGACATGGGTACAACTGTGAAGGTTAAAGTCCATCTGTAGCATTAGTTATTGGAAAAGTTAATAAAAAGTAGCAACAGTAGGATGAACTATGCCAGAAAATGAGGAAAATGGGCGCTTGTTGTTCTGTTTCGAAGAGGAAGAACACCCCCTCTGCCAGAAACCGCCATTGATGCGGTGGGTGGAGGTGAGGTGAAACATTTTAATGCCTAATTACCTATTTGGTCCCTATAGTTTTATTATTTTTACAAACACAAGAAAAGGCAAAAAGAATTGCAAAAAGAGGGAAAAAACCATAATGGACGAAAATACCCTTGCCTCTAACTGAGATTTTTAACGGGGTTAGTGGCCAGGTCCCTGTTTCAAAGCAAAATCCAAACCCTGAGGACGTAAAGTCGAATTATAAAACTATAGGTCCCCGTTTCAAATAAATCACCATACCTCAGGGACCAAAATTGGAGTTTAATATGATTATGATCATTATCAAGATTTCAGGTAAAATTAGAGAAGTGTTCTATATTTATGTTGCTCTAATACAAATCCAAGCGTTTACCACTATGGCAAAAACAATTATTAATCAACGCAACTTATTTTCGTATATCGTAGCAGTCAAACGTCACATTTCAATCTAGAAAGATGGTCAATGACTCAAATTTTCTACATGTAAAGCATGTAAACAATTTAAGGTTCCTTTAAAAATATTAATTTAATAGATACTGTTCAATATTTTCTTTTGAACAAATACTATTCAAAATTTTATACAATATCAAATTATTTATGTTATGAAGATTTCACATTTTGTAATTAATTGTAAGCATAACGTCCTAATCGCGTACAAAGTTTACTTTGCAAATAATTTAATCTTAAGGACACTTCATTTAACCGAAAATTAATAAATCAATCGTTGTATTTGATTGCCACAAGATATTTGACATTTATTGTTGACTATAAATTTTTTTCATTAAAAAACACTGCATTTCTTTTTGGTGGTTTTAAGATAACGTAACTTATTTAAAATTAATTATAATTGATTTATTTTTTATTCATAATATCTATAAGCTATCAGTAAACTTGACATGTTTTTTTTTAAAGTATGTAATATTTATATACGATAAATGCAACAAATAAACACACATCCTCCTCATCTTTGGTGAGGTTTGAACCCCTTACCTTCTAGAAGGAAAGATACTCAGATACCGCTAGACCAAAGACCCTTTGGTAACTTGACGTGTTTTTAAAGGTTTTTCAGTTTTATCTTTATCAAGAAGTGTTTTTTTATAATTAATTAATTACCTTATTAGATTTTATGCATCAAATTAAAGGTTATGTAGGTTTTGTTGAGGTTTCTGTTAAGATTTATATAACATTTTTTATTATAGAATGAGATTCTCTTCAATCATATGCTTAAATAAGAACCCATGTGCTTAAACAAAAAAAATTATTTGTCTATCTTCCTTATTTATTATTGTTTTTAATTCCTTTTTATTGTTTATTAACCATTTTAATTTATTTTAACAAATCTTTAAAGCACATAAATTTAAAAATTGATATAGAAATATAAATTAATTATTATAAAAGATATTTCCTCGTTACAAAATAAATATTCACAATAATGTTATAAAACATGAATCTTATATTTACTAAGAAAGGTTGGAATAGTTGGATGAATGATTGAATTAACCATACTTCAACCGTTATACATCTCGTGTATTAAAATTTACACAAATATATGTCTTATAAAGACATAAATATTTAAGTATGTATTCAAACAACATCACAGTTTGAAAATTTTCTATAAAATAAAGAAAAATTGTATCAAAACAAATTTATATTTGTTAACATAATAAATATATAAGTATTACTTATTAAAGCAATATATGAAATACAAATAGACGAGCAGGTAAAGAGAAAATACATTTAATTCTACTAAGAATAACAAGTGTTCTATCAACCAACAAAAAATTTGCAAGTTATTTTGAAAATGTTTTTGGACCGTTTTATGGTGTTCTTTCCACTTGTCAAATGCACGTTTAACAAGACAAAGTTAATAAAGTTCATTACATTTTAATATAGATTTTATTCTAAAAATCATAATACTAATTAATAAAGAATTAAGACAAACTTTATTATATTTTGATATAGATTTTAATTTAATTTTAAGTTATTAATAGATATGGAATGGATCTTCTCAAGCAAGAAAACATTGCATCTCTTTTTGGATTAAAAAATAATAAGGATTTTTTTACGATGGAATATAAGTATTTAGACATTTTGTGACTCATAGCTATAGTTTTTTTTATACCTTTGCAATATATTAATCATTATGTACCGTTCAAATAACACGAATCAATTAAATTAGTTTTAAAACAAGAGGGAAGCTATTGCTCGTTTTTTAACTTCTATTCAAGCTGTTTATGTACCTGCAGATTATACCTTTGCAATATATGAATCGATCGAGTCATTACTAATTTAAGTGTGCTTCTTATAATAATTTTGAAACTAAACATAATCGGGTTTTCTTTATTAGATGAAAAGCCATTTTATCTAGCATTTGATAATTTCTACTTCAAGTTAGTTGCATTCTATGTTTTTGGGCTAGTCTTGATTTTGTTTACCATAGTATAAAGACAACTAAATATGATTCAATGTTCTTTGTACTTAACCAAACCAAATCCATTAGATACATACCAGAGCGATATAACATGTCTTTTAATTCAAAATTTTAATATATAAATCATAAAACCATAAAATTATAAAAGAAAAAACAGTAAAATCAAAAGAAACCCTCATATATATACGTTCATGGCGTTATTATTCTCAATGGCTTTTCATTCCAATTTTCTTTTATAAATATCATTCATAAACATAAAATTGAAGTATTTCTTTTTACAAACAATCGCCTATCAGGTGTTCATGTATGTTCATGATGGACTTGTAACATCGAAGAGTAGTCGTTTAGCTCACTAGGAAAACAAGGGTCACGCCTCCACGAGTCACCATGCTTTTTAAACATATGTGCCACTTTATCCTTCGTTGATGATGGGCCACTCATATGCAACAACATTACGAACTTCTTGACTGCTTCGTAAATCATCATTTCCTCTAAGACAATGTCCGTCGGATGGAAACTGCTAATCAACCAAAAGATCTTTATGCATGTTTCTGAAGCAATCTCAGATACATTTAACAGTTTCTTTGATAGTGCACCAATCCCTAAGCGGTGTTCCATGAATGCCACTCTTCCATCCGCACATTCACACAGTAATTTGATTATTTGCAGTATTTTTTCACATTTTGATCCGTTCGAGTCTGGTAGGAGCTCAATTAGAGTACATATTGCACCAGCCTCTAGTGCCTTCAATCGACTACTCTTTGATGAATCTAAGATCTTTATCAACACTTGCAATACAAATGAACTTTCCTTGGTACATATCTCATCCGATAAGAACTCCAACAAGGATTTGAACATACTGACACCCAAATCATTTACAATTAGATTCCAATTGAAATCAGACTTTGCTATATCTTGGAATATTGATATTGTGTGAAGCCTAGCCTCTCGGCTTCCCCTTTCAAGAATAATGGCCATGGACTTCATGTACTTAGGGTTTGATAACATTTCGATCATCTTTCCATCTTCTTGTGATATTAAGAGATGTTGAAGAACACCCAAAGCCTCCTCACAATCTCTAAATGCAACAAAATCCGAACTATCGTCTAAGATTTGGACAACTATTTGTAGCAAAATTTTCAGCCCTCCTAATAATATGAAATCAAGCTTCATCTCATCTCCCATTTGTAAGATATACCCAAGTTTTCTCAAAGAACTGACCTTGAATGGAGTTGACTCGAGGGTTTTCAGCAATGATGCCATTTCATCTTGCTTCGACAACCGCGAGGAGGATGAAGATGATGAGGATGGTGATGATGACCATGATGATGATGATTGTGAAGCTGCTGGTGATGGAGATGGAGAATTAATATTTATCCATGCAAGAATGAGCCTTTTAAGGGTGTAATTAGGGGTAAGACCAAAATTGTTGAGGGTTTGCATTGTGGCTGGACAAGTAATCTTGTTGTAGCTAAAGAGCCATTTTTCGATGTTTTTACGCTCATACGAGACCCCTGTCGAGATAATGACTGGTTCATTCATAATCTCCATGGATATGGGGCATCTAAAATCCTTTGGGAAGTTCATTTCTGGTTCCAGATTTAAGCTCTCCATATCATTTACATTGTCATCGAAGTGTGTGTATATATTATATATGCATATATAATTTTTCTCTAAGTAATCTTGCCCACTAAATTATATATAATCTTCCCCACTAAATTATATATAATCGTGCCCACTAAATTATCATGGGGTCAACATATGGATTAGGCTACCGATGACATGTGGTGGACCAAATCAAACCTAAGTATAAAAATATTCCAAATATGTTCATAGCTTTTTAATGTATACCCTATCAAACTCATTAATGATCAGGTTGGGTTCATAGTTTAAAAAGATTGTGAAGTTAATTAAATTTAACCTAAAAACAAGAAAATCAAATATTAGTGACATTTACTTAAGAGTCAAAACCTTACAGGCATTCAATCTAATATACGATTAAGCATAAGATATCAAAAGATATGATATAGATGTTACGATAAAAGAAATTTGAATCGAACTTTGATTCATCATATAACAATGATGGTTTTGAATTTCCATATAAGGGTTGGGTGATTTGGATAAAAAGCTTACTTCGTTAACGGGATGGGTTGATTTACACCTAACCCTAACTAACTCGGTTTCTTAAGTCCATTTAGGTTCGTGTTGGTTTAGGTTTAGGTTTAATTTTTGGTTTGGGTTACAAAGTTTTACAGTTTTGAATTTGTTTTTTCTGTATATTTAATTAGGGTCTACAATCAAATGGGTAAAATAATAATTATTGAAAATAGTATTTAAAAACACAAGTTAATTATTGCTACATATAAATTTCAACAAAAAGAACCAAATATAAAAGTTGGATCTCTGAATGTTAAACACGTCTAGTGCTTATTCATTAGAGGTTTTTTAACGAGGGTTTTAGGTCTAAAACAACATCCAAGGAACAAAACTTTTGTTGTATTAACGTAATTCTGATAATTTAAACAATTGGTAAATAAAAGATTTTAACTTATTTTTTTAATTATTCCAAATAAGTCTTAATCATTCAAACAAAAATAATTATGTTGAAGGATTATTTATTTTAAAGTCTAAAGACAAAAAGTCAAAGTCAAATGATTTGCATAAGCAAAACCTGGGAACAAATCAGGTGGAGATTGCAAGAATTGATCTCTTTGAAACACATATTAGAAATAGGGAATATTTTCATTTCTACCCCTAAATGATATGGTATTTCTACTCAGACCCTTTGATTTCTGCATCTTATATGAGTGATAGAAACTTCTTTATGACATTTCAAAAGGGCTTGAATTCATATCTAAATCTCGTGTCCTGTTTAACAAGTTACAAAAATGTGTCAATTAAAACAAGTTTCCATGCATATGATTGACGCATGATGTCAATTATGGGTTATTAGAGTAAATACCAAATGTTGCACAAACAAATGCCCATAATTTATAGGGAAATTAATTAAAATACTCATACTTTGACTTTGACTTACTAAAATACCCACTTTCTTGCCAAGTTTACCAAAATACTCATTTTTTCCGCGGAGGGTCCCGCGATCGCGGGTCAGTGCCCACGTCGCCTCGCGGTTTGGCCAAAATGTCTCGCGGAGCCCCCCAACTATTGACGCGGTGACAAAATTGGCCCCTGTCCGCGATGGCTTTTCGCGATGGGCCAAAAAATTACACTTTTGGTCCTTTTTGCCCGAATCTTTGCATGTTTTTACTGTTTTTTTCCACAATTATTGTACTTTGAAGACCAATTTGTGTTTGAAATTCATTGGCTTGTTTCATCAATGTTGAATCATTGTACTTGGAAGACCAATTTGTGGTTCCAATTCATGTTGGTTGTTTCATCAATGAGATTTCATCCATAAATATCAGTAAAATGCAATCCATAATTCACACCCATTCCATCCTTCTTTCTTGCTTTCTTTCTTCAGTATTTTGTTTTTGAGATACTACTGAAAAAATGAGTTCATCTGTTGCAAAAGCTAAGCTATTTTTCTGTTTCGATGGTGAATGGGTGCAAGACAACAATGAGTGAAATTTTGCTTATAAATCTAAGCATGGTGTAAAATTGTCAGTAAACTATACTTATCAGAAGTTTGTTGCATACGCCATGCAAAAATGTGGAATCGGCCCTTCTGCTGTTTGCAAGTTAGTGTTTAAGAATGGTGATGGGTCATTTGTGGAGTTATCCAACGATGGGGATATCTCTGGTTTTCTGCACTTCGCAGCCGAATCAGAAAGGCCTCCATTACTTTTTGTGTATGCCGATTCATCGGTGTGCGACGAAGGTGATGACGACGGTGATGACGAAGACCTCCAAATGGAGGAGCTTGATTCTCAATTCCCGGCGTCCTACGGCTGTGATCCTGATTTTGTTCCGGAGACGCAACAACAACAACAACCACACGAAGAAGAAGAAAAAGAAGACCAATAAGGATGCTTTGCTGGAGTTGCTGATGATGAAACCCATGTTTTCACAATGGGTAATTCTGATATAGACAGATCAGATACCGATAGTGATGAGGACGAAGAATATACCCCTAGTAATAAATCATTTAGTCAGTTAAATGACTTTTTTGATATGCCCCCTATTCTTCCTGACCCGAATACCCATACACAAACCTACGAACCTACACCTTATAATCGTAGTTCAAGGATACAAGTAGGTGAGATATTTGATTCGAAGGATGACTTGGCCATACAGGTCGGAATTAAGTTCATAAAAGAGGGTTTCGAAAGTTACACGCCGAGATCCGACAAAACCAGATACAAAGTTATATGTGGGAGAGAAATTGTAATTAGAGGCTGTACGCGAGGTCCGTGGGCGAGAAAGGAGAAATATTTGTCATTAGAAAGTTGCACGACGAACACACTTGTTCGAGGACGCAACTGAATCCCAACCACAAACAAGCCACCAAAAGGACTTTGGGTGCCATACTGAAAAACAAATTTCTTGATGCTAGCAGGTCAATGCGTCCAAAGGACATCGTGAGCGATGTACACCAATAGTACGGGATCACAATTGGTTACCAACAAGGCTGGCGTGCGCGATGCAGGGCACTGCTAATGGCCAGAGGCACGTTCAAGGAGTCATATGAACGACTCCCTGGGTATTTATATAATTTGCAGCTGTAGAATCCAGGTACGGTCACCCAGATAAGGACCGATTCAAATGGACGGTTTGAGATGTGCTTCGTTGCCCTTGGACCCGCGGTACGTATTTTAACACGTCATATGTTTACACATTATAAACTATAACATTTACAAAGGGAAACCACCTACGTTTTTGCAGATCCGCACATTTGTGGCATATCTGCGTCGTGTCCTGGTAATAGACACTGCCCATTTAAAGGGCCCTTACTTGGGTATGATGTTCCTGGCGGTTGCCATGGACGGGAATAACTCCATCGGTCCCGTAGCTTTCGGAGTAGGCAAGTCCGAAACCGGGGAGGAGTGGACTTGGTTTATGTCCATGTTGAGACAAGCTATCGAAGACCTGCAAGGGTTGGTGTTTATGTCCGACAGGGCTCCTTCCATAAGCGCCGCAATCTCTGCCATGTACCCAAACTCCCCTCACGCCTTATGTTGTCGACATTTGGAGATGAATGCCAAAGGCCAGGACAAACGTATTACCACCTACCACGATGTCTACTGGAAGGCATGCAAAGCATACACGGCTCGGGAGTTTGACCGGTACATGAATGTTCTACGAGTTAGTGCCACGAAAGCAGCCAAAGTCATGGACGATTTTGGACCGGAAAGGTGGTTCGCGGCCCATTTTCGTGCACAGCGGTATGACATTCTGACCTCCAATAGTGCAGAGTCGGTGAATGTACTCTCCCGTTTTGCGCGTAGATGTCCGATTGTTACTCTTATGGAGTACTTTCGGGCCTTTCAACAAGAGTGGTACCAACTTCGACACCGAAAAGGAACTGAGCTGCGTAATAGACTCACACCAG